>OY728126.1:2012787894-2014037894 GCA_963277665.1 Viscum album
AATTACAGGACCAGTAACCTGCTGTAATTGAAGCACATACAACATATATAATAATAAAATATGGAATAATAAATAACCTAAAAACTAAATAATAATTTCAATAGCCTCAATGAAGTTTCATATACATGTATGCATGGCATGTTGATTTAAAATTGGAACATGGGATAATAATATACAATATCCTATACAAAAAAGAAAAAAGGAACAAAAGGCTGCCCCACTAGAATCTCAAGCAGATGCTCAGTACACTACACATATGATCCATCAATAAGCTAATAATATTAAATATAAGTAGTAAGGTGATTTTATTTATCCATACATATAGATAAGTAATATAATTGTGTACTAAGTGCAGATCAAGTAGGGTGTGAGATAAAATCAGAGTAGTTTACTACCAACAATGTCTAGAAGTAATCCAAGAAGTGTACATAATTAAGTAGTGAGAAGGTATAAATAAATAATGAAAAAATAGAATAAATAATACCAACCCACTTATATTCCTCATGGCCCCCTAGCAGCTATACCTACATCAGAATAGGTAAGAAAAATATCTAATATGTAACAATATATAGTAATAGTATATATTTATACAATATATTTATATTTTTCATCCACAAAAATGGACTAATTAAGTACAAACATAAGTAGACATATACCTAGAATATGAGGTTCTGGCTAGACCAGGACATAACTCCATCCACTATAACAAGCCTAAATGAGTCTATAATCTCAATAAAAAGGATAAATTAACTATATCCCATGATGAGGAAGATATTTCTTTCTTAACACTAGAGATGGTGAGTGGGATGTCAATTAAACGCATGATATGAGGGGCATGGTGTGTCATTCCCATCATCCAAATAGTGTTAATGGTGTGATACATCATGCTAAACACTCAATGTAAGGGAGAGTGATATTCAATTCCAATAAAGTCCCATAGACATTATACCTAGACCAATATCGATTGACTAATCAATATAAGAATAAAAATCATGAGGAATTACCTCTCATGCATTATATTTTCCAATCCCATTATTACCGAGGAATTACATTTCAATTAAAGTATTTAATAATTAATAAAATAATCAGCATGTTCATTACAACATTTATAAACCATTTAAATTAATCCATTTAATTTTTTAAGTAAGAAAACCATCATACAATAGTACGTTCCATATAATCTATACATTTATTTAACCAAAAAATGGAAATTCATTTTACAAGGCTCAAAGAATCATGTAGAAGTTTCCATATTCCATTATGAAATTACCTACAATGTTTATTCTATACATAAGGCAATCCAAGCACTTAGGGGGTTCATTGCTTCAATATAAATTTATTTAACTGTGGGAAAGCATATTTATAATCCAATACGAATTCTTAAAAGGTGTTTTGGGAATTTAATCAATTATTGAAAAAGGTGAAATTCAATATAGTAAAACCAGGGGATGTTCATGATCTAGGTTGACACCTCTAGTTACTAAAAAATGATCCTTGGGGCTATAATAAGGTTTTAATAAAAATTTAGAATGAAAAATCCATTTTAAGGTGGCATGTAACAAAGGATGGTAGCTGGCACAACATAGAAGCAATGAAAATTCAATAAATTTTGTAAAAAACAATTAGACGATATTCCTTAGTGTCGCTTATGACTCATCATCGGATGATTTCCACATATTCGAAGTAGATTCGGAGAAATAGAGGAAATGGTCCAATAAGCTGAAAATAGGGAAAATGATATCATGCCAAAATAGCATATAAAATGTGAAAAGAAAACAAATTAAGAAGAAATAGGATTGAAGACATTACTAAGAGCTATCCAATTCATCCAACTAATCTTGATTTAGAGCATTCATCTATATAAAATTGTAATTCTTCACTTAGGAGGAGATGATGGCTTGTGGGAGGAGGGGGAGCTTTTCACCCACTATAAAATATGATGGGAAGAAAAAAAGGAGGTTCGATGTTTAATGAAGGTAAAACTAGAAAATGTACCATAAAAACAAGGGTTCATGGATTTTCCCCATGGTTGTAAAAACTATATATCAAATGTGTGAATCGTAATGTACAAGGAGAGACCCCACACAGTTAAGGCACATAGTTTCCCTAACCATGTGTTAATAATTTAATAATCCATTATTAAAAACTATGATTGTCCCACATGGGTTTGTGAATTAGGTCACATTCTTATAGATAAACCATGTGGCCCCTATTTCTCAAATGGTTCCCTACACATTTAGTCATAACCATGTAGTAACCATGCAATGTAAACTTTCTTCCTATTTTCTGGCACTCTGGGCTCCGAACAAGGCCCAAATGCTTAGTGGACCATCCTTAGTTTGTTGTGCACATTTACAATGATATAAAAAATTATTCAAACTGAAATATAAATTGGTTGTACCTTGGTGAAAAAACGTTTCATTACAATATGTAGGATTCTTTTGAATTGTGCCCTCATACTAGTGTGGTTTGTTATCAGCACATCTCATTAATTTATTGTGTCTAATGTTGTTGATCTTCTGGGATTACATGTGGAGATGATTTTTTATATTTTGAAACTCCAATCCACTTTGGGGAAATGAGTGTTTTGGGACTTGAAATGTAAAATGTGTTCGATAATGGTTGTTATGAACTGTAGGTGATTTTCTAACCTTTCGATAGTGTAAGACATCTCATTATAGGAGATTGGGTAGCTAATTCAAGTAGGGAAATACCCTTTGTTCAAGTGGATGGAACTATATCTTACAAATTGATATTAGTTTCTTTAGCACCTATATATGAGATTAGGAGTATAGATTTTCTATCCATAGAGGACAACTTTCCAAATGTTTTCCCCAAATAATTTGTTGGGTTTCCACCCAAAAGAGAAGTTAAGTTTACGATTGATCTCGTTACTTGGACCAGTCCTATTTCCCATCCATATTTTCGGATGGAAATGAATGAATTATTGGAATTGAAGGATTAGTTGGAATAATTGGAAACTAAATTGTTCATTCAATTTAGAACATCTTTGTGGGTAGAAACTGAAATTTGTTTGGATAAGGTTGACGTAACTCCTAGTCTTTTTTAAATTATTATAAGATTTACTAAGTTATGATAAAGAACCAGAATCATATTCCATGAATTGATGAATGATTTGATCAATAGTGGGGAGAATATCTATTCTCTAAAATTGAATTTCATTTATGATATCACCAATTGAAAGTTCATAGTGAGAATATTTGAATGAAAACTTTAAATAGTATATATGGAAATTATAATTTCATTTCTTATGACATTTAGTCTTATGAATACACAATTAATCTTTATTCCATGGATGAATCATATATATTAGAGGAATATGTATTCTTTTGGAGTGGGGTTTTTTTGATGATATAATGGTGTATTCTAGGACAGAGGATGATCAAGAAAAACACTAGGATATAGTGTTGGGTATCCTTTTGGAGCATCATCTTTATTCTATATTATTAAAGTATGATTTGTTTATACAAGAGGTACATTTATTTATCCATTTCTCCTATACAAATAAGAGTTTATGCAGATCCTAAAAAAATATACGATGTTATCTCTTAGAAATTACTAAAGACTCTCTTTGAGATATGTAGTTTTCTTTATTTTGAAGTATACTAAATATTTTCGGTACTTGAATTTTCACATTTGGTATCATTGAATATAGCTTTGATGAGGAAAGAAGATCATTTCTAATGGAATAAGAAATATCAGAAAACCTTTTAAGATATTAATTTTAGACTTACATCAACAATTATCTATACATTTCCAGAGTCAAGAAGGAGCTATGCAGTCTATTATGATGCATATGGATTATGGTTTGGATTTGTTCTTTTACAGGGGGTCACGTTTTTTCTAAAGGATCACAATAGTTATGGTTTCATGAAAATAAATTCACATGCATGATTTGGAATTAGATAAAGTATTACATGAATTGAATACCATATATCATTAACTTTTTTGTGGGAATTTATGATTTTTACAGATCAAATAAGCATGAAACACATCATCTACAAAAAAGACATGTATCTTTGAAAATTAAGATGGATGGATTATATTAAATTTTTTGAGATCAACATGATGTATACACCTAGTGAAGGAAATACGGTTGAAGAAACATTTAGAAATGTTTCATATAACTTGTTGGACAAAAATTATTCATATCAACCTCATCATATTTCACTAATAGAAGAAATGCATCTAGAATGTATTTTCTAGGGTGATTTTGTGGTTTTCATCCAAGTTTTGGATGTTCCTCATTTCATTCATCATCTTAAAGAGGCTCAGAAATATGATTCTAAATATATTTATAGTATATAAAAACTAAATGATGGGGAGACCATTTAGGGATGGAAGCTGGATTAGAGTTCAATTTTCCTTTTTAGAGATTAGATCATTGTACAATCAGCTTCCCCTGAATAGATTCATAATCATTACCACAATTAAAAATGGGGGTTTCATCAATATATTCAAAGGTTTTATAAATATTTGAAAGGAAAATTTATGTGGGATGGATGGAAAAAGTAAATGGAATAATATGTTTCAATATATATCACCAATCATAAGGTCAATAGAGAGAACCAATGACCATCTGGCATATTATAATACCTAGAAATTCCATGGTGGATGTGGGAGTATATATCAATCTGTATTGTGACAAGTTTACTAATAATAATTATAAAACAAAATTTCATAGTGTTAATAGTGTATCTCCTTCAAATGTTGGATCATTTTATCCCTATATTTGAATCTCATATGTAGGAGTAATTTCCCAAAATCTATATTTGATAATTTTGAAAGAGGCATGGAATTTCAGTCTTGATTGTATCTGACTGAGACCCATGGTTTATGTATTGTTTTTAAAGATTCTTAAAGAAATAAATTGGGAATAAATTGATTATGAGTAAGGTATACCATCCTTTAATAGATTTAAAATCTTAAAGGGCGAAAAAAATGATGTAGGATATTCATATGACTTTTGTAATAGATTTTGGTGCTTTATGGGAGGAGCACATAATTTTACTGGTGTCCTCATATAACAATAGTTATCAAGCCTCATTACATATATATCCTCTTAAATATATGTATGAATTTCAGTTTACTTATCCACATTGTTGTATGAAGATAGGTCAGACTTTACTGGTTGGAACAAACCTTGTGCAATAAACAATGGATAAGATTTAGTTGATGAGAAACAGAATGGAAATGCCACTGAGTCATCAGAAATCCTAGGTGGATAGTTAGTCGAACAATACAACCTAAGAATATATTATACAATCAACCCTTTTAAATTTATGGATCTAATTCATTTTATTCAATTAAAAACTTTTTTCCCTTAATCCACCATAACATGAATTCCTTTTCCTCCCATGTCTTAAGAGGAGATTCCATTTTTCCTAGAAGTGATATATAGGTGAACTAAATTTTATTGGATATCTAGATTCACCAGTAAGTGTTAATTATTCATCATTATTCTTAGATATCTTCTTCTTACCTCTCTTATAATGATAGATATTATACATTGGGTATATATAAATTTTGAGTGTTGAAAATCATGATGAGATATGATTTTTTTATTTAATGGAATATGATCTATGTTTGGATCTAGAGGATCTGTGATGGGTTTTTAAATTTTATGTGTTGTTCCTTATTTTCACCAAATTATGAGAGGTAGGTGGATTCTCTATTGACTCTTTTTGATTAGAATGTGTATTCATGGTCTCAAATGTATTTTATCTTGTGAATTTATTGTGAAATTTATGGGTGGTTCTTGAGGTAAAACATCTTTAGCGATGGTTTTGTGAATGGTATAAATTTGATGGTTGTCTAGAAAACATCTTGATGTTAATTTTAAAATTATTATTTTAAAATTATGTTTTTTTTGTATTATGGAAAATATTCATTGAATGTTTTTTAATAAAAGAATTTTATTATTGATAGGGATTTCCATGATTGTATTATAATGGGTTTTTGGCATACATGGTTATTGTTAGTTCATTTCCAGTATCCATGAACATGTGGAAGGGGAATATACCATTAGGGAACCAAGTATTGGTTACCTTATGATGTCTTGGATGATCTATGAGAACCTACTCATTAGTATGGAACTATCACATGGGCGTTCCTATGTGGTTATGTTGGGTATACCAATTGGAATTTGTGAAATGTTTATGACTTTTTTATTTCTTTCCATGGAAAACAGTTTGCCTTTGATATAAAATGCTTTAAACATCCTTTAAAATATTTTATATAAATTTTCTTACATTTTCTGGCCTAGTGGAGCGAGTTGGGAAGTCATCAAGGAAAATATACTAATATTAGACTCACCACCTACATGATCTACATTTTTTTACAATATGTCATCTATAGAGACACACATAATGGAAAAGTGTCTCAATTATTTGTATTGCATCTTGATACCTTGGGTGTGTTTATTTGGGTTTGATAATTGAGGAGGTTTGGAGTTTCTCTTTGGTATCTTAGGTGTCATTGTATTTTTTTATCTTTTGGTTTCTTTTTTCATGTCACTTTGATTCTATTATACTCTGATAATATTGTTGGATTTGTATTTTTTAAGTTTTATTTTTTCACTCAAGAATCATATAATGGAATTATTTGGGTGGTGATCCTTTTGGTGTTGTTTTATTTTCAATAGGAAAATTTCCCCTTGTTTTATATGAAGCACTTGGTATTTATTTCCATCCTTTTTAGTTTAGGGAATTTTACCTAAGGATAAAAACCCCCACATCCACTTCCTAAGACAATGGTTAAGGGGTGTGATGTTACAATCCATTAGTTGAGAATAGAATGTAACATTAAATATGTTACATATGAAACATGATATTATATTTAATTAATTAAACTATGTAGTCGTGGAGTTTTTATCATAGAAACTCCCTCCCTTTCAGCTCAAATATGAGTGCAGTCATATTTTTCATAAATAATTAAGATTACTCTTAAATAATATCATGGTTTGAAATAAAGATTATATGTTTTATGAAAGTATATATATACCCCCCCCCACTTTACATACATTAATATTAAATAAATCTTTCAAAATACTTAAAACATTACCCAAAAAGATGCCAAAAGCCTGTATTAGGCTAGTGCCTTTGGAAACATGGAAACATAAGCACTGGTACATAAATGATCTATATTATCTCCCACCATGTTCTTCATGATTACAACCCTTATTAGACACATCATACTAAATTAAAATTTTCATAGCATGAGGAAAAACATAAAAAGGCGTGAGCTCAGATGCACAGTAATGGTAAACCAGGTATACATATAAGGATAAACATGAGAAAATGGGTATGAGAATGTGAATATAATATTATATGATCATACCGTGTATATAAATGATCATAAACATGAATTCTGGCTTAAATAATTTTCATTGATAAGATATGAATCAAAAGTAAATATATAACATAATACATAGAAGCATAACCTGTGAAAAAAACACGAAATTATTGCAAATACATAAGCATATAATAATATTTCCATCATAGTCAAGTAATCACATATAAGGCTATATTTTTAGTATAGGTTCACTCCCCATACCATCTTGGTAGTCATGGTTCACTCCCATGTCCATCTTAGTAGCACGAGTTCACTCCTTATACCATCATGGTAGTCACTGTACACTCTTATGGTCATCTTAGTAGTCAATGTTCACTACCAATACTATCTAAGTCTATCTCATGAGTTATAAATATTTTCCCAAGGAATTTGAGGAGGATATAGGTCTCACTCATCTCCTAAATAAATCATACATACATTTTACACAATATCATTAAAAATAACACCATAACCCATGAAATGAAATGGTTACCAAAAACATGCATTCTTATAGTAACCTATGGAAAAAGATAGGTTTCATAATCATTTCATCCTAAACATAACCCGTTAAAATAAGTGGGATTTAGAAGTATATAATCATGGAAGAGAAATGGGTTTCATAATCCCCATTCAATAAAAACATAAACCATTCAAGAAATAAAACGTTTCATACCTTTGGATCATTTCATAGAAATGTAGGAGTAACATAAGTAAATGTCATCATAGATGGAAAGTATCTTGGAAAGATATTTTGAAATAATTTCATGAGTAAAATATAATTACTTATTTGAAAAAAATTTCATTAAAACATAAAAACCTATTAAATTCCATTTTCGGGATAACTAACTAGAAAGCATATAAAGAATTCTTTGAAAACCATTTGTAAACATTTTTCTTTAAAACCATATAAAGAGAGCTTAAAAATGATTTGAAAAAAATTTTCCTTGAAAAAAAATAAAATGATCTTCAAATTTTTTTGAAAACCATATATTTGAAATTACATTGAAAACTTATAATTAAGGATTTAAATAATTTTGAAAACCATTTCCCTTCAAAACTATATGATAAAATTGAAAAACATTTGCGGATAGTTTTCGTTAAAAACTTATAAAATAATATTTAAAACATTTTGTAAACAATTTTCCATAAAAACATATAAAATAATCATAGAAAACATTCTAAAAAAATAAAATACATATAAACTTTTAAATGAATCTTTGATAGAATGAAAACAATTATCATTAAAAAAATTATAAAATAATATTAAAAACCTTTGGAAAAACACTTTATTTGAAAAATACATTGAAAACATATAAAGAAATCATGAAAACCCTATGAAAACCATTTCCTTGATAATTAATTTTAAATTTTTTATTAAAAAAATAACCTTTTAAACATTCGATGGAAGCTTTACAAAGATGCTGGTGGGTAAATTTGTATATATTTTATGAGGTAAGAAGTACATTCCTTTGCTATGGTAAAAGGTTGAGAAAATTCTTTGTTTGGAAAAAGACAAGAATATTCCTTAGAAAACCATAGTTAAAGAAAAAAGTAGGAAAATTACATTTAAATATTATAGTATAATAGTGGATTATTTTTGGAAACCATTTTTAGAAACTGTGGTTTTGAAGGAACACAAATTTCTCACTATAGAGAGGATAAAGTATGGATCTCATAAAAATACTTTCGTAGCTATATTATGTACTAAAGAGTGGAAACATTATAACAATACATAAATATATTCTGAATAATCATGTGAGAATAAATTTCATGAATTTTCTTGAGATATGGATCATAATATTTCATCAAAGGACGTATAAACATAAAAAATCTTGAAAAGCATTGAGATTATTTTAATAAACTCTCCCCACTTAGTAAATTTGAACCATACTACCCATGTAAGAAAAATTATATTACATGAAACATAAAATATTATTAAAAAAGGAGATTAAATACATAACATTTAAAAGGTTTTAAATACACTTCATTGAAAAATATATGTTCCTAACAAGGCATGTGTCTCAATGTAGACAAATTAAGACAAAATTACTTTACAAATTTGGTATTATTTGGAAAACAAACCTGATGAAAGAAATATCCTTGAATGGAAATGTAAATACCCATAATTTTTATTATAACTGTCATAAAATACATCCATGGGTATTATACACTCACCAAAATTAATGGGTGGTGAATAAAAAATGTAACTTGTGGAAATAAAAAAGTGGGATGGAATTCCCATACCTTGTGTCTTGGCTCTCATCGTACTCATTCAAAGCACCAGTTTAATAAATATAAAATTTTTATTCATATTTTAAAGAACCATATTATTAAATTTAATACCATATATGGTTTTTTACCTTATATTACGTTCTTGTTAACAATCTGATGTTAATGTTTCACTTCGGGTAATATTCTCTTTGTTCTTTGCATGTGTATTAATTTTTAATATCTTTTGTCCTTATACATATATGATGATTTCAATAATTCAAATAATGAAATAAATATCATGTATATTTATTATATGTGTATTATAATAATCTATGAAATATATAAATATGAAATGGAATACAATGTTCATGGAGACGGTAAGTCGTACACATGCATGAACGATGTTTATGTTTTTATTGTTGTATTGAAAGAAATAATGTAAATGAAATATGTATATATATATATAATTATTACAGTAGAATTATTATATCATATATATCACATAATCTCACTAAAACCATAATAAATACATTCCATTTAGTTTTTTAATGAATCACATCACATTGTGGGGGTGATAGTCTACACTTTTTCAAATGAAATAATCGTATTTACACCGAATGAAAAGTATAAATTTATTTATTGTAAAATGATTAGATAAGATTAAAGAAAAAAATAAACATAATATAAAACATATATGAACATATTTTCCATAAAAATTTCACCATTATATGTGGTAAGGAAAAATGAACAGTCATCTTTTGTGAGGCAGTAATTCACCGTACACCTAAATAGTATGTTTATTACCCATTTGATGCATGTTTTTGTAAGTGTAGGTAGGAAACATAGCATAAAAATCATAGTATATTTAATATAATAGTTTTTTATACAATCATGGAACAAATATAATGATGGGGGTGGATAATTATTATAAAATAAAGGATCTTGAGAGAAGATGTTACCTCTTAATTGGGTAACTCCTTTAGGTATGTTCTATAAGGCTTCCTTATATTGATTTATTAAAAAGGTTATACTTATAGGAGTAATGGAGGGATATTTTTATGCATATTTGGAATCTATTTGATGATCATATGTGATTTATATGTGGGAAGAATAGGGATAAATTGTGGCATTTTACAGGGAAGGGAAAGGACACACTTGGTATTTTGGAAATTACATTATGTGTACCCAAAATTTTAAATAAAAAAAGTCATAAGAATATAAAAAACTAAATATTTTATGCTTAATTTCTGAATAATGGGCATAAAATGGGTTTTGGACAAGTTTCTAGGTTTTTTGGGTCTTAGATTTATGGATTAGTAATTTGAAAACCTCATTTTTTTGTTAATCATAGTAATTAATTTTAATTACCTTCCCTAATATTTTTTAGAAAAAACTAAGATGAAATTATTAGAAATTAAAAATTATGATTATTCCAAATATTTTATTAATTTATCAAAATCATAATCACATAAGTGTAAGGTAATAATTTAAAAATAATCTCACTCATGGGACGACACTACGTGATTTTAAAGTAAAAATATTCAAAAGCTTACAATGTTTTTATATTTAAATTAATGGTGAAATTGATTCCAATGAACAAAATTGTGTTGATTGATACAAATATTATATAAATAACATTTTAATATAATTTAAAATATAATTTATCATTATAAATAATTAGATGAAAATATAGTTTTGACCTAAAATTCAGTTTTTTCACTTTTTTATAAAGAAATGAAACTTCACAAAAAATACCAAAAAATTCACCATAACCAAAATTTCATGTCTCAAATTGAATTATGAATATTAATTTGACATATTATATTGATAAATGTTCGAAAATTTATTTTTAAAATGAGTTTTTCATTAAAAGGCGTAAACCCTCCTTTATAAAGATATTGTTTTTAAGCATAAAATTATGAATGTTCTTGTCTTACGTATATAAAATATATTAGATTAATATAATTTTTTTATTGAATATATAACATATATAATAAATTAATATCACTCAGTAATTTTAATTATTTAATTTATAAAGTAAAAAGTTATTTAGGGTCATAAAAATAAAAATATATCATTTATATTCAATCAGTTCTTATATTTTCATTTCTAATTAATTGGTAACCTATGAATTCATATTATATTTTTTTAAACCATAATTATTTTCAATTTTTATTTTTTACTACTAATTTAATGGCTAATTTATATTAAATAATTTATCTTTATAATGTAAGACTTTGTCTAGCATGTCACACAAGCCATTGAGGAAAGTCATTATTGCCTATAACGCAATCTAACCTCACTGTGTCGTGTAGATCAAGATAAAATTTATGGTTCATGTAGTGAATTATTAACATGTTTTTACATATAACATAATTCAAATAATGTTTTTAATATAAAATAAACTATAATTTGTATTGGATGAACTGAGAAATATCAAAACTATTAAATTAATTCAAAGAATAATAATTCACAAAATTTTGGGGTGATACATTCTCGTCCACCCCCCCCCCCCCCCCCCGAAAAAGAATTTCACCCTTAATATTATTCTTAGGTTATCAATGGTTTAATAATTTAATGTTAATTTCATTGAAACCCACATCATAAAAATGAATACTAAAACTTACCTTATAAATATAATGTTTTAACTATAATAGTTACCCAATGTAACATATAATTAGGTTTCCACATGGGAGAACATAGGTTGGGAGTGAATATTGGACATAGAGGGAAAAAGTTAAATATTTATAGGGAGTAATTGAGGTCATTAGTCACAAAAAATTGAATTATTAAAGAAAAGTGGAGGGTCTCGAAGTCATCAATCTGTGATTATTTATAAGGTCATGAGTTCAAGAAAAAATATTGTATTAGAACAACATTTTTTTATTATTATCATACCTTTGAGTAATTATTTAATTGTATGGAAATATACTTTCTTATTATATTTCTCTAAAAAATTAATTTTTTTTTTGACATTTTAAATATTTATAATTCATATGTTACATT
Source organism: Viscum album (assembly GCA_963277665.1). NCBI lineage: Eukaryota > Viridiplantae > Streptophyta > Magnoliopsida > Santalales > Viscaceae > Viscum > Viscum album. The sequence goes on from OY728126.1 coordinate 2,012,800,465, forward strand.
AATAAATGGATTTCCAAAAATTAACATTGATGCCTGAAGAACTAAAATAAAATTTTAGCAGATATTAAGGGACACAAAAGAATGAAAATTATAACTATTTTACTATAAATATTATTAAAAATTTATAGGGTTAATACACTAATATATAAGAATAAAATGTAAAACTATTGTTACATTATAAATAATTATTCATCAAAGATATTATAAATTAACTAGGACATTATGTTGGCTAGTGGTAGGTGTGAAACCCTTATCATTCTTTGGTCATGGGTTCAAGACCCACAACCTTTCAGAACTTGATCGGTTGCAATCTAACATACGAGATGTCCTATTCTAAAACCACACAAATATAATTTATGAAATAATGATGATGAACATCCTTGAAATAATTTTAATCACTAAATAACCTTTTAGCCAATGATTTTAATACAATATCAATACATAAATACTTCCTTCGAACATTAATTTAAACTTTTCAATAATTTTTTACCTTATAATCCTTCTAAATGATGAAAATAAAAACCCTTATATAGAATGTCATCCAATCATCTTAACATCAATACACCATATACCATAAAGTAGCTCTTGGTTTTTACATTCCAAACATGTGAATGACCTCATCATATATTCTCTTGTAACATGGAAATAACCCGAATTACAATAAATAATAATAGAAAAAATGAATGCTTCATTATTGCATAGATTGTTAGATAAATTCTATAAAATGAAGAAGTTTTAAACTTCATCCATGATATCATACACAACTTTTCAACAAGTACTTAATTAGTTTCAGAGTAATTAGTACCGTCAAATTTACCTATATCAAATAGATATTCATCCAAACAACATTGTCGTAACATAAATAACATATTAAATGTTACATTACCTTTGTCAAAATATCACTTTATAATTAAATAACTTTACCAATACATCATAAGCATTCAACATAAGATTGTAAATACAGAGTGAAAAGCATAAATAGAACAATCCTTATATATTTAACTATAATTTTTGAATCCAAAAAAACTAAAACATTGATTATTCAACTTCATCCAAAATCCATAAAAAGGATGCCTCATCCTTTTATTAAAACCTTTTTTTGTTCACATTTAATTTAGAGTCTCATAGTTATCAACATTGTAACCATTACTTGCCTCACCTTGTAGATTCTATTTAGTGGATTTCCTCTTGGAAAATTGAGTTGTATAATGGAAACTTATTACACACTTGAACCATGTAACATTTGATGATGTCTTAGGGAGTCAAACATTCTCATCCACTTCATTAACTGAACTCGTTATTTTTCCCTTACATTATCTTCATTTGTGTCATTTTCTACAGTGAAATAATCTTCTTGTTCCGCTAAGACATTCTCTTAGGTGATTCTTTCCATATTCATGACACACATTAAACCAAATCTTCTTTACTACATGGTCTCAATTACTCGAAATATTAGTAAACTCCTTATTTCCCCTGGTGAGTCTGAGAGTTGGATAAGGTACACATTGTTAATAATGTTATGTGAAAATTGATTAGGCATGATCACAACATCTTTCAGTCCATTTATCTTCCCACATTATTTCTCATTAGAAAATCAGTTATTACATTCAACATTAATCACGATCCTTCTAGTTCCCTCCATTCACTGATACCAGAAGCATTGTTTTATCATTACTTATCGTAGTAGAAAATCACACAGTCAAAAAAGTAATTACTTATAGGATATATATATATCATGAAACCTTCATTAATATATGACACAATTGGTTCATCCTAGTTTATTCATAGAGAACATATAATAAAATCCTTCATGATGGTTTGTGAAGAGTTTGTGATTTCCCAAATCATATCCCCTAGGAATGTAAAACAAGGCTTGCACGTAGTCACATTTTCATATACCAGACTACCCCGAGTTCAGGCCAAGACATCTTCTTATAGTTGATACCCTTATGTACATCTATTCTTGAATCAGATAAAATTATAGTATCCAAATAGAGATGTATTTATAGGAAACCACACACTCAACCATTTACAAATATTCACAAACATTTTCCTATACCTTTCTTTATCATTTGACTTATCCAAAGAAATGTCTGTAGGGTTCTCACTATAGTTATATCATCATATATTCCAAAGGATAACTAAACATTTTCTCTAATACTGACTATAGAGAGCCCCAATTTTCATTTGTTAACATTACATAACTTTTTCATAATACTTAAAACATTGTAGAAAAAGACACCCAAATACTATATTAATCTAGAGCCATTTGGAAACATGGGAACACAAACACTGGTATATAAATTAGCAACATTATATTCTACAACATTCTTAATGACTAGAACCATTCTTAGAAACATCATACATAATACATATTTTTATAACCTGAGGAAAGAAACACAAAAATGGGTTACATTAAATGCTTAGTAAGGGTAAACAATGGAGACATGTAAGGATAAACATGAGTATAGTTGTATGAGGACGTGATCATAGTATTAGATGATCATACCCTTTATATCAAAGATCATAAACAAGAATCACGGAATAAATATTAATAGTTCTTAAAATATGAATCATAAGGAAATAAATAACATAATCCATGAAATCATAACATCAGAATAAAACATCGAATTATGGAAAACACATATGCATAAAATATGATTTCCACAATATCCAAGGCATCACTGCCGAGATGATCTTTATGGTATGGGTTCAATCCCCATACTATCTTAGTAGTCATGGTTCACTCCCATGTCTATATTAGTAGCATGAGTTCACCCCTCAGACTATTTTAATAGTTATGGTTCACTCCCATGGCCATCTTAGTAGTTAAGGTTTACTCCCAATACAATCATAGTCTATCTTATGAGGTATAAATCCTTACTCAATGAATTGGAGAGAGATATAGCTCATACCCATATCATAATAAAATCACATATATATGTTCCAAAAGATCATTAAAACTAATTTCACAACTAATTAAATAAAATGGGTATCATAAACATGTAATCATTTCATAGACTATGTAAAAAATAGGTTTAATAATCATTTCATCAGAAACATAACTAATGAAAAGGATCGAGTTTCAAAAGCTTATAACTGATATAAGAGAAAAGGGTTTTATAATCAGATCTTCCTCAAAACATAAACCATTTACGAAATAATATGATTTGAACCTTTGGATAATTTTCCATAAGGGCATGAGTAACATCGACATATGTCATCTTTGAAGGGAAATAACTTGGAAAGATATTTTGAAAACATTTCTTGTAGAAAATATCATTTCTTATTTGAAACAAAAGGTAATTAAAACATAGAAACCTTTTGAGAACCATTTTCATAAAAAATAACTTCAATGATTATAAATAAATCTTTCAAAAACCTTTTAGAAAACATTTTATTTAAAAACTAATAATGTGGGAATGAAAAAATTTTGAAAACCATTTTCCATAAAAAATATAAATAGATCTTGAAAATAATTTAAATCCCATTTCATTGAAAATACATTTTCAAATTATAAATAAGTATTAAAATAATTTTGAAAACTATATTCTTTGAAAAATTGTAAAAGAAGCTTGAAAATATTTTTGAAAAAAATTTATTTGAAAACTTATAAAAGATTTTTGAACACATATTTTTAAAAACATTTCCCTGAAAATTTCTAAAAGTATCTTTTAAAAAATCTTGAAAACAATTTTCAATAAAAAATATAAATTAATCTTTAAAAACATTTCTAAAATAATTTTTTCTTGAAAACATAGATAAATATCATAATAAACATTTGTGAACCACTTTCCTTAAAAAAATATGAAGAATTATTTTCAAAACCATTTCATTGAAAATTATTTTTAAAATCATTTCCTTAAAAAATATCCTCTTAAAAAATCAATAGATGCTTCACATGAATTATGGTCGGTAAATTTGTACATTTCATATAAGGTAAATAAGAAAATTTCTTTTTCACTATAAAATGTTAGAAAAGGGTATTTTTCGGGAAGAAATAATAAGTTTCATTAGAAATTTTTTTTAAAATGACAATACGGGAAAAATTATTTTAAATATTTTAGTATAAGGGTAGAATATTCTTAGAATCTCGAAAAGCGATGAGATTCTTTCAATAAAGTCTTACCACTTGGTAACATTGAACCAAACTCGCTGAATAAGAATAATTAAATTACATGAATATTAAAACATCATGAAAATAATTATATTAAAGATATTAAATTTTAATGGCATTACATACACCTAATGAAAAAATGTGTGTGCATAACATGGCATGTGTCTCAATAAAGGAAAAGTTTGATAAAATTACATTACTGATATTGTTTCTTTTGGAATGAAAACCCCATGAATGAAATATAATAGAATGGATATGTAAATACCCATAATTTTATGTATACCAATAATATAATTCATCCATTGGTAGTATACACCCCTCCCTAATGGAATAGAGATTTAAAAATGAAGGCATCTCACTAAAATATAATGTGAGGTGAAATTCCCTTACCATGTGTCTTATGTCTCCCCCACTCATTCGAACCACCAATATAATAAATTAAAATTTATTATAAATATTTTTAATAATCCTATTATTATATATAATACAATATTTTTTGATTATGAACTTATATTACCAACTTGTTCACAATCATATGTTAAGGTTTCACTTCGGGTAATGTTCTTTTAGTTCTTCGCATGTGTCTTAATTTTATATTAATTTTGTCCATTAATTTATATCAAGAATTCAGGAAATAAAATAATGATATAAATATAATTTAAATTCCTTATATATATATTTTAATAATATATAGAATATATAAGTATGAAGTTGAAGACACTGTTCATGGAGATGGTAAGTCATACATACGAATGAATGTTGTTTCCGTTATTATTATCATATTGTAAGAAATAAGGTAAAATATATATATATATCATTATTATATCATATATATAATATAATTTCTCTATACCCATTCTTAAAACATTCCATGTAGTGTTTGAACGAATCACATCACTTTAAGGGGGAGGTAGTATACACTTCCTCAAATGAAATTATCATTTATACCCCAAATAGAAAGTATAAATATATGAATAGTAAAAAGATTAAATAATAATAAATACATAATAAATATAATATATAACAAATAGAAACATACTTTCTGTCATAATTTCAACCATGAGAGGCGGTAATGAAAAATAAACAATCTATGATTTGTTAGGTGGAAATTTGTCGTACACAAAAATAGTTTGTTTTTTACCCATTAGCAGGAGGTGTGTATAAGTTTAGGTTGAACCATTCACATAAAAATATAATACAATATTTAATTTAATAGTTTTACTATACAATTAGGGAATAATTATAGTGGAGGGAGTGGAGAAAAAAATAAAACAATGGAACCTGAGAGAAGATGTTACCTCTTAAAGGGGAAACTCCTTTTGGTTTGTGCCAAAAGGGTTTCTTGAATTGATTTCATCTCAAAGGTAAGATTCTATGAGGGATGGAGGGTTTTTTTTTTAATTTAGGTTTTCAGGTCTTGGATGAACCAATGTGGTTTTATATGTATGAAGAAGAGGGACAATTGGTGTCTTTTATAGGGAAGGTAAATGTCACACTTGGTATTTTTTAAAACAAGTTATGTGTACCAACATTTTTACCAAAAAAAGTCATTTTAAAACCAAAAAAAACTCAATAATGAAAGGTTCATTTCTGAATAATGGTTAAAAAATTTGTTTTTGACACATTTATAGGTCATTTTGTGTCTTAAATTTATGGTTTAGTACCTTGTTAACCTAATTTTTCTCGTAACCATTGTAATTATTTCTAATCACTTTTACTAATATTTTTTAAAAAAAACTAAGTTGAACATATTAGAAAATTTAATTTATTATAATTACCAATATGGAATTAATTTTTTAAATTTCTATTCATAGAAGTTATAGAAATTAATTTAAAAATAGTCCCGCTGATAGGACGACACTACTGATTTTTAAAATTAAAACATTCAAATGTTTGCTCTATTTTTATATTAAATTTTCAAGTGAAATTGTATAAAATAACCCAAACATGGTTTATTAACAAAATTATGATATAAAAATACTTTAAAACTAATTTAAAATATTATTTGACCTTAGAAATAAATTATATGGAAAACAATTTGAACCAAAATTTAGTAATTTTCAATATTAATTAAAAATGAAACATCACTGAAAAATAAAAAATATATATTTACCTACTTTTTCTATTCGATTTCAAAGATAAATTTTATTTTTATCATATTAAATTTATAAAATTTCCAAAATTTAAATTTAAATTTGGTTCTCTATTGAAAGGCGGTAAAATTCCTTTACAAAAATATAGTTTTTGAAGCATAAAATTATGTTTGTTCTTATCTTCTATATATAAAATCTATTGGAGGAATACAAAAAAATATTTTATTGAATATAATAAATAAATATATATAATCTAATTTAATATCACTAAAAAATTGTAATTAAATAAATTTATTAATACAAAAATCCTTTGGGGTCATAAAAATAAAAATATATCCTTTATATTCAATCGGTTATTAGGTTTTCATTTATAATTAATTTGTAACATATAAATTATTATTAAATTTATTTAAACCATTTATTTTTTATAATTTTTTTATTATTTCTTATTTTACATCTAGTTTATTTAAATAAAATATCTGTATTTGGTAAGACTCGGCCTTGTGGGTCACACAAGCCATTGAAGAAAGTCATTAGTGCATGTAATGTAAGCTAACCCCAGTGTGTCATGTAGAGCTAGATAAAATTTATGTTTCATATAGTGCATGATTAACTTGGTTTTATGAATAATTCAGGATAAATATAGTTTTTAATATAAAATAATCTATTTTTAGTGTTTCTTGAAATGAAAAATATCATAAATATTAAAGTAATTTGAAAAAAATAAGTTAAAAAATCTTAAGGTGTTACAGAAAGGGTTCATTCCAGATGTTTAATTTTGATAAATAATGTATAATCACATTTTGAATGTGTTTTGGTGTTCTGATTGATTCCCAATTTAAGTGGTAATTTTTAATTGAAGCACTCAACTCAAAATTTTATGTTCATCTTGGCAGTACTAAGATTTATAGAGACATTTGAGAATATTTTTGGTGAGAATGTTGGAAAAAATATTGTTTAATGTTTATCATGAAAATAATGAATTATAAATAGTTTGAAGAGAAGTGACAACAACCAAAGTGGATAATTCATCCTTCTCTAGTGCTTGAATTGAAATCGAAGAATATATCTCTGGAAATTGTGGTGGTATTAACAAATAAATCACATGGTAAAATTGTGATTTGGGTTATTATTGATCATTATGCTAAATCAATGAAATTTTATTCTATTCAAGAAACCACATATTAAGATCAACTTTCTACAACAAATCTTAATGAGATGGTCATATTAAAATATGTTCCCATATCAGTTATATCCGATCATGATCCTAGTTTTGCATAAAAAATAGTATGACATTATAATTCGATGGGTAATTAATTAAATTTTAGTACAAATTTTCATTCATAGTCTAATGGGAAATCAAATTATAAAATTCCAAATATGGAGGATATGATTTTATCTTTCTCATTAGATTATCTAGGATGTTTGGATTGAAATAATTCTTTAGTTTTATATTCTTATAATAATTTTTTTTTCATTCTAGAATATAGATACTATATTTTGAGGCATTATATGGAGAATGGTTTTGGTCTCCAACATATTAGGGTGATGTTGGTGAGTGGTAATTGTTGGGACCAGAATTGTTAAAATATATAGTTATGAAATTAATTTTGATTCAACACCATATGAGAATAGCACATAGTAGGTAGAAGACTTTTTCATATCACATCATGAATGATCTCTCATTTGAGGTCAACGATCGTGTCTTTCAGAAAATATACCCTTGTAAAGTGTAATTTTATCTTGTAAAAAGTTAGAGATAATTCCATTGGTTAGTAGACCATATGAAATTATGAAAAATGTGGGATCAATTTCTTTTAGAGTAGCATTAACTTCCCATTTATCTCGGGCACATTATTTGTTTCTTTTTGACATTGTTATGGAAGTATTTAACTAATGCATCTTAAGGTTTTGGAATTGAGATGGCATTGTTATAGGGGAATCTAAAATATGAAAAAAATCATGTTTGTATTTTAGATCTTAAAAATATGGAACTATGAGATAATTTCATTCACTAGTGAAAGGTTTTGTGGAAGAACCAAATGATTCTCTACTACAAATTTGGATTTACTTAGTGTCATCCTTTATCGACTCAAGAAAAAGTATTGTTAGAGGGAGGCTTTATCATTGATAAAGAGAATTGATAAAGGTGGTTAATTAGTGAAAAAAATAACTCATAAAGGGGGTATCTAATCATTGCTAAAAAATTCAGGGATAAAGGGGGCCCCTAATCCGCACTAATAAAAAAGCACTGATACAGGGGCACTTTATCAATGATAAAAAAAGCCCTGACAAATGGGGGGTCTTTATCAGTGCTTTTTTACTACTGCAGATAAAAAATTTATAACATTAAAATAAAAAATGTCATTAAAAATAATATATTTATATTGATATAAATATTGTATATTTTAGTAAATGTGATTTATATAACGTTAAATACACATTAGCACTTAATATATAAGTTATTTTGAGAAAAATAAATTTTAATATTATATTAAAAAATATTAGTTAATAATTTTATAGTTATTGTAATGTGACATTTATTTAATAACAAATTGGTTACATAAAATTCAAAACCATTGAATAATCAATGATAGGATGAAAGCATGAATTGAACTTACAACGGTCATTATTTTTGATCTGGGTGTCCTTTTAGGCTCTACCAGATATCAAATAGATGCTTGAGAAGAAATCAACACCATGTTATCATGGGTGACAATGTCACTATATTTTTTTTTGAAAAACATTACTTAAAGGCCTCTCCTGAAATCCATTTTTTCATTTTCTAAAAAGCTAGTTTATGGGTTACCGGTAACCATACAAACAAGATCCAACATCATCAACGATGGTCAAAGAACCCGTATACTAGAGACCAACTCACGATATCATCAACGACGGTCATGAAACCCGCATACCCGAGACCAAATCACAAACACTTCAACACTTCAAAAAGATAATCAAGCAGAAACAACAAGAGAAAAAACAGGAAGTCAAATATCATAGTACCCATAGTCTTCCCCGACTCCCAAGTAGGATTCTTCTTCCCCTGTAGCTGATTCCCACTCCGGATGTCTCCAAAAACCTGCACTTTGCACTCGATTCTAGAGATTCTCAAGTACCAGCATATCCAGGGGTGCCTTCATAATCCCGCTGCTCTTCTTGACCGCCAGAACCACTCCACCATTCCGTTTGGAGGCGGACCTTGTCTGCATCGGCCACGGAAGATAGGAATAATCCTTCTGTGGCCTCCTTCCCAGCGTTGTAGGTATTGATTTTCCCCCAGCAGACACCTTCTGATTCCCCTTTTGGAAAATTTCACTGTACGAACAATTTACAGGACTCAAGTTCTCCTTTCCTCGCCTAGACATCTCCCTTTCTTCCCCGACCTGCTCTCTCAAAGGAGACCCGGTGCCCTCTGAAATATGCCTCGGATCCTGATCAGTAGAGATAACATCTTCCCCATCCATAGAATCTCGGTCCATCCCCTTACCATCAGCAACATAATCTTCCAAGACAATACCATTAAAAATATCATTCTGCACTTGAACAGCTTGACCCAAAGGCCCATAGACATTCCTACTGCTTCCCACCCCGATCCTCTAATCGATACCTTCAACTAGACAAAGAGACCTTGCACCACTGTTCGGAATTTCCCCATGTCTTGCACCTTTCTCCTTCTCCAGGAAAATAGTCTGCAGGTCTCCCAAGACATCTGCCTCCCCATAAACTCCTGCACAAACATCCTCCTCTCGGCCCTCAGAAAGCGGGTCCACATCAAGTCCTTCAAACTTGTTACTTATGGGTACAAAAGGCCTGGCCATAGAATCAAAGCAATTCACAGCCTTAGCCCTGTCCCTGTTGGACACCTCCACAAAAGTAGATCCTGAGACAGCGCCCACCTGTTCTGGTTCCAAAGCAACTACATGCCCTCCATTCACCTCCTTCTCCCTAGGCCTACTAGAACAGGAAGAACCATCAAATACACCCTCATCAAAGGAGACCTTTCGATGTCCAGGGGTAGAGGCCTCCCCATCTGCTTCATCCATTCGAGATTCTCTCCCTCCAACAGCAGGTCCTTCAGAAGTCTAAGCCAGATCCCCTTTCACATAGAGATCCATTGACTTTCTCTCTAAGCCCTCCACAACGCTCAAGATAGCAGCCTTCCCACTAGTACGAACCCTTCTCACTTGATCACGAGATCCTACATGACAAGACTCATCGGTGTGACCCAACCTCATGCAAGAACCACAGAATTCGGTCCAATTCTCATACAAAACCCGTTGTTTGCAGCGGTATTCCTCACCAACCGTGATCCAGATCAACTAAAAGGGAACGCAGGATGTATCCATCCCAACACACACCCGAGGGTTAACAGGGTGACAAACAGCCTCAGTACGGCTATCAGAGCAGAGGTATCTACCGACCATATTACCCAACATATGAATAATCGATGGGTTCTGAATGTTTAAGGGAAGTTTAGGGAAGCTTACCCAAACCGTCAGGGAAGGTGGATCCCGATTCATATGCAGATCGAAAGACCAACGCAGGAGCATGAAACGGGATCCGTTGTAATTTAGTGGCACCCTTGCCCAGTCTTGAATCAAATCAGCCTCTGATTCAAACCTAATCAGGAACTGGTTACTATCCAGTAACCCCACCACTGCACGTTCCTGAAGGTCCCAAGCTCTGAAGACAAATCGGTCAAATTCGTCAACTGAAGGCCTTCTGTACTTGAACCGCACCACCTGGGTAAGATTCAGAAAAGCCGAAGATTCCATAAATTCTGATAACGAAAGAGGAAGATTCGGAAGACCATCGACGAAATCGGGTACTTTAGGGCTAAGAGAAATTTTCGGAAAGGAAGGAAGAAAGTCCGGATTGGAGAACAGCTTAAAGGATCTCCCTCTCCCCTGATATGATGATTCCCCCTCCCCCACCAAGGGGGGAGGGTTCTTCATAAGAGCCATCGTCGTCACCGGCGAGGAAGGCGCATCCGAAGGGTTCAGAAGAGCTTCCTACTTAAAGGCCTCTGAAACTGAGTTTTTTGGTTGGGCTACCCAAATGTTTTAACATTTAATAGTATTTTAGCTTCATTTAAATGAGTTGTTTTATGATTTTTCAATGAAGACTTAATTTATTCCTAGGGATTACATTAATATAGATATTATGATTTTGAAATCTTATCATTTTCCCTAATGTATTTTTTATATAATTAAATATAATTATATTTTCTAATATTTACTTTTAATAATTCAATTTTATAAATACATATTTAAACATATTTTAAAAAAATTATTTTTGAATATATAAATAAAATGGAAATAAATATTTATAAACCATTTAATATAAAGTATAAAATTACACAATTTATTTACCTTGTAGAAATGCATTAATATATATATATATATATATATATATATATATATATCTACCTATACATGTAATGTTTATATATAAACATGTTATTCTCAATAAAAAAATATATATTTATATGAATATTTTACTATATGTAAATGAATATATATATATATGTAAATAATTGTAAGTGTATGTGAGAAATATAAATGGGTATGTGTCAGTGTAAATATTTGTGTATGTGTACGTGTACCAAAATTGTGTGTGTACATTATATATAAATTTATTTTTATAAATAAATAATAATCATTAAATCTAGAATATAAATGTATTTATAGTAAATATTTATAACTATATTATAAAAAATATATATATAAATACACAATTACATGTAAAAATGTATAAATACATATATTTAAATATATAGTGATATAAATATGCAGTCCATGTATAACATTTATATCTCAATATATAGGTATATTTTAAAAATTCAATTAAAATAATTATATAAATAATTTGAAATTAATTATTATCCATTTTATTTAAAAATATATATAACAATTTTATACATAATAAATACATAAAAATATATATACACATATAAAAATATAAATTATGAATAAATATACATTTGTTTTAGTATTAATAAAAACACTCACATATATATGTATATTATAATATATATATATAAGTGAATATTAATATATTTTTTATTTCAATAAATAAATAAATGTATATATGTCACACACATCTAAATAAATAGGAATAAATAGAAATATTGTAAAATATAAAACAAATCATGATTATTGGAGTGGTAAAGGGAATTCAAACTCTAAAGGGAGGACCCAGGATAAATCCCCAACATGAGCATTTATTTGGGGGATGCATTCTAGTGCTGAGGAAGGGGGTGTTCATGAGCACTGAGTAGGGGTTTGGGTGCATGATTGGGAGTTGGAGGGTGGGAAGCACTGAGAAAAGGGTCCGACTGCATTGAGAAAGAAGGTGTTTTGGTGTGTAAAAAAAATTCCCATATTTTTTATCAACATGAATGAAATAACAGATAAAGGGTGCCATTATTAGTTCTTTTTAGTTCTCTTAAATATATCCTTTGTCAGTGATAAACAAATGGTGATAAACGCTCCCGTTATAAGTTTTTTTACAATCACTGATAATGGTTAGATTTTGATATCTCTCACAATATTCGAGGTTTTTAAGCTCTAATAAACCATTTTTTTAGTTTTTCTAAAGGTTGGATCTGTAATAGTGATTGATGAAGAAACATCGAAATAATTAAAATCTACGAGAGAAAATTATCATCACTTTTTATGTAATTTATAAAATTATGAGGGTGCAATTTCCTAAAGAAGAATAATTTGAAAACTAAATTAATTCTAGAAATAAGTAAATTTAATGTCTTAAATTTATTAATTTTATAGATTCATAATCATTATAATTTTATAAATAATTTTATAAACACTTTAAGTAAAAAAAACGGTATTATTTAACAAAATTTATTTCCATGAACTACATAGATTTAATTAAAATATAAATTTCTAAATTTTAGAAATATAATATGAAATAATGGACTTTATTTTTTATATAATCATATAAAATATTTATTTCAGTTGATTTTTTGAATTTTATTTCAAATATTAATTTTTGACGGAATAATAAAAAATGACGATTTTCAAAAAGCTATTTTTTCATTAAATATAGTAATTTAAATGACCCATTACAATTGGGATTTTTAAAAATAATATAAGATCCATTTTTATTAAACAAAGTTTAATTAATTACATATGAAACAACATTATATTTTATTTTTGTATAAGTTCATTTTTATTCTTAAAAACATAATTTTTTTAAACAAACTATTTTTTTGTGGTGTTTTAACACCTATATTAAAAGTAATTTAATACACTTATAAAAATTGAATCATTATAAATGGATTAAATATTTTTTATCTGGTGATTCCAATTTAGTAATGAGTTTGATTTCATTTTTATTTGTTATGAATAGTTACCATGGTAACAAAATTCACAACGGTAAAGGGTAAATCGAGTTAATTAAGGTAAAAACATTTTTATAAGGACAAACAAATATTAATTTCAATTATTTTATAAATTCATTTTTACACATATCACATTATATTTGAAATTATATAGTTTTAGATACACTTTAAACTGATTAATAAATTATAATATTTAAAATTTTAGAGAAATTACAAGTATGCCACTCCCCTCACATATAAAAGGAATCATCCCTCCTTACTTCCTCACACCTTTTGAGTAATATATTTCCATAAATCCATACCAAAATATATCTAAAACAACCCCCCACATTTCATAGAGGTCAAATTATTCTTAAAATACCAATCCTACATGGCTTAATGTGTAAACCAAAGGGAGATATCTGAGGAGAAGGTATATGTCCTAACCAATCTATTTCAAGTTTATTTTATTTTCTACCTCCTTCAAATATTATTAAACATTGCTTAAGTAATTAAATAAATATCATCTATCTAATTAAATGTAACTATAATAATTCTATAACCCTTCTCATATGCTTTTCCATCCCTTGGGAAATTAAAATATCACTCCTATATATATATAGACTACCACCTCCATTGAGCATTCTGTTTCATTTTTTATAAGAGGATCATTTGGCCGGTTGAAAGGATATGAAAAATTAATATATAATTGTAAGAACCCAGTTTTGCAGTGAAAGACTTTTGAATATTCTTGATGTTATTCTAGAGCAGTGCCTTCAGACGACGTGTGATTCTGAGCCCCGGAGTGGCCGGAATTAAATTTTCAGTGCGTTCACACTTGAAACACCAAATAAATGCAATAACTCCTGAATGGTGATCTGGATCAGAGATCCGAGTGTACGGATGGGTCCGGAATGGGGTGTTTACCCTAGGAACGACATAAAACTTGTCGGCATGGGATGTTTGGACCCCTCGCTCGCTTTCGGAATGTTAAACGGATAAATTAATTGATTGATTTATTCGTTTAATGGTTAAACTCATGTATCTCTTAAATAGTGGCTCGGATTGGAAAACTGAGGGCACCGTTGTGTTTGGAGTGTGCCGTTTACCCTATGAGGGGAATAAGTTTCGCGGGCGCGGGCCGTCGGTGAAAAATGGCTCCAGGGGCATTTTCGTAATTTGACAGCTTTGGGCATTCAGTTTTATAACATTCAAACGGAAGTTCCGAATCAAATTCTGAGACCACCGTTATGCTCGGTAGATGGTGTTTACCCTAGGGGAGGTTAAATTTTGACCTCGCCAAAAGTTTCGGAGGCGGGCTAAAATTGAGGATTAAATTAAATAAAATTTAATTAATTTTATTTTCTATTTAAACACTTAATCACCCCCTCCTCCTCCCTCGCACCCCTGGAAAAACCCTCAAGCCCCCTCTCCTCCTCCACTCTGGCGAGGCAACTCCGGAAAGGCGGCGGTTCGGCGTTGATGCTCCGAGCAATGCCCACGAGGTAGGAGGTTACGTTGCATTTTTAATTCTGCGCCTACCTTTGAACTCATTTTGTAGCATCGTTTTGCCATCAAATTTGTAATCAAAGCCTGTGTTTGCATAGTACATATTTTGAGCTTTCAAACTCTTGTTTTGGAATTGAAATCCGGGTTCAGATGGTGTCGCGGTCGTCCGCCAAAGTTTGCGGGATTAAGGGTGTTTCCGACCGTTTTTTTGGGGGTTCTGGTGGTCCAGAGCGGTGGTCCGGCAAGCAGGCGCGGCTCCGCGAGCGAGGTGGCTAGGCAGCTGGCGGCAACGGTGTCAGCCGAGCAAGGCTGTTGTGGGCGTCGGTGCAAGGGCGAGCGGAGGAGGCTGGCAGAGCGCTGGGTCGCGGCGGAGCTCCTCAGGCAGGCGGCGACCTTCAGCAAGAGGCGCGGCTGCGCGAGCGGGTGGCCAGGGCTTGCGGTCGAGTGAAACAGGCTGGGCAGCATCGGTTGGGAGTCGCCGATCTCCAGTAGCGCCATCGAAGGAGACACGCCGTGCGGAGACCAGGCCGACCGGCCTTGCCGGTCGGCGTGCATCGGGAGGGGACCAGGGTCGTCGGACCCCGGCTGGCCGACAAGGACCCGCACGTGGCAGGTCCTGTTGGAAAAAGGTGACCGGCCGAATGGCCGGTCTAGCTTAAAAAAGAAATATCAGAAATAAAATTATAATTTAGGTTTAAAATAATAATAATAATATTATTATTATTATTATTATTAGGGGAAATGATTTATTATTTATAAATCATAGACCGGGCATCGGATTCAGGCGCCGTTTGCGGCGACGTGCTCTTAAATTGCGACCAATATTTTGAGATGGTTTCAGGAATTTTTAATTCTCGAAACGATGGGTCTCGGAGGTGCGACGTGTCCTTAAGTGAAATGACGTTTTCCCAGGGGATCTTGTTCTGGACGGCGCGGACACATCCGACATCAATTTTGAACGCCGTTAGTGGCGTTGGAACCCTGACAACGAGGCAGATCTTTTCAAGGTAGTTTCAGGCATCGAAACCAGAGTTGAGGCATTGGCCCCACGACCCGTCTTTTGAGCTGCGTGCAGCGTTCATGACTTTTTCATCGGACGTCCGTTCGGGGCCTGCGAGCAGTCGTTTCTGGATGTTTTTTCGAGGGGATTACAATGGTACAATCTGCCCGCTCTAATTTGGCACGATGGTGCAGGGCCCACGAGGGCCGTTTGGGTGTCGACGGTGATTTTCCATCTTTATCACCGGGAAACCGTTTTGGACAAGTGAATAGTCCATCTTGTGTGATTTTTTGAGAGGATCGGAATGGTGTGATCCGTTCATTGTGTTTCGGGACCGGATTGTGGGTCCCACGAAGCACGCTTGTGTGCGGTGCGCCGGAATGCACCTTTTTCTCTGGATATCTGTTGTACTCTTGTGGGTAGTGCTTTTGATGTGTTTTTCCGAGGGGATCTCATTAGTGCGATGCGCCCGAATGTTTTTGGTGCCGAGGCTCGGGATCATGGGACACCATTTGGGCGTGAGGCGATGTTGGCGACTATTCCGTCGGATATCCGTTTGAGGTGAGTAAGTAGTCTATCTCGCGTGTCTTTTCGCGAGGATTACAACGGTGTGATCTGTTCAGGTGTGCGGAGCCTCTTTCTCAATCTCATTAAATGTGGAAATGTGAAGGTGCCCCAGGGGCGGTTCTTCTACTGTGTTTGTAGAGGACCCTTGGCGTGTGATTGCGTGCACTCCCGTGTGAGTGAAGTAATGCTTGAATAGATGTGGTTGGTTGTGCCCCAGTCGTTGGGGTGGAATGTTGGAGATGTTACATCACGCCTTCGCGTTGATGCTGGGTGTCGTGTGCACGATAGCGTTTGGGCTAGAAAGAGGTATACTCTGGGAGTATACTGGAGTGCTTGGAGGCACATGCGGTTTGTACCTGAGAATGTTTGTGCGCTCAGTTGGGGTTGAGGTGGGGCCACACGTCATGTGGGCCCCGTGTGCGTGTCGTGTTCTGCTTTGCGTACCTTGACCTCTCACGACGTAAAGGGTCCCTCTGTGCATTTGTTTGACCAGAAGGGTGGAGTTTTCCCCCTAGCTTTATGCTCGTTTGTTTGACCAGTAGGGTTGAGGGGTCTCCCCCTGGTTTTGTTCTCGATGGATCGGCTGGTAGCGGTGCTAGGGACACCCAGTGATGGAGCAGGCGCTGAACCTCTTTGGGGTGAGTTGTTCTGGAATTGGGTGGTTGCGCGATACCCACTCCGAGTTCGGTTGGCCAGTGTTGTACCCTCCAGTGGAGATGGCCAGAGCAGTTCTGAGTTTTACCCTCAAGCGGGGATGGGCAGTGGGTTACTCATCGGCCTCTAGGGTCTACCCTCCAGTAGAGACTGGGCAGTGGGTCACCCGACGCTCTTAGGGTCTACCCTCCAGCAGAGACTGGGCAGTGGGTCACCCGAGGCTCTAGGGTCTACCCTACAGTAGAGACTGGGCAGTTGGTCACCCGACGCTCTTAGGGTCTACCCTCCAGCAGAGACTGGGTAGTGGGTCACCCGACGCTCTTAGGGTCTACCCTCCAGTAGAGACTGGGTAGTGGGTCACCTGAAGACTCTCTAGAGTCTACCATCCAGCAGAGACTGGGCATTGGGTCGCTCGTCCTCTAGTTCCAGGTCTACCCTCCAGCAAGGCTGGGCAATGGGTCGTCTGTCGACTTATTCCAGGTCTACCCTCCAGCGGGGCTGGGCAGTGGGTTGCCTGATGATGTATTAGGGTCTACCCTCCAGCGGGGCTGGGCAGTGGGTCTCCGGATGATGTATTTTGGTTTACCCTCCAGCAGGGCTGGGTAGTGGGTTTCCTGATGATGTTTTATGGTTTACCCTTCAGCAGGGCTGGGCAGTGGGTCGCCTGATGATGTATTAAGGTCTACCCTCCAGCGGGGCTGGGCAGTGGGTCGCCAGATGATTTATTATGGTTTACCCTCCAGTAGGGCTAGGCAGTGGGTCACCCAGAATCTTATTATGGTTTACCCTCCAGCGGGGCTGGGCAGTGGTTCGCCTGATGATGTATTAGGGTTTACCCTCCAAAAGGGCTGGGCAGTGGGTCACCTGATATCTGGTTATGAATTACCCTCCAGCAGGGCTGTGTAGTGGGACACCTGTTGGCATTCCAGACTCAGTCCTTTCTACTAATCTAGTCTGTGGTTTTCCTTCATGACCACCGGAGTGAGACCCTTGGTTGTACGGGTCAATGTTGTGACGACTTTGACTTTGAGAAGACCTCTCGACAGCAGGGCAGTGACGAGGTGTGGTTTGACTTTCCCTAGAACTCTAAAGTACGTGGGGCACTTTCCCCACCGAGACGCGTTCTTGTGACGCGACCTAAAACTGTGCGGGCGAGTCAGTGCTGCCCAAAGAGGATAGTGTCAAGGTGCGGTGATTGAGCCCCTTGGCTTGTGGTTCGGGGAAGACGTGCTAGATGTTGGGCATCGACGATGGAGTTTAATTCTGGGACTGTTGGTGATTCACTTTTCTTGGGATGAGCTACAGGATGGTGATCCCCTTACGACCTTGTTTGGGCTTCTTATTGAGCATATGTATTTTTATATACCTTGTTCTGGTACCCACAACTTGGGTTTTGTTACTCCCTTTCAGGTGAGGCGAAGACGCGCGGGGTATGCCACGTGCTTTCCGAGTCTAGCTTCTCGTGGTTGGACGAGTCTACTCTCCTGCTATAGGTAGCGAAGACTCGACGGGAAGTTCATCTTCTCACCATTTCCAGCTCCTTGTTCCTGGACGAGCCTACTTACTTTCTCTTGTTGGGTTGAGCTGGACTCTTTACTGCACTTTCAGTTGTACACCTCTACTTTTCATGTTCTCTCTACTCCCCACCCTTCGGTACCACCTTTGTTTATCCCTCGAGCCTCTAGGGTATCCTACTGAGTTTTTTTATACTCACCCATGCTTGGGCATTGCCCTCACTTGGTGTGCCCTTACAGACGACAGACAGGTGGAGCGTGACTTCAGTGGAGCGTAGGAGCTTGGGTGCTTGGACCGCGTGCGGTGGTCATGGCCGGGTTCCAGGTGGGAGACCCTTCATCTGTTTCTTTTTGTTTACCTCTTGTCGGGATGTGGCACTTTTTGGTTAGGATCGTGTTTTTTCCCCTTTCTTTTCAGCTTTTACTTTGTACTGTTTAACGGTCGATGCACATATGTGGTTTATACATATAGCAGTTGTTCTTTTTACTCTGCATGTTCTTCCCTTTACTCTGCACTTTTTCATTGAGTGTGATGTGTGTGTGTATAGGTACTTAGGCAAATTCCTCCCCGAGTTATTGTGCCTTCGTCGGTGGTCGTCATCCCCTGGCCTATGGAGGCGGGCTTGGGGTAGTTGCGGCTCGATCCCGGGTAGGGTCGGGTCGTGACAATAATAATATAATAACATAATTATAATTATGTAAATATAATTTTTTACTTACCTTTTTACCCTACCATCTGCTAGAAAAATGATATTGTCACTCATGTGTACATGTTGACTACCACCTCTATGAAGTAGTGTGATTTGTTTTTCATCTCTAACCTACAAAAATCATGTTATAAGGATGTAAATAATGAATAAATATGACATATGTTATGTAACACCCCATGGTTTTAAAAATAAATTGAAATATATGAGACTTTGTTTTAATTAGATGATTATAATAGGCATTTAATAATAATTTTTCTCCTTATAGGTTTTGAATTTCAAAAAATAGTCATCTATAATTCTGATGAGTAAGTTATTTGGAGTCTAATATGACCAACATGTTTTTTGGTGAATAGTAACATAAAATTATGAATACTAATATGTCCCAAATGAATTGTAAATTTTTTTCTTATTTTATTTTCTTAAGGATTCAATATAAAGTGAACTTGATTAATTTTACCAGGTATTAAAAATGAGTTATAGATTTAACATTGTTATTTTTTAATAAATTAAAATTTTATTTCAAATTGAAATTAATAATTTTTATCAATTTATTTTTGAAAAATTGAGTTCACATTTGAATTCTACATGACTAAAAATAGTTAGGATGAATTTTTGGGATTTTTTTGGAATTTTTGATTTTTTTATGAATAGTGAAATATGGTAAAATATTGTATATTCCAATTATTACTTAAATACACTATTTATGACATAATAAGTTATTTAAAACCACTTTTTTCGAAATCACATGATATTATTTCAATTTGGGGTCACAATAGTGAAGAATATTCACAGTCTTGAGGAAATATATTATAATAATGCTTAAAATAATGTAAAATACCTCATCTCCTCCCCTATAAATACAACCATCATTTTCCTCTTCCTCCCATTCCTCTCAAGCCTTTAGAATTACATAATATGTTCCCAATACTCCTCGAAAGGCTCTTCCCCACATCCTAGAGTTTTTGGTCTCACCAGAATTCCCAAACCAAATGCCTTAAGGGGGATCTTAAGGAGAAGAGATCAAGAGGTAAACATCCTCTTTTATTTGTTTATTTTCTTTTCATTTTATTTTCTATTATTCTTCTTTCCTCACCTCCCCTTATCCGAGAGGTTTGAATTATCTAGTATCATAAATATTATTTATTTAATCTTGTTTATAGAAGAATCACCATTATACTTCTTCTCCTCTCTCACTTAATCAATAAATCAAAACACTGTCTGTGATGTGTCAATTTACTATCATCATGGACAATGTGATTTCAATTTCATTTAATTCCTTCATGACTAGTCATGAAACCATTTTTATGGTTGAATAAGATCTTAATTTATGTATTACATCTTATATAACTATTTGTAATAATTTTCTACACATGTTATTAATTTATAAAACAAAATGAGTTCATTACGATCGAAGAATCTCTAAAATTACCTAAACAAATATCCATACTATTTTAACTTATGAGTCATCTTTATGTAAGAATTAAAAATTATAAAAGGCATAATTTATGATTCTAAAAATATGTAAATACAAATCCTTTCTAATTCTGTATTTTCACTTCCAATCAATAAGAATATCCATCGTGAACTGATCATGGAAATCATGTAAAGAACGCACCCAAAAGAAATCAATGAATAAAATACTTACAATTAAATGATGAAATAATGCAATAATTTATCATATAAGGTATTATAAAGATGAATATGTTTCTTTAATATGTTAATAAAACTCTTTTAACCATTATACGACAGTTTAAATAGAGTTTTAAGTAAGACAAACCTGATGTAAGTGAATTCTTAGCCCAATATCCATTATTTGGGTTAACCATCTACTTTATTATTTATGTGCCATTAAATTTACCTGTGTGATGAATTTTGTTTACATTATGATGAATTATATGTATTTATTGTGTATATAAATATTAAATATACCCTATTAACTCTATATTCCATTATATGATATTTATAAGGGACTTTTCATTTAAAAATCCACTTTTAAAATTCTGTTTTACAAAATTGAAAAGTATGGTTTTTATAGAATTATTCATGGTGTATGATTCTATTATAGTTATTTAGATTTTAAAATAAATCAGGTTGGGACCTATATTTCCCTCCAATTGATTGGGTATGTTTAGGTTTTAGGTCACCCATATGGTTACTTCGAGTGTAACTGGGATGGTTACACAAATTGTAAGGTAGCCATGACAGTTAAAAATTATATGTTATCTGAGATGGTTATAATATTATGTAATTAATTCCCTACGATAACATTATGGTTCTATTTATGTTCTTATATTTTTTTGGAAATCTTATGGAAATACCATGTTTCACAAAGTAATTATATATGGGTGACATGTATGTCTTTTGAAAATGATTTCATATATTAGAGGTATTCATGGAAAATGTGTTCTTTCCTTCTTTTTATATCCATTATTGAGATTTTTGTTTGAATCCCAAGTTTTTAAATGATTTTCACAGGTTATAAGGTTGGGTATGAAAAAGAATGAATCCATGTTAAAATTTTTATGAACTGTCAAAGAAATCATGTTTTATTTGAAAACTTTTTTATTTTTAAAGAAATGTATACTGTTTTTATAGTATCCACTCTATATTAATCTGTAATGTTATGAATGTTTTATGCCCCAATATACTATATCTATAAACAAGAAAAGATCCTTAATGTGAAAGGAAATTATTTCTTGACTAAATTCAAGATTATGTTATGTAATAAGGTTTGGTCCTCATAGTTGGTATGAGAGGATAGTTTAGATAAATATGGGGGTTTGGGTTATATAAATAGAATACCATAAATGATTTTTACTCAGTGATTAATTTGAAATATTATAACATTTAAAGATTACATTGATTCTATAATGGCCAAAAGTTTTATTAATGGAAATCCATCTTGATCTAATTAAATGTCTCTTTTTGTTTATAAAAATGTCAACTTCTTTGGTTTTATGTTAAGAATTTTGACCGTTGCTTTTATAGTCGTTGAACAGTGATCACATGATTAGTATAAATATAGGACTTTAACAAATTCAATTTACTCAGACAAAAAAAGTGATGGTCTCATCTAGTAGAATTGCTCCACACGAAGCCCATTTTTCGAAGCTCGAAAAAGAGGTGGAATCCTTGGGCTTTTCTCTTGACCAAGACCAAGCTGAGTTTCATCATGTCAAGCTCTAACGGGACCGTCTACGGGAGAAGTGGAAGTTGATAGAAATTACCACTCGGGCAATGTTGTCTGAGCCACCCCAAGAGTCTGTCACCATCGCACACCTTACCCTTAGGTCTTATGCGGCTGTTTTAAGGGGTTATGTAACAAATAAATAGTACTATGTTCATGTACATTATTTTTTTTATATAATAATGAATATACTTTCTTGTCATTATTGATACATTGTAAATAGTTTTTAAAGTACAAATAATGTTTTTAGTTATTATTTAATTAAGAATTATATTTTATTAAATTAAGGGATTTTTGTATTAAATAATATTTTAACAAAATATTATTATTATGATTAAATTAATTTCTATTAAATTTAAATGATATTATAATTTTATTAATGAAATTGTAATTTTTATTAAGGTTTGAAATCCATTTCTGTCAAAACCCGTGAATTTTTTATAAATGTTGGTTTTTATTTTAAAAGTGAAAAATAACATATTTAGGAAATTATTAAGATAAAATAAATGTTATTTATGTAATCAGGACGTCGAAATTATCCAACGGTGAATTTTTCATAATTTTCTGAGATAGTCAAATTTTTGGGTAAAAATTAAATACCGTTTAAATATATAATGTGTTTTATGACATCATAATGACCCAATAGTGATGTAATAATATACTATAAGCTTTATGTTAGGCCAATATATGTTTTAACATTAAAATAATGTGATTTTGGGTTTGTTTGACTTACTTTTCAATGCATTAATGGACCCCTCAAGACTTAATTAACACCTTGTCTTTTTAAATTGGTTTCCATGGGAGTGTGACTCACCTCCACATAAGAAAGCTCCTTATTTTAAGAAAATAGGACTTTGGACTTATAAAATATTGTTTTCCTCTTCCCTTTTCCAAAAACCATGGGTAAAAACCATAGGATGGTTTGTGGTTTGGATTAATTTAATATAAGGGGTCCCTAACCTAAATAATAAAGAATTCCCTCACCTTTCCTGTATAAACCCACCCAATCTCCCACTTCCTCCTCATTCAAAGCTTTTGGAGTTCGTCCAACCTCTTCCCTACTCTCTCTAGAATCCTCTCAAGGTTCCCCAAGCTCCCAAGAAGCCTCTCTCAATCCTTTGAAAGCACACTTCTATGTAAGGGTTTTTTCTTCCTTTCTCATTTTTGTCCAATTTTCGTTAAGTTGTTTTTCCCATTTAATTTCAATTATGAATGTTGGGGTATGGTTTATCACCTCCCTAATATTGAACTTTTTATGTTTTAATTATTGTATAACCCTTTATCTCTTATTAGATGCCTCTCATGTACACTCGTTACAATGCCAAAATTCCGTAAGGAACTTCTCTCTCCTCATTTACATTCAAGAAGTACTTTTGTATCATGAATATAAATTCCATTATAATTGTTGGGACATAAATATATATGACCTCCTTACATTAAATTACATGTAAATATGATTAGGAACCCATTTCTCTCTCATCAACCGTTTTTATGAATTCTTATGTCACGCCGTTACGCTGCCAAAATCGCACTGATTTTCTAAGCCAATGCCATTGTGTAGTGAATACCATGTCCATTTCTCCATCAAGGGTATTCACCTTTATGAACATTTACTTACTGATTATAAAGTTTCATGTATTAATTCCACATTCCTTTACTGTGGAATAAATGATTATGTTTTATGAATCCATGTTTTATGATCCATGTGGCACACTTATGCATGAAATGACATGTTTAAAAAGGGTGCACCCTTATAGCACTCCAATGCATTGGGTAAATTATAGTATCATGATATGTCATGTGCAATGAGTGTTCAATCATGCTAATTCAAGTGCAACTATGGATTACTCATGCTTCATGTGCAATGAGGATTTACTCAAGCTTCATGTGCAAAGAGTCTTGGCTCATGCTAATTACATGTTAAGTGTTGTTTCCACATTTCCATGTTATGATTATCATTATTTATCATGCCTTTATGTTAATGTTTCTCTTGTTCTCTATTGATATTCCTAATGTCTAACATGTATTCTACTCCTCATGTTATTCCATGTGTATTCCCTTACTGGGCTTTATAGCTCACCCTTTTCATATGCATGCCCTCAGGTTATCCCATGCAATGCTAAGTATGAAGGATTGTAGTGGTCATGTAAAGGAAGTTTTCAATAAAGATATTGTATTTTATGTTTTAAGTTTTTATGTAATGATCCTAAGCCCCACAGACACTAAACCTCTCGATCTTCTTTGTTGTATCAAGTGATGTTTTATGTAATAAATCACGTTTATGTTTGTAATAAATGCAGGGTTGTCATAGTTTCTTTGACTAAGAAATGTTTGTTCAGAATGGTTGTATATAGAAGAAACATAGAAGTTGAAGAGGATATGCACCGATAGAATGATATCCTTTAGAATCTACAGCCCGGACTGGTTGGGATTAGAACCAAGAATATTGTGACAGTAATGGAAAATCTAACGCAAGAAATAAATAGTAGTGCCATCCATGAAATAGAACAACTTGATGTACCACAACATAACATGAAAATGGTGGAAAATTTTATGAGACAACACCCTCCTACTATCAATGGATCTTCTTAACCTGTAGCGGATAAAGTATGGATTAAAGACCTTGAAAATATTTTCGATATTAAGGGATGTTCATATAATCCAAAGGCATGTATTTCTAATTCTCCTTTTGAAGGTGAAGCTTATTTGTGGTGGTCAATGTTAAAGAATATCACGGATAAAGAGGACAATGATGCCTTATAGTAGGATGAATTTAAATGTATTTTCCTTGAAAAATATCTTCCAAAGGTGGTACGTCATAGGATGGAGAATAAATTTCTTAAAATGAAGCAGAATATGGAAGATTCAGTGGCTATGTATGAAGAAAAATTCACTCTACTAGTTTAGTATGCTCTAAATATTATTTTGGATATTTGTAGAAAAATCAATCACTTTTACTCAGGATTTAAGCCAAGGTATCGAAGGGAATTGGCCTCCCATGATTTTAAATGTTTTGAAAAACATGTCTGATGTGCTAAGAGGATAGATATGGAGTTTTAAGATGACAACATGCACTTTGAAATCAAGGAGAAGAGGAGGTCTAGATGGACAGTGATGGGTAAGAAACAACCAAAGAAATATAATGGTAAGAAAATTCAGTTCTCTATTTGTAAAAAGTGTGGCATGAAGCAGACTCGGGAATGGCTTACCAAAATTGAGAAGTGTTTCTGATGAGTTAAGTTTGGACATATGGACAGAGATTGTAATAAAAATGATCTTAAGACTAATCTTGATCTGAAATTTTTTAAGTGTTTTAAATTTGGTGAGATTGGTCATTATGCAAATACCTACCCAAAGAGGGATCTGAATGATGCAAAGAAGCCAGCCTATTAGAATAAAGGTGTAATGAGATCCTATGCAACTAAGTCCGTAGATGTCGGGCCATCCAATGAAGTTGTATCAGGTACCCTATTTTTTTCTTGGAGTTCGCTAAAGTTTTTTTGATATATGGTCTACACATTACATTATTTATCTGGAATTTTCTGGGAAATTGGAAATATCACTTCAACAAATGAGACTAGATCATATTATTAAGATAACAGAGGGAATATTATAACAAAGTGGGATTTTTTGAATCTTTCTATTATGGTATGTGGAACGACTTTACTTTAAAACCTTTTTGTTTTTTCATTAGTATAGTTTGATGTTATTTTGGGAATGGATTGGATTTATGTTTATCATGCTAAGATTGACTGTAGAGCTAAATAAGTTGTTTATAAAATAGATTTTCAGTTTGTATTCAAGAAGAAACCCATACAATTGAAAACATATCAAGAAGATAAGAAAATATTGAATGATATAAATGAATGTTGTCTTGCTCATATTGTTGAAAACAAGGGAACCATTCATATTAATGTTGTTCCAGTGGTAAAGAAATACCATGATGCTTTTCCAAATGAGTTACTCGGTGGCATACCTGGCCGAGAAGTCTAATTCACAAATGACTTAGCTAATGATACTAATACAATTTTAAAACCCTCATATCGAATGGCACAAATGAAACTTCTTGAATTGAAAAAATTAGTTCCAGAATTTGTTGATCAAGGCTTGATTAATCCTAGCACCTCACCATGGGGTGATTCTATTTTTTCATTAATAAAATATATGGTTCCATGAAAAATTTCATTGATTATAGAGATTTGAATAAAATCATTGTTAAAAACAAGTATCCTTTTCCTCATATTGATGACAAGATTCATGAGCTCCATGGAGATCAATACTTTTCCAAGATTGAATTGAGATCCTAATACCACTAGCTAAAGGGGAAGGAGGATGCCATCCAAAAAAGATTTTTCATACAAGAAATAGTAATTACGAATTTTTTGTTCTGTTGTTTGGGTTAAATAATGCATCGACTGTATTCATGAATCTTATGAATAGAACATTTTATGACTTCTTGGATATGTCTGTGGCTGTATTTATTTATGAAATCCTGGAATTTTATAAGGATAAATAGAAGCATGATAAAAATCTAAGGGTTTTTTATGAACCATAAAGGAAAGGAAGTTGTATGGAAAATTTAGAAAGTGTGATTTTTGGTTGCAATTGATTTTTTTCTTGGGTACATTGTAAATAAGAATATAATAACAGATAATCCTTCCAAAACAAGAGTGGTTGATGAATCGCCAAGAACTACTAATTTTCAAGAGATTTGTAGTTTTATTGGATTCACAAGTTATTACTAACAGATTTTTAAAAACATTTCATAGTTATCTAGACCTCTAACTAAGTTAACCTGAAAAGGGGTTAGATTTATTTGGACAGAAGAATGTGATGATTTATTTCAAGAAATGAAGAAAAAATGGTGAATGCTCTGGTTTTTCCCTGTCTATCTCAAAATGGTGTGTTGTCATCTACAGTGATGCTTCATTTTTGGGACTTGGTTTTTTTTTGATGCAGAATGATCTGTTATATTCTTATGCATCAAGACAACTAAAACCTCAAGGGTTAAATTATCCAATGTGTGATTTGGAATTGGAAGCTTTTTGTTTTTTACTTTGAAGATTTAGAGGAATCATTTATATTGAACTAAATTTAGAATATATGATGAAAATTAAATATGAAGTATATATTCACTTAGAAGGAATTAAACATGATTTAGAGAATATGGCTTGAACTGATAATGGAATATGATTGTATGATCAATTAACATTAAAGAAAAAAAAACAAATTGGTGGATTCCTTGAGTCGAAAACATAATACATTATTAACCATGTTACATTTGCATCATGATCCATTGATTAATTATTTGATTAATTTCTTCATATAAGTTTTTGGTTCAAGAAATACCTCTATTTTGTTTCAGGTCTCAGTGTATCCATCGTTATAAGAAAAAATTAAACAAGCATGGAAAGAAGACTGTGAGCTGCATAAAGTGGTATAATTGTTCAAAATGGATAAGTTTCCAGTGTTTAAACTTTAAAAAGATTGTGTATTAGGATTTTGAAAAAGGTTTTGTGTGCCTTTTGATTCCCAGTTCAATAAATATTAGTTGGGTGAAGCTCATAGTTCTAAATTTTCAGTTCATCCAAGTAGTACTATGATGTACAAAGACCTTTAGGAGTATTTCTGGTTGGATGGAATGAAAAGGGATATTTCTGATTTTACAATGAAATGTTTGACTTGTCAACAGGTTAAATCAGAGCAACAGTTACCAAAGGGGATGCTTTTTCATTTTCCAGTGCCAGAGTGGAAATGGGAGAATTTATCCTTGGACTTCATTGTGGGGCTACCTAATAATTCTCAAGAAACAACATGATTTGGGTTGTTGTTGACTGTCTTCTTAAATCTACACATTTTCTTTTTGTTCAAGATACAATTCCATTAGATTAGATTTATCAACTATAACTCAAAGAGATTGTTAGGTTACATGGAGCTCCTCTTTTAATTGTATTTGACAGGTATCCCAGGTTCACCTATAACTTTTTGAAGGGTATTCAGAAGTCATTGTGCACATAATTATATTTTATTACAGCTTTTCATCGTCAATAAAATTGGTAGTCAAAAAGAAAGATTAGGACATTAAAAATTCTCTTTGATCTTGTTCAATAGACTAAAAAGGAAGTTTGGACCTTAATCTTTCTTTTGTTGAGTTTTCTTATAATAACAACTTTCATTCCATTCTACATATGGAACCTTTTTGGGAATTATATGGGAAGTGGTGTCGAACACCAGCTTTTTGGGATGAAGATGGGGAAAGTAAGATTATGGGACCAGAATTAGTAGAGGAAGTGGCTGAGAAAGTGAAGCTGATCCAGTAACACATGAGGATAGCGTAGAAAATATAGAAAAAATATGGAAACAATCTAAGGAATGATTTTTATTTTGATGTGAGGTATCATGATTTTCATTGAATCCCCTCATGGAAAAGTGTTATGCATTTTGGTAATAAAAGAAGGTTATGTCCATGGTTCATTGGACCTTAAAAACCTCTGGAGAAAGGTGTACTAGTTTCTTATCGAGTATCTTTGCCTCGGATTTTATCTTATTTACACAATGTTTTTCAGGTTTCAATATTGAGAAAGTATGTGCCAAATTAAACTCATTACCTGAACCCAAAAGCAATTTAGTTGGAACAGAACCTTTCTTATAAAGAGAATCCAGTTCAGAATTATAATCAAAGAGAATATGTATTACAATATAAGTTAATCCTCAAGGTAATGGTTTTCTAGATAAATCACATGATTGAAGATGCAACATGGGAGTCTAAAAAAGCCATGAGGGAAAGGTACACTAACGTGTTTAACAAGTAAATAAAATTTTTAGGCTGTAGTTTTATGAAGGTGGGGATTCTTTAACAACCATAGGTTTAAAAAATAAATTGAAATGCATGAGACTTTATTTTAATTAGATAATTATAACTAGCCATTAAACATAATTTTATTTCTTCAACGTTTTGAATTTCGAATAATGGTCATCTACAATTGTAATTAGTAAGTTATTTTGAGTCTGATAGGATAGAATTTATTTTTTGGTGAATAGTAACATAACCATGTGAATAGTAATATGAATAGTAATATTACCCTAATGAATACTAAATTATATTATAATTTTCTTTTCTTATGGATTTAAGAAAATGTAAACTTTATTAATTTTTGAAGCTGTTAAAAAATTGAGTTACAGATTTACAATTATTATCTTTAAATAAATTATGGTTTTATATAAAAATTAAATCAATAATATAGAATATTATTTTCAAAAAATGGAGTTCATTTTTGAATTCTATACATCAAAAAATGTTTAGGTTGAAAATTGTGATTTTTTTTGAAATTCTTGAATTTTTGATAAATAGTGAAATATTATAAAATACTGTATATTCAAATTATCAGTTAAATACTCTATTTAGGACATCATAAGTGATTTAATCCCACTTTTTTCGAACTTAAATTCCATTATTACTATTTTGGGTCACAATAATTAAGACTATACATATTCTTGAGAATAAATAGTATAATAATGATTAATATAATGTAAAATGTCTCTTCTCCTCCACTATAAATACCACAATCATTCCCCTCTTCCTCCCACACCTCTCAAGCCATGATCCTTACCTATCATCTACCCAATAATCCTCTTAAATATGTTCCCCACGTACTAGGTATTTTGGGATAGCAAAAGGCCAAAACAAAATGCCTTATGATGGATCTTAAGGAGAATAGATTAAGAGGTAAACATCCTCTTTTGTTTTCCTCCTTCTCTTTTTATTTTATTTTCTATTCATCTTCATTCCTCACCTCCCTTTATCCATGAGGCATGAATGATATAGTATCTTATATATTATGGATTTCAAAATTTCTATGGATGACTCACCATTATATTTTTTCTCCTCTCCAACTTATTCAAGAAATTAAAACACCGTACGTGATGTCTTGATTTACCAACATCGTGGACGATCTGATTTCAATTTATTTTAATTCAAACAAGACTGCTCATGAAAAAAATTTTAGGGATGAAACATATTATAACTTTTGTACTATATCTTATATATTGTTATAAAATCATTTTTTACACATGCTACTCATTTATAAAACAAAATGAGTTCATTACGATCGAAGAATCACCCAAATTACCAAAACAAATATCAATAGTGTTTTAACTTTTGAATCATCCTCGTGTTAGAATTAAAAATTATAAATGGCATATTTTATGGTTCTTGAAATATTTAAATACCACTCCATTCCAATTCTGGATTTTCACTTCCAATCTATAAGAATACCCATCATGAACTGATCGTGGAAATCATGTACAGAATGCACCCAAAACAATGCAAGGAACAAAATATAAACAATCAAAGGGTGAAATAATTTATTTAAATGATCATATAAGGTATTATAAATATTAATATTCTTTTATAAGATATTAATAACACAGTTTTAACCATTATATAGGAGTTGTAAAAGATTTTTATGTAAGACAAACCCGAAAAAGGGAATTCTAAACCCAATTTCTATTCTTTGGGCTAACCTTCTACTCCATTATTTATGTGGTATTAAAATTACATTTGTGTTTAATTTCTTTATATTATGACTAATTATGTGTATTTATAGTTTTTATACATATTCCATCCACTCTATTATGTCTATATTGAATTATATGATATTTATGAGGGACTTTTCTTTTAAAAATCCACTTTTAAAATTCATTTTTGTGAAATTTAAAAGTTATGTTCTTATGGAATTATTCATGTTTTATGATTGTGTTATGGTTCTTGGGAAATTATAATAATGAAGTTTGAGACCTATATTTCTTTCCAATGCCTTAGGTATGTGTATGTTGGGGGTCATCCATATGGTTTATCCATGTGTAACTACGATGGTTACAAAAAATGTAAGGTAGTCGTGAGGTTAAAAATTATAAGGTAACTGAGAGGGTTATAAGATTATGTATGTAATTCCACAAGATAACTTTATGGTTCTATTTATATTCTTTTGTTTTGTGGGAATCATGTGGAGATTTCATGTTTCATAAAGTATATATGTGTGACAAGTATGTCTTTGGAATATGATTTCATATATTACAAGTATTCCTTGATTACTGTGTTATTTCCTTCTTTTCATATTCCATACTGAGATTTTTTGGATCATCCCAGGTTTTTAAATGATTTCCATAGGTTATAACGGTGTTTATGACAAGTAGTTAATCCCGGTTAAATGGTTGATGAATTTTCAAATAAATCATGTTTTATTTGAAAAGTTTTGTAATTTGAAATAAATGAATATTGTTTTTTGGTATCCAATCAGTATTAATGTGTAATGTTCACTACTAGAAAAATGATCTATATCCATATATCTATAGGAATGGTTTAAATGATCTATGGATATAGGTAAGATATAGACACACCGAAATAGCTGGGTGTGGAAATAGATAATTTGAATATTATTTCAATCGGGTTTTCCTCCCCCACAGAAACCCTCTCCCTCCCACATCGCAATTCCTCCTCCCTCTCTATCCTCACCAATCCTGATCCCCTCCTCCCATTTTTATCCCACCTCCCATCACGATTCATCCTCCCACTTCAGCTCTGATGCAGCCAGCAAACCTCTCTGCCATCTCAGATGCGGCCCAGACGCCTCCCTGCCGACGCGGCTCCGGCACTGCCTGTCCACCTCCCCACCGACATGACCTACCCACCTCCCTGCGGTCACCTCAACTCCCTATAGATGGTTCTTCGAGGCTTCCTCCCCACCTCCACCTCCAACACACCTCCTACACGGCAATTCAGGCAGGAATCATCATCTATAAACTTCTTTATTACTCTTATTTTATCATCTCTAATTTTAATGGTTCCCATTAAGGATTTCAGTACCGATTCAACTATAACATCATGGAATTGACCGAGAATCTTTGTTCTTTAAAATGGATTAGATATTATTTGTCTCGTGATGTAGAACGCATTCCATCAGTCAACGTTTCGGAGATGGTATGAGGCCTAATGGATTTGTTTTGAATTTTGAATTAAATTTATTGGAATTTCCTCATAATAAAGTGTTTATTATTAGGGATTTTGTTCCAAATTAATTTCATAGGTATATTTTAGGCCTCTTTTAGGTCGTTGGTTGTAGTTTTAGAATGTGGAAGCACCTCAATAATCTTTTCGACATTAATTCTTATTTGGTTGTTTTTAAATTATTAATTTTAAATTTTAATGATTAATATTTTCAATTTCATGGCATGAGATAGGTTCTTGGGATATTCTCAATCATAGTTTCAAATTTTCAACTTTAGTGTTTTCATCATATAGTAGGTTGGGTGTTCTATATTTGTTAAATTTCCCCAATCAATAGTTATTTATTAATTTCATTAGTTATTAAATGACTATTGGTTTTCTAGGATACCCTTGAGACCCTTTTTGGGTCATCATTGAGAAGTGTGGGTCTTATATGTCTCATAGAGGAGTTTTATTCATAAACCCTCTCTCTTGGTTTTCGATTTTAGAGAAAACCACACATGAACTTAAGTGATGCATGATGGATGGAAAGAGATGAAACATGGGTATACTTCTTTCCTTGGGATTTGAGTTTGGACCTGTGAGTTGTCTATCTAGGGTGATTTCTATACAGGGTTTGGTGTTAGAACCCTCAAGTATTTAGAGGCCTTTTGAGGTGGTTTGTTCTATTATAGGTTACATGGGAGGTTCCCCTCATGTTTTTGTATCTATAACCCTCAATGTTAGTAGTGTATATAGAGATTTTCCATGAAGGTTTTGGTTTGAGAGTTCGTCAAATAGAGGTGTGGTGTGAGAACCAAGTGGGGGTTGTACATTTTTTGGACAACTTTCCACATGTGATTCCATTGATATTCTTTTCATGTTCATAGGAACTTTCCCTGGCTAGTATAATGGGTGTGTCATTAGGTGACTTTACATCTCTTAGAAGGTAGGAAAACGTATTATTTCGGATGTTTCTTGGATGTTTGGACCAATTCCTGGGGGTTTGAGTTGTTAAATTTTTTAGAAAGTTTTTTATGGGGGTTTGATCCAATTGGAACCTTTAGGTAGGGCCGACACCACAGGGTGTTGTTTAAGGATGGGTGTCACAGAGATTTGGTTTGAGATGGGTCTGAGGAAACCATGGGGAATTTCTTATGGGTATGGTGTTTCTTGATGACACCCTTGTGGGTAGGTGACAATCGTGGATGGGTTAGTTTTCAGAGTCACTAGATGAGGTATCCCTATCTATATTGGATCATTATTTGATAGACGTGATAAAGGGGACTATGGGTTCCCTATGTTTTATTAACCCAAAGAAGTTCAACACTGGTTTAATCATTGGTGTCTTTGGGTGTAACCACATAACCTAGTGTCTGGAAATGTGAGCCTATTGTATCTATTTTTTAATTTTTTTCCATTATTTTTATTGAATAGTGTTCTATACCTTATACCAATGATGGTTGAGGATGTTCCTTCCTCAGGTAATGGTAATAGGATGATAACTTTAAGATAATTCTGGATCTAGATTTTATAGTGATATTGATATGATGTTTTCTTTTATTGTCCTGATGGTTGTGTTAGACAAGTACTAGGGTGCTAATGGGTTATCTGAATTTGTGTGCCCCTGGTATAGAGTTACAAAATTGTTATAGGTTTAGTGGGAATGGATTTTTAGGACTCACTGATAGTGTTCCAGGATGTCGATCACTCCCATCATGATATCTTCTTCTCCTCCCTATATTTGATGTTTCAATCTTATCCACTTGTGAGAGAAGGATAGAATCACACGATATTCATGGAAAGATTAGTTGAGATATTCAACTACTGTCTCAAAGGAAAAAAATTACATAAAAAATAATTTATAAACAAGTGATCAATGTAGTACATAAATCACTAATCATGTGATTCCAATATAAAAAATAATATTGGGGTTATTCCACATAACCTCAATGAACAATTAGAATTAGGTTGTCTATATTTTGATATTCCAAAGAGTTTTCCATTATTGGAAACGTTAATTTATTATTTTCACCCCTTGTGGGATGGTCTCACATTCTTCATCATGGCAAATATAACTTCAATGGTATTCTAGGAAGGATACTTCATTCTTATTATACCCAAATAATACAACAGTCATCCATATCCCCAGTTGGTTTCTTTAATTCCCCAAAGTAATGTATACATAAATTTAATGGGAATAAAGAGGTGATACATTTCCAGAAGTTTTTTTAGGCTGTAAATTTTTATTACAAATTGTATTCCTACATCTAATACAACTGCTTCTATTCTTCTATGGTCTGCTCCCCCTTTTTTCGTCCCAGTTCAAGTGAAATGACATGTTGTACCACTACTCAACAGTTTTATTCCTAAAACTTCTACAACAATATTAATATCCAATGAAATTTTATTCTTCCTTTGTTTTATAATTTTGTTTATAAAATTATTCTTGTTATATAGGCATCCTCCAACCATTATTTTCCCATTTGCTTGGGGTTTTTTCATTATACTGTCATCCATAAGAAGAAATATATTACACCATTTATCATCCTAAAATTATTCAAATTAAGTTTCCTAATCTTTTTAATGAAAGGAAATAGATTTAGTATCACATGAGTATTTAGAAAAATGTTTTACCTTTTTCATGGTGCTGGATTTCTCATCATCCTTGGATGATTCATCATGAATATCCACCACATTTTCATAGACTTAATAGATGTTCTTTAAGGTGTTTCAATATTTAAGATACCTAGATTGTGCCTCATGAAGTTCATTTTATTTATCAACCCATTTTGTATTAAGATATTCTGGGATCCTGTCTTATTATACACATTTCATCATGGTCATTTTTTTCTCTTCTAAGAGATCATTATACATCACATATACACTTATTTTCTTATTTTCCAATAGTTTTAATTCCTTCTAATTTTTTTAATTATAGTCAAATTAAGAAATAAAATCACCTCTTAGAATATATTCTGTACAACCATCCCCTTATTCTTCTTCTTAACTATTTTTAATATCTATTCATCTCTTAACCTTATAGGTATATATTTATATTAATGTAAAATTATATTTTTTAGTTTTTCATGGGTGTGCTTATGTTTTTTGATTTTTTCTTCAGTTATTAGAGAATGGTGGGAGGCTGGTGCATGGGAGGCTAATGCAAGGTAAAGGGTGGTGCTGGTGTAGGGGGTGGGGTGGTGTAGGTGTGGGGGGTGTGGGATCAGGTGTAGGGGTGTGTGTGGTGGGGGGGGGATGGTGGTTGGGGTGTGGTGGGGGTTGTGGTAGGGGTGTGGTGGGGGAATTGTGGTTGGGGGGGTTGGGGCTGCTGTAAGTGGAGGGGGGTTGATACAGGGCTGGTGGGTTGGCGGGGGGGGGGGGGGCTGGTTGGGGTGGGTTGGCTGGTGGGGTGGTGGGATGGTGGGGGTGGTGGGTTTCATTCATATACAATATTATTTTTGTCACGTGGTTCTACTCATTTTCTTGAGTGATATCAATTCAATGTGATGTAGTGTTGGTGGGGTTATATTGATTGGATGGTTCATATAGAGTAAAATTCTATATCTTTGTGGCTTATTTTTATCTTTGATGTAATCACACTGATGGATTGTAGGTGGAAAATATCAATATTTTATTCTTGTATATGAGTAGAATTGACTCTCTAAGAATTCATGAATTTTATAATAGAAGATTTATTTTCTATGGTTGTTGTGGTAGATAGATTATAGAATAATTATAACAGTTCATACAACCACATAATCCCTATAGCACTGCATCTTGATTCATGTATAATGCACCCAATTTGTGCATGTTATTTTACTTAAATATTTTTCATAGATCTAAAAATACTAATTATTTTTATGGTATCTTTTAATTCTTACCAGGTTCATGTCGGTATTGGAACATCATGTTTTTTCTCACGACGTTCCAGGACTACCTCCTCACAGAACGTTAGACTTCTACATTGACCTATACCCCGTGATAGCACCGATATCTACTCCAGCATATCAGATGGCTCACACTGAGCTTCGTGAGCTGTGGGTATAGCTGGAGGACTTGCAGGGAAAGGGATTCATCCGACCCAGTGTTTCACCCTGGGCTTCTCCGATTTTGTTCTCCAAGAAGGAGGATAGGAGATTGCGACTGTGTGTTGACTACCATCGCCTGAATCGGGGGACTGTAAGGAACAAGTACCCACTTTTAAGGATTGATGACCTCTTCGATCAGCTCAAGGGAGCATGATGGTTCTC
The DNA here is from genome assembly GCA_963277665.1 of Viscum album. NCBI lineage: Eukaryota > Viridiplantae > Streptophyta > Magnoliopsida > Santalales > Viscaceae > Viscum > Viscum album. The sequence goes on from OY728126.1 coordinate 2,012,837,399, forward strand.
GAAGATAGACCTCATGCCACGTTATCACCAGATCAGAGTTCGAGATGAGGATGTGCAGAAGACAGCCTCCAGGTGTCGGTATGGCCTCTATGAGTTCTAGATTATGCCCTTTGGTGTGACCAACGCTCCAGCAGTGTTCATGAGTCTCATGAACAGGATCTTCTAGACTTAACTCGATCATTTTGTCATAGTCGTCATCGACGACATACTGATTTACTCGACTAGTGAGGAGGAGCACGCCTACAACTTGTGGGTTGTACTAGACACACTCCGAGAGCACCAGCTTTATGGAAAGCTCTCGAAGTGCCATTTCTGGATTCAATAGGTTCACTTCTTGGGACACGTCATCTTGGAGGTGGGGGTAGCAGTGGATCCAGCAAAGATTGAGGTAGTGCTTTCTTGGGAGCCACCCAAGAGTGTGACAAAGGTTCGGAGTTTTCTGGGCCTGGCTGGATATAATCGGAGGATTTTTTCAGACTTCTCCAGAGTTGCAGCACCACTTTCATCTTTGAAAAAGAAGGGAATACCCTCTGTTTGGTTAGATAGATTCCAGCAGAGCTTTCAGGAGCTGAGATGGAGATTGACCAGTGCACCCATCTTGAGGCTACTGGAGGAGGGCATTGGGTACTTAGTTTATTGAAACACATCAGGGACCAGACTTGGGTGTGTCCTGATAAAGGAGCTAGTGGTGATCGCATATGGTTCGCTTCAGTTGAGATAGCACGAGCAGAACTATGCTACCCTTGACCTAGAGTTAGTAGTAGTGTTCTTCTCCTTGAAGATGTGGCGGCATTATCTGATGGGCGAGCACTTTACAGTTTACTCTGACCACCAGATTCTCAGGTACATATTCTCGTAGAAGGACTTGAACCTGAGATAGCAATGACGACTTGAGTCCCTCCAGGACTATGACTCTGAGAGAGTCTATACTCCTAGGAAGAGGAACATTGTAGCTGATGCTCTCAGTAGAAGATTGGGCATTCAGCTGCTGCGAGAGGCGACAGAGAAGCTAGCCGCGTTGCAGATATCCTTTGTTGATAGAGATGGAGCGACCTTCCTTCAGTCACTCATAGTCACTCATCAACTCCTTCAGCGTGTCAGAGAGGCACAACCTGGGGACGTTGACTATGAGACGCGACGTGCTCAAATATCCTCATGGCAAGCACCTGATGGATTTTCTGAAGGATGGGAGCACGTCATCCTCTTCAGGGGATGTACGATGGTACTAGTTTCACTACAGGAGGAGGTGCTGAGGGAGTTCCACACTTCCCCTCTAGTGGTACATCAAAGAGTGGTGAAGATGTATCAGAACCTAAGATGACAGCACTGGTGACCGAGTATGAAGAAGGTTGTAACAGAGCTTGTTTCACGATGCCTCACTTGTCAGCAAGTGAAGGCAGAGCACCAGGTACCAGCAGGCTTAGTACAACTCTTAGAGGTCCCAGAGTAGAAGTGGGATGGGATCTCCAGGGATTTCATGACGGGGCTTCCACATACATCCAGAGGACATGACACCATCTGGGTGATCATAGACCGACTCAATTTGGCCCACTTCCTTCCAATCAGAGAGCAGGGATCATTAGAGATCTTTGGACGCCTCTACGTACATGAGATCATATGACTTCATGGTGTTCCATCGACGATCGTCTCTGATCGGGATGCACGCTTTACTTCCCAGGTTTGGAAGGGGTTACAGGAGGCATTTGGGACGCAGCTATCTATGAGCATCGCCTCCCATACTCAGACGGATGGCCAGACTGAGAGGACCATTCAGAATCTCGAGGACATGCTCCGTGAATGTGTCATTGACTATGGTCACATCTGGGAGGATCACTTATCCTTGATGGAGTTTGCGTACAATAATAGCTATCACTCCACCATCGGGATGGCACCGTAAGAGGCACTGTACGACCGACCTTGTAGATCACCACTATGCTGGACAGACCCAGGAGATTCAGCACTAGTAGGGCCAAATATGGTGAAGGCTATGACAGAGAAGGTGCAGATCATCTTGGAGTGGATGAAGACTACACATAGAAGACAGAAGTCCTATGCTGATTGGAGACGGAGACCGCAGGAGTTTTAGGATGGAGACCACGTTTTCTTACGCATCTCACCTCAAAGAGTTCTATGGAGGTTTGGCCGGGGTAGAGAGTTATCTCCACGATTCATTGGTCCTTTCTAGGTCCTCAGCAAAGTAGGTGATGTGGCTTACTGCCTGGCCCTTCCACCTCCGTTACATCAGGTGCACAACGTCTTCCACGTATCTCAGCTGAGGAGATACGTGCACAACCCAACCCACAACATCGATCATGGGGAGCTAGACATCGATGATGGTGTGACATTCCTAGATGTCCTGGTGGAGATCTAGGATCGACTGGAGTGGGTCCTACGTCGATGGTCGATTCCTCTGGTGTGCATTTGCTGGCAGCACGGGAACCTCCAGGAGAGCACTTGGGAGCAGGAGGCTCAGATGCATTCTCAGTACCCCCATTTGTTCCCCTAGTGTGTGTTGTAGCTTTACGGGGACGTAAATCCCTGAGGTGGGATTAATGTAAAGAACCATAAATTTCAAGGCATTGTTTTTTAAAATACTTTGGAATTTTATGAATCTGTGGTTTCTAATGGCACTTGATTCTGAGGCCCAGTGTGTCCGGAATCAATTTCTGAAGTTGTGTTCGTGTACGTTTAGTAAACGTACATACAGGTTTTTCTATCTTTTGAACTGATGCTCAGAATTGAAATCTGACGGCACCGATGAACTCATAGCACCGGTATTCGCTTAAGGGGACCTTTACCTCAATTGTGTTTTATGCGGGATGAAAGTTATTTTTTGGGGATTTAGAATAAATTAAATAAAATTGTTGTACACAATTTTTTTTGGTAGTTATAACATACAAGAGGCAGTTATGGGTTGGCCCACACCCCACATAACCTCCCCTGAGAGGAATTATTGTGGTGGGACCCACGTGAACCCGAACCCTTCCACCTCCCCTCAACTCCCCATTAATTCCATGTTGTTTACTTTGACAACTCCTCATTAATGGTGGAGTCTTTCCACCTCTCTCTTCCCATTAATTGTGCCAACTCATATAATTAATATCTACATTAATTATTCGGTACCTCTCTCAAGTTAAATTGAATTGAATGCCAATTATATTAATTAGAGAGCCTCTTTATTTCTTTTTCATTGGCAAATCACTTTTGTGGAAAGGCTCTGGAGAATTAAAAGAGAGATGATCCTTCTTCAACGAAGAACACCGTTCTTCAAGGAAGAACATCTCTGACGAATAGCAAAAAGGACTTCTTCCAACAACCCTTCTTCCTCGAATGCACCTCGACGTCATGGATTCTATGTCACTTATGACAATGAATCTTCCACCATCGTTGATGGGATGAAACCGTTCTACTGCAACACTTGTCTTCCACGGTTCGATGATGTGTGACGTCTTTTGCGAGGTAGGGGTTTTGTGTAATTTATACAAGAGTAAATTATCTCGATTGTGTTGTTTTTTCTTTGGAATAATCTTGGCCATATGTTAGCACCTAATGCGGAGGGCACGGGCTGAACGAACATGGCCCGAAGACCCTCCGCTGTTCTTGATTTTTGTTTCACAACGAGAAGAAGTGACGATCGAAGGCGATGGCCACGCACCAGCCACGTGCGTAGTAACCACGACCCGCAACCTCGAGTCGCTCTGCCGGACCAAAGAAACCACGGCGCCACAAGGGCGCCACGCTATAGAGGAAGATGGCCCGCAATCCACATGGAACTTCGGCGGTGGACTAGCCTCCTCTTCGACCGATAGGGTGAAGGATCCGAGGCACCCGAAGGTGCCATGCAGTAGGTTTGCGGCCCGCCCAAGTGGGTCGCTTGCGCAAGGAAGGCCGACCGGCTTCGGCCAACCGGTTGGGAGGGCAGTGCCACCGATTCAGGAAAGTGTGGGGCTGCGCACCCCCCCCCCCACCTCAGACCACTCGGCCCTTTGGGCCGAGCCACGGCCAGCCGGGTCGCACCCTGCTGGGTCACGCCGCGCCGCACCAGGCCGCGCCGCGTCAGGTCGCGCCTCACCGCTCCGGGTTGTCCGCGTCGGGCTAGGGCACGCTGTGCTAGGCCGGACCGGGCTATGCCACTCATTAGGCCGATCCGACCCTCTTCCGGGTAGGACCGGCCAAAATTGGGTCGACTCAACCCGTCTGCCCACTGGGCTTGATGGGCCGGACCCGTTTCCACCTAAATGTGAATATCTTGAAAAACGCGCATCTGATCAAGGTGACGACTGCGGCATTGGGACCCTCATGACATGGAGGTCCTTTTGTGATACTATAAGTGAGTTTTGGATGACTTTGGAAAACATCCATATTGGAAACGAGCGTAAGTGGGTTCGACAGTGACGACTACCGTACTGAAATCCTCTGTGGGTTCGATAGCGATGACTACCATACTGGAATTCTTCGTGGGTTCGACAGCGATGACTATTGTTCTTGTATCCTATGTGGGTCCGGCAGTTTGACATGTGTACTTGTATTGTGTATGGGTCCAGCAGAGTAGCTTGTCTTGTATCCTGTGTGGGTCAGACAACTTAGCAGGTCTTGTATCCTATGTGGGTTAGACAACTTAGATGATTCAGTGACTACATTTGATCATCTCTATCGCTATACGAAAGATGTATACCTGTATGAGCTGAGTATTTATTTTCAATCATTATCATCGATGTGATTGAATTCTTTCCTGTGTGAACTGGGTTGTATTTGGGATCAAGAGTTGGAGTCGTACTGTGGTTGATAACTTAGATATATGTTTGGGCGTATACCTAAGTAGGTTTGGTTGGTACTTCGTGTTTTTATCCCTCTTATGTTGTTTATCATTTTTGGATTTCTAGGAGACCTTCAGGGGTCTCGGGGCCTTACTGAGTATCGTATACTCACCCCTCCATGGGATTTTCCCGCACTATGTTGTGTTGGTTGTAGACGACAGACATCACTGATCGAGGTGGAGACTTGTTGAGCAGGACGGTACCCGAAGGTGGACCACTTGGAGAGACGTACACGGAGTGGGCGGACAGACTTGAGGTGATGAGGAGGCAATCTGTACCCACCCTTCAGGTGGGATTCCCGGAGGACGACTCAGTGGTTGCTATTTTACTATACTGCAGTTGTTCTAGCTTTTAGTTGTACTGTACTTTCAGTTGGGTTTGTATATTGGCCCATTTACCTTTCAACACTTACGTTTGTAATCAATTTACTTAGTGCTTACTTCAGTTGTGTACTATATTGTGATGATTACTTTTATAATAGAAATTCCTTCCCTTTTTATCAGGATTTACGCCTTTGGTGCTAGTCGCCAGCCCCTGGCCTATGGAAGGTGGGCTTGGGGTAGTCACGACATGGGCCTTGAGGATGGGTCGTGACACCCAAACTCTATTGATTGAGACTCAGTGTCCACTTTATTAAATTATTATGATATAAAAAGGATCTCATACCAGTGGATCGATCACTTTAGTAGTCTTCAATAAAATAATACATAAGTTATTTCCATATTATTTTTGAAAGATAAAATAAATGGAATTGGAAACATTATAACATACTTTATATTCTTCATAATATCCTTCTTTATATCACTGGGAAAGGAAAAAAATGTAGGGTGAGATCATATGCTCTACAAGATTCACATACAGTATAAGATATTTTGAGTAAATAAGGAATAATCAATATGAAAATATAAATAAATGAAAACATTTTCCATTTAATTAGTAACATGACCATGAAATGCATCCATGGATAATTTCAATGTAGTAACCTAATTGATAATAGTAATCAAATATTAAATTATTAAAATACTTAATATTAGATGTCATAATTTGAGACATCATGATATCCTTACCATAAAACCATTGTTCCAAGATAGTTTAATCAATGGGTTGGTATAAACCAGACACCCATTTAATTTTTACAAATGGTTTGTCTCATAAGACTAGTCTATGAATCTAGTGAATATCTATAATCGAGTCCCAACCATCACTACATGTCCTATTCCTTCATTGTATATTTAATGATCAATTTAATTGATAAAAAAATCATTATCCCAAAATATCCAAATGAGTAATGAATATGGAATATGAAGATCTCCCCAGATAATCAGATAAAATCAGCATAAAACACTATATATAAAAATGATAAATTGTTTAGGATATAATCAAATATATGATTAAATAATATGGATATTTAATGGAAATGTAATATCTATTTAGTAATGATCATAAGAAAGTAAATGATTCAGGACAATGTGAATGATAAAATTAATAAGCGATAAAAGATTACCATCAATTCATAATGAAATTAGATTTTTTAGTAAAATCATTCCTTTTAAATAATTAAAAAAATTAAAGGGGTGCATTTAAAATACATTTTCACAAAACATTTATTTTATAAAATAATAAAAAACATGTAAAAGGGATTAAAATATCGTAAAACATTTATGGTGATGAGAAACAATTTTAACCCCATATACATTAAAAATGTAAATAGTCATTTGGAATTTTTATAAAGAAAATACTTCATGACCCTTTCAGGAAACATTATAATGATTCCATTATAACCATAAAAAATTCAAGGATAAAATAAATTATCCAAAATAAAAAATTTGTATAAATAAAAAGGTCTTCTATAAAATAATATTGAATAATATAGACATGAAAGAAAAATTCACCTGATCAAAAAAGAAAATAAGACTATTTTTTAAAATATCATTTCTTGATTCATGTTCCAAAGAGAGGAAAAGTTGGAAAAAATATGAAATATCATCAAATATCCATTTTATTAGAAAATATATTGAGTCTATGAAGTATATATATAATATTACATTGATGAAAATATGATCAATTCCAAAAAAAAATTGAGATTATAATATATATCCTTAAATCTATGGTAGCATTCAAATTATAACCCCTTGTCTTGAACTAACCCAGTTTGACCCTAAACCAGTCACCTGATTCGGTCCGCAAAAAGACATGATGGATGTTCTTGATCCCACCATGATGGAAACTTATGTCATGCATCAAAGTATACGTGAGGGAATGATTGTTCCCATAAAAGACAAATAAATAAATATAAGCTAAAATCAGATAAACACTAACAATAGAAATAAAATAAAGTAACATTTCCAAATGTATGATCATGTGACCTATTGTTCAACACCAACCACTAAATTGAAGTTTCTCCAACACTGAGAAACTAAACTTGATAATTAGTACATAAATTAGAGCTGCATCTAAAAAGATAAGATAGGTATGAGCACCGAGATACTCTTTAGGAAATCAAAATATGTAACATAGAATCCAAGTATTCCATTACCGATAAAATCCACATGAATCTTTATTAAGTATATTTAAAAAAATAGGTATTTTCCATGTTATAAAAAACAACACACATCACATTTCATTTCCAAAAACAATGCCACCTTAAAATCAAAATCCAAACAAGGAAAGCTAGCATAGCGCAAAAAATTAATTGATAAACATTATAGCAATATAAAATGGTATAACAAAAAGAAAACAAGAGAAATAAATAATTATTATGGGAGATCCTAAACATCCCAAGAAGACCCCTTAATATAATCATTTTGGAACCTCCTACCGGAATATGGTGAATCCCCATTGTCTATAACCAACTGATCACCCTCATGACAAAACCAGCGGCACTCCCCATCTGGCCTCTATATCTACTAGTGGGTACCAACCTATCTAATCGATGTTGGTACGAAACCATCACTCTATATACTAAATGATGCCTAGGAACTCATGCTGGAAGTAAAACTGTTTAATTAGGAGGCCCTCGCAGGTGTGACTCAACTTACTTGTCGTCACCACACTTTCCTACCCAAAACAAAAACACTCTATATAATAAACCATAATGTTATATCCCCCATATAGTGGTTCCCCATAAATGTATACATACATACTTGAATCGTATATTCACATCATATCATCAAAGGTGCCAATCGGTCCAACACTCCATACAAACATCAAAACCATTTAATACTTTTCACAAAACATAACAATGCCAAATAGGCACACGGTTAACAGAACACCATCTTTTAAAAAATTCAAAACAAATATTACAATAAACCAGGATGTTCCAAACAAGAAATTAATTTTTCATGTTCAAAATCGTTACGCAAAACATCCCAAAAATGCCACATTTACATTTTCAATTTAAAACGGGCTCTTAAGATCCAAATACAAACACCCAAACAATTCTGGTTTATCAAATGGGCCTTTATTTCAAATTTATTTTTTCCAAAACTATGTTGAAAACATGCACACTCACTTGAACGTCCCAGATGGAATTTACACTATCTGAAGAACAATAGCCTTTTTATCAACACAAAACAAATCCTAACCTTCCAATAACAAAGAAACCATCTTTTCAAAAAATAATAAGTTTCACAAATCCAACACATCACGAGACAAAATACTTCCAGAAAAATGTTTCCATAGGAAAATACCACCAAAAAATTTAGCAACTCCATTTAAAAACAAAAACATTATTTCAAACCAAATAGGATAGGCACTAAAATGGGCATAATTATACAAAAATCAAAAAATAAATTTTGAACCAATTCCACCAATAAGAAATTGCTACCATAAATGAACAATAATAATAATAATACTGAGAAACTTATTTTAAAAATTAATTAACAAAACCCAAGAATCATATGGATTAAAATTGGAAATGAAGGAGTGAAAACACCTACACATAATCAAAGAACTATTTAATAGTTATTTTTTAACCATTCAAAATAATTTAAAATCATTATAATAAGTTAACTATCATGCTTATAGAGGTGAAGATAACATTAATAATTTAATAAAAATCAAGAAAGTTCCTAGGGAAAGCTATGGAAAGGGAATGTACGGAAAAACCTACATCAATTAATTGGCTAAGCCAATGCTTTCTAACTCATACAACCACCTGCTCATGTACACACACTTCCGAAAAATTTCCCACACTTGAAATTTATCGCCCCACCTTGACAACAACATTTAGAAACCATAATTACTGTTGCAAGGACCAACACATATCCAGTTAAATGATAGGGTCTCACTTATCACAATTGAACCCAAATTAGAAGGTGAAAACCCAATTAGAGAGTTTAGACTCTTACAAGAAACAAATTCGGGAAAGAATATCCTGTCTATTCACCTTACCCTTGGTGGAAAACGCCTAATTATAGATCAATGGGTCCCAAGTCATAGTTATCATACCTATTAAAGTAATGACACAACAATTGGTTATTATCATCAAACCCTAGGTTCAGCCAAAACTATATTTGTTGCTGAAGGTGAATCAAATAGCGAAAGAAATGAAGGAGAAGGGGTTTAAGGACTTTACCTTGATGAATCTATAGAGCAACATAAATAAATTGGAAGAAATCCTTAAGAATGGAGGAGATTAGGGGAATGGGGATCATGTTCTATAAGGTCTCGACCAAGGGTTTATATGTGCCTATTTCAAGTTGCAGTCAAGATGAGGATGCAGCATGTATGTGCTCTTGCCATGGTGGGTAGATCTTGCATGAAGGGGGTGGCCTATAGGGGCATCACATGCGCTACAGTGGAGGGAGAATGGGGACTATCGCACCTAAGGGAGAGGGAGCAGGGCCACTGAACACAAGGGATGTGGATAAGGGGGTTTGACACGCTCAAGGGATATCGTTGGTGGGAGTTGGGGCTGAAGGCTGAAGGTTGGTCTCACTATGGGGATGACACCTGGGAAACATTGTTCAGGGGGTGTGCCTCATGGATGAACAAGGGAGAGGCACTAGATTAAGGTCTTCCCTTCCCCTTTTTTTCATTTTCTTTTAATAATAATAATTATTATTACAATAATAATAGGAAAAATAATATTACCTACAATAATTATAATGAAAAATAATAATAATTTTATACATTTATTTTAAAAACATAATGATATTAATAACAATTTGATAATAATAACATTAAGAAAAAATGAGTGGTAATAATATTATTAACAATATATAAAAATATTATTATTAATATCTACACATTATTGTAATTATTATTATTATTATTAGGTTTTAAACATTTACCTCATTTTATTTTATTTCACATTTGATACTCATTAAATTTATTTATATAAAAATTTTGGAAACTGGGTGGTTCACCTGTGGCTATACACAAAGATTAAAAAACTGCACTCAAACCGAGCCACCCAACTCTTCCCACTACATGCTCATGTGGCACACTCATTGCATGGTTCTATAAACTATCCACAAGTCAATCGAGTTAACTCAGGCCCAATTGGGTATACGTCTGAACACTGTACAGTTTTTCCTAACCATGTGGGAAGACTACATAGTGGTGAAAAATCATATGTAATTTTAAAACTCAACCCACCAACATTTGAAACCCAAAATAATAATTATTATAATTTAAAATAATTAATCAATAATGTCAGGGTGCAACAATTCTCCCCACCACCTACAATGTATAAAAAGTGTGGCATGAAGCAGACTCGGGAATGGCTTACCAAAATTGAGAAGTGTTTCTGATGAGTTAAGTTTGGACATATGGATAGAGATTGTAATAAAAATGATATTAAGACTAATCTTGATCTGAAAATTTTTAAGTGTTTTAAATTTGGTGAGATTGGTCATTATGCAAATACCTACCCAAAGAGGGATCTGAATGATGCAAAGAAGCCAGCCTATTAGAATAAAGGTGTAATGAGATCCTATGCAACTAAGTCCGTAGATGTCGGGCCATCCAATGAAGTTGTATCAGGTACCCTATTTTTTTCTTGGAGTTCGCTAAAGTTTTTTTGATATATGGTCTACACATTACATTATTTATCTGGAATTTTCTGGGAAATTGGAAATATCACTTCAACAAATGAGACTAGATCATATTATTAAGATAACAGAGGGAATATTATAACAAAGTGGGATTTTTTGAATCTTTCTATTATGGTATGTGGAACGACTTTACTTTAAAACCTTTTTGTTTTTTCATTAGTATAGTTTGATGTTATTTTGGGAATGGATTGGATTTATGTTTATCATGCTAAGATTGACTGTAGAGCTAAATAAGTTGTTTATAAAATAGATTTTCAGTTTGTATTCAAGAAGATACCCATACAATTGAAAACATATCAAGAAGATAAGAAAATATTGAATGATATAAATGAATGTTGTCTTGCTCATATTGTTGAAAACAAGGGAACCATTCATATTAATGTTGTTCCAGTGGTAAAGAAATACCATGATGCTTTTCCAAATGAGTTACTCGGTGGCATACCTGGCCGAGAAGTCTAATTCACAAATGACTTAGCTAATGATACTAATACAATTTTAAAACCCTCATATCGAATGGCACAAATGAAACTTCTTTAATTGAAAAAATTAGTTCCAGAATTTGTTGATCAAGGCTTGATTAATCCTAGCACCTCACCATGGGGTGATTCTATTTTTTCATTAATAAAATATATGGTTCCATGAAAAATTTCATTGATTATAGAGATTTGAATAAAATCATTGTTAAAAACAAGTATCCTTTTCCTCATATTGGTGACAAGATTCATGAGCTCCATGGAGATCAATACTTTTCCAAGATTGAATTGAGATCCTAATACCACTAGCTAAAGGGGAAGGAGGATGCCATCCAAAAAAGATTTTTCATACAAGAAATAGTAATTACGAATTTTTTGTTCTGTTGTTTGGGTTAAATAATGCATCGACTGTATTCATGAATCTTATGAATAGAACATTTTATGACTTCTTGGATATGTCTGTGGCTGTATTTATTTATGAAATCCTGGAATTTTATAAGGATAAATAGAAGCATGATAAAAATCTAAGGGTTTTTTATGAACCATAAAGGAAAGGAAGTTGTATGGAAAATTTAGAAAGTGTGATTTTTGGTTGCAATTGATTTTTTTCTTGGGTACATTGTAAATAAGAATATAATAACAGATAATCCTTCCAAAACAAGAGTGGTTGATGAATCGCCAAGAACTACTAATTTTCAAGAGATTTGTAGTTTTATTGGATTCACAAGTTATTACTAACAGATTTTTAAAAACATTTCATAGTTATCTAGACCTCTAACTAAGTTAACCTGAAAAGGGGTTAGATTTATTTGGACAGAAGAATGTGATGATTTATTTCAAGAAATGAAGAAAAAATGGTGAATGCTCTGGTTTTTCCCTGTCTATCTCAAAATGGTGTGTTGTCATCTACAGTGATGCTTCATTTTTGGGACTTGGTTTTTTTTTGATGCAGAATGATCTGTTATATTCTTATGCATCAAGACAACTAAAACCTCAAGGGTTAAATTATCCAATGTGTGATTTGGAATTGGAAGCTTTTTGTTTTTTACTTTGAAGATTTAGAGGAATCATTTATATTGAACTAAATTTAGAATATATGATGAAAATTAAATATGAAGTATATATTCACTTAGAAGGAATTAAACATGATTTAGAGAATATGGCTTGAACTGATAATGGAATATGATTGTATGATCAATTAACATTAAAGAAAAAAAAACAAATTGGTGGATTCCTTGAGTCGAAAACATAATACATTATTAACCATGTTACATTTGCATCATGATCCATTGATTAATTATTTGATTAATTTCTTCATATAAGTTTTTGGTTCAAGAAATACCTCTATTTTGTTTCAGGTCTCAGTGTATCCATCGTTATAAGAAAAAATTAAACAAGCATGGAAGGAAGACTGTGAGCTGCATAAAGTGGTATAATTGTTCAAAATGGATAAGTTTCCAGTGTTTAAACTTTAAAAAGATTGTGTATTAGGATTTTGAAAAAGGTTTTGTGTGCCTTTTGATTCCCAGTTCAATAAATATTAGTTGGGTGAAGCTCATAGTTCTAAATTTTCAGTTCATCCAAGTAGTACTATGATGTACAATGACCTTTAGGAGTATTTCTGGTTGGATGGAATGAAAAGGGATATTTCTGATTTTAATATGAAATGTTTGACTTGTCAACAGGTTAAATCAGAGCAACAGTTACCAAAGGGGATGCTTTTTCATTTTCCAGTGCCAGAGTGGAAATGGGAGAATTTATCCTTGGACTTCATTGTGGGGCTACCTAATAATTCTCAAGAAACAACATGATTTGGGTTGTTGTTGACTGTCTTCTTAAATCTACACATTTTCTTTTTGTTCAAGATACAATTCCATTAGATTAGATTTATCAACTATAACTCAAAGAGATTGTTAGGTTACATGGAGCTCCTCTTTTAATTGTATTTGACAGGTATCCCAGGTTCACCTATAACTTTTTGAAGGGTATTCAGAAGTCATTGTGCACATAATTATATTTTATTACAGCTTTTCATCGTCAATAAAATTGGTAGTCAAAAAGAAAGATTCGGACATTAAAAATTCTCTTTGATCTTGTTCAATAGACTAAAAAGGAAGTTTGGACCTTAATCTTTCTTTTGTTGAGTTTTCTTATAATAACAACTTTCATTCCATTCTACATATGGAACCTTTTTGGGAATTATATGGGAAGTGGTGTCGAACACCAGCTTTTTGGGATGAAGATGGGGAAAGTAAGATTATGGGACCAGAATTAGTAGAGGAAGTGGCTGAGAAAGTGAAGCTGATCCAGTAACACATGAGGATAGCGTAGAAAATATAGAAAAAATATGGAAACAATCTAAGGAATGATTTTTATTTTGATGTGAGGTATCATGATTTTCATTGAATCCCCTCATGGAAAAGTGTTATGCATTTTGGTAATAAAAGAAGGTTATGTCCATGGTTCATTGGACCTTAAAAACCTCTGGAGAAAGGTGTACTAGTTTCTTATCGAGTATCTTTGCCTCAGATTTTATCTTATTTACACAATGTTTTTCAGGTTTCAATATTGAGAAAGTATGTGCCAAATTAAACTCATTACCTGAACCCAAAAGCAATTTAGTTGGAACAGAACCTTTCTTATAAAGAGAATCCAGTTCAGAATTATAATCAAAGAGAATATGTATTACAATATAAGTTAATCCTCAAGGTAATGGTTTTCTAGATAAATCACATGATTGAAGATGCAACATGGGAGTCTGAAAAAGCCATGAGGGAAAGGTACACTAACGTGTTTAACAAGTAAATAAAATTTTTAGGCTGTAGTTTTCTGAAGGTGGGGATTCTTTAACAACCATAGGTTTAAAAAATAAATTGAAATGCATGAGACTTTATTTTAATTAGATAATTATAACTAGCCATTAAACATAATTTTATTTCTTCAACGTTTTGAATTTCGAATAATGGTCATCTACAATTGTAATTAGTAAGTTATTTTGAGTCTGATAGGATAGAATTTATTTTTTGGTGAATAGTAACATAACCATGTGAATAGTAATATGAATAGTAATATTACCCTAATGAATACTAAATTATATTATAATTTTCTTTTCTTATGGATTTAAGAAAATGTAAACTTTATTAATTTTTGAAGCTGTTAAAAAATTGAGTTACAGATTTACAATTATTATCTTTAAATAAATTATGGTTTTATATAAAAATTAAATCAATAATATAGAATATTATTTTCAAAAAATGGAGTTCATTTTTGAATTCTATACATCAAAAAATGTTTAGGTTGAAAATTGTGATTTTTTTTGAAATTCTTGAATTTTTGATAAATAGTGAAATATTATAAAATACTGTATATTCAAATTATCAGTTAAATACTCTATTTAGGACATCATAAGTGATTTAATCCCACTTTTTTCGAACTTAAATTCCATTATTACTATTTTGGGTCACAATAATTAAGACTATACATATTCTTGAGAATAAATAGTATAATAATGATTAATATAATGTAAAATGTCTCTTCTCCTCCACTATAAATACCACAATCATTCCCCTCTTCCTCCCACACCTCTCAAGCCATGATCCTTACCTATCACCTACCCAATAATCCTCTTAAATATGTTCCCCACGTACTAGGTATTTTGGGATAGCAAAAGGCCAAAACAAAATGCCTTATGATGGATCTTAAGGAGAATAGATTAAGAGGTAAACATCCTCTTTTGTTTTCCTCCTTCTCTTTTTATTTTATTTTCTATTCATCTTCATTCCTCACCTCCCTTTATCCATGAGGCATGAATGATATAGTATCTTATATATTATGGATTTCAAAATTTCTATGGATGACTCACCATTATATTTTTTCTCCTCTCCAACTTATTCAAGAAATTAAAACACCGTACGTGATGTCTTGATTTACCAACATCGTGGACGATCTGATTTCAATTTATTTTAATTCAAACAAGACTGCTCATGAAAAAAATTTTAGGGATGAAACATATTATAACTTTTGTACTATATCTTATATATTGTTATAAAATCATTTTTTACACATGCTACTCATTTATAAAACAAAATGAGTTCATTACGATCGAAGAATCACCCAAATTACCAAAACAAATATCAATAGTGTTTTAACTTTTGAATCATCCTCGTGTTAGAATTAAAAATTATAAATGGCATATTTTATGGTTCTTGAAATATTTAAATACCACTCCATTCCAATTCTGGATTTTCACTTCCAATCTATAAGAATACCCATCATGAACTGATCGTGGAAATCATGTACAGAATGCACCCAAAACAATGCAAGGAACAAAATATAAACAATCAAAGGGTGAAATAATTTATTTAAATGATCATATAAGGTATTATAAATATTAATATTCTTTTATAAGATATTAATAACACAGTTTTAACCATTATATAGGAGTTGTAAAAGATTTTTATGTAAGACAAACCCGAAAAAGGGAATTCTAAACCCAATTTCTATTCTTTGGGCTAACCTTCTACTCCATTATTTATGTGGTATTAAAATTACATTTGTGTTTAATTTCTTTATATTATGACTAATTATGTGTATTTATAGTTTTTATACATATTCCATCCACTCTATTATGTCTATATTGAATTATATGATATTTATGAGGGACTTTTCTTTTAAAAATCCACTTTTAAAATTCATTTTTGTGAAATTTAAAAGTTATGTTCTTATGGAATTATTCATGTTTTATGATTGTGTTATGGTTCTTGGGAAATTATAATAATGAAGTTTGAGACCTATATTTCTTTCCAATGCCTTAGGTATGTGTATGTTGGGGGTCATCCATATGGTTTATCCATGTGTAACTACGATGGTTACAAAAAATGTAAGGTAGTCGTGAGGTTAAAAATTATAAGGTAACTGAGAGGGTTATAAGATTATGTATGTAATTCCACAAGATAACTTTATGGTTCTATTTATATTCTTTTGTTTTGTGGGAATCATGTGGAGATTTCATGTTTCATAAAGTATATATGTGTGACAAGTATGTCTTTGGAATATGATTTCATATATTACAAGTATTCCTTGATTACTGTGTTATTTCCTTCTTTTCATATTCCATACTGAGATTTTTTGGATCATCCCAGGTTTTTAAATGATTTCCATAGGTTATAACGGTGTTTATGACAAGTAGTTAATCCCGGTTAAATGGTTGATGAATTTTCAAATAAATCATGTTTTATTTGAAAAGTTTTGTAATTTGAAATAAATGAATATTGTTTTTTGGTATCCAATCAGTATTAATGTGTAATGTTCACTACTAGAAAAATGATCTATATCCATATATCTATAGGAATGGTTTAAATGATCTATGGATATAGGTAAGATATAGACACACCGAAATAGCTGGGTGTGGAAATAGATAATTTGAATATTATTTCAATCGGGTTTTCCTCCCCCACAGAAACCCTCTCCCTCCCACATCGCAATTCCTCCTCCCTCTCTATCCTCACCAATCCTGATCCCCTCCTCCCATTTTTATCCCACCTCCCATCACGATTCATCCTCCCACTTCATCTCTGATGCAGCCAGCAAACCTCTCTGCCATCTCAGATGCGGCCCAGACGCCTCCCTGCCGACGCGGCTCTGGCACTGCCTGTCCACCTCCCCACCGACATGACCTACCCACCTCCCTGCGGTCACCTCAACTCCCTATAGATGGTTCTTCGAGGCTTCCTCCCCACCTCCACCTCCAACACACCTCCTACACGGCAATTCAGGCAGGAATCATCATCTATAAACTTCTTTATTACTCTTATTTTATCATCTCTAATTTTAATGGTTCCCATTAAGGATTTCAGTACCGATTCAACTATAACATCATGGAATTGACCGAGAATCTTTGTTCTTTAAAATGGATTAGATATTATTTGTCTCGTGATGTAGAACGCATTCCATCAGTCAACGTTTCGGAGATGGTATGAGGCCTAATGGATTTGTTTTGAATTTTGAATTAAATTTATTGGAATTTCCTCATAATAAAGTGTTTATTATTAGGGATTTTGTTCCAAATTAATTTCATAGGTATATTTTAGGCCTCTTTTAGGCCGTTGGTTGTAGTTTTAGAATGTGGAAGCACCTCAATAATCTTTTCGACATTAATTCTTATTTGGTTGTTTTTAAATTATTAATTTTAAATTTTAATGATTAATATTTTCAATTTCATGGCATGAGATAGGTTCTTGGGATATTCTCAATCATAGTTTCAAATTTTCAACTTTAGTGTTTTCATCATATAGTAGGTTGGGTGTTCTATATTTGTTAAATTTCCCCAATCAATAGTTATTTATTAATTTCATTAGTTATTAAATGACTATTGGTTTTCTAGGATACCCTTGAGACCCTTTTTGGGTCATCATTGAGAAGTGTGGGTCTTATATGTCTCATAGAGGAGTTTTATTCATAAACCCTCTCTCTTGGTTTTCGATTTTAGAGAAAACCACACATGAACTTAAGTGATGCATGATGGATGGAAAGAGATGAAACATGGGTATACTTCTTTCCTTGGGATTTGAGTTTGGACCTGTGAGTTGTCTATCTAGGGTGATTTCTATACAGGGTTTGGTGTTAGAACCCTCAAGTATTTAGAGGCCTTTTGAGGTGGTTTGTTCTATTATAGGTTACATGGGAGGTTCCCCTCATGTTTTTGTATCTATAACCCTCAATGTTAGTAGTGTATATAGAGATTTTCCATGAAGGTTTTGGTTTGAGAGTTCGTCAAATAGAGGTGTGGTGTGAGAACCAAGTGGGGGTTGTACATTTTTTGGACAACTTTCCACATGTGATTCCATTGATATTCTTTTCATGTTCATAGGAACTTTCCCTGGCTAGTATAATGGGTGTGTCATTAGGTGACTTTACATCTCTTAGAAGGTAGGAAAACGTATTATTTCGGATGTTTCTTGGATGTTTGGACCAATTCCTGGGGGTTTGAGTTGTTAAATTTTTTAGAAAGTTTTTTATGGGGGTTTGATCCAATTGGAACCTTTAGGTAGGGCCGACACCACAGGGTGTTGTTTAAGGATGGGTGTCACAGAGATTTGGTTTGAGATGGGTCTGAGGAAACCATGGGGAATTTCTTATGGGTATGGTGTTTCTTGATGACACCCTTGTGGGTAGGTGACAATCGTGGATGGGTTAGTTTTCAGAGTCACTAGATGAGGTATCCCTATCTATATTGGATCATTATTTGATAGACGTGATAAAGGGGACTATGGGTTCCCTATGTTTTATTAACCCAAAGAAGTTCAACACTGGTTTAATCATTGGTGTCTTTGGGTGTAACCACATAACCTAGTGTCTGGAAATGTGAGCCTATTGTATCTATTTTTTAATTTTTTTCCATTATTTTTATTGAATAGTGTTCTATACCTTATACCAATGATGGTTGAGGATGTTCCTTCCTCAGGTAATGGTAATAGGATGATAACTTTAAGATAATTCTGGATCTAGATTTTATAGTGATATTGATATGATGTTTTCTTTTATTGTCCTGATGGTTGTGTTAGACAAGTACTAGGGTGCTAATGGGTTATCTGAATTTGTGTGCCCCTGGTATAGAGTTACAAAATTGTTATAGGTTTAGTGGGAATGGATTTTTAGGACTCACTGATAGTGTTCCAGGATGTCGATCACTCCCATCATGATATCTTCTTCTCCTCCCTATATTTGATGTTTCAATCTTATCCACTTGTGAGAGAAGGATAGAATCACACGATATTCATGGAAAGATGAGTTGAGATATTCAACTACTGTCTCAAAGGAAAAAAAATTACATAAAAAATAATTTATAAACAAGTGATCAATGTAGTACATAAATCACTAATCATGTGATTCCAATATAAAAAATAATATTGGGGTTATTCCACATAACCTCAATGAACAATTAGAATTAGGTTGTCTATATTTTGATATTCCAAAGAGTTTTCCATTATTGGAAACGTTAATTTATTATTTTCACCCCTTGTGGGATGGTCTCACATTCTTCATCATGGCAAATATAACTTCAATGGTATTCTAGGAAGGATACTTCATTCTTATTATACCCAAATAATACAACAGTCATCCATATCCCCAGTTGGTTTCTTTAATTCCCCAAAGTAATGTATACATAAATTTAATGGGAATAAAGAGGTGATACATTTCCAGATGTTTTTTTAGGCTGTAAATTTTTATTACAAATTGTATTCCTACATCTAATACAACTGCTTCTATTCTTCTATGGTCTGCTCCCCCTTTTTTCGTCCCAGTTCAAGTGAAATGACATGTTGTACCACTACTCAACAGTTTTATTCCTAAAACTTCTACAACAATATTAATATCCAATGAAATTTTATTCTTCCTTTGTTTTATAATTTTGTTTATAAAATTATTCTTGTTATATAGGCATCCTCCAACCATTATTTTCCCATTTGCTTGGGGTTTTTTCATTATACTGTCATCCATAAGAAGAAATATATTACACCATTTATCATCCTAAAATTATTCAAATTAAGTTTCCTAATCTTTTTAATGAAAGGAAATAGATTTAGTATCACATGAGTATTTAGAAAAATGTTTTACCTTTTTCATGGTGCTGGATTTCTCATCATCCTTGGATGATTCATCATGAATATCCACCACATTTTCATAGACTTAATAGATGTTCTTTAAGGTGTTTCAATATTTAAGATACCTAGATTGTGCCTCATGAAGTTCATTTTATTTATCAACCCATTTTGTATTAAGATATTCTGGGATCCTGTCTTATTATACACATTTCATCATGGTCATTTTTTTCTCTTCTAAGAGATCATTATACATCACATATACACTTATTTTCTTATTTTCCAATAGTTTTAATTCCTTCTAATTTTTTTAATTATAGTCAAATTAAGAAATAAAATCACCTCTTAGAATATATTCTGTACAACCATCCCCTTATTCTTCTTCTTAACTATTTTTAATATCTATTCATCTCTTAACCTTATAGGTATATATGTATATTAATGTAAAATTATATTTTTTAGTTTTTCATGGGTGTGCTTATGTTTTTTGATTTTTTCTTCAGTTATTAGAGAATGGTGGGAGGCTGGTGCATGGGAGGCTAATGCAAGGTAAAGGGTGGTGCTGGTGTAGGGGGTGGGGTGGTGTAGGTGTGGGGGGTGTGGGATCAGGTGTAGGGGTGTGTGTGGTGGGGGGGGGATGGTGGTTGGGGTGTGGTGGGGGGTTGTGGTAGGGGTGTGGTGGGGGAATTGTGGTTGGGGGGGTTGGGGCTGCTGTAAGTGGAGGGGGGTTGATACAGGGCTGGTGGGTTGGCGGGGGGGGGGGGGGGGCTGGTTGGGGTGGGTCGGCTGGTGGGGTGGTGGGATGGTGGGGGTGGTGGGTTTCATTCATATACAATATTATTTTTGTCACGTGGTTCTACTCATTTTCTTGAGTGATATCAATTCAATGTGATGTAGTGTTGGTGGGGTTATATTGATTGGATGGTTCATATAGAGTAAAATTCTATATCTTTGTGGCTTATTTTTATCTTTGATGTAATCACACTGATGGATTGTAGGTGGAAAATATCAATATTTTATTCTTGTATATGAGTAGAATTGACTCTCTAAGAATTCATGAATTTTATAATAGAAGATTTATTTTCTATGGTTGTTGTGGTAGATAGATTATAGAATAATTATAACAGTTCATACAACCACATAATCCCTATAGCACTGCATCTTGATTCATGTATAATGCACCCAATTTGTGCATGTTATTTTACTTAAATATTTTTCATAGATCTAAAAATACTAATTATTTTTATGGTATCTTTTAATTCTTACCAGGTTCATGTCGGTATTGGAACATCATGTTTTTTCTCACGACGTTCCAGGACTACCTCCTCACAGAACGTTAGACTTCTACATTGACCTATACCCCGTGATAGCACCGATATCTACTCCAGCATATCAGATGGCTCACACTGAGCTTCGTGAGCTGTGGGTATAGCTGGAGGACTTGCAGGGAAAGGGATTCATCCGACCCAGTGTTTCACCCTGGGCTTCTCCGATTTTGTTCTCCAAGAAGGAGGATAGGAGATTGCGACTGTGTGTTGACTACCATCGCCTGAATCGGGGGACTGTAAGGAACAAGTACCCACTTTTAAGGATTGATGACCTCTTCGATCAGCTCAAGGGAGCATGATGGTTCTCGAAGATAGACCTCATGCCACGTTATCACCAGATCAGAGTTCGAGATGAGGATGTGCAGAAGACAGCCTCCAGGTGTCGGTATGGCCTCTATGAGTTCTAGATTATGCCCTTTGGTGTGACCAACGCTCCAGCAGTGTTCATGAGTCTCATGAACAGGATCTTCTAGACTTAACTCGATCATTTTGTCATAGTCGTCATCGACGACATACTGATTTACTCGACTAGTGAGGAGGAGCACGCCTACAACTTGTGGGTTGTACTAGACACACTCCGAGAGCACCAGCTTTATGGAAAGCTCTCGAAGTGCCATTTCTGGATTCAATAGGTTCACTTCTTAGGACACGTCATCTTGGAGGTGGGGGTAGCAGTGGATCCAGCAAAGATTGAGGTAGTGCTTTCTTGGGAGCCACCCAAGAGTGTGACAAAGGTTCGGAGTTTTCTGGGCCTGGCTGGATATAATCGGAGGATTTTTTCAGACTTCTCCAGAGTTGCAGCACCACTTTCATCTTTGAAAAAGAAGGGAATACCCTCTGTTTGGTTAGATAGATTCCAGCAGAGCTTTCAGGAGCTGAGATGGAGATTGACCAGTGCACCCATCTTGAGGCTACTGGAGGAGGGCATTGGGTACTTAGTTTATTGAAACACATCAGGGACCAGACTTGGGTGTGTCCTGATAAAGGAGCTAGTGGTGATCGCATATGGTTCGCTTCAGTTGAGATAGCACGAGCAGAACTATGCTACCCTTGACCTAGAGTTAGTAGTAGTGTTCTTCTCCTTGAAGATGTGGCGGCATTATCTGATGGGCGAGCACTTTACAGTTTACTCTGACCACCAGATTCTCAGGTACATATTCTCGTAGAAGGACTTGAACCTGAGATAGCAATGACGACTTGAGTCCCTCCAGGACTATGACTCTGAGAGAGTCTATACTCCTAGGAAGAGGAACATTGTAGCTGATGCTCTCAGTAGAAGATTGGGCATTCAGCTGCTGCGAGAGGCGACAGAGAAGCTAGCCGCGTTGCAGATATCCTTTGTTGATAGAGATGGAGCGACCTTCCTTCAGTCACTCATAGTCACTCATCAACTCCTTCAGCGTGTCAGAGAGGCACAACCTGGGGACGTTGACTGTGAGACGCGACGTGCTCAGATATCCTCATGGCAAGCACCTGATGGATTTTCTGAAGGATGGGAGCACGTCATCCTCTTCAGGGGATGTACGATGGTACTAGTTTCACTACAGGAGGAGGTGCTGAGGGAGTTCCACACTTCCCCTCTAGTGGTACATCAAAGAGTGGTGAAGATGTATCAGAACCTAAGATGACAGCACTGGTGACCGAGTATGAAGAAGGTTGTAACAGAGCTTGTTTCACGATGCCTCACTTGTCAGCAAGTGAAGGCAGAGCACCAGGTACCAGCAGGCTTAGTACAACTCTTAGAGGTCCCAGAGTAGAAGTGGGATGGGATCTCCATGGATTTCATGACGGGGCTTCCACATACATCCAGAGGACATGACACCATCTGGGTGATCATAGACCGACTCAATTTGGCCCACTTCCTTCCAATCAGAGAGCAGGGATCATTAGAGATCTTTGGACGCCTCTACGTACATGAGATCGTATGACTTCATGGTGTTCCATCGACGATCGTCTCTGATCGGGATGCACGCTTTACTTCCCAGGTTTGGAAGGGGTTACAGGAGGCATTTGGGACGCAGCTATGTCTGAGCATCGCCTCCCATACTCAGACGGATGGCCAGACTGAGAGGACCATTCAGAATCTCGAGGACATGCTCCGTGAATGTGTCATTGACTATGGTCACATCTGGGAGGATCACTTATCCTTGATGGAGTTTGCGTACAATAATAGCTATCACTCCACCATCGGGATGGCACCGTAAGAGGCACTGTACGACCGACCTTGTAGATCACCACTATGCTGGACAGACCCAGGAGATTCAGCACTAGTAGGGCCAAATATGGTGAAGGCTACGACAGAGAAGGTGCAGATCATCTTGGAGTGGATGAAGACTACACATAGAAGACAGAAGTCCTATGCTGATTGGAGACGGAGACCGCAGGAGTTTTAGGATGGCGACCACGTTTTCTTACGCATCTCACATCAAAGAGTTCTATGGAGGTTTGGCCGGGGTAGAGAGTTATCTCCACGATTCATTGGTCCTTTCTAGGTCCTCAGCAAAGTAGGTGATGTGGCTTACTGCCTGGCCCTTCCACCTCCGTTACATCAGGTGCACAACGTCTTCCACGTATCTCAGCTGAGGAGATACGTGCACAACCCAACCCACAACATCGATCATGGGGAGCTAGACATCGATGATGGTGTGACATTCCTAGATGTCCTGGTGGAGATCTAGGATCGACTGGAGTGGGTCCTACGTCGATGGTCGATTCCTCTGGTGTGCATTTGCTGGCAGCACGGGAACCTCCAGGAGAGCACTTGGGAGCAGGAGGCTCAGATGCATTCTCAGTACCCCCATTTGTTCCCCTAGTGTGTGTTGTAGCTTTACGGGGACGTAAATCCCTGAGGTGGGATTAATGTAAAGAACCATAAATTTCAAGGCATTGTTTTTTAAAATACTTTGGAATTTTATGAATCTGTGGTTTCTAATGGCACTTGATTCTGAGGCCCAGTGTGTCCGGAATCAATTTCTGAAGTTGTGTTCGTGTACGTTTAGTAAACGTACATACAGGTTTTTCTATCTTTTGAACTGATGCTCAGAATTGAAATCTGACGGCACCGATGAACTCATAGCACCGGTATTCGCTTAAGGGGACCTTTACCTCAATTGTGTTTTATGCGGGATGAAAGTTATTTTTTGGGGATTTAGAATAAATTAAATAAAATTGTTGTACACAATTTTTTTTGGTAGTTATAACATACAAGAGGCAGTTATGGGTTGGCCCACACCCCACATAACCTCCCCTGAGAGGAATTATTGTGGTGGGACCCACGTGAACCCGAACCCTTCCACCTCCCCTCAACTCCCCATTAATTCCATGTTGTTTACTTTGACAACTCCTCATTAATGGTGGAGTCTTTCCACCTCTCTCTTCCCATTAATTGTGCCAACTCATATAATTAATATCTACATTAATTATTCGGTACCTCTCTCAAGTTAAATTGAATTGAATGCCAATTATATTAATTAGAGAGCCTCTTTATTTCTTTTTCATTGGCAAATCACTTTTGTGGAAAGGCTCTGGAGAATTAAAAGAGAGATGATCCTTCTTCAACGAAGAACACCGTTCTTCAAGGAAGAACATCTCTGACGAATAGCGAAAAGGACTTCTTCCAACAACCCTTCTTCCTCGAATGCACCTCGACGTCATGGATTCTATGTCACTTATGACAATGAATCTTCCACCATCATTGATGGGATGAAACCGTTCTACTGCAACACTTGTCTTCCACGGTTCGATGATGTGTGACGTCTTTTGCGAGGTAGGGGTTTTGTGTAATTTATACAAGAGTAAATTATCTCGATTGTGTTGTTTTTTCTTTGGAATAATCTTGGCCATATGTTAGCACCTAACGCGGAGGGCACGGGCTGAACGAACATGGCCCGAAGACCCTCCGCTGTTCTTGATTTTTGTTTCACAACGAGAAGAAGTGACGATCGAAGGTGATGGCCACGCACCAGCCACGTGCGTAGTAACCACGACCCGCAACCTCGAGTCGCTCTACCGGACCAAAGAAACCATGGCGCCACAAGGGCGCCACGCTATAGAGGAAGATGGCCCGCAATCCACATCGAACTTCGGCGGTGGACTAGCCTCCTCTTCGACCGATAGGGTGAAGGATCCGAGGCACCCGAAGGTGCCATGCAGTAGGTTTGCGGCCCGCCCAAGTGGGTCGCTTGCGCAAGGAAGGCCGACCGGCTTCGGCCAACCGGTTGGGAGGGCAGTGCCACCGATTCGGGAAAGTGTGGGGCTGCGCACCCCCCCCCCCCCCCGACCTCAGACCACTCGGCCCTTTGGGCCGAGCCACGGCCAGCCGGGTCGCACCCTGCTGGGTCACGCCGCGCCGCACCAGGCCGCGCCGCGCCAGGTCGCGCCTCACCGCTCCGGGTTGTCCGCGTCGGGCTAGGGCACGCTGTGCTAGGCCCGGACCGGGCCATGCCACTCATTAGGCCGATCCGACCCTCTTCCGGGTAGGACCGGCCAAAATTAGGTCGACTCAACCCGTCTGCCCACTGGGCTTGATGGGCCGGACCCGTTTCCACCTAAATGTGAATATCTTGAATAACGCGCATCTGATCAAGGTGACGACTGCGGCATTGGGACCCTCATGACATGGAGGTCCTTTTGTGATACTATAAGTGAGTTTTGGATGACTTTGGAAAACATCCATATTGGAAACGAGCGTAAGTGGGTTCGACAGTGACGACTACCGTACTGAAATCCTCTGTGGGTTCGATAGCGATGACTACCATACTGGAATTCTTCGTGGGTTCGACAGCGATGACTATTGTTCTTGTATCCTATGTGGGTCCGGCAGTTTGACATGTGTACTTGTATTGTGTATGGGTCCAGCAGAGTAGCTTGTCTTGTATCCTGTGTGGGTCAGACAACTTAGCAGGTCTTGTATCCTATGTGGGTTAGACAACTTAGATGATTCAGTGACTACATTTGATCATCTCTATTGCTATACGAAAGATGTATACCTGTATGAGCTGAGTATTTATTTTCAATCATTATCATCGATGTGATTGAATTCTTTCCTGTGTGAACTGGGTTGTATTTGGGATCAAGAGTTGGAGTCGTACTGTGGTTGATAACTTAGATATATGTTTGGGCGTATACCTAAGTAGGTTTGGTTGGTACTTCGTGTTTTTATCCCTCTTATGTTGTTTATCATTTTTGGATTTCTAGGAGACCTTCAGGGGTCTCGGGGCCTTACTGAGTATCGTATACTCACCCCTCCATGGGATTTTCCCGCACTATGTTGTGTTGGTTGTAGACGACAGACATCACTGATCGAGGTGGAGACTTGTTGAGCAGGACGGTACCCGAAGGTGGACCACTTGGAGAGACGTACACGGAGTGGGCGGACAGACTTGAGGTGATGAGGAGGCAATCTGTACCCACCCTTCAGGTGGGATTCCCGGAGGACGACTCAGTGGTTGCTATTTTACTATACTGCAGTTGTTCTAGCTTTTAGTTGTACTGTACTTTCAGTTGGGTTTGTATATTGGCCCATTTACCTTTCAACACTTACGTTTGTACTCAATTTACTTAGTGCTTACTTCAGTTGTGTACTATATTGTGATGATTACTTTTATAATAGAAATTCCTTCCCTTTTTATCAGGATTTACGCCTTTGGTGCTAGTCGCCAGCCCCTGGCCTATGGAAGGTGGGCTTGGGGTAGTCACGACATGGGCCTTGAGGATGGGTCGTGACACCCAAACTCTATTGATTGAGACTCAGTGTCCACTTTATTAAATTATTATGATATAAAAAGGATCTCATACCAGTGGATCGATCACTTTAGTAGTCTTCAATAAAATAATACATAAGTTATTTCCATATTATTTTTGAAAGATAAAATAAATGGAATTGGAAACATTATAACATACTTTATATTCTTCATAATATCCTTCTTTATATCACTGGGAAAGGAAAAAAATGTAGGGTGAGATCATATGCTCTACAAGATTCACATACAGTATAAGATATTTTGAGTAAATAAGGAATAATCAATATGAAAATATAAATAAATGAAAACATTTTCCATTTAATTAGTAACATGACCATGAAATGCATCCATGGATAATTTCAATGTAGTAACCTAATTGATAATAGTAATCAAATATTAAATTATTAAAATACTTAATATTAGATGTCATAATTTGAGACATCATGATATCCTTACCATAAAACCATTGTTCCAAGATAGTTTAATCAATGGGTTGGTATAAACCAGACACCCATTTAATTTTTACAAATGGTTTGTCTCATAAGACTAGTCTATGAATCTAGTGAATATATATAATCGAGTCCCAACCATCACTACATGTCCTATTCCTTCATTGTATATTTAATGATCAATTTAATTGATAAAAAAATCATTATCCCAAAATATCCAAATGAGTAATGAATATGGAATATGAAGATCTCCCCAGATAATCAGATAAAATCAGCATAAAACACTATATATAAAAATGATAAATTGTTTAGGATATAATCAAATATATGATTAAATAATATGGATATTTAATGGAAATGTAATATCTATTTAGTAATGATCATAAGAAAGTAAATGATTCAGGACAATGTGAATGATAAAATTAATAAGCGATAAAAGATTACCATCAATTCATAATGAAATTAGATTTTTTAGTAAAATCATTCCTTTTAAATAATTAAAAAAATTAAAGGGGTGCATTTAAAATACATTTTCACAAAACATTTATTTTATAAAATAATAAAAAACATGTAAAAGGGATTAAAATATCGTAAAACATTTATGGTGATGAGAAACAATTTTAACCCCATATACATTAAAAATGTAAATAGTCATTTGGAATTTTTATAAAGAAAATACTTCATGACCCTTTCAGGAAACATTATAATGATTCCATTATAACCATAAAAAATTCAAGGATAAAATAAATTATCCAAAATAAAAAATTTGTATAAATAAAAAGGTCTTCTATAAAATAATATTGAATAATATAGACATGAAAGAAAAATTCACCTGATCAAAAAAGAAAATAAGACTATTTTTTAAAATATCATTTCTTGATTCATGTTCCAAAGAGAGGAAAAGTTGGAAAAAATATGAAATATCATCAAATATCCATTTTATTAGAAAATATATTGAGTCTATGAAGTATATATTATAATATTACATTGATGAAAATATGATCAATTCCAAAAAAAAATTGAGATTATAATATATATCCTTAAATCTATGGTAGCATTCAAATTATAACCCCTTGTCTTGAACTAACCCAGTTTGACCCTAAACCAGTCACCTGATTCGGTCCGCAAAAAGACATGATGGATGTTCTTGATCCCACCATGATGGAAACTTATGTCATGCATCAAAGTATACGTGAGGGAATGATTGTTCCCATAAAAGACAAATAAATAAATATAAGCTAAAATCAGATAAACACTAACAATAGAAATAAAATAAAGTAACATTTCCAAATGTATGATCATGTGACCTATTGTTCAACACCAACCACTAAATTGAAGTTTCTCCAACACTGAGAAACTAAACTTGATAATTAGTACATAAATTAGAGCTGCATCTAAAAAGATAAGATAGGTATGAGCACCGAGATACTCTTTAGGAAATCAAAATATGTAACATAGAATCCAAGTATTCCATTACCAATAAAATCCACATGAATCTTTATTAAGTATATTTAAAAAAATAGGTATTTTCCATGTTATAAAAAACAACACACATCACATTTCATTTCCAAAAACAATGCCACCTTAAAATCAAAATCCAAACAAGGAAAGCTAGCATAGCGCAAAAAATTAATTGATAAACATTATAGCAATATAAAATGGTATAACAAAAAGAAAACAAGAGAAATAAATAATTATTATGGGAGATCCTAAACATCCCAAGAAGACCCCTTAATATAATCATTTTGGAACCTCCTACCGGAATATGGTGAATCCCCATTGTCTATAACCAACTGATCACCCTCATGACAAAACCAGCGGCACTCCCCATCTGGACTCTATATCTACTAGTGGGTACCAACCTATCTAATCGATGTTGGTACGAAACCATCACTCTATATACTAAATGATGCCTAGGAACTCATGCTGGAAGTAAAACTGTTTAATTAGGAGGCCCTCGCAGGTGTGACTCAACTTACTTGTCGTCACCACACTTTCCTACCCCAAACAAAAACACTCTATATAATAAACCATAATGTTATATCCCCCATATAGTGGTTCCCCATAAATGTATACATACATACTTGAATCGTATATTCACATCATATCATCAAAGGTGCCAATCGGTCCAACACTCCATACAAACATCAAAACCATTTAATACTTTTCACAAAACATAACAATGCCAAATAGGCACACGGTTAACAGAACACCATCTTTTAAAAAATTCAAAACAAAGATTACAATAAACCAGGATGTTCCAAACAAGAAATTAATTTTTCATGTTCAAAATCGTTACGCAAAACATCCCAAAAATGCCACATTTACATTTTCAATTTAAAACGGGCTCTTAAGATCCAAATACAAACACCCAAACAATTCTGGTTTATCAAATGGGCCTTTATTTCAAATTTATTTTTTCCAAAACTATGTTGAAAACATGCACACTCACTTGAACGTCCCAGATGGAATTTACACTATCTGAAGAACAATAGCCTTTTTATCAACACAAAACAAATCCTAACCTTCCAAAAACAAAGAAACCATCTTTTCAAAAAATAATAAGTTTCACAAATCCAACACATCACGAGACAAAATACTTCCAGAAAAATGTTTCCATAGGAAAATACCACCAAAAAATTTAGCAACTCCATTTAAAAACAAAAACATTATTTCAAACCAAATAGGATAGGCACGAAAATGGGCATAATTATACAAAAATCAAAAAATAAATTTTGAACCAATTCCACCAATAAGAAATTGCTACCATAAATGAACAATAATAATAATAATACTGAGAAACTTATTTTAAAAATTAATTAACAAAACCCAAGAATCATATGGATTAAAATTGGAAATTAAGGAGTGAAAACACCTACACATAATCAAAGAACTATTTAATAGTTATTTTTTAACCATTCAAAATAATTTAAAATCATTATAATAAGTTAACTATCATGCTTATAGAGGTGAAGATAACATTAATAATTTAATAAAAATCATGAAAGTTCCTAGGGAAAGCTATGGAAAGGGAATGTACGGAAAAACCTACATCAATTAATTGGCTAAGCCAATGCTTTCTAACTCATACAACCACCTGCTCATGTACACACACTTCCGAAAAATTTCCCACACTTGAAATTTATCGCCCCACCTTGACAACAACATTTAGAAACCATAATTACTGTTGCAAGGACCAACACATATCCAGTTAAATGATAGGGTCTCACTTATCACAATTGAACCCAAATTAGAAGGTGAAAACCCAATTAGAGAGTTTAGACTCTTACAAGAAACAAATTCGGGAAAGAATATCCTGTCTATTCACCTTACCCTTGGTGGAAAACGCCTAATTATAGATCAATGGGTCCCAAGTCATAGTTATCATACCTATTAAAGTAATGACACAACAATTGGTTATTATCATCAAACCCTAGGTTCAGCCAAAACTATATTTGTTGCTGAAGGTGAATCAAATAGCGAAAGAAATGAAGGAGAAGGGGTCTAAGGACTTTACCTTGATGAATCTATAGAGCAACATAAATAAATTGGAAGAAATCCTTAAGAATGGAGGAGATTAGGGGAATGGGGATCATGTGCTATAAGGTCTCGACCAAGGGTTTATATGTGCCTATTTCAAGTTGCAGTCAAGATGAGGATGCAGCATGTATGTGCTCTTGCCATGGTGGGTAGATCTTGCATGAAGGGGGTGGCCTATAGGGGCATCACACGCGCTACAGTGGAGGGAGAATGGGGACTATCGCACCTATGGGAGAGGGAGCAGGGCCACTGAACACAAGGGATGTGGATAAGGGGGTTTGACACGCTCAAGGGATATCGTTGGTGGGAGTTGGGGCTGAAGGCTGAAGGTTGGTCTCACTATGGGGATGACACCTGGGAAACATTGTTCAGGGGGTGTGCCTCATGGATGAACAAGGGAGAGGCACTAGATTAAGGTCTTCCCTTCCCCTTTTTTTCATTTTCTTTTAATAATAATAATTATTATTACAATAATAATAGGAAAAATAATATTACCTACAATAATTATAATAAAAAATAATAATAATTTTATACATTTATTTTAAAAACATAATGATATTAATAACAATTTGATAATAATAACATTAAGAAAAAATGAGTGGTAATAATATTATTAACAATATATAAAAATATTATTATTAATATCTACACATTATTGTAATTATTATTATTATTATTAGGTTTTAAACATTTACCTCATTTTATTTTATTTCACATTTGATACTCATTAAATTTATTTATATAAAAATTTTGGAAACTGGGTGGTTCACCTGTGGCTATACACAAAGATTAAAAAACTGCACTCAAACCGAGCCACCCAACGCTTCCCACTACATGCTCATGTGGCACACTCATTGCATGGTTCTATAAACTATCCACAAGTCAATCGAGTTAACTCAGGCCCAATTGGGTATCCGTCTGAACACTGTACAGTTTTTCCTAACCATGTGGGAAGACTACATAGTGGTGAAAAATCATATGTAATTTTAAAACTCAACCCACCAACATTTGAAACCCAAAATAATAATTATTATAATTTAAAATAATTAATCAATAATGTCAGGGTGCAACAATTCTCCCCACCACCTACAATTTATGCCCCCAGAAAGTCACCAAGACAATAGTAAACCCACCTCGAGTCAATTCCCACACAAAACCAATGGAAACTATGAGCCTTAGGGTGACCATTCCAAAAACATGTCACACCCAAGTAATTAAAGTAAAACCACCACCCAAGATTTAGGGGGGAACATGAGAGTGTTATCCCCTCTACGAGAATTCAATAACACAGAAAACATCAAACCCAAATACACCACCCCTGGGGGGACCATGTGGGAACTCCCTATCCGGACTCATTTAACTCCACCACATGGAATTAACAACACCCCAAAGACATAAATTTAAGTCTTTCTATTAAATAACTAGCAACCTGAGGATGAGAAATTAACTCAACACTTCCCACACTGAGCGAATAAAATCCTCACTACAACCAGAGACTAGGGACAACATATCCCAAACTCAACCAACTTTCTTAACAATAATGGAAAAATTACACCACTTGGATTAAAACTTTTATGGGAAAAAATGGCACACCATGGCACTAGGATAGAGGAATACCCTACAAAACTAAAACACACTAGAGGAAAATCCATAGAGAGGTGCATGAAATATGGAAGGTCCTAGAAACTCAACCCATTAATTTCACGATACCAAATATCCCACTAAAAAAGGAAACTAAGACAAAACTCCAAATCAACTGGGTCAGTTTATTCATTGTCCCAACACCCTTCAAGGAATCTGAACACTTTAGAAATGAAACTAAGTGCAGATAAGGCCACTTGGATAGAGGAAGAACGACCTCATCACACCCCCACAATAAGGATGAGCTTATAGAGATGACAAGGATAGTGCAAGGAAACATTGGATATTTCCATCCCAAATCATAAAACATGATCCAAACTAAGGTTCGACATATCCTCAGTAACTCCGGACTGTGTGTCTGCTTGACCCTGAGACCTGTGGCAATAGTCCTAATGGCTAAAGCATCTCTTGCCTCACAATCATGAATTTACATCCTACAGTCCCCAACTCCTTCTTCCCCTCGATGATTTA
Organism: Viscum album; assembly: GCA_963277665.1. Lineage (NCBI taxonomy): Eukaryota > Viridiplantae > Streptophyta > Magnoliopsida > Santalales > Viscaceae > Viscum > Viscum album. The sequence goes on from OY728126.1 coordinate 2,012,870,518, forward strand.
ACTAACTGAAATGGTGGTACATTTTCAATGGATTGGAACATTATGGCTTAGAAATCCCAAATTGGACAATATAGTGGCACACAAGAGAACAATCCTACAAACTGGGATTCGACACCTACGAACATAGCTTCAAGGAGATAGGTTCCTTCATTAACCACTCCTTACAAAATAGGGAACCCTTATAAAATCCATCCACCACCAACTACACCCTAAACTCTAATGATGTTGAGACATCCCATATTTACCAGATCATAATTTGAACCTCATTTAAACTTGAGATGGTACGAACTTTAACATCCGCAGGAGTTCACTACAACCCCAGGAAACACTCTATCTCCACGAACCACACAACTGCCTCTATCGGGCCATAATTACATTGGTGAAATGGAAACACTCAAAAGAACTAGAAAATGGGAATAAATCATTGGAAAACCTGGGGACACTTTCTGGATGGCACATCCTGAACAACATGAAAAATAAAACTGAAATATGCATCAAGAAAAAAATAAATTAAGGCAATAGACCACACCAAGGGAAACAAGCTCATAAGCCAAAATATAAATTCAAAATCAAAATTTACTTTTCTAAAATCTATCATTTCTTATAAATTTTAATACTCACCTATAAAACATTATGAACCATCACATGCGAGTTTATCCAATCCCACTTAAATCATCCAAAAACATGTTACCCACATAAATTGTGTACAAACCCACACGCATGTGAACCTCCATAAAGAATTCCAAGGTCCAAAAATCTATTTTATTATCAAATCTAAATAGATACCAATATTTACAAATCAAAACACGACTTTTTAAAAAAAACCCACTTCACCAATTTCAAAATAATTTGTAAGAAACCGTTTTTCTATTTCAATTCCAATTTCATTTTTAACAAATACTCACATCAATTGATATCCAAGAAAATAAAACCAACAACAAACCGCTAGTATGAGGAACTAGTCTCGATGCCTAACCAAACGAAATAGTGGTGAGCCATGCCCCATGCAAGATATTACACAAAGAGGACCTCCAACCTCATACATGGACTCTACATGGGTCCCCACCCAAGTGAGGCCACAACATAACCCGATTATCCTTCATTTTAATCTCTTAATCCAAAACAACCAAATGCAAAAGATGCAAATTCCGAACTACCCCTTGTAACTTGAGGAGCATTACGATCAAGAGTCTGTGATGCTCTTCCCGCACCTACCACACGGGTCTCAGTATTATTAATCTTCTTCTACTAGAAAAAATAAACATTAAGGGCCTCATTTGATACCATTTTGTTATGATCCAACCCAGGTCGACCCCGAACCAGTCACCTGAGTGGGTATGCAACATGTCCGAAGTATAATTCCTGATCCCCTAGGGATGCAAACTAGTGCGGGAATCAAATATATGTGAGGAAATTATTTGTCCCATAAAAGAAAAATAAATAAATATAAACTAATCAAAATAGATAACCACTAAAAATAGAAATAAAATAAGGTCACACAACCAAACGTACCTCCATGCGACCTTTTGGTCACCTCTAACCACTAAATTGAACCTACTCCAACACTGAGTAGAAAAAACTGGAAAATCCAAATAGAAACTGGAACCTGCATCTAAAAAGATAAGATTGGTGGGAGCACTGAGATACTCATTAGGAAATCCAATGTTAAACCATGGAATCCATGGATTCCCTTTCCCAAAACAGTCAAATGGCACTAATTTGAAATACAATTCCAAAAATAGGGTTTCTATGTATTATACAAAACACAAAACACATTTCATTTACAAATCCAAGTGCCACTTTATAATAAAAACCCAAAAAATTAAATACAGTGCAGTGCTAAACATAAAAACATAAACAGTGTTGGTATAAAAACTAGTATAACAAAAATTAAACAAGAAAAATAAATAATTACCATTTGTGATCCTAAACATCCATAGAAGTCCCCTAGACGTACTCAGTTCAGAACCACATGTCGGCATATGGTGAATCCCATTGTCAATAACCGACAAATCACCCTCACAACAAAACTTATGGCACTCCCCATATGTCCTCAATATCTTGCAGTGGGTACCAACCCGTCTAATCTGGTTTGGAATGAAACCATACCTATATCCACTAAAAGACACCCTGGAACCCATGGTGGCAGTAATACTATGTAAGTAGTAGGCCCTCACATACCTGACTCACCTTACTAGCCATCACTGCAAATGCCTACCCCAAACACAAATAATCTATAGGATAACCTATAAAGGGATATCCCCCTATTGAGGTTCCCCAAAAATGTATACATACATACTTGTATCACATATTCATATCACATCATTGTTGGTGCCAATCGAGTCATCACGCCATACAAACATCAAAACCATTTAAAACATTTCACAAAACATACAGTTTCAAAACAGACACAAGGTTACTAGAACACCATCCTTCGAAAGAGTCTACACTAACATCACACTAAATCTATACATTCCAAACAAGCCTTTAACATTTCATGTTCAAAATTATTACCCAAAACATCAATCAAATACCACTTTTAAATTTTCAATGCCAAATGAGCTCATAATATCTAAAGATACACACCAAAACAATTCATTTTTACCAAACGAGACTTTATTTAAAATTCATTTTTACTAAAAATGTGTAGAAAATATACCAATGTACTCAAAGTTTCAAAATGGGATTTCCACTATTTGAAGTAAAATTACATTTTTATCATCACAAAACAAATCATAACCTTCCACTAACAAAGAAACTATATCTCACAAAAATAACAAGTTTCATAAAACCAACTTAACACAGGCCAAACTACTTCCATAAAAATGATTCTGTACACAAATACTACCATAAAATTTAACAACCCTATTTAAAAATAAACACATTAATTCAAACAAAATCTTTTAGGTACATAGATTGACATAATTAGAGAAACATAAAAAAGCGTTATTTAACCAATTCCACTGACTATAAAATTCCACCATAAAAGAATAGTAATTATAATAATATTGTGAAACATATTTTGAATATTAATTAACAAAACCCAAGATTCATTTGGATTGAAATAGGAAAAGAAATCATGGAAATTTTTACATATAATCAAAGAACAATTAAAGAGCTATTTGTAAACATTATAAATAATATAATAACACTACAATGAGTTAACTTTCATTTATATAGAGGTGCGAATAAAATTTATAAATTAATCTAAATCATGCAAGTGCCTTTGGAAATCTCTTGAAAGTTAAAGGATAGATATGCCTACCTCAAAGAATTGTCCAATCCAATGCTTTCTAAATCAAAATAACCTGCACACATACACACACTTCCATAATAGCATGAAAACGTGGTATTTATCACCACACATTTAAAACAACATTCAAAAAACATAATTAGTGCAGTGAGGACTAACACAAAACCAATTAAATACCAGGGACTCACTTATCACAATTGACCCAAAATTAGATGGTGCACATCCAATTAGTATTTTATTCTCTTACCCAAAACAATGGTAATAAATAATTTCATGTCCATTTGCCCCACACTTGGCGGCAGACACCAGATTATGGGCCAATAGGTCCCAAGACACCGTTCACATACGTATTGAAAGAATAATTCAACAATAAGATATTATCGTCAAACCTTAGGTTCTTCCATAACCATATCCATTGCTAAATGGGAAAAAATATCCAAAATCAAGAAGGATAAGGGGTATAAGGACCACACCATGAAAAATCGTTTGGGAAACACAAAGAAATCAGAAGAAATATCAATGAATGTGGGAGATCCGGGGAAGGGGGTCGCGTGCCACCACGTCTCAGCCATGGGTTTGTGCACGCTTGTTGTAGGTCATGGTTAAAAGGAGGTTGCAGCCTTGATGTGCTCCATCCATGGGAAGTAGATCCCATGCCAAGGGGGTATCCTGGAGTGGCATTATGCATGATACAATGGAGGGAGCAGTGGGACTGCCACACATAAGGGAGAGGGATCAGAGCTACCAAGCACAAGGGATATAGAGTAGGGAGTTAGACGAACACAACAGAGATATTCAAAGGGGGATGGGGCTAGGCTGATGGCTAGTTACACCAGGGGCCAACATGCAGGAAAAATCTGACAAGGTGGGTGAACCTTGCGGATGAAGAAGGGAGATGCACAAGATTAGGTTTTCCCCTCCCCTATTATTTTCATTTCTTTTAATAATAATAATTATTATTACAATAATATTCATAGAAAAAATAATTTCAATTGTAATTAATACAATGAGATTAATAATAATAGTAGTAATAATTTTGTGCATGTTATTTTAAAACATAATGATATTAATAAAAATGGGATAATAATTAAATTAATAACAATTTTAGTGGTAATAATATTATTAAGAGTTTATTAATATTTTTGTTTTTATATACATAATAATATTATAGTTATTAGGTTTTTAATTATTAACCTCATTTTATTTTATTTAACATTTTATCCTTATTAAATTTATGTATTTTAAAAAAATAGTGCAATCACATGGTTCGCCTATGGCCAGATGTGTAGCTTAGCGAACCACGCTCAAACCGAGCCACCCGATGCTTCCCATTATAAGGTCAAGATGCATGCTCTTTGCACTGTTTAATAAACTGTGCAAAAGATGAGAAACATAACTTCCACCCAATTAGGAATCCTCATGGGTGCCTCATGGTTACTCCTAACCATGTGGGTCGACCAAAAAATTCTATAATGGCTATATGAATTTTAAAACTCAACCTTCCTACTAACGAAACTCAAATTAAAAATAAGAATAATTTAAAATAATTATCCAACACGGTCAGGGTGGGACACCCCTTGAAATATTAAACTTTAAATGAGCCATTAACCATCATGAATGAATATATATTCACTTTAAATACACCAAATGGGTAGTATATACACCACTTAAAAATAAATAGTTTCATATTATGAAATATGTCACGTTGGAGTGGAAATTGAGACAAAATATCTTACCCCAAGTTTAAATTGCATCACATGATCCATAAACTAGTATATAACAAATTTTAATTTATTATACCAATATACAAGAACCATATTCATATATATAATTTCTTATATGATCCATTTAAAACATTTTATCTCCCATTTGTTAAAAATCATTAATTATTATCATTATTTTGGGTGGTAAGTGCTTCGTTTTTCATGTATGTTTTCATTCAGTAGTTCTAGTTAATGTACATTGATTACGGTTTCATTATATCCATAATTAAAATCCTCATGTAAATATTATATATATTTATGACATATGTTTTCATTAATCAATAAAAATTAGATATTGAAAAATAAATAACTTCGTTCATTGTGACAATAGGTCGTATGTATGCGTGAACATATTTTTCACTTTTCAATAAATAGAAAAAAAGAAACAAAAATAATAATCCAACTATATAGAATAAATATTACATCAAATATATCATATATTATCATTAAATTTATTCTTAATATCATCAATGAAAATCAAAAATGAAAAAAGAATCGCATTGCTTCGGGGAGGTGGTAATCCACACATACGCTAGAGAAACATTATTATTTTTGAATGAATTGGAAAGTAGGAATGTATATATGATATTATAATTAATGAATAATAATTATTTTGTAATTGTCATATTCTTTTGTTTAATCTTTATAACAACCCATGTGTAGAAATAATGGAAAAAATTACAGTGGTTTATGAGGTTGTTGTCCTCTGTAAACACAAGCAATGGTTTTGCTTCACAATTTATTGAGAATGAGAAGGATAATTATTATTAAACAAAATAATAACAAATAATTATATGGGAGATACATGGTTTTTATATTTTAATGTTTATAACATTATTTAATTTGGTAAAAGAAGATTAAAAATGAAATTTTGGTGAATATGACTACCTCTTCATTGAAAGAGTTTTTTTATATCTCCTCTTAAAGAATATAGGGTTGGTCTTTTTGGATAACTAGTAACACCAAAACATGGATATAGAAATTTATAATATTATTGAATAGGTTTTGGTAGATCTATATTGCTTAATGTGGTGTAAATAAAATAGATAAGGGGTGTGCTTTTATAAGTGGGGGTAGGGATACTTTAGTAAATTTTTGAAATATTCAATCATAAAATGTGTATAAATCATATAAAATAGTTCTAAAAATTAATATAATTATATATAATAGGGATATGGTCTTAATATAAACATATAATAAACTTTTATAGGTTTAGATATCATTTTAATCCTTTCCTTTTTATTAAACCCTTAGTTAACCAATTTTAACCATAATTATGGTAATGTATTTTTAAATATTAAAGGGTTGTAATTTTACTTATAAGGTTACAATTGGACAAAAAATACAAAAGGTACAATATTTTACACAATATATTTCAACAATTTTCCTTTTTTAATATTTTTTTAATTTAAATATATTTTAATGAAATTATATTTTCATAAAATATCATTAATGTTATTTTTGATACCATTCATTTAGTTTGACTTTCAATACATCAATAACATGCATGTAATTTGAATTTAATAATTTCATGCATCCTTAATATCTAATAATTATATATAAAATTCAACGAACCCAATATTTCGTCCAGATGGTATTAATTTTAATTTTTTTAATAATCACTCTTTTTATATTTCTATTAATTGAAAAAAATATGTTATCACTGTATAAAAATTTAAGGTAATTATTAAATAATTATATCTTAAAATAATTACCATAAAAAATATAATTAATTCATATTTCCAAATAATATTTAAAACCATACATAACCAATTTTTATCATACTGAAAAATATTAAAGATATATAACTAAATAGAATAACATTTTGTTTTTATTCTTTTATTAAAATAATTTAAAGACCAATATAAAAGAAAAATAGCTTAAAGTGGAAATTTTTAGAGAAATGGATGATAATGTTTGAAATTCACTTATAAAATAAGATAAAGTCTGGTTTAGGGGAAATTTTAAATCCTTATCACATTTTTAAACCTTAATTACCCATTTTTTCCTTTACCAAGGTAATACATTTTACTACTATTACTGTTGACAATGAAAAAAATAAAAGGGGAATATTTACCAATTTTGAACCCCATGATTCCAAATATGGAATGAATTTTATCAAATTAAAATCACAGTAGTGTAAGAATCTTTTTAAGATAAGAAATTTAAACATGATGAAAAATTGTTTTTTAGGAAAATGCTTTTTTATGTCTAAAAATGAACTGATACTAAAATAAGGTGTATTGATGATTCAAAATAAAGTAATTTTATTATTTATAACTAAAGTTGTATTATTTTAATTTCAATTAAATTCAAATAATTATGATTCTTTTGTCAACCAAAAGAAATGATAGGTTGAAAAATTCAGAATTTTTCACTATTCACTGAAAAATCAATATTTTAAGAAAAATTTCAATATTTAAAATTATGTTAATATTGAAAATATGAATTAAAAATGATATTATTATAAAAATAATAATATTTGTTTGTTTAAACTTTATGTTTCATGGAAATATTGTTATAAATGAAATATATTTAAAGAGAAATATATCATAAAATATTAGGTTGTTACATTCTACCCCCTTATAAGAAATTTTATTCCGAAATTTAATCACTTTAACACAAAGAAATAGGATAATTAGGCCTCATGATGTCCTCATGTTCCTATGAAGATTACTTTATTTTATGTTTCTTCAAAAAAATTAACAAGGTGAGTGGTTTTATTTTGTAGAATTGTCTCTCTATAATCTAGAATTTCCACTGGATGTTCCTCACAAGAATGATATTAATCTAGTGGTATATGCTCTGAGTTTATAGTATTTTAATGATAAAATCTATAATTAGTATAGATACATGTAACACATAATGAATGTGAGATATATTTGGTGTAATTTTAAATCAACAAGTTACCATCCCAGTTCAATCATCAATTTTGAAGGGTCTGTTATATTTAGGCCACTGCATTCCCATGTTTCCAAATATCATAAAATTATTCCAAGGAGATATTCATAGGAATAAATTTTCACTAAATTTGAACTCTATATCTCAATAAAATATTTTAGCATAATTGTTTTCCAAATTTCAGCTTCCCTTATTTGTTGTTGAATGAATGTAACTTTCTTTATCACTTAATCAGATACATCAGGTCCTAATAGATTTATTTCTCTAACATTATTAAAATACATTATATTTATTCACTTCCTTCCATATATTTCTTCATAGGGATCATTTTTAATACTCTAGTCAATGTTATTTTGGGAAGAAAAATCTACTGAAGGAATGTGTTGATCCCAACAACCCTTTAAATATAAAGAGAAATCTCTCAATATGTCTTATAGAGTTTGAATGGTCCTATAAGGATGAAAACCTATCCGAGGATGATAATTATAATGGAAACAGTCCACTGTATCTAGATATTGATGAAAAATTCTCTAGAACATCTATTTGAAGCATGGATCCTGATGAGGATTGACTGAGAGTTGTACACCATGAAATCTCAGAAATTTATTATTGAATAAAAAAGTAAGTTGATAAAGAGTGAAATATTCTTTAACAATGATTAAATGTGCTCATTTTTTTAGATAATGAACTATAACTCAAATATAATTTTTTCCTTTAGATGTTTTGGGGAGTCTGGATATGTTATATATGGTAAATTTTTTCTATATTCATTATCATAGGGTTAATGGTTGTAGCAACCCCTTATACTTTTGTCTCTCAATCTTAACTTGCTGACACACTTGGTATCAGGATACATACTCAATAGTATATTGTTTCATGTTATGCGACTATAAATATTCATTTATATTACTATATATAGTTTTATTGTAGGATGAATATATATTAATGAACTATGACCATCATCCAAATAATTATTCTTCAACTATAATATTAATGGAACACATACTCGGTTCATAAACCTTATCATTCCAGCATGATCATGGTTGAAATACAGAAAATTCCTTACATTATAATTTAACTACATATCCTTTCCATTATCAATTATAATCCTCTCAGGGATGAATAGCTGAACATTCATTTTTTAAAGATAACATCTTTCCCCTTTCCTCAATATTTTAATATCTTTCTTATGAAAAAATATAAATTTGGATCTATTTCAATCAACCTAATACAAAAATTAACATGATCATTCTAACTCAAATCATTAGTCACCTTGTTCTCCTCTTATATGAGGAATTGTAATGTGTAGTCATAATCATTAATCAATACAAACAATCATCTATGTTTTATAGTCAACGTTTTCTATGTATATATAATCTTCAAGATTTTATGATCAGTAAATATATCAAACCTTTCACCATATAGATAATACCCTTATATCTTCACTAAAAAAATTACTTCTCCTAGCTCCAAATAATTGGTTTAGTAATTATGCTCATGATTTTTCTATTGGTGGGAGGAGTAAGGTATCACCATAATATTCTTTATGAGGATGAATCCCAATCCCTTATTTGATGTATCACTATAGAACACAAATCATTCCCTACTATAGGGTAGAGTAATTACTGGAACATTGAATAACTTTCTCTTCAGTTCTTTGAAATTGTACTCACATTCACCTTTCTACAAGAAATAAACCCCATTTTGATTCAACTTGGTGAGTGGATTAGATATTCATGTTAAATATCTTACCAAAAAATGGTATTATCCATCCAATCTTTGAAAACTATGAATATTGGTTATTGTGGTCATTCAATGTAATTTATAAATAACTTCTTTCATAGAGGGATCCATTAATATAACCTCACTTGAAATTATATTACCCAAGAATGAGACATTTTTTTAAAAAAATTCACACTTGGTTCATTTATCATATAGCTTCTCATTCCCCATGGTCTTTAGAACAATTATAAAATGTCAATCATTATATTTATTTCTCATTAAATATTTTATAATATCATCTATAAATACTACCACAAAAAAATCAGCATAATATATAAATACTCTATTCATTAAATCCCTAAAGATAGTAGTAGAATTAGTAAGTCCAAAAGGGATTACTATAAATTTATCATGACCATACCTTGTACAAAATTCTTTCATGGGTATATCCACATTATTTAACCTTATCTTATAATATCCTGATCAAAGGTTAATATTCAAAAAATATTTTACTCTAAATAATTGAACGAAAAAATTGATATTAGGTAGAAGACACTTATTCTTAATAGTGGGTTTTAAGTTCCATATATTACATGAAAAGATAAATGGACCAATATTGATTCATAATAAAAAAACATGTTCACCATAAGGAAAAGAACTAATCTGAATTTATAGTTTTCATGATTCTCATAGAGTTACTTCTAAAAATCATATAACTCAATAGGGTCCATTCTATATAGATACTTTGAAATATTTGCATCTATAGGTATGAGTTATATCAGAAAATCAACATCATGATTATAAGGATGACTAGGTAACTATTCTGGAAAGACATCAACAAAATCCCAAACAATACACATATAACCAATTTTTAGTTTCTACCCAACAACCTAAGATAAATATCTCTCATTAATAAGCAGTAAAACAAATATTATGTATGTAATTTCCATTTGGATTTTAGTTTCATCCTTACACTAATAGACTATAATAGGTTGATTCAGAATATAAAATGTAACTTATCTTCATAAATAGTTAATATTGGATTTATACTGATAGAGTAAATCAATTTCTAAGATCACAAACAGTTCAACTATAATATTAATAACAATATTTTTATAAAATATATTGCTACAAAATTATATCACAGGGGAGATATAGACATAAGATGTGATCATTCTACCATTGTAAAAATGAATAGAACTAACTATATTGTGTTTAAACACGTCTAATAACTATTTTTACATTCATACAATATATTTTTAGGCTTAAAATAATAATAAATCCAATTTTTAGCATAAAAAGCTCTCATATTTTTAAAACGTAGTTTTACCACCTTTTGATGGAGAACCCATTTTAAATCTAATTTCTGACACATTCATAATTTACACAAGGAAAATTAAAACTCATTTTTTAAATATAACAATAAAAACTATGTTAGGGTAAATTTTTTATATTTTTCTCAAAACATTCATATTTTGGTGAATACTAAACAATAAAAAATATTAGTTGAAAACTACTTTTACATCCAATTTATTTTTATAGGTAAATTATATTTTAAATTTATTTTAATGTATAATTATTTAAATAATAAATAAATAATATTAAGGTAATTTTAATAAATTTAAGAATAAATCTATATCTAAAAACATTGTGAACGTTTCAACTTTTCACTTTAAAAGTCACCTTTTCTTGGTGTCTGAGTGATTAATTTTAAATATAATTTAATCCAATTATATAAATTTAATTAGGTAAAATGGATTCCATATTTGGAATTAGAAGTTATAAATTATATTATATGTTCAATTTATTTTTTAGTTGTAATAATGTTACCATGGTAAAAATATTATTTACCAAGGTATACGTAAACAATGAAACAAGTTAAAGATAAAAGTGTAATGGTTTAAAATACCTAAAAACTACAAAATTTAATTGTTTTTTGAGGTTTGAATCAACCTTAACTTTCCTAAAATACATCTATTAAAAGTATAATTCATTTAATTTAAGGCTACCTTATTTTTGTTAGCATTATATATATAATAATTAATAATTTAATCACTTAAACCCACCTCTCCTCAATATAAATACCACCCTTCACCTTCTCATTTCAACAAAAAATCTATTTCTCAACAAAAATATATACCAAAACCTCTCCTCATCACTCTCTACATTTACATGTTCTTATAGTATCACAAAAAGTTAAAATCAAAAGGCATTAAGGGACTCTCAAGGAGGTGATATGTGAGAGGTAATTTTCCTAAAGTACATCTTTTAATTTATTTCCTTTTTCTCTTTTATCCTTACCTATTTCATATATAAATTCATGATAACTACAGAATAGTTTATATAATATAGTTTTATATTTATAAGTGAACATCTCATATCCAGTTCATTTCTCACCTCCTCTTATTAAATGATATAAAATTGTTTCCCAAGTTATGTCGATTAATCACCACCATGAATACTGTTTTAATTCTTTTTCTATTACCACCATAATTGCAGGTATTAAAAATATTATTTTGGTTAAATAAAATTTTAAAATTTATTTCACAACCATTTTAATATTAATGATGTTTTATGTTATTATAATCTCTATTCTTTCCATATTGTGGTAATGTGATAACTTCTTTTGTGGACGAGTGGACTATCACCTCCTCAAAGAGATGTGATTCGTTCACACATCACATGGAAGGTATTAAATATTTTTTAGTAAAAAATGTCATATAAATAAAATATTAATTATAATTTGATGATATTATATATATATATACATATACATATATTACATTTAATTTCATTCTTTTGATACGAAATGAAAACAAAAATAGCATTCTTATGTATGTATGGCCTATTGTCTCCATAAACGATGTTTTTAAATTATATTTTAATATTATTATAAATAATTATATATTAAATATATAAGATATTTATATCATTTTTCACATTCTAGAAAAAGTTAAACCGTTATAATCAATAATTATAAGTCATAACGCGTATGATTGACAAAGAAAATATCACCTGAAATGTAACATAAACTTGGAGTTATTAATAAACAAGTAATATAATGTCTTAAGTAAATTAGATATGGTATTATAAATAAAAATATGGTTCTATGAATGATTAATAATAAACATATACTCATTATACGTTAGTAATTTATGAGTGATAATAGATTCAAGACATAAGGTATGGGAATTGTTTGACCCAATTTCCATTCTTTGATTGAATCTTCTACTTATTGATTATGACATTATAATATTACATTTGAAATGAATTATCAATATATTATTTTTTATTTAATATTTTTTTATGTTTATTTACATAATATACACATATTTATTTCATTTGATTAATTTCCACATCCATGTTATGATATTTCAAAGGCATTTTGTCTCAATCTCCTTTCAGTGATGCATATCATGTAGTTATTCACATTAATTATTTTAAAAGTTTTATATACATATCTCATGAAATTTTATATCCATATTTCATCAATAATCATATTTTTTAATGTTATTTTAAATTTATTATTTTATGGATATTATGATTTAAATGTTCAAAGAGGTATGGAACACCTTGAATGTTTAATGCATTTATTACCAAATCATTTTTTCCATGTTAATATTCTTGATATTAATTTACATATTTAATTATATAGATATTAATGTATTATAGAAGAAAATTTTTTGTCTATTTTTTTAGTTCCATTCAAATGTTATTGAAAGGAACCTCTATAAGTGTTTTATAAGGAACAATTTGAAAAATGACAAAAGGAATGTTTTATTTTTAATATACACAGCGATGAATTTTTCACCACCACTACTATTATCTAATTTCCATCCTACATTGAAAGAATAAATATTTTCTTAAATTAAAAACCAAGTTTCTTTCTTTACTAGTTTTTGGTATTTAAAATGGTTCCATAAAATAAAAGGGTATTTTTATACGAAAGTGTTTTTTTATATGGGATTAAAATAGTTTTGAAATGGTTTTATAATGAAAGAGTTTCATACATGAAAAGTTTATTTAGAATTATATGAAATGTGTGACCCTGATATAGCTTATAAAAAGGGTTTACCCCCATTATTGCTCATGGGTGAGCCAATGCAGCTTATACGAAGGGTTGAGCCATGAAATAGCTCACAGGTGAGCCCAATATATCTTATATGAAGGGGTGATCCCCATTATAACTCATGGGTGGGCCAGAAATAACTTATATGAATGGTGATCCCCATTAAAGATCATCAATTCATTGGGTAATTATAATTATTTGATATTGGTTGTATAGTTATTCCAATTGAAAGGGTTTTATGTATAAGATTCTCTAAGATAGCTATAGGAGTTTTAATTGATTTTTAATGGTTTTTATGGTTTTTATTTTAGAAAATAGTGTGTATGTTATTCATAAAAAATGTTTAATTTAATTCATTAAATCATATTTATTTTTTCTCACAAGACTAATGGTTTTCGTTCTTTTAATGTTCCTTACTAGGATTTGTTTCTCATCACAAGTTTTAAATTGTTTTTGCAGGGTTAAAGGATGAGTAGGGATAAAGTTGAATAAAATATTGGAATTTAGAGGTTATAAATAAACTATGATTTATTTTATAATGTTTTCTTTAGTGAAAAAAATGGATATAGAGAATAAGTATCCACTTGTAATTTATAGGTTTACTTTTAATCATTTTGTCCGAATACTCTAAAACATCAAACTTAAAAGACGCTAAAATGTAAGTTCTAGTTCAAAAATCACTAGAATATGTAATGTTTATGGTTGGGGTCTTACATTTGGTATCAGAGGATGGTTTAGAGAACTTTATAGGATAAAATAGTGTTAATAGCATGCCCATAGAATAATTTAATTTTTTTAAGTTGAAATTATGTAGTATTTTATGATTACATTATTGATCAATCTAAACTATGTATGTTCATGATTGTTTTCCATAAATGAAATAGGAAAGATATTTTTGGGATGGAATCGAGAGGAAAACAATTTTCCACATCAACATCATGAGGAGGTCAAAATTGAAACAGAATAGTTTGTTATTGTTATTGCTTAGATGAGACAAGTTATTAATGGTGGTGGAATCCATGCATGAGATCAACGAGATCAACCAAAGAGGAATATGTTAGTAGGGGAACAATTTATAAGTAAACACCCCCATCATTCAATTGATCATTTGAGCTAATGGTATACAATGGATTGATCAATTTCTTGAAGAAGATATTTGATTTCATGGGATGTTTTGAACATTAAAAGGTAATAATTTCCAAAATATATTTTGAAGGTGAAGCTGATATTTGTTGGTAATTGGTTATGAATACTGAAGGGAAGTATGATCTATATTCCATGGAATAGAAAATATTTATGGATATTTTTATTGATAAATATTTCCCAATGATTTTTTGTCTTAGGGTAGAGAATATTTTTTTTGGGATTAAATTAAAAATATGACGATTTAGTTTCCACATATGAAGAAAACATTACAGGATTGTCTATTTATGTTCCCAATTTTATTCAATTCATTGATAGTATAATAAATAATATTTTACTTAGGACTAAATCAATGTATCTAAATAGTATTATCCTCTCAAGAATAAAATTTTATAAAAAGTGGTTTTTTATGATGACAATGTTGAACTGGAGAGTTCTAAAACATAAATTCAATGGAATGTTAAGAGTAAAAAATAGTCAATGTAGTACGAAATGGAGAAGTAACCAACTAAGAATTTTGTGTTTAAGACTTAAAATTGTTCCAAGTGTGGTAAAATACATTTTTGGGAATGTGTGTTATGATATAGAAAGTGTTATTGATGTGGTTTGTTTGGTCACAAGGATTGTGACCACATGAAAAAGTGTCCTGAAATGTCCATCAATGAGATAATAGATATTTGGTCTATAGTAAGATGCTTTAGCTGTAATGAATTGGTAAATTATAAAACTTCTTTCCAAATAATGTTACTCTGGGTGGAAATAATCATGATATAAAATAAAAAGGTGTGGGAAAATATTTTTCTACTATTGTAGTTGATGTTGATACACATGGTCAAGTAATGGAAGCTCCAGAGAGGCCAGTATTTTTTAAAGGATATCTATTACATCATGTTTTTAAAAACACCTTCGGAAGTTTTATGTGATGTAATAATAAGTTATTATGGACCATTAAGGGAGATATTGTTTTACGTTTATGTAAGGATTTTGTTTAATTTGAAGTATGAGTTTTCTTCTGGAAATCATTTTTAAGGTATTGTATGCTTTAGAGTTTGTGTGATCATTGATGATTATGGTTATTCTTAAGGATGTAATTCATAATTTGGTAATATTAAGAGGATGGAAAATTTCTTATAAAATTGAAATAAATCAAGTATATTCCCTAATGTTCATAAATAGTAAAGGAATTACACAACTCTAGGGAATGATTTTTTGAAAAAAAGGTTATCCATTTAATTTTCATAAAAAAAATCAATGACCATTAAATGTATCATAGATTTATGGTTTTAATATTTTTAACTTTATCCTGACCGTGTTTTCTATCACTCACCATCCGAACATGATGGTTAGTTTTCTCTTCCATATCCATGATATCCTACATTTATCACTAGTATGTGTCCTCTCAATTTACCACCATAAATCTATTTTTTCTTTCAAAGTGGATATTTTATTAATCCTTTTTACAATATGGTATTTCAATAAGGGTATTTTGAAAATTCAAACCCCTAGTTTTCGATCCCAAATTCAAAATTCAAAGGATAGAATTTATAAAAGGGGGGAAGGATATAACATCCTTAGAAATTATAGAATAATGATTTTCATATTTATTAAAATTTGTGAATTAGGTTGTAATTTAACCATTAATGTTGTCTCTATGTTCAATAGCATACCCAACAAGCGACAATGAGTTTCTTTAAAATCATGCATTGCATGGAAGACTTTGTTATACGAAAAATAATAACATAATGTTAATATTACTAATTTATGTGGTAGTTATAACCTATTCATTGTATCAATTGGAATGGATATAACAACTATATTATGTTTACTTGTGATTATAATTTTTTTACCTTCATCCAATATATTTATAGGGTTCAAATATGAATAAATCCAATTTTAAGCATACAAAGCTCTAATATTTTTAAAAGGTAGTCTTGCAGCCTTTTGATCGAGAAAGAATTTTAAATATAAGTATTGAAAAATTTATAATATATATATGAAATATTAAACCTCAGTTTTAAAAGATAAGCATTAAAGTTGGTTATGGTAAAAATTTCCTATTTTTCTAAGAACTTTCACATTTTGGTGAATAGTGAATTATACCAAATATTAGTTCAAAACTACATTTTCATCCACTTTATTTGTATAGATAAATTATATTATAAATTTTATTTAATGAATAATTTGTTAAATTATACATAAATAAACACAATTTAGTTCATTGGAATACATTTCACATTGAAAGTTGTTATAAAAACATTGTGAATTTTTTATCTTTTCACTTTAAAACCCTACTTTTTTATTGTGTCTAGAAGATTCATTTTAAATCAAAACATTTCTATTATGTAAATTGAATTAGGTAAAATGGATAAAAAATTTTGAATAAGAGGGTAAAAATTATGTTTTAAGGAAAATTTTCTATTTTTGTATAAGAATTGTTCAATGGTAAATATATTATTTACCACGATATATGTAAAAAATGACACAGGTTAAAGTTAAAAAGATAAAGGCTTAAAATACATAAAAAACACATCATTTAATGGTTTTTAGGTTTTTAATAAACACTAAAAATCCTGAATAATTAATTTAATGTTTATTTTTTTGAAATTAATGTAACCTCAATGTGTTTATTTTTAAATATAAAATAATTAGTATTTAAATCACATTAACCCACCACTCTTCAGGTATAAATACCAGCCCTCATTTCCCCATTTAGACCCACATAGACATTTATCCACTAAAATATCTACAAAAACAAATTCTCCTAACTATATCCATGTACAATTTCTTTTCGTCTCATGAAAATACCAAATTCAAGGTCTTTAAGTGTCTCTCAAGGAGGTGATATACTGGAAGTAATTTTCCCAAAGAACCTCTCTTAATTTCTTTTATTTTTCTCTTTTCACCACACCTCCTTTATCTATAAATGCATTATAAAATAAGAATAATATATATACTATAGTTTTGTGTTTTTAATTTAATACATCATATACATTTACTTTCCACCTCATATTATTCAAATAAATTAAATTATTGTCCAAGTTATGCATTTAATCACCTCAATGAATAATATTTTTGTTCTTTGTGCATTACTACCCTTACGGATGGTCTTAAAATAATGTTTTGGTGAAATAATTTTTTAAAATTTATATTATAACTATTTAATATTTTATAAATTTTATATTAAAATTACTTTCTTGTATTCCATATTTTGGTTATATGATAACTTCATTTATGGACATATGGACTATCACCTCCTCAAAGTGATTTGATCCATTCACACATCACATAGAATTTATTAAAGGATCTTTTAGTAAACATATATGATATAAGATACATATTGATTCAACTCTAATGATATTATATATATACATATATATTCAGAGTTATATATATGTCATTTAATTTCATTCTTTTAATATGACAGTAAAACGAAAATAATGTTCATGTGTACGTACGACCTACTGTTTCTATTAATGGTGTGTTTTTGTTTATATTTAATTATTATTATAAATACATATATATTTAATATATAATATATTTATATAATGTTTTATATTATAGAAACAATTAAATCATGATAATAAAAAGTAAGAAGTCAAAACATATATGATTAATAAATAAAATATCACATGAAACGTAACTTAAGCAAGCAGTTATTAATATACTAATATAATATCTTAAGTAATTAATATATGGTATTATAACTATTAATATGGTTCTATGATAGATTAATAATAAACTCATACTTATTATACCTGAGTTTTTTATGAATATGAATAGATTCAATACATATGTTAAGGGAATTTCTTAACACAATTTCCATTCATTGGGTTAAACTTCTGCTTCATGATTATGTCATTATAAAATTACATGTGAAATAAATTATTATTATATAATGTTTAGTTTAAACTTTTTTTTATTTGGATTTACATAAGATAAAAATATTTATTTCATTTGATCAATTTCCACATCCTTGTCATGATATTTGTAAAAGATTTTGCCTCAATCTCTTTTCATTGAGGCATATATTGATGTTATAAACCTTTATTATTTTATAAGTTGTATATAAATGTAATATTTCATTTCATATCCATATTATATCTATAATAATCTTATATAATATTTTCGTAAATGTATTATTTTATAGAGATTAGGATTTAAATTAACAAAGTGTAATGGGACACCTTGAATGTTTAAAGATTTTATTATGAAATAGTTTTCTCCATATTAATATTTTTCATTTTTTTTATATTTTTTATAAGGATATTATAGTATTATAAAAGTAATTTTATTCATATTTATTTTATCATTCAAATGTTTTCAGAAGTAATCTATTTATGTTTTTTAAAAGGAACATTTTTAAAAATGACAAAAGGAATGGTTTTTAAGGTATACTGTGACGGTAACATTTTTTCAATATTGAATATTATTTAATCTTTCACTTAATTTTAAATATTACATTTTTTATTAAATTAGAAACCCTATTTTATTATTTTTGGGGTTTTGTAATTGAAAATTATTTCTTAAAATAATTTTTTATCTTTATACGAAAATGTTTTTCATATGGGATTAAAAGAGTTTTCAAATGGTTTTATAATGAAAGAGTTTTATACATTTAAAGGTTATTGAGAATTATATAAAATGGGTGAGAAAAATGTATCTTAAATGAAGGTTTGGCCTCTATTATATCCCACTGGTGATAATGATATAGATTATATGAAGGGTTGAGCCCCATTATAGCTCAGAGGTGAGCCCAATAAATCTTATACAAAGGGGTGAGCCCTATTATATCTCATGGGTGAGCCCAATAAAGATTATAAAAAGGTTTAACCCACTAACTATCTCCAATTAATTGGGTAATAATAATTATTGGATGTATTCCATATGGTTTTTCCAATATAAATAGTTTTGAAAGTGTTTTATATATATGATTCTATTAGACACCTAAAAGTGTTTTAATTAATTTATATTGGTTTTAATGATTTTTATTTGATCAAAACATATGCTTTTTACTCATTAATAAAAATTTATTTCATTTAATAAATATGATACCTTTTTTTTCACTAGAATAGTTGTTTTCTTTCTGTTTTATGTCCCTTACTGGTATTTTGTGCACATCCCATGTTTTAAAAAAATAAGAGCGTTAAAGGATGAGTAGGAACAAGTATTAGGAAAATATGGGAATTGAAATTTTATAAACAGACCATGTTTTATTTTAGAATTTTTTCTTTAGTGAAGAAAATGGTTACTGAATATAGGTTTCCACTAATAATGTATGGGTTTTCTTTGTAAGATTCCTTACACATTATCTAAAAATCTGAACATAAAAGATCCTCAAATTATAATTATAGTTAAAAAACACAAAAATGTGTAATTTTTAATATTAGGGTCTTATAAAACATTAAATCATTGAGGTGGTAATGTAAAAAACAAAGAAGATTATTTAGATATAAAATAGTATATTGAACTTGAATCAAATAAAAGATGTTCACTTCTAAAGTGGATGAAAAATGTACCTTTCACCACATTTCTAGAAACTTTTGAATTGGTTATATTAATTACATATGATTGTCCTTCTCACCTAGGCTTCAGCAATGATTATTTCCATTGATTCTTATAGAACTAGTCTAAATAATTTTCCATCTCTTTGTGTTTAGAGCACTAGAAAAAAGTTGTTTCTCAAGTTTTCTTATAGTCAATAGCCTTATGATCAATATCTATTAACTTTTTAATACTTCCATACTATTCTATCATTTTCCAGGATGCTTCTTAATATATTTTTTACCTAATTGAAATTGCTTAATTCAATTCTTATACTTTGATGTGTTTCCTTTTTCTTGTTTCTCAGTAGAACACTTATTCTCATGAATTTCCTTAAATATATACACTCTTGAAAATTTCTTCTTCATCTTAATGAAAATTAATATTATGTCACTATATAATAAAAATGTATTAGAAACTAGTTTCTCTAGGAGTCTCAGATTAACTCCATTTAAGAAATGGTCAATTTATTTCTGGATTATTTATATAATGTGAATAATTTTAAAAAAAATCATGTTAATATTTCCTCATAATTAACCAAACTTTATTCTACCTAAAAAATTACAGTGAGGAACTTCCTATCCATTTTACTAAACTATTCTCGGGGGAAATAATTTTCAAAGAAAATAACATTAAATGATATATAATCCTTATTTTTTTATTTCTCCTACCTCTTTAGTGTTATAAATCAATGACCACCATTTATCAAAATATCCTTTCACATAATAAAAATCTACAATAAAAATTTCATTTTAATTGTATCCTAAATCCTGGAATATCTTTTTAAGGGACTTGGTCCATAGTTATGCTACCAATGGATTTGTAGTTCCATATGAAGGTGGAAGATTCTTTTACCTAAAGCAACCCAACAAACTCCAATCATGTTATGGAAAAATACTTCTCCATTCGATAAAGGATATTCATCATAATAATAGTATGATTACCTAATATATCCTCGATCTACTCAGTTATAATAATATTAGTATTTCCATGTTCATTTAGGGAAATCCCTACATTTTCTATAGTTGTTGATTTCCTTTCTTTTATTAGGCGCCATTACTAAATGATGTAACAAACTAAGTTATCTCATAATAATCATGAATAATGATCTGTAAAATAAAAATACCTATAATGGTAATACCTCTCAAATACTCTAATGGATTCTCATAATTTCCATGTTAACTATATTCATTTAAAATCTAATTCCCAAGGTTTTACTAAAATTTTATAATAAAAACTGTAGACCCCCAAAATATAATACCCTTCATTTGGTGCATACTTTATTACATTAGTACAATAAAAAAGGTATCTCATCCAAAATGACCAATTATTTTAGGAGTCTTGATTAACCATATACAAATATAAAATACATAGAACAACAAACATTCTTTCATTCTTGGTATTTTTTAAAATATCGTTCTTCGCGTCATGGAGAAATGAAAAAAAATAAAGGGTCAGATAAAATTCCCACTATTATTTACATATAGTATAATATATCATTGATAAATTAGTAATAATCAAAATAGAAAGGTAAATAACTGAAAACACATTCCATTTAAACAATAACTTGGTCATGAAATTCATCCATGGACAATATTAATGTTGTAATCTCATAAATAATAATAATAACTGAATTATTAATGAAGGAGGTGGTTAATATTTAATTTCATGATCTGATACATCATAATATCTTTATTATCAAATCCTTTTTAATGGATATTTAATTTATCTGTATGTATACACTAAAAATCCATTTAATTTGGCTAACTGATTTCTCATTAGACTATTTGATTCATCGATGGGATATCTATAATCGAGCTCCACCTATCACTATATTTCCAAATAATTCTCCATATTTATAATGAATGAAATAATTAAAAAACAATATACCTTATCAAAAAATATTTATATTGATTAAAGAATATATAATATTAATATTTCCCTAGTATATAAATTAACTTTCATAGTAAAACACTATATGTAAAAATGTTGTATGGATTATAAAATAATCATATCAATGATGCAAATAATATGGATATTTAAAAGAAATGAAATATCCAATAAAAAGTATCATAAGAAATTAAATGGTAACAAATCCCATTTAATACCACAAAATTAATAACGGATAAAATATGATCATAAATTTACCAATTAAGTAGATTATATAGACTAAAAACGGGTTTAAATAATTGATGAAAATGGATGAAAAAAATATAAAATAAATCTTTAAAATATATTTTTCATTGTAAATTATTAGAAATAATTTATAAGATAATAAATATCCAAAAATAGTTCTCTATGTTGGGATGTCAATCAACAACGTATACATGAAAAATGAAAACATTCATTTTCACATTTTATTAAGAAAGTCGAAAATGACCTTTGATACGAAATTAGAAATATTCCTTTAAAACCATAAAAAGGTTTAGGATTTCCTAAAAAATACATAATAAATTATTTGATTAAAAAAAATTTCTTCTGTAAAATAATTTTGAAAAATATAGATAACGGAGAAAAATATATTCGATTAAAATGAGAAATAAGATAGGCTTTTCTTTTAAAAATTTCATTACATGGTTCAATTACTAAAAATTGGAAAATTTGAAATAAAATATGTAAAATACATGAATAACTATATTATTTATAAATAAATGGATTTTATTAAGCATAGATTATAATATTCCTTCAATAAAAATAAGATTAATCCCAAAAATGATTTTTCAAAATAAATCATTACCTATTTGGTAACATTAAAAATACTACCCCTTGAAAGAGAAAAAATAAAATAGAAAATTTATAATAATTAAAAAATATATATTAATTTTAAATATATAAATGGGGAAATATATACACCAAAAGAAAATAAATAGTGGTATAATACCAAATATATTTCAATGGATGGGAAATTGAGGTGAAATTCCATATCTATGTTCAACTTTCCTCAAAAGTGACATAACCTTCATAATAATAAATTTAAATTTTTTATTGTTAAATATGAAAAGGATATTAATTTCTATTATATCATATATGATATATTTATAAGAAATCAACAATTTATTTACAATCTTTTATTATTATCATTATTTTAGGTGTTGTATTCTTCATTATTCATATATGAATGATTTGATAGTTAAAATAATTTTACATTGATTATGGATCCATCATCTCCCTAATGGAAAAATTATATATATAATATATATATTCATTGAATATATATATATATATATATAAATTTATCTATAATAAGTAAAGAGAGAAAAATAAATTACACAGTTCATGGAGATGGTAGGTATTACGTATGCATGATGGTTGTTATAACTTTTCATACGATAGAAAAAAATAAAATAATTAAAAATAATAAACCATTAAATAATAGTTATTTATCATATATATCATATATATTATTTAACTCTCTCCTTTCTACAATCTATTTAAATCAAAAAAGAAAAATGAATCACATCACTTTATGGGGGTGGTAGTCCACAAATACAAACGAGCAATGTTATCGTTTTTCAACGGATTGGAAGGTAATAAGATATATAATGACTTAGCCTTAGAACATTACATAATCATGAATTAAATGAATAATTCACATTGAGGATCTTTTCAAGTTTATAGATTTAGAGAATTAGGTCATAACATATACTTAACAACTTGAAAATTACATGTAGACACTTCTACTCAGTTTCCATTTTTCCTTAAATAAAAACACTAAAAAAAGGGTCATGTCTAGTTCCTTTCTTTAGACAGCATGACTTTTCCTTGAACCCATCCTAGACCCTATTTATCTTTAAGTCTTGGGAAAACATTTCAAAACTTGGGATGAGCATTAAAATCTCAATAAGGGTAATAAAATAAAGAAAGAAAACATTAGTCCAACAATACATACCAAGCATAAGATCATTAACATACATCATGAAATCATAATATTTATGAATAACACATAGAAATAATTAATAATAAAGGTAACTTATGACATCCATATCAAACTTACATTATAGATATCATAGCTACATAGTGAGTTACATTTGGAATACCCATCACAGTATATTCCCTAAATCTCTTAGGATAAACATTAACGCTTACCTCCATCATGTTACCCAATGCATTGTAGATTTATCTCAGGCTCACCCACCCAAGGATTATCACGGAACCAACCATATACATAAACAATGTTCATGAACCATAACACATTCATAACACATAAAACAAACATAAAGGAGAGATAACATTTCCAAATTTCAATAACAATATATCATTTAAATATATTGACATGAAAAATCCATTATCAAAACCATTTTGAATACAAAAATACCTAAAAGTCTATATGTTATTTATTTTCCTTTTAAAATCGTTATAACTAATTAAGGAAGCCAAAGATCAAATAATACTCGTGGCGGCGGAAAGGTCATTGTCACCGCATTCGTTATAAAGAAACATGCCTTTTTTTATTTAGTAAAATGCTTCGTATAAAAATATTCACTTTGAATAAAATGAAAATTAAAAGGGTTTTATACAATGTATAGTCAAAAGTTGTGTATAAATCAAAATATTCCTCAATAAAAGAAGATTGAGATGAAATCCCTTGCCTCATCTCCAACTTGACCCTTTTGTTATTTAATATCGTAAATAATAAACTAAAGATAATTTCTACTTTCTTAAGAACCTTTTTAAAGTTTATTATTCCTCTTATATCACTTAATAACATGTTGTAAACATGATTTAATCATTTATTATAGTAATGGTCATTTTTCGATATTTTATACATGAGTAAAAAATAAACTGCTTATAATTACATGTTGTTAATGTGGTAAAATTCCCATTATCTTCAGAATGATATTCATTATTTAGATATAATATATATCCTATATATATCCAGTATATATATTTATTTATAATTGTACATAACATTTGGAGGTAAGAAATGAAATGCATCATTCATGTAGACGATAAGCCGTAGCTACGCATGAATGCTACTTTTTTTTCTATGTTGTTTTTCATGGAATATAAAATTAATGATACAAAGGTATATTATAATTCCAATATAATGTATTGTATATAATTTCTGTAACTCCAACCTTTATACATTCCATGTATGGCATGAACGAGTCATATAAATTTGATGGGTTAGTAGTCTGCACTTCCTCAAATGAAATTATCGCGTTTAGCCATTATGGAAACTCTAATGGTATTCTATAAATGAAAAATACCGAATTATAGAGACAATATAAATATAATATATATCAAAAGTAAATATTGTTTCATCATAATGTCCACCATAAGAGGCAGTAGGAGAATATTGAACTATCATCATTTCGTGAGGCGGTATTTCGCCATCCACAGAAACTGTATGTTCATTACCCATTAGATGGAGGTGTGTGTAAGTGTAGTTCTAATGATTCTCATAAAAAAATCCTAGCATATTGAAGATATTGTTTTTGTAATAAAATAAATAAATAAAGAGACTTTAAGGGGTTGGAGAAGGAAAATTAAAGAAAAAACTTAAGAGAAGATGTTATATTTAAATCGGGCAATACCCTTCGGTTTGAACCAAAAGGTTTTATTGAAGTGCCTAATGCATAAGGTATGGATATTAGGTGGAAAATAGGGATCTTTTGAGCTTATTTGGGAAGATGTTGGATGTTCCATGGGGTTGGAGAAGTGTGAGAAATGGGTTAGAGTTGAAGGAATTTTATAAGGGGGAGGAGGGGCTCTTAAGGAATGTTTGAAAATATTATTTTATTATATAATGATTTTCAGATTTAAATGGTCCAAAATTTATTAAATTAGAAGATACAACGACTCTTGTTCAAATTAAAATCATCCAATAAGAATTGTACATGTTTTTTATATTGTTTTAATTTTTAAAATTTTATTTATTTAAAACATTCATTAATGAGGTAAACACTACATCATTATTATGTCGTAAATAATTTTATTTATTTGAAGTCTAAAAATTATAAAAAAATACCATGATGTAATAAATATTTATAGATTTAAAATGAATATTTATAGACGAATATATATCTTATATAACCCCATATAAAAATTTATTTACTAAAAGATATATGTTTAAGTCATTTTTGCCTTTACCTTAAATTAATTAATATAAAGTGTCATTATCATTCTTAAGTGGATCCATGGTGTGCCAAAATCGACCTAATAATTCCCATGGTTTGAAATGTTTCAACCAATAGGATTAGGACACATGTTATGGTAATTTATTATTATTATTATTTTATTTTTTTACCCTTATTTACCATATTTTCCCTTTTACCATGGTAAATGAAATATTTATCGAAGTAAATATTCACAATATCTAAAAATGAATTATTATAATTTACACAATTTGGACCTATGGATTCAAAATAGGGAATCCATTTTTTCAAATTAAAAACACATAATTATAATAAATTAATTTAATATTAATTCTCGTTGTCAAAACAAAAAATAGTTTTTTAAGAAATAATAACTATCAAAAGGTTGACAATTGTTTATGTCCAACTTTTATGTGAAATTACATCTATTGACCAAAATTGGATTAAATTTTAATAATATAATCTTATTACACTTCATAAACAATTAAAAATATAATCTAACCATATGAAAAAATTATATTAAAAGGTAGTTTCGAATTAAAATACAGTATTTATTAAAAAAATTATCAGAAAAAACCAAAAATTTACCCAATGTAAATTTTGATGTATCAATTCTAAAGAAGAGTTTTATTTTATAATATAGAATATATAAATGTGACCGAAACTATAATTAATGAGGTTTCTCCATCAAAAGGTGGTAAATTGACCTTTTAATGAATTCTAGAATATTTATGCTTAAAATTAGATTCATTCACATTTTAAGCCACTAAATTTTTTTAGATAAATGAAAAAAACATTTAATAAACATTTATTATAATATTGTAGGTAGTTCTATTCATTCCAACCAATAGAATGGTTAGGCATTAACTACCATTTAAAATAATATTATATTATTATTTTCTGTATGGCCCAACATTGTGTACAACATAAGATTTCAAAGAAACGTGTTGTTGTGTATCGAGTAGTCCATCAAACATAGCATCCCATTTAATGTAAAATTAATATTTAATTCAAAAATATTAATAAATATTAAAATGACTTATTCTTAATTTTCCTGGGATTTTACATCCTTCCCCCCTTTTGGAAATTGTGTCCTTGCAATTTTTATTCACTTATTAAATAAATGGGGGTATTTATCCCTCATAACATTTTCAGATTCCCATGATGCCCCTTCAACCATATGTTTTTTTTCAAAAAAACCATTACCCTATGAATTACATTATTCCGCAACACTTTCTCTCTTCAGTCAAGAATCTAGACTAGTTATTCCATCTAAGAGAGATTCCCTTCCAATAGAAATGCATGTGGGTTCAAAACATGAGATGGATATAGCATTTACAATCCCAACTTTGAAACAGGAAAAACATTGTGTACCTAGGATAAACATAGAGGTGAATCCACTCTGTAGGAAACTTGTCCAACTTTCTCCATGATTTCATAAGGTCTAATGAACCTCGGACTCAACATTCCCTTCTTACCAAAACACATTACACTTTTCCATGGAAAAACTTTGAGAAAGACATGATCACTAACCTCGAAAGAAAGTTCCTTCCTCCGGTTATCTGCATAACATTTCTCTCTATTCTGAGATTTTCTCATTTTATTCTGAATCAAATGAACTTATTTTTCCATCTCTTCTACCAATTCTGGCCCTATCAACTTCCTTTCACCTACATCATCCCAAAAAGCTGGAGTTCAACTCCACTTCCCATATAATGCCTCCAATGGAGCCATCTGTATACTGGAATGAGAACTATTATTATATGAAAAATCAACCCGAGAAAGATATTGGTCTAAAAATCCCTCATAATCCAGTGAACAAGCATGTAGCGTATCCTCCAAGGTCTTAATTGTTTGTTCTAACTGCCCATATGATTGAGGATGAAAAGATATACTAAAATTTAATTCATCTCCCAACAACTTCTGAAGGCTTTTCCAAAAGTTATATGTAAACCTGGGATCATGATCAGATAGAATGGAGAGGGGAACTCCATGAAAACCTCAGGATGTCTCTGTTACTCCCACAATGAAGTCCATGGATTTATTTTCCTATTTCAACTATGGCACCAGTAATGGATAAAGCATCCCTCTTTGAAACTTCTGCTCTACTTTATCCTATTGAAAAGTCAAACACATCACAGTAAAGTCAGCAATATATCTTTTCACTCCATACCACCAGTAATACTTCATAAGATCTCTGTACATCTAAGTAATGCCAGGATGAACTGAAAATGGTGAACTATGAGCTTCACATAACAACTCATTCTTCAACTGTGAATCACAAGGCACACATATTCTCTTTACAAATCACAAAATACTACCATTATCAATGTTAAAATCAAGAAACTTACCATTCTAAACCAGTTCTACCTTTTTCTATAACTCAATGTCTTCCTTCTGCACTTTCTTAATTCTGTCTGATAGAGATTATTTTACTAACACCTGAAACAAAACTGAGAAATTTCCTACACCAACAACTTTTATGCCAAATTTCATATAATCATTAATCATATTATCTCATTCCAAACATATCATGGTTAATGAAGCATTAATTTTTTGACTCAAAGCATAAACCACTATATTTTCCTTTCCTGGATAGAAATGAATTGCACAATCACAATCCTTGATTAATTCCATCCATCTCCTCTGTCTCATGTTCAATTATTTCTGAGTGAATATATGTTTTGACCTTTTGTGATCAGTATATATTTCACACTTTAATCCCTACACATGATGCCTCCAAATTTTTAAATCAAAAACAATATTAGCTAATTCCAAATCATGTGTATAGTAATTTAACTCATGAGGTTTCAACTAACGTAAAGCATAAGCAATTAACTGATCATTCTGCATAAGGACACAACCATATCCTTTCAACGAAGCATCACTATAGATAACAAACTCACTATTTACGGATGGTAATGCCAAAATAGGATCATTCAACAATCTTCTTTTAAATTCCTAAAAACAATAATCACATTCTTTTGTCCAAACGAACTTAACACCTTTTCGATTTAACTTAGTTAGTTGGCTAGATAACCATGAATTTTTTTCAAAAAACCTCCTGTAATATCCTACCAAACAATGAAAACTATGGATCTCAGTTATATTTTTAGGTCTTTCCCATTCATCAACAACTTTTGTTTTATCAGGATCAATAGTTATGCCATTTTTTGAAATAATGTGAAAAATGAATTAATTTTTGTGTAACCAAAACACACACTTGATGAATTTATCATATAGGCTCTTTTATTATGGTTTTCATGACAACACGAAAATGATATCCATGGTCCTCTGTAATTTTAGAATAAACCAAAATTTTACAAATGAACACAACCACAAACTTATCCAAAAAAGTTACGAAAAATTCTATTCATAAGATACATGAATACATATGGTGCATTGGTTAACCCAAAAGGAATAACTACAAATTCATAATGGCCATATATAGTACTAAATGTGGTATTCATAATGTCTTCTTCCATTACATTCAAATGATGGTGACCTGACCTCAAATCAGTCTTCCAGAAACACTGAGATCCCTCGAGCTGATCAAACAAATCATCAATATGAGTCAAAGGATACTTGTTCTTAACAATGATGTTATTCAGGGATCTATAATCAATGAGAAGTCTCATTGAACCGTCTTTATTTTAAAAAGAAGATATAGGATCACCCCATGGTGGTGTTCTAGGTCGAATGAAACCTTTATCTAATTAGTCCTGAAATTGGCTCATTAAATCTAAAAGTTCAATTTATGTCATTCGATAAGGGGGTTTTGAAATTGGATTAACATCAAGAACTAAGTCAACATTAAATTCTACTTCCTGGTCATGTATAATACCATGCAGCTTATCAGGAAAAAAATCAAGGTACTCATTTACCACTAGCACATCATTAATCTTAATAGTTCCTTTATTTTCAAAAATATGTGCACGGTAACATTCATTTCCATCTTTTACTAATATTTCAGCTTCCTGATATGTTATCAAAAGAAAGGGTTCATTCTTGTACACAATATGAAATTCCTTATCAAAATAAACCATTTTTTCTCTACAGTCAACCATTGCATGATAAACTAAAATCGAATCCATAACCAAAATACCATCAAACTATACTAGAGGCAAAAAAATATGGTTTTCTGGTAGATGTTTTCTTCACACTAGGACAGGAAGGTTCATATAATTTCTTTTTATCTCAACATTTCTCCCTGGTGTTTTTACCATAATTTCAGGATTCATACCTTGAGATGGAATTCCCAATTTCCTAGAAAACATATAAAAAATGAATGAATGTGTAGACCCTAGATCAAGAAACACATTTGGATAATCTGAAAAAACAAATAGTGTACCTAATACTACTTCATTTGATGGCCCGAAATCCACTAAAGTACTTGCAAAGTATTTCACCACCCCTTTATACTTGTAATCTGGCTGTTCTCCCTCAATTGAGTTCTGCGTTGGACACTCATTCGCATAATGACCCATTTCATTGCACTTAATGCATTTTACAGACTATAAATCGGATTTTATATTACCATTAATCATATATTTTTTAGTGTAACTACGAGCCTTATGTCCCATTTTGCCACATCGTAAGAACTTACTATAATTTAAAAGACAATCCCCAACGTGATTTTTACCTTAATTTTCAAAAATAGTAAACTTAAGATTCCTACCATCATACTTTTTTGAAGAGTTCTTCCCTTTTGTCTTCCACCTCGACCTCTTATTCTATTGTTTTTCAATGAACACCTGATCATCAAAAAACTCCATTTCCACCTTCTCAGCACATCAAACAAGTTTTTCATAACATTTTTACTCATGAAATGAAAAATCCCTTTGATACATTGTCTTTAATCCTGAGTAAAAATAGTTGATTTTACTATCGATATCTCCTATGAAATTTGGAGAATACCTTGTCTTTCGAGTGAATTTTTCTTCATAAGCATCCCCTGAGTCATCCTCCTACCTCAACTCAAGGAATTGTTTCTCTATACTAAGACAAATCACCTTAGGAAAATATTTCTCAAGAAATATACCTTTGAATTCATCCCAATCAAGAGCATCAATATCCTCATTGTCCCTGATATTTTTCACCGTTGACCAACACTGATCAGCTTCACCATCAAAATGGTAAACATCAAGACTAACCCTGGGATGTTCTGAGCACCCCATGACATCAAAAATCTTTTCCAGTGCTTTAATCCACCCTTCTGCTACCATAGGGTCAGATGATCCTCTCAATGATGGGGGATGTTGCCTCACGAAATACTCCACTACTAACATCTTCCTCTGTGGTTGATGTAGATGATCTCATGCATGGATAACACCACAATTTATAGCCTGAATCAATTGTGCCATCACTGCAACAAACTATTCATTTCTGATTCCAACCATCTCAGGTAGCATATTTAAAAGGTTGTCTTCCTCCTAATGTTATCCCATCATAACTACCCGATTTCCTCTGCAGAAAACCATTCTGAACATAGAAATATCTTAGGCGAAGGAACATGGTAATCTGTAAATTATATATCATTTCAATCTTACCATAAATTAATTTATGGACATCAATTTAACAATATTCTAACTCCTAATGTTTTTTAAACTGACATTTGATACCAACTTTACATCCTTAAAACATTTCATAATCTTCATTCAAAAGAATAATTCACATTGAGTATATTTTCAAGTATATCGCTTTAGAGAATTAGGCCATAACATATACATAACAACTTAAATATTACATGTAGACACTCCTACTCAGTTTCCATTTTTTTCATAACAGAAAAACTCTAAAAAAAGAGTCATGTCTAGTTCCATTTTTTAGACAACATGACTTTTCCTTGATCCCATACATGATCCTATTCATCATTATGTCCTGTGAAAAACATTTCAAAACATGGGATTGGCATAAAAAGCTCAATAAGGATTATAAAATAAAGAAAGAAAACATTATTCCATCAATGTATACCAAGAATAAGATCTTTATCATTCCACATGAAATATTAAGATTTATGAATAACACAAAGAAATCATAAATCATACACGTAACTTGTCGCATCCATATCATACTTACATTGTAGCTATCATAGCTACATAGGAAGTTACGTTTGGAATACCCATCACATTATATTCCTTAAATCTCTTAGTAGAAACATTAACGTTTACCTCTATCGTATTACCCAATGCATTGGAGAGTTATCTTTGGCTCACCCACCAAAGGTTTATCATGGAACCACCCGTATATTTAAACAAGAAGTAAGAACCATAAAAAATTCACAACACATAAAACAAACATAAAGGAAAGAAAACATTTCTAAACTTCAATCACAGTATATCATTTAAATATATTTTCATAACAAATACATTATCAAAAAAAATTTCAATACCAAAATATATAAAAGAGTATAAGGTATTTATTTTCCTTTTAAAAACATTATAGCTTGTTAAGGAATCCAAAGATCAAATAATACTCACAGCGGTAGAAAGTTCATTGTCACAGTGTATGTTAAAAAAAACATTCATTTTTGTTTTTTAGTAAAGGGCTTCGTATAAATGGATTCACTTTGAATGAAATGAAAAGTAAATGGGTTTTATACACTGTATAAATGAAATTTGTGTATAAATCAAAATTTTCCTCAGTGAAAGGTGATTGAGACAAAATTCCTTACCTCATTTCCAACTTGACATGTTCGTTCTTTAATCATTTAAAAAATAAACTAAAGTTAATTTATTTTTTCTTAATAATATTTTTCAATTTTATAATTCTTTTTATATCACTTATTACCCTGTTATAAACATTATGTAATCATTTAAGTTAATAATGGTCATTTTGTCAATATTTGGTACATGAGTCAAAAATGAACTTCTTATTATTACAACTTGATCTTGTGGTCAAAGTTCAATTATATCCAGAATGATATTAATGATTTAGATATCATATATATCATATATATATAGTATATATACTTTTATTTATTATTTTACATGAAATTTTTAGGTAATAAATGAAATGCACTGATCATGGAGACAGTAAGCCGTACATACACATGAACACTACTTTCATTTATATTTTTATATTTAATGGAATGAAAACAAAATGATACATATGTATATTATAATTCAAATATAATATCATATATATAATTTCTGTTACTCCAGCATTTATACGTTCCATATATGTCATGAACGAGTCATATCACTTCGAGGGGGAGGTAGTATGCACTTCCTCAAATGAGATTATCACGCATAACCATTATGGAAACCATAAAGGTATGATATAAATGACAAATAAAAAAGTATACAGACAACATAAATAAAATATATATCACATATAAATTTAGTGTCATCGTGATGTCCACCATAAGAGGTTGTAGGAGAATATTGAACAATCATCGTTTCGTGAGGCAGTAGTTTGTCATCCACCGAAACAATAAGTTCTTTAACCATTAGATAGAGGTGTGTGTAAGTGTAGTTTTAATAATTCTCATAACAACATCCTAGTATATTGAAGATACTAGTGTTGTTATAAAAGAAATAAATAAAGAGAGTTTAGTGGGTTGGAGAAGGAAAATAAAACAAAATAACTTAACAGAAGACGTTGCCTTTAAATCGGGTAACTCCCTTTGGTTTGAACCAAAACGATTTCTTGAAGAGCCTTCTACATAAGATAAGAATTCTAGGTGGAATAGAGATATATTAAGAGCTTATCTAGGTAGAGTTTGTATGAGCCAAGGGGTTTGTGAAGTGTGGGTAATGGTTTCTAGGTGAGGTCTTTTTATAAGGGGAAGGAGGGGCTCGTTAGGAATGTTTGAAGATATGATTTTATTATAAAATGATTTCAGTTTCTAAAAGTAAAAACATATTAAAGTAAAATATAAGAAGACTGTTGTTTGAAATAAAATCATCCAATAATAATTGGACAGGTCTTGGATATTGTTTTATATTTTGTAATCTTATTTATTTATATCATCCATTAATGAGGTAAACACCGCTTCGTTATTGTGTAACAAATATATATTTTTTTATTTTATGATAAAAAATTATAAATAAACTACCAGGATGTAGGAAATATTTTTATCTTTCAAATTAATAATTATAGTCTAATAGATAACCTATATATTCCAATTTAAAAATTGATTTACAAAAAGATATATGTTTAAGTCATTTTTGTCTTTAATTTAAATTAATTAATATATAGTGTCATTATCCCTCTTTAGTGGCTACATGGGGTCCCAAAATCGACCCAAGGATTAAAATGGTCGAAAATGTATCAACCAATAGGATTAGGACACTTTTTAGGGCAATTTAATATTTTTATAATATTATTTTTTACCATTATTTACTAGATTTACCCTTTTATCATGGTAAATAAAATATTTACCAAAGTAAATATTCATAATTTTTAAAAATGAAGGTTACCCATTTAAAAAATTTAGATCTCCTAATTCCAAATATGGAATCCATTTTTCCAAATTCAAAATAGAGAAGTGGTATAAATTAATTTGAAATTAATTCTTGTTCTCAAAACACAAAACGTGTTTTTAAGAAATAATAACTGTCAAAAGATTGATACTTGTTTATTTCTAATTTGAGAGTAAAATTACTTCAAATGACAAAAATTGGATTAAATGGTAACAATATAATATAATTTAAATTTAAAAACAATTAAAAATATAATCAATCCATATAAATAAATTATATTAAAATGCAGTTTTGAATTAAAATATAGTGTTTTCACTATTCATTAAAAATGAATTTTATCAGAAAAAACCAAAAAAATTACCCAATGTAACTTTTGATGTCCCGATTATAAAGAAGAATTTTATTTTGTCAATAAAAACATATAAAAGAGAACAAAACTTGAATTTAAGAGGGATCTCCATCAAAAGGCAGTATATTGACATTTTAATGAATATTATAGTGTTTATGCTTAAAAGTTGATTCATTCCTATTTTAAGCCTCTAACTTTTATTGGATAAATGTAAAAACATTTGACAAACATGTATAATCATATTGTAGTTGGTTATTTAAATTTTCTCCAATGAAATAGCTAGGAATTAACTTCCATTTAAAATAATATTATATTATTATTTTTCATTATGACTCAACATTGTGTGCAACAAAATATTTCAAAGGAACTTGTTGTTGGGTATTAGGTATGCCATCAAACATAGCATCCCATTTAAATTAAAATTAATATTTAATTCAAAAATATTTATAAATATGAAAATATCTTATTCTTTATTTACTCGGATGTTACAATCTATATGGGATATTATAATTAAAGAACAATAATTATGTCATAAATACAATATATATTCATTATTTATATATTTATAGTGGGATTTTTGAGGCATTAATGGAAAATAATTTAAATCAATTCATGAGGCAGTAGTCCACCATATACATGAGCGATGATTTGGTTTCTCATTTAATAGAGAACGAAATGGATAATAATTATGAAATAAACATAATATTATATATATTTTTTATTATATTTTAATTTTTAGGACATAACTGAAGGTGGTAAAAGAATAAAAACAAAGTACTTGGTGAAGATGATTACCACTTCATTGAGATATCTCCTTTACAAATCTTTTTAATGGATATAGGGTTGAAATTTTAGGACCACCATCACCACAAAATAATGGATATGGATATTTAGAAGAGTGTTTTTGTAAAGACCCGTAAAATTCATGGTAAATTTTTTCTTATTTTTCTTTGGGATTTCAAAAGAATGCAGTTTCTGATGGCACCTGATTCCAAGGACCAATGTGCCCAGAATCATTTTACGATGTTTAGATCAGGTACGTTCAGTGAACGAACGAGCCGGTTTTTCTAACTTTTGAAATGGTGCTCGGAATCGAAATCCGAGGACACCGATGGAATCAGAGCGTTGGTAATTACTTAGAAACACCTTTTCTGGAGTTGCGTTTGCTCGGGTGTGGTTTTTAAATTTTGGGGTTAAGTAAAAGAATAAAATAAAAGTGGTGCACCCAATTTTATTTTATTTAAAGTAGTTTAACCTAAGCTAAGTGGATGAAGTGGGACCCACAATATCCTACCCACTAGGTAGGATAATTGTGAGGTGGGACCCACACGAGCCCCACCGTTTCTTTTCTTCACCTCCCTCCTTTATTAGGGTAACGCACCCAAACCCCTATTAAGTGGAAGTCAACCCTTGCATTTTTCTGTTTATGAAATGGCTCTTTTAATTGGGCGGTTGAAACGTTGCAATTAATTCAATTAATTGTTGTTTCAATTTTGATTTTCAAAGACGTTGGCTTGTGTGTTAATAAAATAAGACGAGTCTTATTTTACAATGGTTGGGCTTGTTGTGTTGAGTTTTTGGGAGAAAAAGGGGAGTCTTGAAGTTCTTCTTTCTTTGTCAAAGAACGGGAAGAATGCACCGCCACCGAAGAAGAACGCCGACCTCCAACGATGGACGACGGTGAGAGACGCCTTCCTCGGAGATCGACGACCTGACGCGCATCTCCTCGTTCCTTCTTTCCACGTCAAAGGAAGGGAGACATTGTTCCTCCGTGATATTACGATCCTCCTTTTTTCCGCAACTTCCCTTTCCGCGATGAGCCTTCGTTCAACAACGCTCGAGGTAGGGGTTGATTACTTTTTGTTCATGAAAAATTCTTATCGTTCTTCATCTTTTAAGCTGCTTGTTATCAACTTAACGGGAGGAGGTCGGACCGCACGAACACGGCCGACTCTCCTCCCCCTTTGTTGTTTTGTTCATTGCAGCACAAAAAAAGTTGGCGCGGTGCAACAGCACCACGCAGAAACATGGAAGAATGCGACGAAGAAGCATGGTGCCGTCGCGCCGCGCCGTTGAGGCCGAACAAAACCGCGAATGGAGTCGGGGCCGCGGAGGTGATTCGAAGACTCCGCCAGTTGATCGTTGTGCGTAGATCGACGGGTGACGACGATGTGGGCCACAAAGGCATTATGAGGTCTTCGGAGTGAAGGGTTGGTCCCGGGAGGACCGTTGGTGAAGATGACAGGCCAAACGGACAACCGAAGCACGTATGGTGGTCCGTGGAAGATCCCACCGGCGCGCCGCCGGGTAGGGCCACCGAGGCTGAAGCCGCGGTGGAAGGTGGCTAGTCCCGTGGCCACGTGGGACCAAGGGGATACGCGGCGCTGGCTACCGCGTCGCTGGTAGGGAGCGGCCGCCACGCGGGGCCGTGACTTCATTGAAGGGGGCGACCGCACCCACCTGTTCCACTCAGC
Organism: Viscum album; assembly: GCA_963277665.1. Lineage (NCBI taxonomy): Eukaryota > Viridiplantae > Streptophyta > Magnoliopsida > Santalales > Viscaceae > Viscum > Viscum album. The sequence continues at coordinate 2,012,908,257 of OY728126.1, forward strand.
CGAGCGGCCACGCAGCCGCGCCAGCACTGCAGGCCAACTGGTCGGGCCGCCCCGGCCGGGCCATGCCCAACGGTCTGGGTCATACCCTATTGGGCCGGACCCGGACCCGGTTCGGGCCGACCTAGCAGGGTCTCGGGCCGGGTTGGTCCGGGCCCGAACCCCCTATTCTCGGGCAGTTTTCATTCAAAGGCCCCTGTCTTGGGCTACAGACCCCTGATCGATGCATCGTCAGTTGCGGTAAGATCCTTTGATCGAGACGGTCGTTTTGGTATATTACACTCAAGGTTTTGGAGAACTTTGATTACGGCTGGGTTGGTTCGAATACGAAACCAATCGGGCCCTCGAAGCGGAAACACTTATATCTCGAGCTCCGGACGTCCGATTGACGTGCCGTCAACTTTGTTGGATTCCACTTGTTGGGACGAAACTTTTAGCATGCTTCGCCTGAGTTTTGGATACAGTTGGATTGTAGCTGGGTTGCATTGAACCTGAAATCCAACCGGGCCTCTTGAACGGAAAATCTTATAACTTTCAGACAGGACGTCCGTTTGACGAACCGTCAGTGGCGTTGGTGATCACGTTGAGAAAAGGTCCCTATGGGCATACCCTATGAGAGTTCGGGGTAGATTCAAGTTACGACCGGGTTGGTTCGCTCACGGAACCAACCGGGCCCTTGGGACGAAAAGGCTAATAACTCACAGACTGGGTGTCCGATTGACGCGCCATCTATTGTGTTGAGACCCCTATGACGAGGCAGTCCCTTGAGATACTTCTTCGTGTAACTTCGTGATACTTGGAGTATTGACCAGTAGCTCGTGGAGTGGACCCTCCCGGTGACGAGCTAGCAGAGTGCAGAGACCTAGTAGCTGACTGAGTCTTGAAGACTGTTGATCTATCGACTCCGTGTATTTTGGATAGCCCCGTGGGGAGCGCTTGGTTGTAGCAGCAGACCCACGGCGGAGGAGTGCTTGGTATTAGCGACAGACCCACGGTACTCAACAGAAGGAGTACCTCTGGAGCCTATGAGGGGGAGCGCTTGGTTGTAGCGGCAGACCCACGGGGGAGGAGCGCTTGGTAGTAGCGGCAGACCTGCGGTACTCAATAGAAGGAGTACCTCTGGAGGCTATGAGGGGGAGCGCTTGGTTGTAGCGGCAGACCCATGGTGGAGGAGCCCTTGGTTGTAGCGGCAGACCCACGGTACTCAACATAAGGGGTACCTGTGGAGCCTAGGAGGGGGAGCGCTTGGTTGTAGTGGAAGACCCATGGTGGGAAGCACTTGGTTGTAGCAGCAGACCCACAGTACTTGACAGGTGGAGTACTATAGCAGTCCAAGGTTAGTGGGGCGCGCTTGGTTGTAGCGGCATGCCCACTATACTCGAAAAAGGAGGAGTTCTCCAGCATCCATCGTTTTGACATCATGAATAAAATCCTGGTTGAGCCGAGTCTATAATCATTGTGTTTCCTCATGATTGAGATGGGTCACTTGATAACTGAGGTATATGTATGGGCATATACCTGGGTAGTGGTTATCTGTTGATTTCATAATCTTTGTGTTTCCTCATGATTGAGATGGGTTACTTGATAACTTGGTTATATGTATGGGCATATACCTAAGTAGAGGTTATCTGTTGAGATCTTCTTTGTGGTTATCCTTGTTGGATTTAGTGAGACCTTGATGGTGTCAGGGTCCCTACTGAGTATCGTTATACTCACCCCTGCACGGGCTATGCCCGCACCTCGTTGTGTTGGTTTCAGACGATGGGAAGCGCAGATAGAGGATGAGTGTTCGAGGACTGGATGGTACCAAGAGGTGGACCTCACAACAAGAGAGTATCTGGTGGGGGACTTCATGATGAGGTGACACTCAGAGGAGGTTGACGGGCGAGAGCATTACAAAGGCTATTTGTACATACCCTTTAGGTAGGAACCGTAGTAGACGATTCAGGAGCTGCGCTATCTGTACCTACCCTTTAGGTAGGATCCGAGGAGGATGCCCCCGAAGCTACTTCTATCTTCTTCCAGCTGCTTGTCTTTGTTGTAATTTCTTTCATTTGTAGTTGTATTTTCGATTGGGTTTGTATTCTGGATCATTTACCTTTCAGCACTTCCTTTTTGTACATATTGTTTTACTTCTGGTTGTACTCTGTGGTGCTTTGTTACTTTTATAAAGGCAATTCCTTCCCAGTTATCGGGATTTACGCCTTTGGTGCTAGTCTCCATCCCATGACCTATGGAAGACGGGCTTGGGGTAGTCACGGCATGGGCCCCGGGGACGGGTCGTGAAAAATTGGTATCAGAGGAGTTCGGTTCTACCGTTGAACTCAGGAATCTACTCTTTTCCTATATGAAGCAATAATTTTAAGAGTATTGAGTGTGTTTATCAGTCCAGGGAGTCCAGTGTTGGTGTGGTGGCCGACGTATCCGTACACCAGGACCCTAACATCTGATTTCCTACTTAATGCACGAAAACATTAATTGCATGTGTTTTTAAAGTTTTTTTGAGATTACTTTGTGTCAGCTCACCAGGTATACTGTTTGACCGTGGAGCACCTGTTTCTTTTCAGGATGGCCCCACGACGACAACCAGCTAGGGTTCCGAGCGTTGTGTGGGACGACAGCCCACTGAGCGACAAGGCCTCAGTACAGGGCCCTTTGACAGCAGAGGCATGGGCGGTACCTCTCCCCACCGATCCACCGATGCTACCAACCCCAGCCACTGACGGTGCAGGTCGCCTTAGTGAACTGCACGAGTTTCAGCGTCAGTGACCACCCAGGTTCCATGGGGAGATAGACCCTCATGCAGCCGAGGATTGGCTGGAGGCAGTTGTGTGAGTTTTCATGTTAGTGGGGACACCAGCTGACCTCATGGTGATCCTCGCAGCGAACCTCCTGCACGCGGCAGCAGACAGGTGGTGGAGCTTGATGCTCTAGGTGCACGACAAGGCATCTCTCCTTTGGACAGACTTTGAGAGCCTTTTCCGCTCAGAGTTCGTCCTAGCCACCCTCCGTGCGGTGCGCATTCAGGAGCTACTACAGCTGCGGCAGGGTAGCATGACAGTAGCCCAGTACGCGGTGAGGTTCACCGATCTCTCGCGCTATTCCACAGACATGGTATGGGACCCATTCTTCAGGGCCCGAACCTTCGAGCAGGGGCTCATGCAAGAGATCAGAGCTTTAGTTGTTTCTCATAGCATTCCGACACAGACAGGGGTGTTGGAGCGAGCTCTCTTAGTGGAGAGTTTCCTTGCGGAGCAGTCTCCAGTAGCAGGACCCACCACTAGACGGCATGCGAAAGAGTCTTCTACAGTGGACAGTAGATAGATGACGCAGATGTCCAAGAGGACTAGACCTACAGGTGGTCGACCGCATGACACATGATCGTTTGTGCGAGGCACCCGGAGTGGAAAACGACTTACCAAGAGCGGACAGTGTTACTCCTATGGCGGGGTTGGTCACATGGCTCGTGACTGTCCGACCCGCCATACAGATGACCATCAGATGAACGAAGGACCTCCCAGGCAGTGGCAGAGGTTCGATCGAGGCGGACTGCATGGAGTAGGAGACCGTGGCAGGGGAGCTAGCCATGCAGCTGGAGGTGGGAGACGCTTCGAAGGGTTGCCACTACCACCTCCAGGAGGTCCACCCCGACCACAGGGAATAGGTGGACATGGGAGAGCTCATCATCAGGCAGCTGAGGCCTACGATCATGGAGCTCCGAGAGCAGATGGACAGGAGTGGGACTAGCTCCAAACCTAGAGACTTTTGTTCATGTTGCTTCTAGCTTTGTTGATGTTTGTTTGTATATGCTTTGTGTCTTTGTACTTTGAGCTGCAGTAATAAAAGACACCTTTCTTGTGGAATTTACCTTCATGTCATCTCTTTAAGTTGTTACTAAGAGGTTCCGGTTTAAAAACCATTTCCTTGACCCTCACATTGAGATACCTACTGGAGGAGACCCAGTGACCACTCACTGATGCCGACAGTGTGACTCAACCCTTGGAGGTGAGAGTAACGGTTGGATCTCTTGGTAGTAGCATTGAGGACTTATAACGTCATCCTTGGTATGGATTAGTATATTTCGTATTGGTATTGACTGTATTAGGAGAAGAACGTGGTTCATCCAAGGGATGAGACCGGATTTCTTTTATAGGCAAAGAAGAAATCTCAGCAGCTCTTGTAGGACCAGAAAAGGTCCAAGTCATCCAGGAGCGGATGAGGACAACTTAGATCTGGAAAAAAGTCTTGTGCTACCAGGAGGCGGAGAACACTAGAGTTCGAGGATGGTGACCACGTTTCCCTACGGGTCTCACCTCGACGTGAGTTAAAGAGTTTTGGATGGGTTGACAAGTTGTATCCATGCTTCATTGGACCCTTCTAGGTCCTCAACAGGGTAGGTGAGGTGGTTTACCGCTTGACCCATCCACCTTAGTTGCACCGGGTGCACGACGTCTTCTACGTATCTCAGGTGAGGGGATACGAGCACGACCCGATGCATGTCATGAACCATGGGGAGATGGAATTTGATGATGCAGAGACTTTTGCGGAGGTCATGGTGGAGATTTAGGATCAATAGGAGCGGGTCTTGCGTGGATGGTTGATTCCTCTAGTGCGCATCAGATGGCAGCACGGGAACCTCTAGGAGATCACTTGGGAGCGGGAGGCTCAGATGCAGGCTCAGTACCCACTTTTGTTTCCCTAGTTTATGATGTATCTTTACGGGGATGTAAATCCCTAAGGTGGGAGTAATGTAAAGACCCGTAAAAGTCAAGGGTTGTTTTTTCTTAATTTTCTTTGGGATTTTACAAGAACACAGTTTCTGACGGCCCCTGATTCCGAGGCCTGGTGTGCCCGGAATCATTTTCCGAAGTTTAGCTTGGGTACGTTCACTGAACGAATGAGCGAGTTTTTCTAATTTTTGAACCGTTTCTTGGAATCAAAATCTGAGGACACTGAAGGAATCGCAACACCGGTAATTGATTAGAAACACCTTTTCCGGAGTTTCGTTTTCTCGGGTGTGGTTTTTAATTTTTGGGGTTAAGTAAAGGAATAAAATAAAAGTGGTGCAACCAATTTTATTTTTTTAAAGTAGTTTAACCTAAGCTAAGTGGATGAAGTGGGACCCACAATATCCTACCCACTAGGTAGGATAATTGTGAGGTGGGACCCACACGAGCCCCACCATTTCTTTTCTTCACCCCCCTCCTTTATTAGGATAACGCACCCACACCTCTATTAAGTGGAAGTCAACCCTTGTGTTTTTCTGTTTATGAAACGCCTTTATTAATTGGGTGGTTTAAACATTGCAATTAATTCAATTAATTGTTGTTTCACTTTTGATTTTCAAAGATGTTGGCTTGTGTGTTAATAAAATAAGATGAGTCTTATTTTATAATGGTTGGGCTTGTTGTGTTGAGTTTTTGGGAGAAAAAGGGAAGTCTTAAAGTTCTTCGTTCTTTGTCAAAGAACGTGAAGAACGCATCGCCGCCGACGAAGAACGACGACCTCCAACGACGGATGATGGTGAGAGACACCATCTTCAGAGATCGACGACCCGATGCACATCTCCTTGTTCCTTCTTTCCGCATCAAAGGAAGGGAGACATCGTTCCTCCTCGACGCGACGATCCACCTTTTTTCCGTGACGTCCCTTTCCGCGAGGAGCCTTTGTTCAACAACGCTCGAGGTAGGGGTTGATTACTTTTTGTTTGTGAAAAATCCTTGTCGTTATTCGTCTTTTAAGCCGCTTGTAATCAACTTAACGGGAGGAGGTCGGACCACACGAACACGAACGAATCTCCTCCCCCTTTGTTGTTTTGTTCATTGCGGCACGAAAAAAGGTGGCGCGGTGCAACGACACCATGTGGAAACAAGGAAGCATGCGATGAAGAAGCGCAGTGTCGTCGCGCCGCGCTGTTGAGGCCGAACGACACCGCGGCCGGAGTCGGGTCCGTGGAGGTGATTTGAAGACTCCGCTGGATGATCATTGTGCGCGGATCGACGGGTGAGGGTGAAGCGGTCTACAAAGGAATTATGAGGTCTTCACAGTGAAGGGTCGGTCTCGGGAGGACTACTGGTGAAGACCGCAGGCCAAACGGACCACTGGAGCGCGTTCGGTGGTCCGCGGAAGATCTCGCTGGCAGCGGCCGGCCGCCAGGCTGTGGTGGCGCCCGGCATGCCACCGGGAAGGCCCGCCGCGGCTGAAGCCGTAGCGGTAGGTGGCTGGTCCCGCTGCGGTGCGGGACCAAGGGGAGACACGGCGCTGGTTGCCACGTCGCTGGCAGGGAGCGGCCCCCCCACAGGGTCGCAACTTCATTCAAAGGGGCGACCACACCCCACCTGTTCCACTCATCCGGAAAGCCGAGCGGGCACGCGGCCGTGCCATCATGGTAGGCCAACCAGCCAGGCCGCCCAGGTCGGGCCGCACCCAGGCCAGGCCGGGCCGCGCCCATGCCGGGCCAGGTCGGTACGGGCCCGAGCCCCCTATTCTCGGGTAGTTTTTGTTCAAACGCCAATATTGTGGGCTACGGACCCCCGATCGATGAACCGTCAGTTGAGATGAGATCCTTGGATCGAGGCGATCATTTCAGTATATTACACTCAAGGTTTCAGAGAACTTTGTGTATGGCCGGGTTGGTTCGGATACGAAACCAACCGGGCCCTCGGAGCAGAAACGCTTATATCTCGAGCTCCGGACATCCGATTGACGTGCTGTCGACTTTGTTGAATTACTCTTGTTGAGAAAAAACATCTAGCATGCTTCTACTGAGTTTTGGACACAGTTGGATAGTAGTCGGGTTGGATTGAACCCGAAATCCAACCAGGCCCCTAGAACGAAAAAGCTGATAAATTTCAGACCAGACTTCCGTTTGACGAACCGTCAGCGGCGTTGTTGATCACATTGATTAAAGGTCCCTATGGGAATACCCTATGAGAGTTAGGGGTATAGTCGAGATACGGCCGGGTTGGTTCGCTCACGAAACCAACCGGGCCCCTGGGACGAAAAGTCTAATAACTCACAGACCGGGCGTCCGATTGACGCGCCGTCTGTTGTGTTGAGACCCCTATGACGAGGAGGTCCCTTGAGATACTTTTTCGTGGAACTTCGTGATACTTGGAGTATCGACCACTAGCTTGTGGAGAAGACCCTCCCGGTGATGAGCTAACAGAGTGCAGAGACCTAGTAGCTGACTGAGTCTTGACGACTGCTGATTTATCGACTCGGTGTGTTTCGGATAGCCCAGTGGGGAGTGCTTGGTTGTAGCGGCAGACCCACGACAGAGAATCGCTTGGTTGTAGCGGCAGACCCATGGTACTCAACAGAATGAGTACCTCTAGAGCCTATGATGGGGAGCGCTTGGTTGTAGCGGCAGACCCATGGCGGAGGAACGCTTGGTAGTAGCGGCAGATCCGCGGTACTCAACAGACGGAGTACCTATGAAGGCTATGAGGGGGAGCGCTTGGTTATAGCGGTAGACCCGCGGCGGAGGACCGCTTGGTTGTAGCGGCAGACCCGCGGTACTCAACAGAAGGAGTACCTCTGGAGCCTATGAGGGGGTGTGGTAGGTTGTAGTGACAGACCCATGGTGGGAAGCGCTTGGTTGTAGAAGCAGGCCCACAGTACTCGACAGGTGGAGTAGTACAGTAGTCCAAGGTTTGTGGGTTGCGCTTGGTTGAAGCTGCTGGCCCACTGTACTTAACAGAGGAGGAGTTCTCTAGCAGTCGTGGTTTTGACATCATGAATAAAATCCTGGTTGAGCTGAGTCTATAATCTCTGTGTTTCCTCATGATTGAGATGGGTCACTTGATAACTTAGGTATATGTATGGGCATATACCTGGGTAGTGGTTATCCGTTGATTTCATAATCTTTGTGTTTCCTCATGATTGAGATGGGTTACTTGATAACATGGGTATATATATGGGCATATACCTAAATAGAGGTTATATGTTGAGATCTTCTTTGTGGTTATCCTTGTTGGATTTAGTGGGACCTTGAGGGTCTCGAGGTCCCTACTAAGTATCGTTATACTCACCCCTGCACGGGCTATGCCCGCACCTCGTTGTGTTGGTTGAAGACGACGGGCAGCACAGACAAAGGTTGGGTGTTCGAGGACTGGACAGTACCCGGAGGTGGACCTCACGACGAGACAGGATCCAGTGGTGGACTTCACGATGAGGTGACACTCGGAGGAGGTTGACGGGTGAGAGCGTGGCAGGAGCTATCTTTACCTACCCTTCATGTAGGAACCGTGGTGGTGGATTCAGGAGTTGCGCTATCTGTACCTACCCTTCAGGTAGGATCTGAGGAGGACGACCCTGGAGCTGCTTCTATCTTCTTCCAGCTGCTTGTCTTTGTTGTACTTTCTTTCAGTTGTAGCTGTATTTTTGATTGGGTTTGTATTCTAGACCATTTACCTTTCAGCACTTCCTTTTTGTACTTAGTGTTTTACTTCCACTTGTACTCTGTGGTGTTTTGTTACTATTATAAAGGCAATTCCTTCCTAGTTATTGGTATTTACGCCTTTTTTGCTAGTCGCCAGCCCCTGGCCTATGGAAGGCAGGCTTGGGGTAGTCACGACATGGGCCCTGAGGACAAGTCATGACAGTTTTATAGGTTTTTGAGTATTATTATATCTTATTTTTTTGGAAAAGAAAAGAGGTAAGGGGTGTCCTTTTGTTAGTGAAGGGAAGAGCACTTATAGAAATTCATGAAATATTATAATGTAATATTATTCTAACAAATATAAAATGGTTTAAAAATTAAATATATTAGACTATAAGGAGTATATGTCCTTAATATAGTCATAACATAATATTTGTAAAGGTTGAGATATCATTTTAATTATTATCCTTTCAATTAACCCACTGGTTAACCAACACTAATCTTAACCGTGGTAAAGATTTTTTAAAATTTAAATGGTTATAATTGCATTTATATGGTTAAGATTGGATATTAATTGGAAATGATGTAATCATTTGGACTGTATATTATCCCCATTGTTCTTTTTTAATATTTTTATGATTTTAAAATAATTTTGTATTATATCATTTTTATAATATATTTTTAATTTCAATTTTGACACTATTGATTTAATTTTAATTTATATAAAATAATAAAAAGATGTAATTCAAATATAATCCATTCACCCTTCCCTAATATAAAATATTTATCTATAAAATTCATGGAACAAAAATATTTTATATATTTTTTTTACATTTAATATTTTGAAAATAATTCATGTTTTTTCTATTAATTCAATAAAAATGGTTTTGGTGTTACATAAGCATTGAAGACAACTATACAGTCATTAAAAATTTAAAATAAATTAACATGATAAAAAATTGATTTATATTTCAATTGAGTTTTTAAACTAAAAATTACATCCTCTATCCTTATAAAAAATATTTTAGATATTCAACTCAAGACTCAGACATTTTGTTTTTATTCATTTATTATAATTAAATTAAGGTAAATATCAAATAACAGTGGCACCAAGTAGACATATCAATATGAAATGGAAGATAGTAGTCAAAATATACACCTAACTAAGACAAATTAAATTGTTAGAAAAATTTTAAATTCATATCATTCATATTAATTACATGCTTTTCCCTTTACTAAGATGGTAAATTTTACCACTATTACTATTCATAATGACAAAAAATAGTGACCTATTTAAAATTTTTGAAGTTACATATTACAAATGTGGATTAAATTTTATGAACTTCCATTCAAATAATTTATCTAAATTAGTTTAAGATAAAAACCTATAAAGAAATGAAAAATGGTTTTTTAGAAAAATGTATTTCTATGTCCAAAAATTAACTTATACCAAAATCATTTAAAATATTGTTTCGAAGAGAATTGATTAATTTATATAAAAATAAAGTTAGTATTTGTTATCTTAGGATTAAATTCAAATGATAATGGGAATTTTTTTTCAATTAATATAATTGACATTTTCACTGAAATTGGCATTTTTCAATATTCATAGAAAATGCCATATTTTTAATAAAAAACTCAAAATTTAAACTTAAGATAATATTGACATGGTGAATTAAAAAATAATATAATGGTAAAATAATAATATTTTGAATTTAATTCAGGGTTCATTTAAACTCCGAGTTTTAGGTAAAATAATCTATCAGAGAAATTTATTTAAATATAAATATATCATAACATTTTGGATCATTTCATTTTACCCCCTTAAAAGAATTTCTCACTTGAAATAGAATCACTAAAATACAATCAATTAAGATACTTATACCTCATCACATCCTTAGGTTCCCATATAGCTTATTTTATTTTATTATATCATCACAAAACCTTGACCATAAGTGTGGTCTTGGTTCATACCAATCTCTGTCTAAGATCTATAATTTCCACCAGTTTTTCCTCTTAAAAAATTTATTTCTCTATTAGTATGACATGTATGTTAACTACATGTGACATACCAATTATATAAGTCCTCAAAAGATATACATGGAACACGTCATGAACTCAAAATATATTTCATGGAAGAATAAATTGGTAAGATAACATCCTTATTTGATAATTAATTTTAAAATGTGCTAACTTAAATGGGGTGTAACTTTCCATTATATTCAAATATCTTAACCATATTCCGAGGAGATATTCATATGAATAACTTTTCACTAACTTTGAACTGTACATCGCTCCAAATATTTTCTACACAACTTTGTTATCTATTTTGAGTTTCCCTTACATGTTGCTTAAAATTTATAACCTTATCTTCTATTTCATTAGCTATATTAGTCTCAGATATCTCTATTTATATAACTTTTCACTAAAAAATTGATGTGATTCACTTACTTCCAATGATGGATTCATAATAATCCATTTGAAGTTATTATTTAAAGCTATTATGTTAACAAAATTATTCCAAAGTATGCTGATAATATTATCCACCTTCAAAATCCATAGAGGAATCTCCCATACTATATTGTGGAGTTTGAATTGTCCTATCTGGTTATTAATTTTTTGAAGGATGATAAGTAGTTAAAAAAACTCAGAATTCAGATTCTGCTGAAGGCTTCTCCCAAACATCAAGGTAAACCTCAAATCATTTTTAGATATTATTAAGAGTGTTACACCATTATATATAAAAATTTATTTCATATATAACCGATTAACCTAGTCAAGAAAGAAATTATCTCAAATAGTAATAAAGATTTTGGGTTTTGTAATGAAATCAACTTTAACCCAAATATCATTTTACCCTTTAGATTTTTTAAAGATCATAATGATTAAATCCATGGTAATGTTTTCTAATTTATATTCTATTATGGTAAAGGTTGTAACTTCCCAATGGACTTATATTACTCATACATAACATGATGAAATAGTATAAATCATAACATGTAATCAGCGATATCCATATTGATGTTATTCCATAAGAAATATTCTCTTAGATCTCTATATATATTTGTACTTCCATGATGAATAGAGATTGAAAATCTATGAGATTCATCCAATAACTCCTTTATTAACATTGGTATTATTGAGGCACATACCAAATTCATGGACATTATCAATATAGACTGATCTTTTTAGAACTCATGAACACTTCTTACCTTCTTCTATAATTTTACAACTTCTTGTTGTGCATTCTTAATCCTCGCCTAGATGGATGGTTAATCATTCATATGAGAAAGATATGATCTTCCCCCGTTATATAATATTTCAAGATCTAACATATACAAATCAATAAATATTGGATCTCATTTGATCTTTCCCATAAACAAACATGCATTCACTTTGCAATCTCAAAGCATCATCAACCTTGTCCACCTTCGTAGTGTGGTAATTTAATGAGTTACTCTAATCTTTTATCAACTCCAACTATTTTTTCGATACATATTCAAATACTTATGGGTAAATATATAATTCCTGGTACTATGATAAGAATATATATTTGAAAACTTTCACCATATATATAATTCATCTATGTATTCAACATAAAAATTACCACTTCCACCTCTAAATCATGAGTTGAGTAATGCACCTCATGAAAGTTCAACTAGTGCGAGTCATAATATATCACCATATCACTCCAAATTTGGATTCATCCCTATACCATGTTTGAGTAATAACTATATATAAAAAAAACCTTCTCCAATTCAAGGTAGTGTAAGAAGAGGTGCGCTGAATAACCTTCTAATTAATTATTTTAAATTATCCTCACATTAATTTATTCATAATAACTTAAACCCCTTTCAACTCAACATTGTGATTGGATTATATAGTCATAATAATTTTCTCAAAAAGCATAGGTATTATAAAACCATCCTAATAAAAAAATGGATCTCTATTACAATGATGGTCTAGGATATTTCTCAAAAACTTCCATCTTAGTAGGATCCACTTATATACCCTCACTTGAAATTATATTACCAAAGAATCATTTTTTGTTTTAAAAATTTGTACAAGGGAAATTTTGAATATAAATTATCTTTGCATAGTGTCTTTAGTACAATTCCCAAATATTCCTTAAGATATTCCTTAATATTTGAATATATAAGAATATCATTTATAAAGACTTCCACAAATAGATCAAGGTAATTTTGGTTGAATCTATTAACAAAACCCATTAATATAGTGGGAGCATTTGGAATTCCAAATGTAATTACTATAAATTCGTAATAAACATACTGCATACGGAATTTGGTATTGTGTATATCCTCATTCTTGACCCTAAACTAGTAATATCTTTCTTAAAGATAAATCATAGATAAATATTGATATTCTTGTAATAGATCAGATAAATCATTGATATAGGGTAAATGATACTTTTTCTGAATATTATTTTTTTATGTTAGAAATAATAAAAGAAAAGACACATTGATCCAAATTTATTCTTAACAAAAAAGAATAGGTTCACCCCATGGTGAAGCATTGGGCCAAATAAATACCTTATCTAGATTCTCCAAGAGTTTCTTCTTTAATTCCAAAAACTCAATTATGACCATTATATATAGAATCATTGAAATCGTTGTAAATATTATAATTTGTTCTATGGAAAACATAACTTCATGATTCAAAGTAATGTTATGAAACTATTCTACAAATATATCAACATACTCTCATACAAAAGTAAAGTTATAAAAATTTATTTCATTCAAAAAAACTGAGACATATATCCCGCATGAATATGTAGTAGAACCAATATGATTGAAATAATACCCATTTGGGTATTAGGTTCATTCTCACACTGATGTACAATAACAAATTGATTCATAATATTGAATGTTACTCATCTTCCTCAATTGTTGATATGCTCTATATACTGAGAGAGAAATTCAATTCCTAAGATTACCAAAAATTTGACTATATAAAGAATAACATGATTTTAGTAAGTATATTCCCACAAACTTCCATGAAAGAGGAGCTATATACTATAGGAGTGAACATTCTACCATTTGGTGTTTTCACAACTAACTCAACATTTAACCAATGAGGTAGTTATTTGATACCCATAAAAATTCTACACATACTTAAGAGTGGGTAGAAATTGAATCAAATAAATCATTTTTTACATCAAGAGTTGATGATAAGTGATCCTTTCACCACATCACTAGGAATTACCTCTTCGGTTATAGTAATTCTAAACACTTGGCCTTCTCCCCTTGGTTTATTTTGTGGTAAGTTCCCATTGATACATATGGAACAAGTTCTAATAATGCACCATATATTTATAACTGAAGAACTATATAGCTATATTTTCAGTCCTTACCATACATTTATTTAACAGATGACTTTTATTAACAAACTTTTGAAAAAGAGTCATTCCATTCAATTATTTCCAAGGATGTTTCATTCTATAATTTTGAAAAGAAATAAGTTGATTCATTCCATTCATCTTCTTTTACATCTTCATTTTTTCTTAGTACTTATCTGAACTCATCTTCACTTGATTTCATTGGAATATATATGAGCAATACAATTCCTTCCCCATGTTAATGTCTCTTTATACTATATTATAATATGATAAAATATTTCCAAAAGTAATTTCCTTCGATGACATGGATTAATCCCATCAAAGAAATGGTAAATATTACATTCTAAATTATATATATAGTTTGAAGAATTTCTTGAAAATATTTTGTATTTATCCTCACTCTCCACCACACATTATTCTTTATTTTACATTAATGTGATGAAATTCCTCTCAATTTCATCTCAATGTTCTTATGGGAAATAGTTCTTAAATAATATCATGTTAAAATCCCTATGATACATGATTTCTATTGATTCATCTTCTTTAGTGTTCAATAACAATGTCCACTATTGATCAACATAAATTTCAAACAATACACCTCTAGAATGACCTTTTTATTTTCATTACATCCCAAAGCCATGAATATCCTTTTAAGAGACTTGATTTATTAATCTTCTACCAATGTACCCATAGTTCCATTAAGATATAATGGATCCACTCACATGAAGTGATCCAACATCAAAAAATAAAATTGTGGAATAATATGTTTCTCTAGTCTAGTATGGTTATCAATCAGAGCCTTAGTAAGCTACCCTAATATAGTTATAATCGTCTCAACTTCAAAACCAACTATAATAGATTTCTTAGCAAGGAAATGCCTACATTTTCTATTGGTGTTGGTTCCCTTTATTTCTTTAGGTACCATCACTGAATAGTGGTACACAGTTAGTTATCTCATAATCATCATGAATATTGAGCTATACAATAAAAATCCATAAAATGGTAAATGTTTTGAAATATTATAAATGAGTTTCATAATTATCAAGTTATCTTAGTCAATTCTAATTTTAGTCCCAATGATTATACTAATAATATTATAAAAACAACTATATAAACCTAAACTCTAATAACATATATCTGGATTATGAAGTATTGCAATAGTATAATATATTAAGGATCTCTTCTAGAATGACTAGATAGTTTAATAGTTTTGAAGAACCAAAATCATTCATGATTCTCATATTACATAGTAAATATAAAATATATTTCATATGAAACATTCAATAATTCTTGATTTAATTAATAATATTCATAAAAATATATTAGGGAAAGGAAAAAATTAAATGGTGATATATAATTCTTCATAATATTTATATACAACAGAAAGATATCATTATTAAATAAGGAATAATTAATATCATATGGTAAATAACTAAAAATACATCCATTTTAATCAATAACATCAGAAAAAAATGAATACATGGAAAATATCAATACATGACTGTGACAACATAGATAATAATAGAATAAATCATTTTTATTTTTATTAATTTAAATATGAATGTTATATTCATTATAAAAATTTTAAATAAGTTTTATATCAAAAAGGAAAAAGTTTTAACTAAAATCTTTTTTATAAGTTTTTTATTAAAATTTTAATATCTAAATTATAGAATTTTAATTTTATAAAATTAATTAATTTTTTTCAATAAAAATATAAAAATTTACTTAGGGTTGAATTTAGGGATGTTTGGAAAATATTGACTTTTTATTGAATAGTGAAAAATAAAGATTTTTGGAAAATCGTCATTTCTTTTAGAAAATTAAATAGTTTAGAATTACAATTTTGATTTAAATTTGATGTAAATTAAAATAAGAATTATTTTGTTTTATTAGTAAAGTTATTTTCATTTGTATAATATTTATACTAGACATAAGTATAATAATATTTTTGGGTCTTGAAACACATTTTTTAAGAAAACTATTTTAAAGTGGATAACATTTTTCCATTTTAATTAATTAGAACAACACACAATGGTAAATGTTTTATATTTAATTTAAATAATATAAATATCTAATTATTAATTTGAATACATATAATTGTTATTAAAATCCATAGTGTTGATTTAAAATCATCTTATGCTTGAAATATACATTTCTTGAAAAACCTTTTTTCGTCGCGGCTGGGGGATTCATTTTTTATTAATTTTTTTCATTTATTTGAATTTAATTGGATAAAATACATTAAATATTTTTAATAAAAATAATTTATATTATAAAATAATGTCAAATTTATTTTTCCTCATAACTAATAGTGAATATAGTAAAAATATCTTACAACATTTAAGATAAAAATAGATTTATCAGGGGTTAAACTAAAAAGATAAGGGTTAAAAAGAACAAAAACCTAGATAAATTATATTTTATGATAATATTTCAACTTTATATCATATAAATATTTACAATGGTCAATTTTATATTCTTTTGGTAATTGAAAAACGTGGGTATCAACTTTTCTTTCCAAAAATACCAAGGGTGTCCTTTCCCCCATTTATAATAGGCTACCCACACTCCTCCCCAATTAACGCTTAAAAACATATTGGTTTTCCTATACCTAACCAAATACCGTCCTTACATCCATTACTAAAAAATATATCATATATCTAATCCATTAATTTTTTGGGGATAAACCTTAATAGGCTTTCTAAAGATGATGCATTGTTCTTAACCGAGTGTTTTTGTTTCAATTCTTCCACCTCCCAAAAATCCTATTAAACCACAATGACATAATAAAACAAGTATATAATGTATAATATTATTTTTTTATTTTAATTTAATAACTTAGATATATATATTCTTCCATGAAGTGTTAAATTAAACCATAGTTCATGTGCATAAGAGACTACAACCTCATGCGTCGATGCAGTTTGTTTTCCACCACCTCCCCTTATGGCTGGTCATAATGATAAATTTAAAAATATATATGTGGTATCTGTACAATATTTATACTTTTTAAAATTATTATATCATATATTCCTTAATAATTTTTATTCTATGGGTTATTTGATAACATCACACACGTGTGTGGAGGAAATCCGCCTCGCGAAGCGATTTGATTGTTTTTCAATAATGCATTACAGGGAATGTTATAAATATAAATATAATGAATGTATGTGATATTTATGAAAAATTATGATATTAATTATATATTTATAATTATTTTAATATAAAATATCAATTTGTTTCTTACATTTCCCCTCACTAAAAAATGATAATGTTATTTATAAATACGTGTGTACTACCGCCTCTACAAAGTAGTGTGGTTATTTTTTTCATCACCACATCATAAGGATAATACATATCAGTATATTTAAAGAAAATAAATATTTATTTATGATATTATTATCATTATATAAATATTAAATAATACTTGCCTAGGTTCCATAATTATCATTGACATATTGAAATTTTACTATTGCATGTGTATGACATACAGTCTCTATGAATATAATGTAGTTAAATTATCATAACCATATTTAATGATTGGTTTTAAATGTATAATTTATGTAAAAAAATGATAATTTTTACATGATTATTATTTTTTATATTGTGTAGAAAATACATCTTTGATCATAATCAGCATACTAAAGTCATTTTTGACACATAAGTGAAATACAATCAAAACATCTGAAGTGAACATAAATGATTAAATAATTTTTGATAACAAAGTAATAGATATAATTAAATGAATAATAAACTAAAATAGGTGACAATTTAATTAAATAATTAACATAAGTTTATTTTTAAGGAATATATGTAATATATGTGATGAGCGGGCCTCAAGGTAAGGGAATTTATTTATAAAAATCCTCTTAATATTCTATTAAAACACATTTTCCTCTTTTTAAATATTTTTAAAAATTATTTTATTAATGTATTTATATGGAACTAAATTAATTAATAATGTATATTTTTTATCTTTTGAATCTCTTTCAAAGGGTTTAAAAAAAAATATTTTTACTTTTTTTTGTACGGAATGTTTTAACCTTATTTACTAAAGACAAATAGAATGTTCTATTTTAATGTACATGGTGAGAATGAATTTTACTAATACTATAATAATTATTTTATTATTGGATTAATTTATAATATTTTATTCTTTATTTCAAGAAAAATCCTCTTTTCCTTTTTCTAGATACTTTGGTATTGAAAATGGGTATTTTAATGGATTGGATATTTAAATATCTGGAAATGTTCTCTAATGATGCCAAATAATACTTTACTAGTTTAGTTTTGAATATTTCTATATTTTATTTTTTTATGACTATTTTATGGTTCTTGTTGATTAATTATGATAACGGGTGGTTCTTTTATAATCTAATAATGTGTGGTTTTCTGATAAACAAAGGATATGTGGTAACTTTATGAACCAATAATGGGTGGTTATGTTATAAACCATGGATAGGTCGGTCTGTGATAGACCTCTAATTCATTGGGTATGGAATTTTATTGTTTAGTTTTTTCTTTGTAGGAGTGATATTGATAATGACGTTGCAAGAAACCTATATGTTTTATCTCTTATTTTTATGAGTATTTTGGGTAATACAAAAATTACTATAAATGTAATAAATGATATTATTTTAAAATGAACACATTTTCTACATATTAAGGGTGAAGATTATAAGTTTTTGAAAAAAAATCATGATTTTTCTTGTTTTAAAATAAACCTTCAGGAGTTTTATTTTTTACATCCTGTTTTTTATAAAATGTTTTTTGAAATATTTGGGCATGGAAGGTAATTTATTGGGTAAGAAAATAGTTATTTTGAGCTCAAAGAGTACTGTGTAAAGGAAAGTTTTTATATATAATCATGGACTAAAGGGTTGTTTTATTTTCATTTATGTCCATGACTAAAACTATTGTACTCATTCCATATTTAGAAAATCAAAAGTTTTATGTATGGGTAATAACAATGAATCATTAAACCAGAAAATTATAAACATATGTCATGATAATAAAATGTTCTTTATTTTAAAAGTATTACATTATGGTAAAAAAGGATACTAATTATAAGTGTCTACTTTTTAATATATGGTTTTAATATTAGTTTTATTTATTAATTCACTAAAACTCTAAACCTAATATATATTTGGTTAAATAGTTTTTATAGTCAAAATATCCAAGAATATTTATTGTTTATGATTGGGTCTTTATAGCTGTTATTAGATAAATGGGTTTGATAATTATTTATGTTAGTATAATGTAAATAGAATATCCTTGAAATATTTTACATTATGGTTTTGTTTAAATGATATACCATTCAATTATTATAATTTTCCTTAATATAAAATATATATTTTTAGAATGGGTTTCAGTAAAGGAAACTGGGAAGCTAAAGTAGGATGTCACTAAGGGGATGATATCCTTCTAAATCAGTGTACATGGATGGTTGGAACTGAAACTGAGAAATTTTTTGTGGTTATTGATCGGTTTTAACATGATATAAATTGTTTTGGTATCCATACTATAGATTTAGAAGATCTACCACATTGGAACATGTTGATAGTGGATCGTTTTCTGTGACATCACCCTCCGAAATTTAGTAGATCTTCTAACCCGATGGTATTTGAAGGTTAGATTAAATACATAGAAAATATATTTGATTACATCAAATGTTCAAAACATATAATGGTAACTATTTATATTTACCAACTTTATGGAGATTCCATCCAGTGGTGTTTAATATTTAATAATAACACGGAAAGAGAGGAGGCTTATACCTTAGAATATGGTGAATTTAAGAAACTTTTCCTTGAAAAATATTTTCCTAAGGATGTTCGACATATGATGGAACAAATATTGTAATTTAAGTCAAAGGAAGAATATTTGGGTACAACATATAAATAAAACTTCACATAATTGGAAGAGTGCATCATAAATTATTTATGGGACAATGATAGTAAAATAAATTAGTTTTACTCAAGGTTTAAGCCAATATATTGAAGGTAAATGGATTCATGGGAATTAAAATGCTATGATAAATCTATTTGATGTGTCGATAAGGTATAAATAAAGTTTTATGATAATCATGTGTTCAATGAAAACAACTAGAAACAAGAGATCTAGATAGTTGGAAAATTGGAGGAATGGATCAAATAATCCTGGAAGTAAGAAAATTAAGCTCCCATCTAGTAATAATTATGGTAAAAATAACCCTAGGGATTGCCATATAATGTATAATAAATTTTTTTGATATGGTAATCCTAGTCATATGGCTATTCTCAATAAATAAAATGACCATAAAAAATGAAAAGACAGTTTGTAAGATGTTTTGATATCTATTATTTGGTATATTGTGCCATTGTGTGTCCAAATATAGTATCTCGGGATATAAATCAGCAAGATCAAAAGCAAAAGGGAGTGAAAAAAATAATTTTTCCACTACAATGGTTGATATTGGGCTACCAAATGAAGGGGTGATATGTATGTTTCTATTTTTTTGAATTATTCCAATGCCCCCATTCCAATTTAGATATTCACATTTCTTTGTTTCTAAGAAATTTTCAAGAAATAAGTTAATATAATTTCATGAAAGGAAGATATAATTTCTGTTGAAAACTCAAAATGGAAATATTATAGAAAAATAGTTTATAGGGACCTTCATTTTGTTATTACTGGGATGGTATTTCTTATAAATCTATTTGAACTAACAATAACGGTGCATGATTTTATTATGTGTATGTATTGGCTTTCAATTTATTATGCTAACATAGAATACAGAGTCAAAAAAACTAGTTAATAATTTTATACCTTTGATAACCCACCAAGAAGCTGAAAAATTTATTACAGATGGAAGTGAGTGTTACCTTTTTCATATTGTTGAAAAAACTTTTATAATTAGTGATGTACCAATAGTGATCAAATAAATGGATGTTTTTGCTGATGATTTACATTTTGTTATTCTTGATCATGAGGTTGATTTTTTTGTTCACTTTATTCATGATAACAAACCTATTTTTGAACCCCCTTATCAAAAGTCTCAAGTAGAACTTATGGAATTAAAAAATAATTATCAACAATTTCCTGATAATGGTTTCATTCACCATATAACATCACTATGGGGTACTTCTAGTTTTTTTTATAAAGAAATATTTTTTGATGGAATTTTTCAGTGATTATAGGGATTGGAATAACATAAATTTTATGAACATGTATCCTTTGCCTCAGATCAATGATTTTTTTGATAATCTCTAGGGAGCTCAAAATTTCTCGAATGTTGATCTAATGTTTTGGTACCAGTTGATTATGGTGAATTAGGATTAAATTATCAATACATAATTTTGGACTTCATACAATAATTTTGAGTTTTTTTATATCTATTGGTGTATTCTAAAATTCATGAGGATCATGGAAGACACTTAAAAAAATTTAAACTTAAAGGAAATTAACATGTTTTAGAAACATACTATGTGTGAGTTTTTGTTACATAAAATCATTCCATGGACACGTTATTTCTAAATATGGAATATATATTGACCCTGTAAAAACTAGATATGTTATGAAATGGAAAACGCCTCATAAAAATAAATATTTTTTATTTTTCTTGGATTATCATTTTATTATAGGCATTTTTTTAAACATTTCTCGATTATCCATCCCAATTACTATTCTAACTCGAAATCGAATAAAATGTATCTAGTCTAATGAATTTGATGTTTTTATTTATGAACTAAATAGAATATTGGTGAATTATTTAGTTTTGGACATTTGGAATGGAGAAGGTGAATTTTTAATCTATAATAATTCTTCATTAAAGGGACTAAGTTGTTCCCTAATGTAGAATAGTTAGGTAATTACTTATCCTTCACGGAAACCAAAACCTCATGAGTTAAAATAACCTTCACTTGATCTGGAAATAGTTGTAGTGTCTTTTTCTTTAAAAATTTGGAAGCATAAATTGTATGTGGTAAAAAGTAAAATATTTACCAATAATAAAAGTTTTAAGTATATATAAAAAAAAATTGAACCTGAGAAAGATAATATGGCTAGAAATGATCAGGGATTATGATTTCATGATAGATTGTGATCCTAGAAAATTAAACAAATTTTACTATGCATTGAGTAGTAAAAAATAATTATACATCAAACATGTTATGTTTGGAACATAACGCTTTGGTAAATGATTTTTTTTAATTTTTCCCTAGATGTTGTGGATATAGGGACATCATATTTTTTTTATTTAATGTTTTATTATAGTTTAAATTCTTTTAAATAATAGTAAAATATCATAAAGGGGATCATGTTTTGTGGTAAAATATCAAATTTATAAATAAGGGTAAATTTTCTATATTTAATATTCATAAATATGGTGTAATCAAATTTGGGAAATTATTATGTTTACCTTTTTATCTCCAGTTAATGTGAGAGTTTTTAGTGAATCTATTTGTTCTCTATTTTTTATTAATCCCATAAGCACTAGGATGTATTTAGACCTTTGGAAGTATTATTGGTTGTATGGAATGAAAAGGCGTATTGTCGAATTGATCACGAAATATTTGACTTGTTAGCAGGTGAATATAGAATGAAAAATACCGAAGGGAATGCTTCAACCTTTTCCAAATCCATATTGGAAATGGGAAAACATAAAAGTGGATTTCTTACAGGTACTTCTATATAAATATCAAGGTAATAATATGATTTGGGTTATTTTTGATCGAATAACTAAACCTATAAATTTCCTTCTAATTAAATATATTACCTTTTTGGATCAGCGTTCAGGAATATATCTCAAGGATATAGTAAGGTAACATTGAGTTCCTCTATCTATTATTTATAAACATGATCTTAGATATACAACTAATTTCTAAAAAGGACATTAGAAGTCATTGAGTACTAAATTGAATTTCAATATAGCTATTCATCCTCAAAAAGATGATCATTATGAAAATATGATTCACACCAATTAAGATATGATTCATTATTTTTCAATGTATTTACATGGAATTTTGGATATATATTTCTTTAGTTGAGTTTTATTATAATAATAGTTCTCATTAGAGTATAAATATGGAACCATTTGAAGGATTATATTAAAAGTAGTGTCAGGAAATAGTTTTTTCAGATGAAGTAGGAGAAAGGGAGTTTATAGATTCATGGTTGGTTGAGTAAATGGATTATAAGGTGCATTTTATTTAGTAACATGTGACGATATTTGAGAGCTGAAAGAAAATTTATGTAGATAACAAGAGGAATGGTGTTTCTTTCAAAGTAGGTGATCAAGTTTTTCTTAAATTATCTCCATATAAAAGTGTTACATGTTTTGGTATAAAGGGTAATGTGATTCTATTTTTTATTAGACCATTGTAAATCTTGGATAAAGTTGTAATTGGTTCCTAGAAAGTATATTTTTCCCCAAGTCTATCCTAGGTACAAAACGTATTTCATGTTTCATTATTAATGAAATATGTACATGATTCATATCTTGTATAAAGACTTGAATTAATTTTGTTGGAAGATAAAATTTCTAATGAAGAATTACCTATTCAGATTCATGATCATTGATAAAAACTATTTTATAACACTGTTATTTTTCTAGGTAGGGTTTTATGTAAAAACCATATGTTTGAAGAGGCAACATGAAAATCTAAAAATTCAAAAAGGTAAATATATCCCCAATTGTTTAAAAAATGAATGAAATTATGAAGATGCAATTAAAAAAGGGTAAACGGTTGAAAAACCTAGTTAATTATTGAATAAATCACTTTAATTCTTATTAATATGAATTAGAAAGTTATATTCATTTCAAAAAATATTTAAATCACAAAGGAAATTGTTTTAACTAAACACTTTCCATATAAGGTTTTTCTTTAAAAGATTAATTTATAACTTATATACTTCTAATTTCATAAAATTAAATTCATATTTTAAATCATCATGTCAATAATCACTTATTTTGTAATTATGGGAATTTATGGAAAATATTTATTTTTCAGTGAATAGTGATAAATACTAATTTTTTAAAAATGTTATTTATTTCCAATAATTTAAGTAATTTAAATGTACCATAATGTATTAAATTATATTTTTTAAAATAAATATATATTATTTAGTTATATTTAATACAATTAATTACATTTTAATCAACTTTACACTAGATTTAATTTTTGTGTTCAAAAACACATTTTTCTGACAACTGTTCTAAATTGAAAATTTTTTCTTTATTTTAATTGAATTAAAAACCACAAATGAGGAAATTTTAAATATAATTTATAGATTATATATCTATAAATATTAATTCAAATTCATATAAATATGATTACTAGTGATAGATTTAATATAAAATCATCTTATCCCTGATAAATTCGTTTCTTCCAAGCCACTTTTTCTGCATCAATGGGGTTTTTTAAAATAAAATTCAAATAGTTAGTTGAATTTAATTTTATAAAATATATTCATTATTTTTAATTATAATAATTTCTACTATATAATAAGGTTAAAATAATTTTATGTTATAATGAATAGTGAAACAAGAAAATTGTTTACCTCAATTAATGTAAAAAATGATTTATCGAGGGTTAAAATAAAAATATAAGTTTTAAAATAACATAAAAAACATTCCTAAATAATATTTTATTTTCTTATTTTTACTTTATGTTATATAAGGATTGGGAACAATCCTTCTTGGAGCATAGTTAAATGTGGAAAATGTGGGTATCACTTTTACTTTTCAAAAATTTCAATTGTGTTCTCTCTCCCATTTATAAAATCCACCACCACTCACATCCTCTTAAAAAATCATCAATAAATTGAGATGTTATTATTTTATTTTTGTAGCCTATATCCATATCCTCTTCCTGGAAGTAGGATATGAAATTTTTCTTCATTGTTACGGACTACCACCTCACAAATCGATGTAATTCATTTTCCATCGCCTCCTCTTACAACTATTTATAATATTGTATTTCAAGTATATATATGATATTTGAAACATAATTATACTTATGTAGTTTTTATATTACATATATATTCTTTCATTCCATTCCACGGTTGTTATTATAGTATCCCTTATGTGGACAGTTTATTACAACCATGCAATGCGATGCGATTTATTTAAAAATAATGCTTTAAATATATGGTAATAAGAACAATGTTGATGAATATATGAGCTATATGTGATATAATTATGATATTAATTAAATATTTATCATTATGAAAAGAAAATATATCATTTTTATTCTATACTCTCCACTCATTGAGAAATAATTAGGTCGTTAGTACGTATATGTGGTCTACTGCCTCCATGGAGAGATGTGATTCCTTTTTTTCCCCATGTCACATGTATGATATCTATTAGTATATTAACTGAAATAGTATGAGGTTGATGATATGATTATATTTTTGGAAAGCTAAAATAATTTATACATTTCTTCGATACTGATCGTTGAAAATTAGAAAATTTACTCATTCATATATACATCCTACCATCTGCATGATTGTAATTTAGATCATTTTTTATAACCATATTTCATGACTGGTTTCAAAAGAATAATTAATTTATAAGAAAATTATTATTATATCATTAATATTATTCTAGAGATCAGTTTAAAATAAATTTTTTAACCACAGTCAACCTATGGATGTCATTTTTTGACACATAATCCCAATAAGGAAAAAAACATTAGAATTTAACTTAAATGATTAACTAATTTCTTAAAGAATGGTTGGAGAAAAAATAAAAGGAATAATAAAATCAAAAAAAAAAATTATTAAGTAAGAAATTTATTTAATTTTACCTTTTAGGAAGAGAAAAACATATCTGAGATATTAGATTCAATGTTAGATACTTTTTATTTAAAAATACCATTATAATGTTTCCTTAGAAATCTTTTTCTTCCATGTCCATATTTTTAAGAATTACATTATGGATGTATTTATATGAAAATAAAATAATTTATGAAATATATTTTACATATCTTTTTATTTTCTTTTAGTGTTTTCAAAATGTAATCCTTTTCCATTTTCTTTATGAAATATTTTGACTTTCATTACAAAAGACATATTGAATGTTCTATTTTAACATATATGGGGACAATAAATTTTCTAGCGATTATAAAAGAAATTTTAATTTTGGATTAATTTTTAAGATTCCATATTCTTATTCATGAAAAAACCTTCTTTCCGTTTTTCTATTAATTTTGTTATTGAAAATGTTTTTTTAAAATAGAGTGGATATTTCAATATCCAAAAAAAAATTCATATGGGTGAAAAAAAAAATTCATTATAATGTCAAAAATTTAATGATTTAATGTGTTATGAATATTTTATAGTTCTTAGACATTAATTAAGATTATGGTTGGTTATTTTATAAAAAAATAGAGGGTTGTTCCTTGATAAAACAATGATCAGTGGTTATGTTATAAACAAAGGAAGAGTGGTTAATTTATAAAAAAATAATGGTTAGGACCGTGATATCCCCCTAATTCATTAGGAATGGTCATTTATCATATAGTTATTGTCTTTGTAAAAACAATATGGATAATGGTTTCTTAAGAAACATATATGTTTTTCAAGGAATACTAGAGTTTTTTATGGTAATCCATTGATTTCTAAAAATGAAAAAATGGATATATTTTCAAAGCAAAGTATTTTATACTTCTTAATAGTGAAAGGTACTATATGTTGAAAGAAATAATGATTTTATCATGCTTTAAAAGGCCCCAAAATGAGTTATATTTTGTCCTTTTCTTATGAATTTTTTTATAAAAAAAATCTGTAAAGAGAATATGATTTTTTTGGGTTAAAATAGTTTTATTTTATGACCAATGTTAAATTTTAGAAAAAAAAATATAATTTAAAATGGAATAATCTGTCTACTTGTTATCTTTTATGCCCTTTACTGATATTTTTTTGATTATCCCATGTTTAAAAAAAATAATAGGGTTTATGTATGGGTAATACTAAATAATAATTCAAGATGAAAGTCATGAATATTTTTTCAAAAAAAAAGAAACTATTTTTTATTCTGAATATTTTACATTATACTAAAAAATGGATGGTGATTAAAAGTGTCCACTTTTTTAAATATACAATTTTATTAAGTAGTATTTATATATTCATACTAAAAAAATTTAAACATAAAATATATTTAAGAAAGGAAAGTGAATTCTTGTTTGAAGACACTACAATATATAATGATTAAGGACAATTATTTACAGTAATTCCATGGATAATAATAATTGAATTCTCAATGAATTAAAAGATTAATATTGTATTTACTGATATCAAAAATCATGATATCTTTATAATCATTAACTTATAACAATATAGTATAGTAAATGGGTGGGTATACACCAGAATACCTTCTACGAAGGCCAATTAATTTGTATCATAAGACCTGTAAATGCGTCAAGGGGAATTCTTTAAACCAGTCCAACCCATCACTGCATGTCCAATGAATCCCACTTATATTAATGGTCAATTGTATTCAAAGAAATATACCTTATCAATAAATATCCATATTGAGTAGAGAAAATGGGATATTAAGTATCCCCAATCAATCAGATTACTTTCTTTTTAATCATCATTTATAAAAATAGAAGGAAGAATATGGATATCGAAGAGAAATGTAATGTCAAATTAAAAATTATCACAATAAAGGGACTATTTCAAGACAAATTTGACAATGAAAAAAATAAATAAGAGATAAAATATAACGATCAATTCACCATGAAATTATATTTTTTTTGTAAAGTTGGGTATTTTAATTAATATATGAAAATGAAATTGAAACATTTAAAACAACCTTTCATAATAGAGTTATATTTGTAAAATCATTGAAAACATATAGAAGAAGTTAAATATCATAAATAGTTATAATGGATGGAAATTCCATTATGCTGAAAATGTTAAAATAGATATAATTTAATTTGGATTTTAATTAGGAATGTTGATAATTTCCCTTTTGAAAAATATTATAAAGGTTCATTTCAACCCTTATGAAAATTCAAGGATAATATAAAATATACCTAGTAAACCATTTGAATAAATATTTTTGACATTTTCAAAATAATTTTGAAAAATATGGATATTGAAGAATTATATACTTGGTCAAGAAAATAAATTAGAATTGTTTTTATTTAAAAATATACTTTCATAATTCAAGTTCCATTGAGATGAAAAGATATAAACAAAGATATTAAAAATCCTTACATATTCATATGATTAAAAATAAATGTATGTTATGAAGTATACAATATAATATTACACAAATGAAAATTAAATCAGTCCCAAAAATGAGATTATAAAATAAATCCTTACCCCTTTGGTAACATTTAATTTGTAAACCCCTAAAAGAGTAAACATAAATTGATTCATTAATCTTCATGAATAAAGTTATATTCATCTAAAATATTTCAAAGGGTTATCATATAAATCCCAAAAAATAAATAGGTTCATAACACAAAATAAGTCTAAGTGGAGTGGAAATTGAGAAGAAATCTCTTTCCTCAATTTTGACTTCTCTCATTGGTTCTCTGACCACCTATATAATAAATTTTAATTTATTAATCTTAAATACCATAAAAATTCATATCAATTAATTTTATGACACCTCCATTCAAAGATATCCCTCATGTACTGGAAATGAAGTAACTAATATAATGACCCTTGAGTCCTACCTCTGGTAGGCCCCAAGTTATACACAAGCACTTTGGGTTTAAAAATATAACATATGGGTTGGAATTACAACAATAATAATACCAGAATAGGATATTGGACAAAAATCCACCAAAAAATCTAATAGTTAAAACAAAATTAATATAAAATTATCCAATAATTCTTGAACAATATTAACTGATATAAATAAAAGTCTCATGTAAATACCAAAAGACAAGTCTTATAGCAACAACTTAATAGAATCTCTAAAACCCTAGCTAATGATGTCCAAATATTTCCCCACAGTCCTTCTATAAACAATTTTTTTATATTAATAATAGAGAATTAGCATATAATTATAATCAATAGGAACATTCTCAATATTTGAATTACTTATGTGAAAATAGAATACTAATTCCCCTGTGAACGAATAGTTAAACCAACAAGAACCTAAACAGATCAACTTAACCACCCAATCCTCACTATATAATACTCACAAAATCACATATCTAATAAAAAACATAATGATCATAAATAAAAAAGGCACCTCACTACCACATCCCCACTAACATTCCGCTATGACGCCCCATGCTTGAAAATCCAATTCTCATATCCTTTCTGTGTATATACCATTTCACAATACATCTCAAATGTGGGTTTGGATATATACCTACCTAACTCCGTCACCAACACAAGTTCTAGAGTCTCATTTCAACATAAGATATGTTTCATCACTTCTCATCTCACTTTAATACACTAGGGTCATCTCACCACTACACATAACGTAACTCAAGAAGTAGGGTATCATTAAAGTGAAGGACATCAACCTCATGTCATCCTCTTACCATACTTGTAACACCTTGAGATTTTATGAAATATTTTTTTCAATTAAATTTAATCATTTATATATTTTTCTTTACATGAAATGTCAATTTCATCATGTGTTACATGAAATTCCGTGTTTGGACTGTGTTACAAATAATGCTGAGTTTAGCTTGCATTACATGAAAAATTAAATTCAAAGAAAACATGACATATTTTTAAAATATTATTATTATTTTATCACTGAGGCCTTTGAATTAAGGGTATGAATATGACTAAATAAAATATGAAAATATGGTCTACACATAAATATATATTAAATTATTTGGTGATGAATTAATTATAACTTATAATAAAATAAAAACTTTTGAATATAAAGGTAATATTTTTCAGAAAATAAAATTTTTATAAGAATAAATGTGTTTTATATAAATAAATTAAAAATATTTCTTATGTTGAATGATTTTAATGAAATTTATATACTATATTTTTAATAAAAATTTTAATATTTACCTTTTTTCTATAAAATAGATAAGAATAAGTCCAATTTTACGCATAAAATATATATTTCTCTAAAAATTGGTTTTTTATCTCTTAATGGTGCACTTATTTAGAAACATAATAATGACACATTTAATTTTTTTAATAAAATAAACTTTATTTTGAAAATAATTGTATCAAAATTATTTTTCGGTGAATTTTTTTTAATTTTTTGAAACGTTTCATTTTTTGATGAATACTGAAAAATATTGAATTTTAATTAAAAATGAATTTTAATTTATATAATTTATAAAGATAAATTTAATTTTAAATTGGATTAATAGAATAATTAATTAAATTTCACAACTATTAATGTAATTTATGTAATTTTAATAAATTACATATTTAAATTGGATATAATATTATGTAAACTTTTGAATACTTCTGCTTCAAAAAATCGTTTTCTTATCATGTTTGTGGAATTAATTTTAAATTATTTAGCATGGTTAAGGTGCAAACAAGGTTATCGGGGGTTAAACTGCGAACATAAGGGTCAAAAATGACCTACAAACATATAAAAACCATTTTTATGGATATATTTCGAAATTATTTTTTCAATGTTCATTAATGTAAAATTTTTTAGGCTTCTAGAATGATAAAAACATTATTAACATTTAATATTTTCAAAACAATTACAAAGGTGCCACTCATCTCACTTATAAAAGGCCACACCCTCACCTATCTTATTCCAACTTTCACACCTATTTGGTTCATCAAATGCGTTAAAAACACTTATAAAATATCCATCCTCTAATCATATAAGCATTATTTTAGAAATAAACTCATCCTAGGAAGGATTTATGAGAAATCCTAAGTAGGATACCCTAATAACATGTATCATTCAACAACATGATTTTTTATTTTATTTATTCCTCCATCAAATGTGTTACAAAATAATCGCCATGGGTTTGGTGAAATTCCACCTTGTGAACCGATGTCAATCGTTTTTCCATTACCACCTAAAACTGATTGTAATAATTATGGATTTATTATTTATATAGGATATTTATGATTTTATTATGATTATTTAGATATTATTTCATAAATACCTTCAAACAATCAATTTTTTTAGAATATAATAATGTCTCTCTTGTGTAGAGTAGACTAACCCCTCGTAAAGTGATGTGATTCTTTCACACTTTATATTGACGTTATAAAGGATGGTTTTAATAAAAATATTTGATATATATGACATCATAATAATTCCATAATGATAATATATATATATCATTTACTTTTGATCATT
Source organism: Viscum album (assembly GCA_963277665.1). Classification (NCBI taxonomy): domain Eukaryota; kingdom Viridiplantae; phylum Streptophyta; class Magnoliopsida; order Santalales; family Viscaceae; genus Viscum; species Viscum album. Next base: position 2,012,939,253 of record OY728126.1, read on the forward strand.
TTAATCTGATGGGAAAATGAAAATAGTTTCATGCGTATGTATAATGTACCGTCTCCATTAACGATGCACTTCATTTTCCTATCACTAAATTTCAAGGATTTATCTAAATACATATATACCGAATATATATTATTTATATATCATTTTTAAAATTATTTATATTATGAAACTATTATCTATGTCACATAACTAAATATAAATAGTCAAAACATAATCAAAAAACAAAGTAGTTATTTATTAAAACATGACCTTAACAAGAAAATTTTCAATAAATGGGTAATAAAATGGAAGAAGTAGATAATATGTGGTATTATATATATTAATATGGTGATTTGATATTTTTATAATAAACTAATATTTATTAAATAGTAATTTTGAATGACTATAATGGAATTCAACCCTTATATTAATGAATTACTGTCTCACATTTAGTATCAGTGAGACACAAGCCATATTCAGAAAGTATTAATTTTTTGTGGTGTATATACTTCCCCAGAATGTATTTTATTATAAATATAATGATTTTTTTATTTATATATCCATTTTATAATATCTCTTTTATTGGGTTTATAGTTTAAAAAGTTAACAAATTTTTATAGGATTTTTGTCCTAATTTTCCCCCTTTGGGACATAAGTTACGTTATTCCCCTATCTTCTTCTATGATGTATATACTCTAATTTGAAAGTTTATATCATGTATCTACTTTATTTAATGATATTTCTAATTTCATAAATTTTATTCTTTATCGGTCATTATGATCTAAAATATTACAAAAGTTGTAATGGATTTTGTCGTAATTTTCCTTCTTTGAGATGTATATTATATTATGATATTATTTTCTTCCACAAGGTTTTTATACATCCCCTTTGACCTTTAATATCTTGAATTTATTCATAATAATTATATTTTTAGATTTATTTAATTTTATTCCATCATATGGTTTATGATTCAATGATTTCAAAGTTGTAAGATTTTTATTTTACATTCTCCTAGCTTATATTGATTGTTTATTATTTAGTCTCCTATGATAAAACATTATAATATAAACCTCAATAATTATCATTAATTTTATTATACTCTGGTTATACATGATATCTTCAAGTAATGGTATCATTTTCCCACTCTTTGGTACATGAAATAATTGATAAAATGTTTTTCAGAAAAATCATGTTTATTTCTCCCATCGATCAAAAAACCTTTTTCTTATAAAATTATGTTTTATAAAAATATTTCAATTTTTTTAACATTACTAAAATGATTTATTTAATGAATTTTTACCCATGTTTTATTTTTTTAAAATGATTTAAAATGAATATTCATTTCATTTTCCATAGAATTCCAATTTGGATTTTATAGAAAAAATGATAAGAATATTTGTTTTTAAAATTCATGGAAAAAATATCATTTCCCATTTTCATGAATTCTCAATGATTTCAATATTCCCTTGTATGTTTTTAAATATATTTTCAATGAAATTTAGTCCTTTCTATTTGGTAAATTTCATAATTCTAAATAAATTATTTCCAAATGAAGTGGTTTTATTATAATTTTTTATGATTAAAATAGTGTTTATTCAAAATAAAAATGATATTTTCATTAGGAAAAGTTGTAAAAGAATTTTTGAAGCTTCCATTATATTTTCTCAAGTTTAATTTTAAATAAAATTATTAATATAATGTTTTTATAAGTTTTTTTCAACGTGTAAAAGATATATTCCCCTAGAAACGTTCCAAGTGAGTTGTATTTCAATAATCATATTCCATCTAAGATGATATCCTTAGATATAAAATATTATTTTATTGGAATATGAACCAGGGGTACCATTCTTATTCCTTCTCTAAATGATTTATTATGGAGTTATGTTTATGAAACTCTTTTATCTTATGTGGGTTATATCGTGATAAAATTATTATGGAAAAAAATTCTTATAATAGGTTATTCTATGAGTAAATGATGATATTATTATGAAACTAATCTCTTTTCCACATGTTATGATATAATAAAATTCCTATTAAACCCAATTTGTTTCATTAATTTTGATATGATGAATTTTTATGATCATTTTTAAAACATCTTTATGATTCTTATTATGAGATGGGTGGGCCCAATATATCCATACAATTTATTGGGTAAAGATTTATATCTCATGAAATAGAAAAGATAGGAATGATGAGTGAACAAATTTCAGTAAGAAAATAATGGAATGGGATGTGAACCAGGTTCAGTAAAGGAATTTTTCTGCTGTGATGATATTGGGGGTGAACCTTGACTAATATTATCATTTGGGGAGTGAACCCATTCCACTATGATATAAATAATTCCACTAGGAATGGGGGTGTGTCCTTCTTAAGAGGTGTAGTTTCATATTTTCTTATGTGTATGCCAAAAATTCCATGAATTATTCTAATGTAATACTCTCATTTGAAGTTTTATTTGATTAAATTATGATTAATGTCTTATGAATTTCCAATATTTTTTTCATGACTTAATATTATGATTTATAACATGTAGGGCACGATTTTCAATTTTTATGTTATTGTTCTTGTACCATTATGTTCATGTTATGATTATATATCTCCTTTTTAATCCTTACTGAGCATCTAATCTCATCCTTTCTTATGTTTCCTTTCCCTAGGTAATGAATAAAGGTTTTATGTAGTGTATGTATTTGACAAGTACTAAAATGGAACAACTTCTTGTTAAACATTGAATATATTTCATCAAATTAGAATATTGTTTACCTAGTATTAGAAGACACAAAACTATTATGGTCCTCAAGTGTATTTTTTGTAATGTTTTTAATATTCATCTGGAAATATGTAACATCTTTATATGAAAATCCTAGGAGTAAATAGTTGATATTAGATGGAGGTTTAATTAGAATTTTAAAACTAGGATTATAAACCTTACGTGAGATCCCTAGGGATATTTCTTACTCTATTTATAGGGGATTCTGAAAGGACAATTCTATGGATGAGTCAAAGTATAATAAAATGTCCTTGAATTTTTGCGAAGGATTTAGTGAGTGGTTTCCAACTAATTATGTTAAGGTATAGACACTACAAGTGGATGGGGATCTAATATATATGTAACTTGAGGAATCGAAAATGAAAAAACTGTATTGAGATATACTCGATCGGGAACTAGTGGATTATAATGGTCCTTACTTCACAACTAGTTTGACACACCAAGGGAATATTCTTTGGAAATTCAACAACACTTTATGAACCATCATGAAGGATTTTAATAGATGATGACTATGAATAACCTAGGATAAGCCTCAAGTGTCATAGATTAATAGTAATGTTTAATTATTTAATCATCCAATAAGTGATTTTTTCATGATTATATGGTTTTCAATTATGATTAGTTTTTCTCATGATATGATTCTTGGGTTTAGTCAATGGTGGGAACTAAAATAAATAGAGATAACATTGAGTGTGATCGAAAAATTTATGATCACTAGCCAAATGGGATAATGACTAGGGTAAATGATTTTTTGATTATACACAATTAGTTAGCACATATCATTATTAACAATTTTCACCTTAATGAAATATCATAATCACCAAATAAAAGAAGGATGTAGTTTTTTTGAGAGTTCATATAATAGTGACTATGGATGAAAAAAGATACAATTTCTTATATGTCTATAATGTGGAAAGAAACATTCAAGGGAATATATCAGTGGGTTTAGGAGATATTTTTGGTGTTAAAAAGAAGAACACAAATCAAGTAACTGGAAATTAAAAATGAAACGTTCAGTTGACAGAATATAAGAGAATAATGGTCCCCCTAAGTTATCACTAATGGTTAAATGTTTTAAATGTCTAATATATGAGAATTATTAAAATCGATATCCTAATGGGAAAGTTCATGAAGAAATTACATAAGTTTGTATAAGTAATGGTTATATTTCTAACGTTGAATAGACTAAAAAATAAATATGAAAGGAATAAGTGTTCAGGAATAATACTATGAAGACAGGTTAATGGTTTATGAAGAATGTGTAATTATTGATGTATTTGGATTCATTGAATTGTATTTTTATCAGTGGTATTTTTGTTATTAAAATCATGAGATGTTGATGGATTATTCCACATTAGTTTTTCATTGAGGAGTTTCAAAAATATATTTAATAGTGATAATGGTGTACAAAAGTGATTTAATCTCAAGGTGATATTTTGGTTTTGGGAAGGTACCACCTAATATGTTATAGATGCTGAGAAAATGGTATTTAGTTTGAATAAAGAGATCATTGATATGGATAATGTAAATTGGAATGTATTGGTGACCTCAGAACTGATAAAGGATATGGTGAAAAAGTGGTCATGGATTTTAGAACATTATTGGAACAATGGAATATGATTAATAATCCTTGGTTTTATTCAATTAATGTGGAAGAATTCTTTAATTAATTTATATTTTATGGTAATTCTGGTTACTACCAAGATTCATAAGAATATATAATTATGGTATTAACATGTTTTTTATTTGACAATCAAGATCCACTTTTTGATATATTTTGGATTAATGATCAGTTGATTTTTATAAATTTTGTGACCTTATTTTTAATGATTTTTATTTTAATCTTTTATAAGGGATATAATGATACACATTGATGAAATGGAGTATGTTTAACTTATTATGAGGCCTTATATATTAATTTAAAACTCCACCAAATGAAAATTTATCAATATTAGATAACTCGTGATAACCATTTTGTGGTGATGATAACTATAGAGAGTCGAAATGACTCATCGTTCTATTTAGATATATTATGATTTGTTAGTTATTTTGAAACAAATCACTTTTATTTCATATTTTAAGAGAGTAAGTGGAAATATATCAAGGTGTAACCAATGGATTAGATTATGCCTATAAAATGGAATTTAATCAATTATATCTTCTTGTGAGAACTCCTCAACTTTAAGAAAATACTATTGAAATAAATTTTTTACTATTTGTCATCAACTTTTTTAAAATTAATGACATTTTCATGCCAATTTAGTCTATGGTTTTATGGCCATTAACCTACTTCTAAAAATCCACTTTCTTGTGATCGATGTTCTTTACCACTCTTCATTAGTATTTAGTTGTTATTTTTCCTCTTCTATATCCACGTTTTAACTTCCCACCTATGTTCTCCTATGTGGAAAGCTAGTTGTAGGTTCCTTTTTGTAACCATTATGTTCCCAAAATTCCATTTTTAATGGATGTTTAATTATTTCCCTGTATGATTTAGGAAATTTTAACTGTTTAACCTTTGATGAACAAGATAAATTTATAGAGAGAAATTCATTTTAAAGGGGGGAGAAAGTAACACCCCACGAGATTGTAAGCTTATTTTCTTTCAAATAAATTAAATATTTTCTATATTTTTATTTAAAAACAATATCAATTTTATATTTCATTAACCACAATGCTGATTTTTTCTTGCATTATATGTAACACTAGGTTTATCTTTGGTTGCACACAACACTAATTTAAACGAAACATAACATATTTTTAAAAAACTATTAGTTAGTTATCACTTAGACCTTGGAATACCAAGTATGAATAAGATATAGTATATTATGAAAATATTTCTCAAACGTGTATATATAATGAATTATTATTTTTTCATATTAATTAGAAACTAACATAAAAACAATATCAATATAAAAGAAATATTTTTATAAAAACTATTTTTATAAGAAAAATGTTGTTTTACATCAATAAATCAACAAAATAACTTATGGTTAATGATATTAATGAAATATATATATAGTATTTTGGATAAAAATTTTAATATTAATCTTATATGTTTTTAGACAAGATATAAGAACAAATATAATATTACACTAAAGAAATCTAGTCTTCTAAACACTATTTTCTCACTATTTAATGGATCACTTATTTTAAAAATATTTTTTGAAACATTTCTAAAATATATTTTAAAAAATAACCTTAATTATTGAAATATTCAAAAAAAATTAGATTAGTGTTAATTTTTAGTATTTTTCTAGAACTGTTTCATTTTTTACGAATAATGAAAAGTACTGAATTTTAATTGAAAACTGCATTTTCATTTTAATAATTTCAAAAGTTATATTACTATTTAAATTATATTTATTGTATAATTTGTTAAATTATATATCTATTAATCTAATTTATGTCATTTTAAGAAATTTAATAATGATACTCGATAGAAAAACATAGTAATATTTTGAACATTTTCGCTTTAAAAATATGTTTTCTTGTTACGCGTGTGGGATTAATTTTAAATTAATTTTAAATTAATTTTTTAAACGTATATGAATGAAAATTTTCAAAATTAAAACCATATTTTGAATCAAAACCATTTAAAATGTCTATTATTTTTAACTTAATTCTCTACCAAAATGAGTTATGAAAAAAAATTAGTTACCATGGTTAAGGTAAAAACTGAGTAGACCAGGAAAAAAATGACCTAAAAACATTTATAGCACCCATTGGATACAAATTGTTGACCATATCTCTTATATTTTTTATAATGGCCCATGATGATAACATGGGTAAGATTGAATCTTTTCAAAAAAAATTATAACTGTGTCACTCACCTCACTAATAAAAGGTCACCCACTCTCCACTCTTCTTCACACCTTCACACCCCTTTGTTTCAAACAAGACCTTCCCAATTAAGTTTAAAACATCACCCATGTCATCTTATATTCCTTATTTAGGAAATAAATCCATTCTATGAAATATTTAAGTGAAAACCTAAGGAGGACTACCACCTCACGGAACGTTGTCAAACATTTTTCCATTGCCACCTATTATGTTTGGTCACAATGATGGTTTTATTAATTATATATGACTTTTATTATTCATTTTTTATTATTTTATTATTAATTCACACATACCTTAATAATCTTTATTCTTTAAGAATATGATAACATCGCTCATGTGTCTGATGGATTACCACCTCACTAAGTGATGTGATTCATTCACAATTTACATGGACGGTATTAAGGATGGTTTTAAAAACATATAATATATATATGATATAAAAATATTTATTAAATGATAATATATATATATATATATCATTTACTTTCCTTTCTATCAATCTGACAAGAAAATGGAAACAACATTCATGTGTATGTATGACCTAATATCTCCATAAATAGTGTATTCCATTTCATATCACTATATTTTATGGAATACTTTAAACACATATATACCAAATATGTGTGATATTTATATTATTATTTATATTTAGAAATTTTGAGACAATTATTTATGTAATATGAACAAAAATAACAAGTTAAAACTTATATGAAAAACAAAGAAGTTATTATAGGAAACATGACTATAACATGGAAATGTTAAAAAAAAATTTAATAACAGTGAATAAATAAATAATATATGGTGATATATATTGTAATATTTTTATATAATGGATTTATAATAAACATATATTTATTATAAAGTAGTTTTTAATGAGTACAATGGAATTTAAGACTAATGGTAAGGGATTTCGATCTCACTTTTATTTTCAACGAGTTGTAGGCCAAATTCACTTCATATTGTTTTTATGTGGTGTATATAATACCCATGAATGTATTATATTATTTTTATATTGTAAATTATTCATATTCATATATCCATTTTGGAATATCACTTTCATAGGGTTTATGGTTCAAAAATTTATCAAATCGGTACTAGATTTTAGTCCCAATTTTTCTTCATTAGGACATAGGTTATGTTATGCACCTATCTTTTTATTTGAGGTTTATATAAGTCCCATTTTGGATTATATATCATGAATATAAATAATCTCATGACATTTACTACTTCATTTTCTGTTATGCATCATTAGAGATTACTATTAATAAGATTAATAAACCAGTGGGGGATTTTTTTTCTATATTTTCCTTATTTGAGACATATGTTATGTTATGCACCTATACTATTTCAAGAGGTGTATATACAAGAACTTTTACATGTAATATCATGAATTTATTCAATCTTTTGATATTTTATATTACATTTTATTTTATTTCTTCATGGGTTTTATGATTCAATTATTCCAAATTGGTAAGTATTTTATGTTATAATCTCATCACTTATCGGGATTATTTATGATTAAATATTAAAATATTTAAATATCATGATCTAGCATAAAATATTCTCATGAAATGTCATTTCCTATGTTTATTCATTATATATTGAATTAATGGTATCATTTTTAATCTCTTTGGTACATAAAATAATTGAGAAAATGTTTTTTAATAAAAATCATCTTTATTTATCTCTTCTGTCGAAATCACTTTTTCTTCCAAAACCATGTTTTATAAATATGATTTCAATTTTTTTAACATTCTTAAAATGATTTATTAATGAAATTTTTACCCATGTTTTAATCTTTTACAAAAAATGAAATGAATATTTATTTTGTTTTCAAAAAAAAGCTTGTTTAGATTTTATCAAAAATATGAATTGAATATTTTTTTAACAAGCATGGTCTAAACATTATTTCCCATTTTCATGAGCACACAATGATTTCAATATTACATTATTAGTTTTTAAATATATTTTATAAAAAAATTATATAATACTTGGTAATTTTCTGGATAATTATCTAATTTCAAAATGAAAATTATTTTTAAAGTGTTTTATGTTTTGAATAGTGTTTTTGAAAACGAAAATGATATTTTCCTCAAGAAATATATAATATTATTTTTAAAATATTTATTTATATGATTACAAGTTTATTTAAAAATAAAATTACTTCTAAAATGTTTTATGCATTAATTTTTTTCCAAAATGGAGTGGATATATTATCCATGAAACATTCCAAGTGAATTAGATTTAAAATATAATATTCCATCTCTAATGACATACTTTGATGTAACTTATGATTTACAAAAGATATGAACTAAAGATACCATTATTATTATTTTTTTAAATGTTTCATGAAGGAAATATTTTTATGAATCCTTTTTCTCTCCCATAAGTTATACCATGGTAAAATTACTATTAAACCGGCTTCATTTCATGGGTTATGATATAATGGAATGATGAAATGATTATGAGACTTATCACATTCCCATAGGTTATGATAAGATTATGTTTTTATGAAACCCATTTCATTTTATTTTTTATGATATAATTAATGTTTTAATTTTTCATGGAACACATATATATGATTTTAATTATAAGACGAGCAGGACATGTAGCTCCCTTCAATGCATTGGGTATAGATTTATATCTCATTAGATAAACAGGAATGGAATGTGGAGTCAACCTGGTTCATTAAGATAGGGCTAGAATGGGGAGTGTGTCTAGTTTAGTAAGGTAATTTGTCTTTTATGATATTAATGGGAGTGAACCTTGACTACTATAATGGTTTGGGTTTTGATTGAATTCTATTATTATAAAAAGGTTTCCACTCTGAAAGATGGTGTGTCCCGCCGAGGAGGTGTATCTACTTCTATTCTTATATTAATGAAATAAAATTCATGTCTTATGCCAATTTTATTCTCTAATAGCCCATGTTCATTGATTATATTATGATTCATGCCTTATGAAATTATAATATTTTTCCATGACTCAATATTATGAACTTTGATATAAAGGGTATGGGTTTCAAATGTTATTCCCACATTATCATATCCTTATTTTCATGTTATGATTATGTATCTTATTTTTTATCCTTTTTAAGCATATGATCGCAAACTGTGTTATATTTCCTTTCCCCAGGTTATATATAAATTCTTAAGGTAGGGTTTATTTTTGAGGATTAATAAATGGGAAGATATTTACGGGAAATATTAAATATATTTCACCAAATTAGAATACTATGTATCTAGACTATAAATACACTAAACTATTATAGTCCTATGGACATTGTTTGTGTATTGATTAGAATATTCATCTTAAATGATGTAATATCTATGTTGGAAAACTTTGGGTCACTATAACACAATACCCACACCACATATCACATCATTTTATGTCATTATTGCATCACTTCTCATAAAAAGCAAATGGGGACAACACATCACACATCCCCCAAAGACACATGGGCAATCAAAACATGTCATCCCCAAATACTCCTAGTCTATCACAACATATCTAACCTAAAGACACACGACCCACCACTAATTCTGAAGAAATATTGGGGAAGATGTGGTATTCATTCATCTTATAGTGACCATTTCTTTTCATACATCAACATTACTTTAATTTTGAGGAATACTGAAAACATTATACAAACCAATGCCCAAAGTCTGTAATAGTTTAGTGTGTTTGGAAAAATGAAAACATAAGCATTGGTACATAAATGAGCAACATAGTATCCCACTATGTTTATCTTGACTAGAAACCTTGTTAGACACATCAAACATAATAGATATCTATATAACTTTGGGGATGGAAACATAAAACGGGGTGAGATCAGCTGCTCAGTAAAGGTTAAAAAGGGAGATACGTATTCATAATCATGAGCATAAATTTATGATAATATGATCATGAAATTAAAATATCATAAACTGGATATAAAAGATCACAAACCTGAATCATGTCATAAATCATGGTAGTTCATAAGACATGAGTCATAATGAAATAAATAACATAAGCTATGAAAGCACAATAAAGAAATAAAACCAGGAATTATGGAAAACACATATGCAGATAATATTATTTCTATAGTATCCAAGGCATCTCTAATAAGACCATCTTTGAAGTATAGGTTCACTCTCCATACCATCTTGGAAGTCATGGTTCACTATTATATCCCTCTTAGTAGCATGAGTTTTTTCCTTATACCATCTTTTTAGTCATGGTTCACTCCCACAGACATCTTAGTAGTCAAGGATTACTCCCCAGACCATCTTAGTCAATCTCATGTGGTATAAATCCTTATCCAAAGCATTAGAGGGAGATATAGGTCCCACCCATATCGTAATGAAATCACGCAGACATTTATCGAAAGATCATAAATAATAATATCCTAACCCATGAAATGAAATGGGTATTATAAAAATGTAATCATATCATAACCTTTAGAAAAAGACAGGTTTTATAATCATTTCATCAAAAGCATAGCCCATTAAAAGTAGTAGGTTTCAAAATCATATAACTCAGGATGGATAAATGTGTATCATAATAATTATTCTATCCAAACACAAACCATTCAAGAAATAATATGAATGGCACCTTTGGATTATTTCCTATAAGGCCATGAGTATCATTAATAGATGTCATCTTAGATGGAAAATAACATGCAATGAATGTTGGAAAACATCTCATGTGGAAAATATCCTTTTCTCTGAAAATTTCAATTTAAAAAATAAAACCTTTTGAAAAACCATTTCCTTTGAAATTTCATTGAAATATTAGAAAAATGACATGAAAAAATTTCGAAAAACTTTTACATGAAAACTTAAAAAAATAATATTGAAAACATTTTGAAATCCGTTTTCCTTGAAAACTTATAAAATAATCTTAAAAAATTTTGAAATCCATTTTCCCTAAAAACTTATAAAAGAGTCTTCAAAACATTTTAAACCCATTTCTCAAGAAAAAAAGATTTAAAATCTTATAAATTATTATTTGAAAAACCATAAAACCTTTGGAAAAACATTTTCATTAAAAAAATTAAAAACAACAAATGTGCAGAATATTAAGAAAACATTTTTATTTAAACTTAAACCTTTAAATTTTAAGTGGACTCTTGATGGAAATTACAATTGCAACAGTGGAAATTCTGAAGGTGCCAAATATTCTATTTTACCACAAAAGTTCCGAATTGTGGCTTGATAGGGAAATAATAATAAAAAGATTCCTTATAATACCATAAACGGTAAATAAATGGTTAAAATATCATTCAACATCATATTATAGAAGTAAAACATTTTTCAAATTATTTTTAGAAATCACGGTTTAAAAATATCACATATTTCGGGCCGAAATGTGAAATAAAGATGGATTCCTATTAAAACATTTTACTAGTTATCCTAAGTAAAAAATAGTGTGAAAATGGTTATAATAACTGGATATATATTTAATAAACAAACGGTCAGGAAACTCATGAGTGTTCTTGAGAGATGGATCATAATATTTTATCAAATAAGAATAATCATTTACAATATCAGAAAGCGATAAGATTGTTTAAATAAACTATTATCACTAGGTAACATGGGGTCATACACTCCATATAAGATAATGAAATAAAATGAATATTAAAATATCATTAAAATTATAATAATCCTGATATATCATTTTAAATGGATTTATATAAACCACATAAATCAATTTTGGTGCATAATAAAACATGTTTCTCAAAGAAGGAAAATTAAGAAAAAAATGGTCTAACGAATTTGGTAGCTTTTGAAACATTAAACCCATTAAATATAGATCATGTAATGGATATATAAATACTAATAAATTTAAATATAATAATCATTTAACATATCCGTGGGACATGTACACACCACAAAAAAGGAATGAGTAATGAATAAAGCATGCATCTCATGGAAATAAAAAGTGAGATGAAATCCCATTAAATTGTGTCATGACTCTCTTCCTAATCATACAAGATTTTTGTATAATAAATTTAAGTATATTATATATATTTTAAATAATAAAATTATTATATCTAATATCATTTATGTTTTTATTGTGAATTTATATTCTCACTTTTTAACAATTCTATGTTAAGGTTTCATTTCAGGTAATATACACTTTGTTCTTTGCATGTTTCTTAATATGTTATATCATTTTTCATTATACATATATATTGATTCAAAGAAGTTAAAACGTTACATAAATATCATTTACCTTCATTGTATTTTTATTATAATAATTTATATAATATAAAACTATAAAATGGAATACATAGTTTATGAAGATGGTATGTCGTTCATATGCATGAATGTTGGTTCGTTTTTTATTGTTTCATTGAAAGAATGAAATAAACTGAAATTTATGTATATATATATATTATAAAATTATCATTATTAATTCATACATATAATATAATTTCACTAAACACATCCATAATACATTCCATGTAGTGTGTGAACAATCCACGTAGCTTTGAGTGGGAGGTAGCCCACACTTTCTCAAATGAAATTATCGTATTTACACCAAATGGAATGTACAAAGAAATTATATATTAAAAAGGAAATGAATAATAATGAAATTTTAAATATCATATATATCATATATAAACAAATTTTTACATCATGATGCCCACCATGAGAGGTGGTAAAGGAAAAATGAATAGTCATTGTTTCATGTGGTCGTAGTTCGTCGTACATAGAAAGAATATTTTCGTTACCCATTAGATAGTGGTGTGTGTTTTTTAAGTAGAAATTATAACATAAAAATATACTAATATATTCCGGATACTTTTATTGGTATGTAATCATGTAATATGAATAAAATAGTGAGTGGATAAGAAAATTTAATGAAAATAGATCGTTGGAAAATGTTACCTTAAAATCGGGTAACTCTTTCTGGTTTATACCGAAGGGATTCAGTGGAAGGATTTGATCCCAAAGAGAGGATTCATGTACTAGGGGAGATATTTTTTGAAGTTATTTGGGTATAACTTTTCCAAACCTATGTTTTTTGAGAGTTGTGAGGAAGTGGATGAAGTGGTGTCCTTTTATTGTAGAGGAGAGTGGCACTCTTGTAATATTTTGACAACAGAATTTCATACACATTTTCCACAGAGAATGTGGATCCAATAACGGACCCAACTCAATAGGATGGAGTATAGGGTCTAAATATGTCCATAAAATTGCGGTTGTGCAACTTTATAGGTCTTTTTGGTCCTTAAGGTTAATGTTTAGTCCCTTATTATGCTTAATTTAATGTTAATCATTGTAATTAATTTTAATCACATTCAATAATATTTTGGGTAAAAAATTTGGATTATTAGAAATTTTAAATTGTGAATATACCAAATATTTAATCCATTGTTCTAAATTCCAATCACACAAGTGTGGTAAATTTATTTAATATTCATCTCATAGGTTGGGTGATATTTTAGGTTTTTAAAATAAAAACATTTCAAAGTTTGTACTATTTTTATAGTCAATTTCAAATTGTAATTGATTACAATGACCTAAATTAGATTAATTTGTTAAAATATAATCTAATTAAAAATTTAAACAAAATAAAATATAATTTAACCATATAAATATATTATATGAAAAATAATTTTTGAAATAAAAATTCAGTATTTTTTATTATTCATTAAAAAATTAAACATCATTGAAAATATCAAAAAATTACCCTAAACTAATAATTAAGTTCCTATTTAAAATACTAAGTTTATTTTTTTTACACTAAATATATTAAATTACCAAAATTTTAATTTAAAATTGGTTCTCCATTAAAAGGTGGTAAAAATGCCTTAATAAAAATATTGGGTTTTAAGCATAAATAGGGTTTTCTCTTATCATATGTCTATCAAATATATTGGATGAATATAAAAATTATTTTTTTGGGTATAAAAATTTTATATTAAATTAATATCACTCAATAGTTGGAATTAATTTTATTTAATAGTGTAAAACAGCTTTGTGACCATAAAAGTAATAATAATTTCTTTTATATTCAATCAGTTTCCATAATGATTTCTAATTAATTTGTAACCAATGAATTCATATTTTATTTTTGAAAAATATAAATTTTCATAAATTAATTAATACTATTTATAAATACTAATTTGACATCTATTTTAAAAATTATTATATTAAGTAATAACATTTTAATGATATACTACAGTTTAGTAAAATTCTATCTTGTTTGCAATGCATGCCATCGAGGAAAGTCATTGATGCGTGTAATGAAAAATAACCATGGTGTTCCATCTAGATAAACCTAAAGATTATGTTTCATGTAGTTCACAATTTACTTGGTGTTCCATATAATAAAATCCATGTATAGTTCATTAATATAAAATAAATGGTCTTTAGTGTTGCATGAAACGAAAACTATCAAAATGATTACATATTTCAAAAAAATAATTCTTAAAATATAAGGGTGTTATATTCTACCACCCATAATATGAATTTATCCCTCAAAATTTTTATGGTTTATCTATGTTTTAATTATATAAAGTTTCATTCATAGAAACTCACATTGTAAAAATGGACAGTAAAAATTCCTTTTAAAGGGGAAAGTGAGAACCATAACGGTTACCAAGAGTAACATATAACTCGGTTTCCACATATTAGAACATAGGTTTACAGTTAAAATATAGACATATAGGAAAATATAAAATATTTATGGGGAGTTATTGAGGTCATCAATCATAAAAAAGTGAATGATCAATGAAAAGTTGAGAGCCACAACGTCATAAATCAATGATGATTTAAAATAACATTGGTTAAATAAAAAATATAGTATTCAGACAACACGTTTTATTTTTTTATCATTAACTTATCTTTGATTTATAATTTTGTTCCATGAATATAAGGAAATATACCTACTTGATATATTTTAATAAAAATAATTTATTTATTTTCTTTTACTTTTATAAATTTCTAATTTATCCAATACTTCAAGAAATGGATATCGATAAATTAACTTTTATTCTTGAAGTATTAAAATTCTCATTTAGAATCTCTTAAGGCCGATTATAGAATGAATAGTATAACTATTTTTCTCTATTTATTCTTTAAAATCAATAAATAGTATTCTCTAAACATAAAAAGTAACAAAACTGGTTCATCGTTAATATGTATTCCAAAATAATAATTACACATTAACCAGGACATTGTGTTGGACAACAGAAGATGTGAAACCCTTATCGTCTTTTGGTCATGGGTTTAAGACCTATGGCCTTTATATACATGATTAGTTGTCACCTGAAATACCTTATGTCCTTTTATTAAACCACACTAACAAAATTTCCAAAATAAATATTATACACATCCTTGAAATAAGGTTAATCACTAAATAGACTCCTAACCAAGGTTTTCAATTCAATCTCAATACATAAATACTTCATCTGATGTTTAATATAAACTTTTAATGAATGGTTAACCTCATAACCCTTCTAAAAGATGAAAATTTGAAAAAAATAGAAATAAAGACCTGAAATCCCCTTAACATTGATCCCCAGTATATCACAAAGTATCTCTTGGTTATCACAGTCCAACCATGTGAATACCCACATCATATTTTCTCTTGAAATAGGGTGATTACCTGAATTACTATAAATACTACTTTGAAGTACACATTGTTCTTTAATCCTTATATTACAAGATATATTCCATAAATCCAAAAAAGTTGAAAAATTAGTCCATTATAGCATAAACTACTTTTCAATAAGACTTTAATTAGTTCCAAGGTAAACAACACCAACCAATTTACTTATATCCAACATATATTAATTCAAACAACATTATCACAACATATGGAACATTTTAACAGTTATCTTTCCCTTAATCATGTATTTTCCAGGGATATCACCTTGCCATTACATCGATTTTATATTCCATCTCATACATTCAATATATTCCTATAAAACATTATCAAAAAACCATAATCATGAAAATCCTTACATATTTCACCATTCCCATAACATAATTATTGAATCTAAATACATAAAGAAAATTATTATTCCACTTTATCTTTATAACATTAACAAGTCTACCTCATCTTATTACAGAATACCCCATTCCTTTCACATTTCATCAATAGACTCATCATCATCCTCAATGTAACCATTACACACACCACCTTGCAGATTCTCTTGAAGATATTTTTTCTTGGGACATTTAATTTCATAATGACTATTTATTCGACACTTAAATTACTTAACTTTGATAATGACTAAGGGTGGCCAATATTATCATCCATTTTGTTATCTGAACTCTTAATTTTTCCCTTGCATTAACTTTCTCTACTTCCACCTTTTCCACAATCAAAACATATCCTTGATCCTTTAAGAAATTCCCATAGGTGATCCTTTCAATCTTCTTGACATAAAAGAACCCAAATATTCTTTCCTCCATGGTCCTCATTGCTCAAACACTCTACTTAGGGAGTTCGAGTGTTGGTAAAGGTACAATTTGTTAATCATGTTCTATGAAAACTAATTAGCCATAATGACAACATCATTCAATACAATGATCATACTACTTTACTTCTCATCAGTATTTCACACATCACATTCAATGCTAATATAATTCCTTCATGGTCCCTCTATTTGACTAAAACCAAAAGCATGGTGTGAGCATTATTTATCATTCCAAAAAAACACAAATTCATGAAAATAATTACATATAGGATGTCTAAATCATGAAACCTTCTTCTTCTATGACACCCTAGGCTCATCCAAGGTTATACATATTTAACATATATTTAAATCCATCATGATGATTCATGAAGTGTTTTTGGATTTTCCAAAGCATATACCCTGGGATTGTCAAACGAGGTGTGACGCAAGACCCATTGTCATGTACCATGTTACCCCAAGTCAAGCACAAAACATATTTTTGGATTATTTATCCCAGTATACATATTTTCCAGAGCCACATCCACTTTTATTATCCAGTAAGGGATGTATTTCTAGGAAACAACTCACTCTATCCTTTACCAAAATTACAGTACATATTCTTAAATGTTAACCCATCCTTATATTTATCCACATAAACATCCCTAGACATATCCTTAGAAATATACCTAGGGATCTCACTAAAGTTTTCTCATCCTAGTTTCCAAAGGTTTACTAAACCTTTTCTATTATACCAACTATAATGACCCTAACTTTTCACACATTAAAATACTTAACAGCTTAAGAATACATAAAACATTATAAAAATTGACAACCAAAGACCATATTAGGTTTGTGCCTTTAAAAACATGGAAAAATAAATACTGGTACATAAATGAGATATATAATCTCCCACTTGGATCTTCATGACTATTGGCCTTCTTAGTCATATCATACATAACACATATCCTCATAACATGGGGGAAGAAAACATAAAAAGGGGTCAGTTTAGATGCCCTGTAAGGGTAAAAATGATACATACATAAGAAAAATCATGAGTAAAAGTGTATGAGAACATGATCATAATATTATAAGATCATACTCTTCATATTAATGATCATAAACAAGAATCACGACATAAACCATGGATGTTCATAAGACATGAATCTTAAGGAAATAAAGAGCATAAGCCATTAAATAATGACATAGGAATAAAACATAGATTTGTGGCAGACAAATAATCATATAATATAATTTCAATAGTATCCAAGGAATCACAACCGACACCATCTTAGTAGTACAGTTTCACTCCCCATACCATCTTGTTAATCATGGTTAAATCCCATAGCCATCTTAGTAGCGTGAGTTCACTACTCATACCATCTTGGTAGTCATGGTTCACCCTCATGGCCATCGTAGTAGTCATGTTATATTCCCAAGACCATATTATTCTATCTCATGAGATATAAATCCATAACTAATGAATTGGTGGGAGATATAGGTCCCACCCATCCCATAATGAAAAGATACATACATGTGAGACCAGATCATAAACAATCTTATCATAACCCATGGAATGAAATGGGTTTTTTGAACAAGTAATCTTATCAAAACCAGTGAAAAAATATAGGTTTCATAATCATTTCATCATAATCATAACCATTTAAAAGAAGAGGGATTCAAAAGAATATAACTTGTGAAAGAGAAAAATGTGTCATAACCATCATTACATCATTACATAAACCATTCAAGAATTAATATTAATGGAACATTTGGATTATTCCCTAGAAGGGAAAGAGTAACATTAACAGATGTCATATTAGAAAGAAAATAACTTAGAAGGATATTTTGAAATCATTTTGGGTAGTTAATATCATTTATTATTTTAAAAATTATTTTTAAAACATAAAACCTTTTTAAGACAATGTCATTTAAAAACACATTTAAAATGTAGGAAGAAGGCTTGAAATTTTTTTGAAATCCTTTTTCCTTGAAAAATTATAAAATAAGCTTCAAAAAAATTGAATACCATTTTCTATGAAATCTTATAAAATAAACATAACAAAACTAATGAAAACCATTTTCCTTAAATACATATAAAATAAGTTTCAAAACATTTTAAAAACCTTTTTCTTTGAAAATATCTTTGGAAACTTATAATCTAAGTTTATAAAACTGATAAAACATTTGGGAAAACATTTTTCATTACAAAAACATTAAAAACAATAAATGTCTATCATATTAAGAAAACTTTTTTTAATTATACTGGTAGACATATAATGTAAGATTCTAGGAATTCATGGTCGCAGTGGTGGTAAGTTTATATATGACGAACATTCCTTTTTTAAGTTAAAAATTCAGAGAAGTTACTTGATTAGAAAAAGAAAATAAGATTCCTTCTAAGAACATAGAAGGTAAAACTAGGGTAAAAATTTCCTTCAACAATATATGATAAAAGTAATACATTTTTAAATCGTTTTTATAAATCATGGTTTTGAAAGAGCACAGATTTCCAACAAAAAGAAGAAATAAAGTTGGATTTTAAGTAAAACATTTTATAATTTATATTACATACAAAAGATTGGGAAAAAGGTAATAATACATATATATATATTGAATAAAAATATTCTAAGAAAACCCATGATATTTCTTTAGAGATAAATCATAATATTTTATCAAATAATTGTAATCATTAAAAATCTCGAAAAGCGATGTAATTGTTTTAATAAACTCTTATCACATGGTAACATGGGATCATACTACCGATGTAAGAAATGGAAATTACATGATGTTTAAAATATCTTGAATATAATTATATTCATGATATAACATTTCAAAGGGAAGTTTATATGCCTTGAAAAACAATGTAGGTGCATAAAACACATGTCTCTTAGAGAAGGAAAATTGAGACAAAACCATCTTACTGATTTGGTATCTCTTTAAACATTATCCACATTAAATAAAGTTCATATACTGGATCTTTAATTTCCTAGAAATTTGATTATAATAACATTTAATACATCTATGAGTATTTTACACAACACATAAAAGTTAATGGTGGTGAACAAAGCACGTATCTCATAGAAATAAAAAGTGAGATGAACTCCCCTAACCATATGTCTTGACTCTATTCGTTATCATGAAATATTACTATATAATAAATTTAGCATTATTATAAATATTTTACAGAGGAATTTTATTATATCTAATATCAAATATGTTTTTATTATTACTTTATATTACCGACTTGTTAACAATTCTATATTTATGTTTCACTACAGGTAATATCTGATTTGTTCTTTGCATGTGTCTTCATTTGTTATATTTTTGGTCCATATACATATATCACGATTTTATGAATGTAAAACATGATATAAATAAGATTTATATTTATTATATTGGTATCATAATAATCTATATAATATAGAAGTATGAAATGGAATACACTGTTCATGGAGATGGTAAGTCATATGCAAGCGTGAACGTTGTTTCCATTTTTTATCGTACTGAAAGAAATAAATAAAATGACATAAATGTACATATATATATATATTATTAAAATATAATTATTATTTCATATATATCATATAATTTCACAAACATATCCTCAACACATATAATGTAGTGTGTGAACGAATCATATTTCTTTAAGGGGGTGGTAGTCTACACATCCTCAAATGAAATTATCATATTTACACAAAATGGAAAGTATAAATATATGTTTAAAATAAAAAATAAATATGAATAAAGTATTTATAAATTTCATATATATCATATATAAAGACAATGTCTACTAGGATGACCACCATCATAGGTGGTAAAGGAAAAAATAGACAATAATCATTTCCTGAGGGAGTAGTTTTCCATACATAGAAATAGTTTGTCTATTTCCCATTATATGGGGGTGTGTGTAATTATCAGTATAAATCATAACATAAAAACATAATATTATATCTAGGATACTGGTTTTGTTTTGTATTCATGAAATAATAATAGTATAGGTAGTAGAGAAGCAAATGAAGGAAAAGAGATCATTGGAAAATGTTACCTTAAAATCGGATAACACAGGTTGGTTTATATCAAAGGGGTTCCTTCTACGGATTTGTTACAAAGGAAAGGATTCATGGTATGGGGTCCAGATGTTGGGAAGATACTTTTTCAGTTATCTTTGGAACCTAATTTCTTTGAGAGGTGTGAGGAAGTGGGATAATTAGGGGTCGTTTATAGTGGAGGAGGAGTGGCACTCTTTAAAATTTCTGACAAAGAAATTCAATACACATTTTTCACATTGAAATTGGATCTAATAATGGAATCAATTTGAAAAAAGGAAGCATAGGGTCGATATATTTACATACAATAGCTCTTGTACAAGTTTATAGGTTGTTTTGATCCTTACATTTAAGTTTTACTCCCTTACTATAGTTAATTTAATAATAATCTTTGAAACTAATTTTTATCACCTTCACTAATATTTTTTGGCAAAAATTTGGTCTTATTAGAAATTATAAATTATGAATATTGAACAAATGGAATCCATTTTTTCAAATTCCAAACACATAATTGGTAGAAATTAATTTACAATTTATACCACAGGAGGGATGACAATTCATATTTTGAAAGTAAAAATTGTTTGAATGTTTTCTATGTTTTTAAAGTCAATATAAAATTGAAATTGACTCCAATGAACAAAATTTTATTAGTTTATAAAAATATAATCTATTTAATATTTTAAACCAAATTAAAATATAATTTAATTGTAAAAATAAATTATAATAAAAATCTATTTTGAATTAAAATTAAGTATTTTCATTATTCATTAAAAAGTAAAACTTCAAAGAAAAATACCAAAACATTGTCATAAGAAAATTTATGATACTATTTCAATTATTAAGTTTATTTTGACATATAAAATATAAAAAAGTGGAATTTTTTTATTTAAAATGGGTTTTCCATTAAAAGGTGGTAAATATTCCTTAATAAAAATATTCGGTTTTAAGAATAAAATTAGGTTTGTTCTTATCTTATGTCCTTAAAATATATTAGATAAATATCAAAATTATTTGATTGAGTATGTAACATATATATTACATTAGTATAAATCATTAATTTTAAATAGTTTAATTTACTATTTTAAACCATCTTTATGACTATAAAAAATAATATTTTCCTTTATATTCAATCAATTTTCATATTCATTTATAATTAATTGGTAAATTATGAATTAATATTATATTGGTGTGTACCATATATTTTCTTAAATTAGTTCATAATATTTATAACTTTCAATTTAACATCTATGTTATATCTTATTTTAATAAGTAATAACATTTTAATGAGATACAATTGTTCGGTAAAATTTGGTCTTGTGTGTTACAAAAGCCATTGAGGAAATTCATTGTTTCATATAATGAAAGATAACCTGGGAATTCCATATAGATCAAGGTAATGTTTATGTTGTGATTAGTGAACCATTAACTTAGTGTTTCATATAACACAATCCAAACATAGTGCTCGAATATAGAAAAATTATCTTCATTGTTCCATAAAACGATAAATATCAAAAAGGTTATACTAATTTGAAAAAAAAAACAATTTATAAAATCATGGGGTGTTACACATCTATGTCACTTACAACCAATATATTGTGGAAAAAACATGGAGCTGATAGCCTATGATCATTAGTATTTATATCCAAATTGTGTAGGAACTTATAGGAAAAATAAAATATTGTTATATTGATAGAACACAAAACCAAACCTATGGGTTCACAATAACTTAACGAGAGGACTCCACACCACCACCAATCCACCACGCAAAAACCACACAAGCCACAAAACTCCACTTTCAACTATCATTTTCAACATGTCCATATTTAATTAGTTTCCAAACCTCCCTTTTGTTAATAAATTCATTTATCTTTATATTTTCCATTAACTTAATTTTAAATTAATTTAATCCATTTACCTCACATCAATTTCCAGCCCAAATCATTTATCTACTAGTACATTTCATTTTGTTCCAACATTACATTATATTCCATGGGTAACCAGGAAAATAACACAACCATATCACAAATATCTATCCCAACTCCCATAAACCATCACTACCACACCACATCAGACAAACCATTCCACAAAAACAACTTCACATCTCATTATTCACACATCACCACAACCACACAACCAAAACCACTAAACCTCATCTCAAACCACAACCACATCGCATAATAGCTCACATGAAAAAAAACCAACACACATCATCATCATTGCATATCTCCACCACTACGCACCATAACCACCATGCAACTACCCACACCACATCCATTTCAACAAACCAATGCATACCACATTTAATCCCACTCACAACCCATCTAATCGCCATTATCACTACATGACAAGCTAAAACACATAAGGAAACCAAACAAAGACACCACCCATAACATCAAAACATATATTCTTCCATAATTTATTCAATTAATTTCATCACATTACATCTTTATTTAGAATGGGTATTATCACACAAACCAGATTTACATGGGAAACAAAATAATATCTAGATATATGTATTTTATCCCTTAATTCATAAGGAAATTGTTCCACAACATAGTATGTGTATCAATTAATATATTCTACTACACAAGAAGGGCTCCCAAAACTATTATTTTCATCAAAGAAACAACAAGGAAAAAATCATTAATAATTTCTTCAATGAAAAAAATAATGTGATATCCCTCATTATAAAAAATTCAGGTTATTCCATATTAATATAATTGTTTCACTGACCCATATTATCCACTCAAAGAAAAGGAAAATAATGAAATCCCAACACATATCATTAAAATTGGTGAGAAAGAGGACCACCTACTTCAAATAAGATTTTTATATCTGGTTACATATTGCAAGATGATGAAGAACATACTGGAAACCAATACCACATAAGATAAACTAGAATCAACTTGAACCGCATCAAGGGATTATTAAAAACATATCCCAACACACCCCAAACAAAGTCCAACAAAACTAAAGAAATTTTTAGAAGAATAATGGAAGAAATGTAAGTTGATAAATAGAGGGAACACACCAATGATCACTAAAACTCAACAACTAGAACCCAAGGATCAATGTAAGGGAATATAGGGTGGAAGGTCTCCCAAAATAACCTATGGTCTGTCCAAAAGATAAGACAAGTGAAGGATGGATGGTATGGTTTGGTCAAGCCTTCTCAATATATACAAGGTGTATATCATCCAATTTAGGATGTAAATTACATGTTTGTGGCATAAATTCCATGGGCCCATATATTACAAGTTTTAAATCCAATTTTTTGTCTCAAAATGTTCTTTTCATTAAAAATATAGAATCATGATTTTAAAACACATTACATCATACACTTCTATTTTACAAGGTAAAACCATTCAACAAATCACTCCCTAGATGAACACAAGACTTACATCATAACCCATACAAGTAGTCAAAAAATAAATTACATTGAAAAACCATCTCTTATAGTGTAAAAAATTCATGTTGTGGGTAGATCAGGTACTAAACCTCCTCAAGCCTCCTCAAAATAACTCGGACTACCCAAAATGGAAATGTTACAAGTCGAGAGGAAATAATTATTACATTAGGTATCACTCAAAAAATTATCATCCCTAATAATCAAAACTAATAATAATGAAAATAATGGGGTTTAAACAACCACAGATTGATATAACACTCAAGGATCACATTACACCTCAAATAATCCCAAAAAAACAAATAGGCCAAACCAAAACTCCCACAAGAACACCACATATCATTATTGTCAAATATCATGGATCACAACACCACATCATCTGATAACAGCCTTAAAACCCCACATTTCCACACAAACACATCACTACACAACCGTCTCAACCTCTACACTGACCAAACAAGAAAATTCCACATCCAACACTCTACACTACCTCGAGCACAAAAATCATGTAATTCTATCTTCCATGTGAAGATATTGTTATTTGTGATAGGAAATAACTCTCACGTAATGTTTAAATCATGTAAAAGCATAAAAAATTGATTAGGAATAAATTTTTACCTTCCCCATATCTTATAATAATTATCAAACATCACATGAATGGAATAAAACATCTCATAAAACATTATGATTCAAATATCACCTCAATAAGAAGAATAGAACAAAGCAAAACTCAATATAGCTCTGGGTACTGGGAAAACATTTTTTTATCTCCCTCCAATGTAATCTCCTCTGATACACAATTCCTATGTAACATGTAAACCAAGGGAATGGTTTTCTCTTGTATCACCTTCTCTTGATGGTACTAAATTTCTATTGGCCTCTCTCTAAACATCATTTCATCCTTGATATCTTACACTACTATGTTGATGATTTGGGAGTCATTGTGTAGATACCCATGAAGTTGAGACACATGGAGTATTTCGAGGATCATGTCCAGTCATGGTGGAATTAGTAACCAATATTCCATTACACCAACATGCTCCAACTCCTAAAAAGACTCGATAATTTGTAGAAAGATCTTCCTCCTCTACCAAAACTCCACCACCCATGTCGAGGGGAGACACTAAGGAACACATGGTTTCTAAGTAAAAAATGGAAGGGCCTTAGAAAATTATTACTATAAGACTTGTAATGGTCTTTTATTTCACTCATACTCTCACCTTCTATGTTATGCTATACAATGCATAAGTATTAAGAATTGCAGACTCCGAAACCTCCATCCAACACAATAAAGATTAACATGGACACCTATACAATCCTTAAAATGGAATTATATAAATTGAAGAGTGATAGATATTATTTATGAAAAATAAACCAAATTAAGGCCCCTAACCAATGATCCACCAAAATAAAAGACCTAATATTAAAAAATATCTTCTATAATCTTGATGGTATGCACTGTCCACCCATCTGTCTTAGGGTGAACGTATTTATAAGACATAATTAGGAGCCAAAATTATTTTATAATACCTTATAGACACACAAGGTAAAATGAGGGTCACAATCAGACATAATATTCCTTATTACCCCATGAATTATAACTGCATTAACCACATGTCATCTCACTAAAGAATCTATGGCACTAGATTCGTGGATCATTAAAAAATGATCCGACATCATCAGTTAGTCCACTATCACCCAAATCGCATCACGACATTCCTATGCATGGCCTAACCTAATGATGAATTCCATCTATATTCAACTCCATTTTCATTTGGGAACATCTAAGGACTAAAACAAACCTCCATGAACATGAGTTCTTCTTTCACTTGGTGAAAACCTAGAAACCTCACGAAAAACTCTACCACCAGCCATTTCATCCCTAACCACCAAACCTTCCTCCACAAACTGTGGTATATCTTGGTGATATTTGGATTTAAAGCTAAATTAGATTGATGAAACTCATATAAAACTCCATCAAGCATCACTTATGGAATAAACAACCAACCTTAGGACATCACACAGATTTGACAATCCTATGATCATCCCTTAGGGGACCCACCATGGACAAAACGATCATATGTCACCCCTTCCTATGAGTCTCCCTACTAATAATCCTCCACATTCTACATTAAAAATGACTCAACAGTCATCTAATAATGAAAATAATGCCCACTTCTCCCTCTGACATCAAGATTCATTTCTGCAAGCTCTTTTATACCTTTATAAACATTTGCAGACTCTAGAGCCACATCACCTCGAGACTATTAACTCAATGAATTAGATAAACCTATCCCTTTTACTAGGTTGTATGATATCTAAAAATCATAATCTTGAATAAACTAAATCCTCATTTACTATTTCATAATAAAATACTTTAATGGGAAGAAATATGTTAGGATCATGTAGTCTGTGAAAACCACAATTCTCTCATCGATGATATAATGTTGTCGAATCATTAGTGGAATCATAAAAATATATTTCTCTAGATTATTGGTGTTATAGTTACATTAATGGTGAAATAACTTCCTATACACAAAAGATATACCCACTCTCTTATGAATAAAAATGCATCCCAATACCATATGGGAATCTTCAATAAAACTCAAACAATTCGCCCTCATTAGGAAACCAAAGCACAAGAGCAGTGGCTAACATCTCTTTCATGTAACCGAATATTGTTCAGTACTAATACATCTATAAAAAAGACTGGTCCATACAAGTTAAGGATATTAGAGGATCCTCATATTGTGATAAAATAGTTTCAAACCTCTCATAACAGCCTTCTGATCTGAGAAAAATACAAAACTATTCTACATTCATGGGTGTTCTAAAAGAAAAAAAACTAAATTGTCTTTTTACAGTTATTTGGACACACCCTGCTGTGACACTACATACCCAGTGAAATGAAACTCTCATGTCCAAAAATTACACTTTTTAATAATTTAATAGACATAATGATGTTGAAGGACATATAAAATATCTCTGAGATGTTCAGAGTTCTCCTCCTCTAACTTCGAGTGGAATAAGATATCCTTGAAAAAAATGTTGACAAGCTAATATTGAAATTTATGAAAGATTTAGTTTAGGATCCCCATGAAAATGGTGGTTTCATTTTTTTACACTAAATGACATGGCCATGAAATTAAACATCTCATACATTCACCTGAAGTCTATCTTCAGGATAACCTCATCCTTCATTATCATACAGTGAAATTCATACTATGAATAAACGATCATAAAATAAATGGATAACCTTAACTGATCAAGATATCATTGATCCTTGGAAAAGGGTAATGTTTCTTTATTGTTAGCTAATTTAACCCCAGCTATTATACACATGGCCTCATACTTCCACCATTATTCTTAGAGAACAATACACTAGAACGCTAAGGATCACACTAGTTTGAATGAAACCCCTCTATATTAGATTGTCGACCTACAACATCAACACACATAGCTCCTTAAATTCCATTCTATAGAGTTCAATAGAATCAGAGATGTAACCAATTGAAACTCTATCCCAAACTCAACATAATTTCATGGTATAAAACCACAACCTAATCTAAGAAAACATCAAGGAACTCCTCCACACCCATTGGAACACAATCTACCTAAGCTTCCCCTGACAGTTCACCAACGGAGATAAATGGGGCTCCACTTTCCTTCCATCCATTTCATAAACCTTTTCAGCAATGAACACAACTCACTAGCCTTCCACATTAAAAAATAAAACAATTCTATAAAAATAATTAGAGACTGTGTGAATGAAATATAGAAAATACATACCAATGATAATATCGTATGGATGTATCTACAACAAGAGGAAGTCTTCCACTGACTGGTGTTACCCTTTCACCCGTATAAGTTCACAAAACACATCAAACAAAGTTTTATTACATCCAAATAGCATAGAGAACACCATGGAAACTAGAAACCTCTTCGCATCCAGTTCCAAGGCACAAAATAAAGTATGATTAAAAAATTAGTGTGAGACTTTGGAATAAAACTAATCACAAACAAGGGTTGATAATAAAATGATTGTACCTCTAACAACCTTGGTCCCTACTGGCGCTGCTACCTCTAATGTGAATTTGAACACACCTAGACACTCTTCCCCTCTGATTTATGCCTCCATTGCCATAAATTGGCCTAGGAACATATAGATAGGTACTATCTTAGGATTACCTGGTGCCAACATGATTTTCCCTTAGTTGTTTAACATGCACCAATGATCCCTGGTATAGAAAGTACTTCATAAGAAAAATGCTACTACTTCTGAAATGGGTTATAAACATCCATCTAAAACTAGAATCCATGAATGGTTTTTAATTTATCTTGGAGATGACCACATAATCTATATATAGACAATGAAGGAAACCCATGATTGGTTCTCAAAATCCACCTACCCTAAAAGGAAGAAAAAATATATGCCACAGTTAACTCCCCACTGGTCGAAATAATGACAAGATAAATTCCTGTGATCCACTTCCTAAAACTTTACTCCCATAGATTCCATATTTACCACTTTATTGAGGATCAAATCTATGGGAAATCATATCATCAATAACTTTGTCTTTTTAAACACCACTTGATATTTTGGAAGTATAAATAGGGGCATGTACCTAAATAATAGGTGAAAATCCTCCTCCAAACACTATGCCCTAGACTCTACATTTTGAAAAACATCTTAAGAAACCCCTAAGTGGTCATCGAACCTTATATTAAGATCCCTTTCACTCAATATCCACAACTAAATTGAATGTTTCTCATGATTATTCATTTTATATTACATTGATGAAAGGACCTCCAAACAAAATTTCCATTAAAATTATGCCCACAACACATATGCCTCCCTTAATTCACAATTAAAAATATCCCACCATTAACATGTATCTCCCCACAACTAACTAACTACCAACAAAAACTAGAACTCAATATGGAATCGAATTAGAATAAAAGGATCTAGATCTTCTCCAACCTATGCTCACACTCTAGAATTGAGATGTAGCCCTCATACATCCCCAAATTCTAATGTTGAAAGAAACATAAGGACCTCTTAAAATCCACATTATCCTCTATCAGGTAAACCCCCTAATGATCAACCAAATCATCCTATAGAACATTAACTAGCTAAAATACATGTGGAAAATGACTAGGATCCATTCTGGTAAAGCAATGAGAGTATCCAAATACTGGAAGCATGGAGATTTATTATTGGTTTTTTGTTGAACTCACTTTAATTTCCATAACTCACCTAATTTACACATAAAAATATTAAATTAGGATGAATTTACCTCTCTTATGTTTCTACCCTGTTAGTAGGTCCACCTCACATGGTCATTTAATAATCTTGCAACCCATGCACTGAATCCTAAGGGGCTGATATTTCATATCCTATGTAGTGTCCCTATACCATGTCATGAACTATGGTCAACTAGCACTAATTCACTACCTACCCATGAAATCATAATAGTTCATAACTCCAAACTCCAGCCTATCTCTCACCCATCATCTCTAATGCCACTCTGTCACAACCTTTTCCCTCCAAAGATACCCCTCATGGGTGGGAAATAAATAAAGAGTGCTAATAACCCTGAGGCCCACCACTAGTTGGTCTTGGGTTGGTGACAATATCTAAGTGTATAAAAATATATTATTTGGTAGAAATTGACACATTTAAAAATATAATATATGGATATAGGATAAACAACCACCAAACAACTTTATTACGTAATATAAAAGTAACCCAAACTATCCTAAAATACATGAACAATGTCAAGATGTAACACCCCAGGTAAATAAAGAATATGAAATTTTTATATTTATCCATATTTTTGAATAAAATGTTAATAATACTTTAAATGTAATTCTATGCTCAAGGGTGTACCCAATACACAACAACGAGTTTCTTTGAAATTTTACGTTGCACTCTAATAAAAAAATAATATTATTTTAAAAGGTAGTTAACGCCTAGCCGTTGTAATGGTGGAAATGAACGGAACTAACTACAAAATGATTATATATGTTTGTCAAATATTGTTACTTTTATCCAATAAATGTTGGAGGCTCAAAATGCAAATGAATCCAATTTTAAGCATAAATCTTCTAATATTCTTTAAAAGGTCGATTAACCGCCTTTTCATGGAGAAACCTTTTTTAAATATACTTTTGACAATTTTATATGTTTTATTGGACAAAATAAAATCCTTCTTTATAATCTAGACATCAGAATTTACTTTGTGTAAAATTTTGTTATTTTTCCGATAAAGATCATTTTTATTGAAAATGTTGCATTTTAATTCAAAACCTCCTTTTAATATGATTTATTTATATGGATATATTATATTTTTAATTTATAATAGAGTTTATTTAGAATATATTTTTACCATTTAATCTAATGGTGGTCATTGGAATTAATTTCACTTTGAAATTAGACTTAAACTAGTGTCAATCTTTTAATAGATATTGTTTCTTAAAAACACGCTATTTGTTTTGACAGTGGGAATTAATTATTAAATTAATAAATGCAACATATATGTTTTTAATATTTTAAAATATACATCATTTTTGAATTCGGAATATCAAATATAGCTTAGGGTGAATTTTTGGTATTTTTTCTGAAAAACTACAATTTTTGATGAATAGTGAAACCACTAAGTGGTAGTTTAAAAACTGATTTTTTGTTTAAATGAAATTTTACCACCTCTGTGTTTTGAATTTCAAAAAATCTAACATACAGGGTTTTCATTAAGAATTAAAATTTGGTTCAATGGGATTAAAATAATTTGTTGGTGAATAGTAACGTTTACGTTTTTAATCGCGATTAGAGGTAATTAATGTAATTTAAGGTAAGAATAATGTTTTAATAATATTAAATGAACTTGACACGTGTACTACCCTTATTGGATGTGTCATGGACGACCATGAAAACCCATGGGTTGATTTTTGGGACCCCATGGAGCCACTTGGGTAAGATAATGACATTAATGCCTTTTATTTAAAGTAAAAGTAAAAATGACACAAACATGTATTCTTTTATTAAAACAATTTTTACATGGGTTTATACAAGTCATATTTTTGACTATAAATAGTAATTGGAAAGATAAAAATATTTCCTACATCATGATATTTTTCTTCTAATTTTTAGACATTAAATAAATTAAATTATTTATGACACCATGATGATGCAGCGATGACCTCATTATTTAACGATTTAAATAAAATGAAAATATAATGTAAACTCTAAGTCCTAAACTTGTCCAAAACCTATTTAATGGGTGAATTTAGAACCCTTATCACCTTATCCTCGAAATTTATAATTGTGGGACCTTTTTTATCCGAAAATCATTTTATAACAAAGTATCTTTTCTTAACTTTCCAAGAGTGCCCCTCCTCTCCTCTTATAAAAGGCCCCCACCTCTACCACCTTACCCACAATTCCAAAGCCTTTGGCTCCACAAAAACCTTCCAATTTTGTCTCTCCAAATCTCTTTATAACTCTTAGAATCCTCACTTCAGGCAGAAGTCTTCCCAAGAAAGCCTTTGAGCTCAAATCAAAAAGAGTTACCCGTTTTAAAGGTAGTGTTTTCTCTTGTGTTCTTATGTTTTATTTTGCTTCTCCAACCCTCTAAACTCTTTTTATTAATTTATTTTGTAACAAATCCATTATATTCAATATACTAGGATGTTTTTATAAGAATCATTCTATCTACACTTACACACACCTACATCTAATGGTTAAAGAACATACGGTTTCTGTGGATGGCGAATTTATGCCTCACGAAACGATGATTATTCAATATTCTTTTAACACCTTCAAAGGTGGACATTAAGATGTAACTATATTTATATATGGTATATAATATGTTTATGTTTTACTTAATATTCTGAATTTTTCATTATGGCATACCTTTATGGTTTCCATTATGGTTAAATGCGATATCTTTATTTTAGGAAGTGCGGACTACCGCCCCCTCAAAGTGATTTGATTCGTTAATACCATATGTGGTATGTATAAAGGATATATTTAATGATATTATATATGATACCATACTGGAATTATAATACTATTATGTATCATTATGTTTTAATTACATTAAATAAGAAATAGAAATGGAAGTATCGTCCATGCATACGTACGGCTTACCGTCTCTATGAACGGTGCATTTCATTTCTTACCTCTAAATGTTACGTAATATTATAAATGCATGTATATAATGGATATATATTATATATATTATATCTACATAATGAATATAAATCTGAATATAATATATATTTTAACACATGAACAACTTGTAATTATAAAGAGTTTATTTTTGACTCAAGTAGCAATGATCTACAAAACGACCATTATTAACTTAAATAATTACATAGTGTTCATAGCATGGTAGTAAGTGATATAAAAAGAATAATGAACTTGAAAAAGTTTATTAAGCAAGTAGAAATTAACTCAATTTTATTATTCAGGATGTTAAAGAACGATCGAGTCAAGTCGGACCCGAGGTAGGGGATCCTACCTCTCTCTTGCTTTTTTAAGTACACTCTTTTATGCCATTCCTTTTAAGATCATCTTTCTTATGATTGGGATGTTATTTTATTTAATCTTACTGTAATTTTTATGTTCATTTGATTAGAGACCCTATTTTCTCTCATCAATCCATTTTTAAGTTTTAATTGGCGCCATTACGCTACCGAAATTTCGTAAGGGGCTTTTTATATCACTTTGTGTTTTCGTGAGATTCATGATACATTTGCCAATATTTCCTTTTGAGTGGTGTATGTATAGTCCATTATTCTACTCTTTGTGTAACATACTTTATTTTATGAGTATTTACATCAATGTTGTATAGTCCTTCTTTCATGGGGTGTATGTTTCGAAAGTTACCCAAATCGGTAAGGGAACCTTTCACCCTCCTCTTTTTAAAAGACTTATTTTGTTATGTCTTTTAATTTTCATCTTATTATGTGGGGATATGTTATTATATATCCTTATTTCCGTAAATTTTATGTCCAAGAGATGAGATACCCTTTATCTCTCTCATAAACTCTTTTTCTAAAATTTGATGTGACGCCGTTAGGCTGTCAAGGGAACTTCTTAACCCAATTTCGATTTCTTTGGGTTCAACATGTTTTTATTGAATATGTCATCCTTTGAATATGTGAGAATTACCTTTGATTATTTTACAATTAATATCCAATTTTATTTGGTGAATTTATATTTGTTTCACATAATTATGCGATTTATTTATCCTTAATTTAATGATCCCATCATTATAATGGATTTCATCTCAATTTACATTTCCATTGAGACTTCATTTTTGTTATGCACCAATTGACTCTTATATGGTGTATATAATGTCCTTTGTAATATTATATCATGAATCCCTTTATTCTAATGATATTATAAAGTTTTGATTAAATATTATTCCTCAATTATTTTATTCAAGTGTCTCTCATTTTGTTAAAAACCCTTTAACTAAAATATAATTTTAAATGTTTTAATGATTTAATATTATAAATATTTCTCATTAATATCCCAGTTTTCAAAATGGTTTTAAGGATTTATTTATATGGATATTAATGGTGTAAATGTTAAAAGCTTCAATGTGGTATGGTACACTTTGATTTAAAAATCTCTTTATTAAATGTTTTAAATGGTTTTGAAGATGGTTTTTAGAATGGATTCATTATTTCAATATCTTAAAATGTTATATTGTTATTGCAATGTGGGAATGCTATATTTCCTTTATGCTTAAGTTATGTTCTATGATTATGTTATGGTTTTTGGGCATTGTTATGAAGAGGGGTGGTTACGTGATAAACTAAGGGCGGGTGAGCCCGATATAGCTCTCCAATGCATTGCGTAACGCGAAGGAGTTAAACATTAAGGTTTCCCCGAAGATATTTAGGGAATATACAGTGCTGGGTATTCCAAACGTAACCAAGAGGGTTACTCCCTACGTAAGAATGTTATGAATACCTCAAGTTACCTTTATGTCTTATTATTTCTATGATTTATTCATGATTTTATGAGGAATGTCAAAGTTCTTATGTTTTATGAGTAAAGTATGATTTCATTTTTATGTATATATGTACTCATGTTTCCTTTCAATACTTTTTATAACCCTTACTGAGCTTTTTATGCACATCCCAAGTTTTTTGAAATGTTTTTCAAAGGTCAAGGGAATGGTACATGATATGATGATAGTGTCAAGGAAGTGTCAAGAAAGAATCCGTGTTTTATTTTAAATATGATTCTGTTGATGAGAAAAAAATTAATACTATCTTTTATGTAATCACTTTGTTTAAATTTGGAATGTAGTGCAAGTTTTATGATCTAATTCTCTAAAACTCTAAACCTGAAAAGATCCTCAATGTGTAATCTTGTAATAACTCAAGATTAAGTAAGGTTTAAGGCTAGGGCCTGATACAATAGATATAGACATAAGTCTTGAGTAAATACCAAAAGACCATCCCTATAGAAACAACATAATAAAATCTCAAAAACCCAGGCTAGTAATTTCCATATAGGTCCCTAAATTCCTCCTGGAAATTATAAATATTGTTTTCATACATGTTGTGAGAAAAAAAGTATAATCAGTATAGAAATACCAAAGGAATCAATTGCATATAAAAATAGTATATTAATGAATAGAACCAACAAGAACATAATCAATTCAAATAACCATCCCAACCTCACTATGGCTTGATCACCAAATCCCACATCAAATATTATAAGAAAAAAGTATTGAATAATACAACAGATCTCTATTTCCATGACCCAAATAATTTTCCATTTTGACATCCCAATGTCAAACATAATATGATCCCATCTATTTCTTACATATCAAATCTCATAGATCATATCTAATATGGGTAAAGATGCATACCTACCAACCCCAACCTCAAAAGGTCTATAATCTAGTGCTAAAATTCGGTATCATCGCATCAAATGTAACCTCACCTATAGATACATGGTCCATCACACCACAACTCATCACATAACCATAGTAGTAGAATATTATGAACATGAAGGAAATAAACCTCATGCCCTCCAGATACCATGCATGACCCCCACCACATATCATAACACATCAAAAACTCATCACATCACATCTATGTTGAACACACCTAGTCCAATACCTCACACCTCACCCAAAGATAGCTAGGTCATCACAACACATCTCGTGTGATAAAACTTGGACCATCACAATGAATCTCACCTGAATACACTAAGGTGATCATAGGTTCTAAAGAAAGAGTGGGAAAGAGAGGGTATCCATCAATCTCTATCATCATTATCCAAGATACTGAGATAAACACATAGAATGCAATACAATTGAGTGTTGTTGATATGATCATACTTGGGTGGGGTTCCTATAAAAATAATATAAAATACATGATATATAGATATCAAAAAATACCCAACCCATTGGTTTAAAAAAATTGCCTTATTATATACTACACCCCACCACTACACAATGAAACAACCATCCAAACCACTACCACCACTATATACAACACGCCATATAGGCACCACAAAAGATACATGACTCCACTTTCAACAATCAGTCTCACCATTTATATAGTTAAATTGTTTACACAAACCACCATTTATTAATCCATTCATTCACATTTATACTTCCCATACATTTAATAATCAATTCATTTAATCCATTTACAACACATTAATTTCTAGATCATTTACCTTATTTACTATACCGTTTAATTTCATTTAAATATAATAATTTATTCCATGGTTAACCAGGAAACTAACACACCCACATCAAAAATAGCTAGCCCAACTCACATCAACCATCATCACAAAACCATATCAGCAAAACTATCCCACAAAAATAATCACACATCTCATCCTCCATACATCACCACCACCACCACTCAACCTCAACAACTACACTATAGTTCACTACAAAACCTAATCCCACAACACCACCAGATGGAAGAATACCTCCATACATCATCACCATCACCCAACTCCACCATTACACATCATAACCACCACATAACTATCCACTCCAGGTCCATGTCGACCAACCACTAGAATCCACATTTCATCCCACTCATTGACCATTAAGTCACCACCCTCACTACATAATCACTGATAACACACAAGGAAACACAATAAATAGACCACACATAATTGCAACACATCTCTCTGTCTATAATTTATTAAATAGATTTCATCAAATTGATTGTTTATATAGAATTGGTATTAACACCAAAACCATATTTCCAAAGGAAAGTAATCAAAATATTGATATAATTTCATTAGACTTTTATTCAAGGACCAATCACACAATAACATGGTAAGCGTATCAAATAATATCATCTAATGGGAAAGATAGGCTCTTAATAACTATTGTTTTTTGAAAGAAAATAACATAGAATAAACTCATTTACTATATCATGAAACAAATAAAATCATGTTATTTACTTTATCTCATCGATTTTAGGTTATGTGAGATTGTAATAATTATTATATTTACCCTTAATATCCACCCAAGGAAAAGGAAAACTTGTAATCCTCTAAAAGAATCACGTAAACAAGTGAGAATGAGGTTTCTCTACCTCAATGAATTTTTTGATCTTGTTGTGTACCGTTGGGAAAAGAATAAAACCATGAATGGGATAGTTGTGAAAGATAACCTAGGATCAACCTAAACTGCATAAACAAGTAATAAATAACACAACCCAACAAACCTTGAACCCACGCTAACAACACTGAAAAAACCACTAGACAAAAAAATGTGAAACTACAAAGTGAAGGGGAGATAACTCACCATTGATCACTGAAACAAGACTAATAAAACCCAAGGAATAAGCTGAGGTAATAATGGATTAAAGGTCTCTAAAAATTGGGTAGGTTTAATCTATAAAATCAGAGAATAGAAGGCAGAATGGTAGGGTTTGACCAAGCCTTCACATTATATATTCGGTTTAACCTGCTCTAATTATGCAATAAACTACAATTTTATAACCTAAATTATTTGGGCCTATATATTACAAGCTATAAATCCAACTATTTCATCGTAAACTCACTTTCCACCAAAAAAACACCATACCTCAATATTAAAAATTAGTAGGCCATAAATTTTAATTTATGACTTAAACCTATTTAATTCAGTACTCCCCCACTAAAAAAATTCATAAACTATAGCCTATACAAGCCATAAAAAACCTAATTATTCCATTAACCCCTCTTTAGGGTATAGAAAAAATCATGTCGCAGTTCTTACCTCCATTGAACCTCTTAGAGCATTCCTAAAACACATTTTACTACAAAAATAGGAAATATAATGAACCAAGATGGAAACAAATTCATATAATATTATATAAGACCCATTTTTTACATTTTATCACCCATTTTTAAGAATATTTTATTTTTTCATTATTTTGTGTGTTAAATACATTAGTTTCCTTAAATATTTTATTCGGTAATTTTAGTAATTATACTTTGAATAAGATTCCCTAATCTCTATAATGTTAATAATTATATAAATATTTGTTATATTCCTTATATATGTATTTATATTAATCATAAAAAAAGTGGAGATAAAAAATGAACTACACCACTAATGGAGGAAGTAGCTCATACGTATGCATGAATACTATTTTTAACATTTCCACATATTAAAGGAAATAATGGGAAATAATAATTGATAGTGAATTATTATTACAACAGATATATAATTTTAATTCATTAAATCTATCCTTATTACCATCCAAGTAAACCATAAACAAAAAATGAATCACATCTCTTCATGGATGTGGTATTCAATACATACGCAAAGGCAATGTTATTATTATACAATGAATTGGAAGGTAAGAAGGTATAAATGTTATTTAAATTATATTAGATTAATTATTTCAGAAATATCATATTTTTTTCACCTTTGTATCAAATCATGTGAGGTGGTAATAAAAAAACAATTTACATAGGTTTTTGAGGTGATAGTCTACCGAACAAATGAGTGGTGGTTTTGTTTTACATTTTATAGAGAAAGGGATAGATAATTGTTTTTACATAAACATAATAACAAATAATTATAAGTTATATATTATTGTTATTATATTTTAATGGTTAGGACATAATTGAGGGTGGTAAAAGAATAATAAAAATAAAAGTTCCTGGTTAAGATGATTACAACTTCATTGAAAGAGCACATTCAAATCTCTTATTAAGAAACCTAGGATTGATATTTATGGAATAAAATAATATCTAAAAATGGTTAAGTATTTTGAAGAAAGTATTTGGAGGATTATTCTGAGATATATTTATCAATGTGACTTAAGGAGAAAAGACCTAGTGTTGGTATTTATTAATGAAAAGAATATCCAAAACTTGTTTATCCTGAGAATAATCATTTTCCAACTTGTATATGGAAGGAAAATAATTCCAATACTATTATTCAAGATATAAATAATAATACATTTCACCTCTCTTAAAGACTCATGGCTCGAGGTATAGAATGTATGTCTCATCTTATGGGCCTCAATTCATGGTTATTCATGTTTTCCAGGAGGCAGATAGTTTGGAAGATCTGTTTTCTAACAAAACAATGGGTATATATTTAAAATGGTCCCAAAATGAAATTCCTTGTACTTTTTTGGTAGGGGAAACATATAAAATAATAATATTATAATATGTTTATAACTATTGTAAAATGGTCCCAAAATTAAATTGATACGAAAATAATTATTATTTGGTATTAATATAATCATTATTAAAATTAAATTTTTATATATCTATTTAAACCATATAATTTGGATTAATCCTTTGGTTAAAAATGTTTATCCTTAACTGTGGTGTTGACTTTGTAAATATGAAAGGGTTCTAATTTTACATATAAGATGAAAATTTGCTCATAAATTGAAAAAGGATGATATTTTACACTATATATTATACCCTTATAATCATTAAATATTTTATTGTTTTAAAAATAATTTATTAAATTATATTTTCATAAAATATCATTAATATCATTTTGGACACTATTCATTTAATTTGACTTCAAATACAAAAACCCAAAGATGGAATTCAGATTTAACAATTTAAAGAATTCCTATTATGTCATATGAATCTTTAAAATTCATGGACCCAAATATTTCGTCCAACTTGTATTACTATTATTGTTTCCAAATCATTTATTTTAGTTTTCTATTAATTTAATAAATATTGTGTTAGTATTGAGTATGAATGTAGGTTAATTATCCAATAATTAAAAATTAAAAATAAATTACTTAGGTAAAAAAATAATTGAAGTTTAAAATTATTTTTTAAAACAAAAAAACCTATTTTTATTATTTTGGAGAAATTATAGATATATTAAACCGGAGAGTATGGAATTCTATTTTTATTCATTTCATAATTTAATATATAGGTCAATAACAAATAAAAATGGTACCAAGTGGCCATATATTTCAGAAATTATCGAGAATTTTCAATCTCCTCTAATTTAAAAGAGGTAAACTCCATTATCAGAGAAATTGTAAAGCCTTACCGTATTATTTTTTAACACTAATTACTCGATTTACCAATTATAGATGTGATAAATTTCCCCATTATTACAATTCATTTTACCAAAAATAAAAGGATTCTATTTACCAAATTTAAACATTGTGATTTCAAATATCTAATCCATTTAAACAATTTAATTGTAGGGAAGTGGAAAAAATTAATTTATGGTCAAAATGTACAACATAACGAATATTTTTTAGAAAAATGTGTTTTTACAACTAAAATTGAGCATATAAAAAATATGGTATAATGAAGGTTAAAATGAAATAAATTTTATTATTTTTAAATATTGGAGTTTTATAATAATTCATAATAAAATTAAAATCATTATGGGGATATTTTTAGTTAAAATAAGATAGTTTTACAAAAATCAATATTTTCACTATTCACTGAAAAGTAAATACTTTTATAAGAATATCTGAATTTCAACCAAAGATAATATTGATATGATGTGTTAACAATTTATATAATTTTCCATTAATAAAATTTGAAAAGGGATTCATGGTACTTTCAAACATAGTGTTGTGTGAAAATAAATATTTCAAATAAATTTATTTAAATAAATATATCAAAAAATCTCAAGAACATACATTCTACCCCCTTATAAGAAGTTCTACCTTAAAATTTAATCACTCTAATAGAAAAAACTAAGAATTCTTTTTCATAATCACACTAGTGGAAATCCCATTTTTACCAACGCTTATATCCCAATGGTTTATCAAATTGTTGGGAATGGTTATGTATACCAATGGTTCTAGAAAACCGTTGTTATAGAGGCTTTAATGAATAATTTTACCAATGGTTTATAAAATTGTTGGTATAGGCCTCAATTAAGACACTTTTAGCAACGGTTATACACTAACCATTGGTATATGTTGGAATCTATGCCAACGGTTTACACAAACCATTGGTATAGGTCTTAGGTAAACATACATTCCCAATGGTTTTTAAAAACCATTGGGAAAGTTTCCCCCTAAATCTAGTTCGGGTGTCCAATAGCCCCTCCGCTCGATTGCAGTCCCCCTCCGCTCGACTGTTGCCCTAAATTGAAGCTCTCCCAACACACTCTCGTTACCCAGTCTCCGAAACTCCATCCATCATCTTTAATCAAACAATTTTTCTGTTCTACACATCAAATCTATAAGTTCTAATGTTCTTCATCTATTTTTTTATTTTCTATTTTGATTTGACCTAAACGTCTGGGATCTCTCTATACAAGGACTCAGAAACTTGTTCCACTCATAGATCCATCTTAAATCAAAAACATTTGTAGTTCTACACTCTAAATATGTAAGTACTACCTTAGTTTTAATGTTTTGCATCTATTATTTTTGTTTTCTGTTTTGATTTGGTATAAACTAGGTTGTGTTGTTTATGGCATGCGAAGGTTAGTGATATTGAGGATGAATTGGATGTTGCTTGGGTGATGGATTTGAATTGTGATGTTTTTTGGATTAAGTTTAGTTAAATTTTAATGAATTATTTGGGGATTTCCTCCCTTTAACAGAGCCCCCACTCCTCATAGACCCTGGACACCCCCCTCTTGGACCCTGGACAGTCCCCCCCTCCTGGAACGTGGATAGCATGGACCACCTCTTTTCTGAAACTTGGACATCCCCCCTCCTGGACCCTGGAAAACCCCCCTCCACCCTCCTCCTAGGACCTTGTATAATCCCCCCTCCTTCCTGGACCCTATGAAGCCCCCCACCCTCCACCCTGGACCCTGGATAGCCACCCTCCTCGATGGACCCTGGATATCCCCCCCTCCTTCCTAGACCATGGACAGCCCCATCTCCCCTTCTCCTTGACATTGGACAGCCCCCACCCCACTTCCTAGACCCCAGATAGCCGCCCACCCCTCCTCTTAGACCTTGGACATCCCCCTCACCCCTCTCCTCAACCACCAAATACCCCCCACTTCAAAACTTTGACCACTAAACTTGGACATGCTGGATTTTCTCTAAAAAGATAGATTTATCCTCAAACCACCTCAATAATATCCTAAACAATGCTTATAATGTGGTTTTCACCACATAGCATCAAATTGTATTCCAAGTCACTAGTCTATCCTCCCTTGGCTAGATTTTTCAAAAAGCGTTCAACCTTAAGGATCCAAATAAAAATAAACTGATATAAGACATTTGATAATGGATTAAAATTTCAAATTGGGATCCAATGAGGAATATTTGAGATATTATGCATCATGTCCATGAGTAAATCCATTTTTATATATCTGATAAGTTATTTTTCACAATTTTCACACATTAATTTTTTCTAAAAATGGGACAAACATTTATAAAGGTTCTAATATATAAAAATAAATCTATTTGTGGATGTAGCTTAACCAACATTGTCTAGCTTGTCGGCCTCTTCCATGATCATCGATGTGCACGTCCCATCTCCATCTGACCTTGCACAATGGGTGACTCAGCATCTGGCTGATGACGAGCGCCAGATTATCTTACTTCCGCACCAGATTCATGCCCGCTATGCTCCTAAAGTGATCAATCCCACTAAGCGTCCCTGTGAGCTTGATGACACGACCACTAGTTCTTGTAAGAGGCAGAGGAGTTCTGAGCTGATGGACCAAGACGATTGACCAGTGTCCATCCATCTGGTTGAAGATGTAAAACTTAGCGCTTCCTGGGAGGCAACCCATATTCTAGAGTTTCATCATTTTTCTTTTTTTTTTACTTTCTTTTAGGAAATAAACATGGCATGTATGCAACAATTGTTTAGCTGCTTCTGATCTGTATGTGCACTTGTCATTACTTTGCATGACTGCTTCTATTTTGTCTGATCCTTGGTGTTATTTTTTATGACATGATGCGGCTATGTGCTATCTATGTGTAGATTTTACAAGTACATAAGTATGTGCACTTTTCATTCTTCCATTCTTTCAGTGCTTAGGCCGATGGTACGAGGGAGGTTCGTACTAGAGGTAGACGAGCATCTCGGCGTACCCGAATAGACCCTTCCCCTCCGACCAAATGCATTCGGATTCTGTTGAAACTTAAGGGAAATGATCCATGTGTAAAATGTGACGTGTATAAGTCAACCCCACCTCAATAAAAGGAACGGTGTGGCCAGGATCACTCAAACTGCCTCTCTTTTGTTCAAAATTGACTTATTTTTAAGTGAAATCAAAAACTGACATATGGGAAACTGACCAAACGCCTTCGGATTGTGTTGACACTTTAAGAAAACGATCTATGGGTCATATGTGACATGTAAAAGTCAACTCCGCCTCAATCTGATGCGCGGTGTGGCTGGTATCACTCCAAGTGTATGTATTTTGTTTAAAATGGACAATATTTTACGTACATACACCAATCCAATCAAACATCTTTTGTTTGTATTGATATTTTTTCACAATGATCCATGACTCATATGTGACATGTATGAGTCAACCCTACCTCAATTCGAGGCCCGGTATGGCTGATACCACTCAAAGTGCCTCTGTTTTGTTAAAAATGGACTTAATTTTAAGTGAAATCAAAAACTGACATACGACAAACCGACCAAACACATTCGTATTCCGTTCAAACTTAAGGAAAACGATCCATGAGTCAAATGTGACGTGTATGAGAAAACTTCGCCTCAATACGAGGCTCGGTGTGGCCGACACCACTCAAAATGCCTCTGTTTTGTAAAAAATAGACTTAATTTTAAGTGAAATCAACAACTGACATACGATAAACCAACCAAACACATTAGGATTATATTGATACTATAAGAAAACGATCTATGGGTCATATGTGATGTGTACGAGTCAACCCCGCCTCAATCCAAGGTGCGGTGTGGACGGTACCATTCAAAATGTATCTTTTTTGTTCAAAATGACTTTATTTTTAAGTGAAAACAACAACTGGCATACGAAAAACCGACCAAATGCGTTCCAAATCTTTTGATACTTTAGGAAAATGATCCATGGGTCATATGTGAAGTGTACAAGTCAACCCCACCTCAATCCAAGGCACGGTGTGGCCGGAACCACCCAAACTGTACCTCTTTTGTTTAAAATGGACAATATTTTACGTACATACGCCAAACAGATCAAACAGATTCTGATTGTGTTGATAATTTTGAACAATGATCCATGACTCATATGTGATGTGTACGAGTAAACCCCACCTCAATTCGAAGCCCGATGTGGCCGACACCATTCAAAGTGCCTCTGTTTTGTTAAAAATGGACTTAATTTTAAGTGAAATCAACAACTGACATACAACAAACCGACCAAACACATTTGGATTATATTGAAACTAAAGGAAAACAATACATGAGTCAAATGTTATGTGTACGAGTAAACCTCTCCTCAATACGAGGCCTGGTGTGGCTGACACCACTCAAAGATCCTCTTTTTTATTAAATGTACTTAGTTTTAAGTGAAGACAACAACTGTCATACGGAAAACTGACCAAATGCCTACGAATTCTATTGAAACTTTAGGAAAACAATCCATGGGTCATATGTGATGTGTACGAGTCAATCCCACCTCAATCCGAGGCACCGTGGGGCTGGGACCACCCAAACTGCCTCTCTTTTGTTGAAAATGGACTAAATTGTAAGTGAAAACAAATGTTTTCATACGGGAAACTGACCAAATGCATTCCGAATCTATTGAAACTTTAGGAAAATGATCCATGGGTCATATGTGATGTGTAAGAGTCGATCCCGCCTCAATCCGAGGTGCGGTGTGGCCGAAACC
Source organism: Viscum album (assembly GCA_963277665.1). Taxonomy (NCBI): domain Eukaryota; kingdom Viridiplantae; phylum Streptophyta; class Magnoliopsida; order Santalales; family Viscaceae; genus Viscum; species Viscum album. The sequence goes on from OY728126.1 coordinate 2,012,983,948, forward strand.
ACCCAAATTGTCTCTCTTATGTTTAAAATGGATAATATTTTACGTACTTACATCAAACCAATCAAACGAATTATTATTGTGTTGATACTTTTGAACAACAATCCATGACTCATATGTGACGTGTAAGAGTCAACTGTGCCTCAATCCAAGGCCCGGTGTGGCCGAAACCACTCAAAGTGCCTCTATTTTGTTAAAAATGGACTTAATTTTAAGTGAAAACAACAACTGACATATTCCAAACCAACCAAACGCCTTCAGATTCTATTGAAACATTAGTAAAACGATCCATGGGTCATATTTGATGTGTACGAGTCAACCCCGCCTCAATCCAAGGTGCGGTGTGGACGGTACCATTCAAAATGTATCTTTTTTGTTCAAAATGACTTTATTTTTAAGTGAAAACAACAACTGGCATACGAAAAACCGACCAAATGCGTTCCAAATCTTATGATACTTTAGGAAAATGATCCATGGGTCATATGTGACGTGTACAAGTCAACCCCACCTCAATCCAAGGCACGGTGTGGCCGGAACCACCCAAACTGTACCTCTTTTGTTTAAAATGGACAATATTTTACGTACATACGCCAAACAGATCAAACAGATTCTGATTGTGTTGATAATTTTGCACAATGATCCATGACTCATATGTGATGTGTACGAGTAAACTCCACCTCAATTCGAGGCCCGATGTGGCCGACACCATTCAAAGTGCCTCTGTTTTGTTAAAAATGGACTTAATTTTAAGTGAAATCAACAACTGACATACAGCAAACCGACCAAACGCATTTGGATTATATTGAAACTAAAGGAAAACAATACATGAGTCAAATGTTATGTGTACGAGTAAACCTCTCCTCAATACGAGGCCTGGTGTGGCTGACACCACTCAAATATCCTCTTTTTTATTAAATGTACTTAGTTTTAAGTGAAGACAACAACTGTCATACGGAAAACTGACTAAACGCCTATGAATTCTATTGAAACTTTAGTAAAACAATCCATGGGTCATATGTGATGTGTAAGAGTCAATCCCACCTCAATCCGAGGCACCGTGGGGCTGGGACCACCCAAACTGCCTCTCTTTTGTTAAAAATGGACTAAATTGTAAGTGAAAACAAATGTTGTCATACGGGAAACTGACCAAATGCATTCCGAATCTATTGAAACTTTAGGAAAATGATCCATGGGTCATATGTGATGTGTAAGAGTTGATCCCGCCTCAATCCGAGGCGCGGTGTGGCCGACACCACCCAAATTGTCTCTCTTATGTTTAAAATGGACAATATTTTACGTACATACATCAAACCGATCAAACGAATTATTATTGTGTTGATACTTTTGAACAACAATCCATGACTCATATGTGACGTGTAAGAGTCAACCGTGCCTCAATCCAAGGCCTGGTGTGGCCGAAACCACTCAAAGTGCCTCTATTTTGTTAAAAATGGACTTAATTTTAAGTGAAAACAAAAACTGACATATTCCAAACCAACCAAACGCCTTCGGATTCTATTGAAACATTAGTAAAACGATCCACGGGTCATATTTGATGTGTACGAGTCAACCCTGCCTCAATCTGAGCTGCGGTGTGGCTGGGACCACTAAAATTGTCTCTCTTTTGTTCAAAATGGATTAAATTGTAAGTGATATCAACAAATGACATAAGTGAAACCTACCAAATGCCTTCGGATTCTATTGAAACTTTAGGATAACGATCCATGAGTCATATGTGATGTGTACGAGTCAACCCCGCCTCAATCCAAGGCGCTGTGTGGCCGGGACCACCCAAACTGCCTCTCTTTTGTTCAAAATGGACAATATTTTACGTACATATGCCAAATCGATCAAACGGATTCTGATTAGGATGGAACTTTAGTAAAATGATCCATGTCTCATATGTGACGTGTACGAGTCAACCCCGCCTCAATCCGAGTCTCGGTGTGGCCGAAACCACTCAAGGTGCCTCTCTTTTGTTCAAAATGAACTTAATTTTTAGTGAAAACAACAACTGACATAATCCAAACCGACCAAACACCTTCAGATTCTGTTGAAACTTTAGGAAAATGATCCATGGGTCATATGTGACATGTACAAGTCAAATCCTCATAAATCTGATCCTCGGTGTGGCTGAGACCACTCAAACTATCTCTCATTTGTTAAAAATGGACTAAATTGTAAGTGAAATCAACAACTGTCATACAAGAAATCAACCAAACGCCTTAGTATTCTATTGAAACTTTAGGAAAACGATCCATGGGTCATATGTGATGTGTACGATTCAATCCCGCCTCAATCCAAGGTGCGGTGTGGCCGACACCACCCAAACTGTCTCTCTTATGTTAAAAATTGACAATATTTTACGTACATATGCTAAACCGATCAAACGGATTCTGATTGTATTGAAACTTTAGTAAAATGATCCATGGATCATATGTACCGTGTACGAGTAAACGCCGCCTCAATACTAGGCCCGGTGTGGCCAACACCACTCAAAGTGCCTCTCTTTTGTTTAAAAGAACTTAATTTTAAGTGAAAACAACAACTGACATAAGCCAAACCAACCAAACGCCTTCGGATTCTATTTAAACTTTATGAAAATGATACATGGGACATATGTGACATGTATGAGTCAACCCTGCCTAAATCCGAGCCACAATGTGGCTGGGACCACTCAAACTGTCTCTCTTTTGTTGAAAATGGATATAATTTTTAGTGAAAACAACAACTAACATACGCCAAACCAACCAAACGACTTCTGATTCTGTTGAAACATTAGGAAAATTATCCATGGATCATATGTGACGTGTACAAGTCAACCCCACCTCAACTTGAGCCGCGGTGTGACCGGGACCACTCAAACTGTCTGTCTTTTGTTCAAAATGGACTAAATTGTAAGTGAAATCAACAATTGACATACAGGAAACCGACCAAATGCCTTCGGATTCTGTTAACACTTTAGGACAATGATCCATGGGTCATATGTGATGTGTAAGATTCAACCCTACCTCAATCCAAGACGTCGTGTGGCCGAGACCACCCAAACTGCCTCTCTTTTGTTCAAAATGGACAATAATTTACGTACATACGCCAAACTGATGAAATGGATTCTGATTGTTTTGAAACTTTATGAAAATGATCCATGGATCATATTTGATGTGTACGAGTCAACCCAACCTCAATCCGAGGCCCAGTGTGGCCGACACCACTCAAAGTGCCTCTGTTTTGTTTGAAATGGACTTAATTTTAAGTGAAAACAACAACTGACATACGCCAAACCAAAAAAACGCCTACGAATTCTATTGAAACTTTAGAAAAACGATCTATGGGTCATATGTGCCATGTATGAGTCAACCCCAACTCAATATGATCTGTGGTGTGACCGGGACCACTCAAACTGTCTCTCTTTTGTTTAAAATGGACTAAATTGTAAGTGAAATCAACAACTGCCATACGGGAAACCGACCAAATGCCTTCGGATTCTATTGACACATTAGGAAAATGATCCATGGGTCATATGAGACGTGTACGAGTCAACCCCTCCTCAATCTGAGGCACCATGGGGCCGAGACCACCCAAAATTCTTCTCTTTTGATCCAAATGGACAATATTTTATGTACATACGCCAAACCGATGAAACGGATTCTAATTATGTTGAAACATTAGGAAAATGATCTATGGATCTTATGTGATGTTTACGAGTCATCCCCACCTCAATCCAAGGCCCAGTGTGACCGACACCACTCAAAGTGCCACTTTTTTTTAAAATGTACTTAATTTTAAGTGAAAACAACAACTATCATACGGAAAACTAACCAAACGCCTACGTATTTGATTGAAACATTAGTAAAATGATCCATGGTTCATATGTGATGTGTACGAGTCAACCCCACCTCAATCCGAGCCGTGGTGTGGCTGGAACCACTACAATTGTCTCTCTTTTGTTGAAAATGGACTAAATTGTAAGTGAAATCAACAACTGTCATACAGGAAACTGAACAACACCTTTTGATTCTATGGAAACTTTAGAAAAATGATCCATGAGTCATATGTGATGTGTACGAGTCAATCCCGCCTCAATCCGAGGTGCGGTGTGACCGACACCACCCAAACTGTCTCTCTTATGTTAAAAATGGACAATATTTTATGTACATACGCCAAACCGATCAAACGGATTCTGATTATGTTGAAACATTAGGAAAACGATCCATGGCTAATATGTGACGTGTATGATTCAACCCTGCCTCAATACGAGGTTCGGTGTGGCCGTCACCACTCAAAGTGTCTCTCTTCTGTTTAAAATGGACTTAATTTTAAGTGAAAACAACAACTGACATACGCCAAACCAACCAAACGCTTTCGGATTCTATTGAAACTTTAGGAAAACGATCCATGGGTCATATTTGACATGTAAGAGTCAACTCCGCCTCAATACGAGCCGCGGTGTGGTCGGGACCACTCACATTTCCACTCTTTTGTTCAAAATGGACTAAATTGTAAGTGATATCAACAATTGACATACAGGAAACGGACCAAACGCCTTCGGATTCTTTTAAAACTTTAGGAAAATGATCCATGGGTCATATGTGACGTGTTTGACTCAACCCCGCCTCAATTCAAGTCACCGTGGGGCTGGGACCACCCAAACTGCCTCTCTTTTGTTCAAAATGGACAATATTTTACGTACATACGCCAAACTGATCAAACAGATTCTGATTGTGTTGAAAATTTAGGAAAATGATTCATGGATCATATGTGAAGTGTACCATTTAACCCCGCCTCAATCTAAGGCCCATTGTGGCACTTATGGAGTCAAAAGTGCTGAGACTCCTAAGAAAATACCTTTTCACCATATATTAGAAAAGTGGTTGTCATATGAAGATTGAAAGGGGTGTAAATAATATATATTTGAGATATTGAAACTCTTATTCAACTATACTGGATGATTGTTGTCATATGAAGATTAAAATGGGGAATTATTCACCATGTCTCTAATCAATGAGGTGGTGTTTTTTTGTTGTTTTAAGTTTGTCACTATTTTATGTACTGTTTTGTATGCAGGTGTATGCACTGGAGGGGCTACTGGAGGGGCTTCTGTGCAACAATTCTAGAAATACACAATACCAACGGTTTACAACCGTTGGTATACTTTGAGAAAGAATTATACCAACGGTTCAATAAACCATTGGTAAAAAAACTATCCCAACAGTTACAAACCTTTGGTATAGTATTTTTTATTGAACATATGCCAACGGTTTCATTGAAACCGTTGAGAAAAAAACAATAGCAATGGTTGTAAACCATTGGTTTAATATCAAAATCATATAATTCTCAATGGTTCTAAACTGTTGGGTAAACCTATACCAACGGTTCAACAAGAACCGTTGGAAAATCAATACACAGAGTGGGCTATTCCAACGGTTTAGTTCAAACTGTTGGTATAGATATTTCCCCACGCCTTACTTCCCTACGGTTTGGACAACCACTGGTATAGAATATACCAATGGTTTTCCAGCCTATACCAACGGTTTAGAACTGTTGGTATATCCTCCATTTCCAGTAGTGTCACATACTAATGTTCCAATTTAGCTTTATCAATTTTGTGATTTAACTGTAAAACTTTTACTAGATGGATAGTCTTGTTTCACAGTACTTTCTCTCTATGATCCATTATTTCAAAGGGATCGATATTTATAGGGATCAACATTCTCTTCTTTCAATTCTGATAGACTTCATTCATGGAGAGATTTATAGGAATACAATTTCACAAAATTCAGACTATAAATCTCATGGATAATTTTTAGCATCACTTTTTTTATCAACTCTCAGATGAACTTAGGTGATGATGAATGGATCCATCCTTCTGTTCTATTTATTCATTTAGATTAGGTATCAATTAATTTCTTCCTCTAACACTGTCCCAACACATTTGGGTTCTTCACTTCATTCTGTAGCAGGATTTATAAGGTGTCTTCTGAATGCTCAAGTGAAATCTATTTTTGTATGAAAATTATACCAAAATAAGGTTTTCATGCCAAACCCCATTGAAATCAATAGAATAAGATTTAAATATGTCTTTAATAGTTTTATTATTCCTCTCATATTGAACATATATCTACGAAAGATATGTAGTACTAAACCTCAAGTATATATCAAGTGCTTATTTAAGGATTCTCTAGAGCATCGAGGTAAACCTTGGATCACAATCAAATTTGACTGGGAGTGGTCCTCCATTAAATACCACAAATTTTTTAATTTATAACCTAGAAATATGATCAATAGATAAATCCTCTCATGTAGTGATAAAATGCACATATTTCATAAGGTGTAAGACTGTAAACCAGATAGCATTTTTCCATTTATATGTTTTGTGGATTATTACTCTGAGGTGAAAGGTAATGAATTCTCATTTCTATTGTGGTATGCATATTTAATATAATCACACCTTATACTTATATCTCTCATCCTTAATTTACTTACATACTAGGAATCGAGATATATAATAGAAATATACATTTTCATGTTATCCTGCCAGAACCATTCTTTCAAATCTTTATACATATTTTAACTTCACCGATGAATAGAGAATGATGAAATATGAAATTCTTCCAATTGGCCATTCTTATACATTGGTATTTATGGGAAATATACTCATTTGTTAAGCCCTATTATTCCAACATAAACATGGTAAAACTCAAGAATATTCCTAACATTCTTTTGAAATACCACATATTCCTTCTACTCATTATTAATCCACTCATGGATGTATGGTTGGACATTCCTCTAAAAAAATATAATATATGTCCCATTTCCTCAATATTCCATGATACAACTTCTAAAAATCCTTAAATATTACACCTTTTTCAATACATATCCTAGAAAAACTATCAAGATATTTCCAACTCAGAGCATCTGCCACCATATTCACCTTCCTTGGGTGGTAATGTTCTGGTAAGTCGTAATCTTTGATCAACTCTAACTATATTCTTATGAACACATTTAGATCTTACTATATAAATATACAGGTAAATATTTTAATGTTAGTATATATATATCACACCTTTCACCATATAGATAATGCCTCCATTTCATCAATACAATAATTATCACTGCCAGATCCAAATCATGAGTCTTGTAATTCAAATCTTGAATTTTCATTAATGGGATGAATAAGTTATCTCCATATCATTATGTATTAAGACTCATATCATTCCCTTATTTGATGCATGAATGTTGACCAAAACCCATCTCCACTACATGGTAGTGTAAGCATATTCATATTTATCAACTTTCTCTTTATTTTTTTGAAATTCTCCTCACATTCATCTTACTATAGAAAATTGTAACACTTTAATTTCGATGTGGTCAGTGTTTTAGAAATTCATGATAAATCTATAAAAAATCATCGGTAGTTTTGAGGAAACCAAATAAAACTATATATCTTGGTTACCATTGTCATTCTAGTCCATTTCTAAATATCATCAATCTTAAAAGGTTTCACTAATATTGAATCACTTGGAATTATATGACCCATGAATGATACATTTGTTTAAAATTTCACACATGGTAAATTTAACATATAGATTCTCCTTCATCATGGTTTTTATAATAATTTTAAAATTTTATTCTTAATCATACTTTATATCTGAATATATTATAATATCATCTATAAATACTACCACAAACTGATAAAGGTAATCTCAAAAGACATTATTCTTTAAATGCACGAATATAAATATATAATTGGTAAGTCTAAATGTAATTATAATAAATTCATAATGACCATACGTCTTGGGGAAGGTTTAATTTGGTATATAATAATTCATCAAACTTAGATGATTTTACCTAGATCAAAGATCAATCAATAAAAAATATTCATCCCCCAATAACTAACTGAAAAATCATCGATATAGGTTAGGGGATACTTTTTCAAAATAATTATTTTTTTAGTTCCCAAAAATCAATAAAATGACACATTGACCCATATTTCTTCTTAGAAAAATAAAAGGTTTATCTCATGGTGATTCACTAGGGTATGGGAATCCATTATATATATTCTACTTGTGTTTCTTCTTCAATTCTTTCAATTCAATAGGGACAATTATATAAGGATTATTTAAAATAGATGTAGCACAAGTTATGATTTTATTTAAAAAATATTAATCATGATTTAGTGGAAAACTATGAAAATATTTTGTAAAGAAATCAAAAAACTTCTATACAATATCAATATCATCAGTGATGAGTTTCTCCCCAAATATAAGGGATAAATTTCAAATATAAATAAGTAGTAAAACAAAAAATAAGGATATAATTTTCATTATAATTTTAGTTTAATCCTCAAACCGATAGACTATCACAGGTCTATTTGGAATATCAAATGTAACTTCTATTCCAAAATAGTTGATATGGTGTCTATAATTATATATATAACCAATCTCCAATATTATATGAAATTCCATTACAGGAAGAATAAAATGATTTACAAGTGGTAGATTACTAGAAACTTCTATTCAAGAGGAGCTATAGACTATAGATGTGGTTATTATACCATTGAGAGTTTCCACTACCAACTCTACATCCAATCATTGAGGTGGTGATTTGATAACCATATAAAGTTATTCAGATGTAAAATAGTTGGTAGAAACTAAATCAAGTAAAAAAAATTCACTTATATAGTGGATGATAAGTGTACCCTTCACTAAATCATTAGTAACTTAGACTTTGATGATAATACTTTCATATTATTGGCCTTCGTCCAATGGTTTCTTATGTGGTATGTTACCTTGATTCTTTGGTAATTGATTTCAATAATTCCACATTACTTTATAGTGGAAACTATATATTGAAGTCGTTTCTTTCCTTTACATATAGTAATTTTTCAAATAACCCTTATCTCTACACATAAAAAAAATTCTTATTCCCTTCATGAATTTTCTTAGATGATTCCCTCCACGATTTTCACTTGACTGAAATAGACGGGTTCCCTCCTTCGTATTTTATGTGTTCCTTTAATATGGTTCTCAACTGAAATATTCTTCCCTTAATTTCCATTTCAGATACTGGATCTGTAAAATTATTTCTCCATCTTAATGGATCATTATAATATATCATCATATGATGAAAACATTTGATATGTGAGTGGTCAATGGAGACTCGGATTAATCCCCAAAAAATAGTCAATCTTAATTTATAGATTGCATATGTAGTCTGAATCATACTTAGATAATCTTAGAATGATATCCTCACACTCCAGTACATTTTCTTATTTCTTTACATTTAAAGTTATTAACTTACTCTCAATTTCTTATCACCATTCTCATGAGGAATAATTCCTAAATTCTATCACATTAAAATTTCTTCATTCCATGATTTCTATTTCTTTAGGCTCTTTAGTGTTATGGATCAATGACTACCATTAATCAATATATCCCTTTAACTAATAAGTTTCTAAAGTAGCCTTTTCATTTTCATTACATCCTAAATCCATAGATAACATTTTGAGATATTTGATCCATTTTTTATCTACTAATGGATTAGTAGTTACATCAAAAGATAGAGGATTATATTGTTTAAATTGATCAAACATTGAAGAATCATATTTTATAATAATATATTTCTATATTTTGGAAAGGCTATTTGTTATAACATAAGTAATATTCAATAATATAGACATAAACATCACAATTCCAATAATAGAAATATTTTCTTTCTGAGAAGTGAAATACCAAAACTATCCACGGGTGATGATTCACATTCTACCATTAGGAACCATCATTATGTAATGGCATAAAATATGTTACCTCAATATATTAATGAATATTTATCCATAAAAAATCTTTATAATGGTAAAATTTCTCATATACTAGAAGTTATTATCATAAATCTCTCTTAGAAATGTTTATTAAAAATCTAGTTCTCAAGTTTTCTATTAAACATCCTCTCATACCAACTATAGAAACTCTAACTATAGTAACCCAAAACTCATGTATACATTATTACATTGGTATTAGATACAAGGGATCTCATCTCAAAGAAATGTATCCTTTAGTAGTCTTAAATAACTAGATACATACATGAAATCTATATAATATTAAAAATATAAAATATACATCTTAATAAATATTCTCATATACTTGAAATTATTCATAATATTATTATTGATATACTTGTGAAAGAATAGTAAATAAATTATGAGATCAGATTCATAGAAAGAGTTACATACTATAGAATATATCATGATTAAATAATAAATAATCAACATAGAGAGGTAAATAAATGAAAATTCATTCCATTTTATAAATAACATGAGTATGGAATTCATTATAGGATAAAATAAATATAGAAATCTCATAGAAAATAACAACTGAAATCTCAATGAATGAAACGATTAATATTAGATTTCAATGTCTAATATATCATTATATATTACAGTCAAATCCATGTTCCAAGACAGATTAATCAATGGGTATGTGTACACAAGAAACATTTTTAATTTGGATAACTTATTTTTCTAATGAGATTTTCCATTGCATCGAGGGGCTATCTATAAATGATACCCACCCAAAAATACTTATCAAATAAATTCCTCATATATTATATGATCAATTTAATTCCTAAATTATATTCATTACCAACAAATATCTGTATTTAGTAAAGAATAAGGAATATTAATGTTTCCCCAATTTATAAGACAACTTCCATTGTAAAACATCATATGTAAAAAAATTCATATGTATTAAAAAATATTCATATCTATGAAAAAAATAATACGGATATTTAAGGTAAATTTAATAACCAATTAATAATTATCAAATGAAATTGAATGTTTCAAGAGAAATACAATGACCACAAAATTAAAAAGAGATAAAATATGACCTTTAATTCACCGGGAATATAGATTTCATTGTAAAATCAAGTGTTTTAATGAATAAAATAAAATGAAAGGGAAATAGTTAAAATAAGTTTTCATAAATAATTTTTATTTAAAAAATCATTTTAATAATTGTAGAAGAAGAAAAATATCATAAAATGGTTATGGCTCTAGAAATTTCTTCTATAAAACATATATCAAAAAAATAAACATTCCTTTTGACTTTTAATATAAAAATTTAAAATAAACCTTTTGAAAAATATTATAAATATTTCATTCAAAGAATATAAAAGTTAAAGGGTAACATAAAATATCCTTAATATATTTTTTTGTAAATAAAAAATTATTTTTTAAAAAAATTAAAAAATATGAATAAGGAATAAAAATATACCTATTCAAAAAATAAGATCGGTTTTTCTTTTAAAAATATATTTTATTGATTAAAATATCAAACAAGGAATGATTTGGAAGTAAATATCTAAAATCCTTAAATAAACAGATTGATGTAAAATAGATGTATTTGATGAAGGTTGGATTACAAGATTCTATCAATGAAAATAATATCATTCCTAAAAATTCACATTGTAAAATAAATCCTCATCTCTTTGGTAACCTTAAAATTGTATCCCCTTACATGAGTAAAAATTGAATGAAATATTAATAATTATTAATTAATATATATACAAGATAAATAAAAAGGGGTCAGTATATGTAACACAAATAATTAAATAGGTTCATAATACGAAATATGTCTCAACGGAGTGGAAATTGAGACAAAATCTATTACCTCATGTTTGGATTTCCTTGTAGATTACCTAAAGTTATATATAAAACATTTAATTTATTATAGTTACATAAAATAACAATATTAATATACATAATATCATATATGATCTATTTATAAAAAAAATTCAACCTTTTTTTAATAATATTTTATTATTATCATTATTTGGGTGTTAACAAATTTGTTTTTCATGTATGTTTTGATTCAATAGTTCTAGTAATTGTACATTTATTATGGTCAAATAATATCCATAATTTTAATCTTGATATAAATATTATATATAAACATTTTTTACATATTTATATTCATCCATTTAAATTACATACAGAAAAATGAATTTCATTGTTCATGGAGACAGTAGGTCTTACGTACGCATGAACATTGTCTAAACTTTTCAGTGTGAGGAACAAAAAAATTATTAATAATAATTCACCTTTAAAATAATAAATATTATATCAATTATGTCTAATATATTCATTAAATTTATAATAATAACAATCCTTGTGAATATGAAGTGAAAAACAATTCTCATCATTTCGTGGAGGAGGAACCCACATGTACACACGTGTGAAATAATAATTTTTCGACAGATATAATGTTATGACAGTATATAAGATATTATAATTAAAAAATAATTATTAACTCAAAAATATCTTAGGTATTAATTATATACATATATATGACAATTCATGTGAGTAATTGATGGAAAAAATTCATCGGTTCGTGAGCTAATAGTCTCTCATACCCAAGAGCAATGGTTTTGTTTCCATTTGAGGGAGAAGGATATAGAAAAATATTATTACATAATCATCATAACATCTTAGTATATTTGAGAGACTTAAAAAAATTTATTGGAATATATTGTATGAATTTAAGGTGATAAAATAAGAAGAAAAATGAAAGTTCTTAGTGAAGATGATTACAACTTCTTTGAAGGATCTCCTTTATATATCCTCTTGAATGTCATAGGGTTGGTATTTTGGAAAGAAAAATACCTCCCAAACATGGTTAATAATGTTTATAAGAGTATTGGTTAGTGTTAAGTCAGTCTATAAGGCTCAATTTCATGTAAATAAAAAAAGGTAATGGGTCTCCTTTTATAAGTGAGGAGAGGGACTCTTTCAGATTCATGAAATATAATAATATAATATGTATATAACTCATGTAAACTATTTCAAAAATGTAATAGCTTGTAAGATAAGAATGAAATGGACTTAATATAATCATTAAATCAAAAAATCATTTCATGATTCAAGTTTCAAAGTGAGAAGTTTTTTGATAAAAATATATAAAATCATTAAGTATTTATAGTGTTAAAAAATAGATGTATTTTATTAAGGATATATTATAATATTCTCTTAATGAAAATAATAGGACTCCTAAAAAATGAGATTTTAAAATAAATACTTATGGATTTGGTAACTATTAAATTTTAACCCCTAGAATGATTAAATAGTAATTGTAACATTAATAATCAGGAATAAATAGATATCCTTGTTAATTAAATCAAAGGGAGATCATATACGTGACAAAAAAATAAATTGGTGTGTAATACCAAATATGTCTCAAAGGACTGTAAATTGGGAAGAATGATTTAACCTTGGGTTTGAATTTCCTTGTAGGTTCTCTAACCTTATATATAACTAATTTATATTTAATATAATTATATAATATAATCATAGTCATATAAATAATATCATATATGATCCATTTATAACATTTTATCACCATTTTGTAGATAATAACTTGTTATTACAATTATTTTATGTTACCTATTTGGTTTTTCATGTATATTTGGATTCAGTAGATACAGTCCCTATAATTTTATTATGGTTCCATAATATCAATAATTTTAATAATGATATAAATATTTTATATATTCATTAATTATATATTTATAGTCATGTATAAAAATTAGAGATATAAAAATGAATTACATTATTCATTGAGATGATATGTCATATGTACACATAAACATTGATTCAATATATTGATTGGTGGAAAAAATAAAGATAAATAATAATTCATATTTATATAATAACTACTATATCATATATATTATTTATATTCATTAAATATATCTTTACTTCCATCCATGTATGTTGAAAACAAAAGACATCACTCTGTGGAGGTGGTAGTCAACAAGTATGCAAAAGTGACGTTATCATTTTACAATGCATTATAAGGTAAGAATGTACATGTGGTATTATAATTAGATAATAATAATTATGTAAAAAAATATAATATATATTCATTCCTTCCAAATTTATGTCAATCCATGTGATTTGGTAACAGAATATGAATTACATCGGTTTGTGAGGTGATAGCCTGCCTCACACACGAGTGATGGTTCTCAATCCCATTTAATGGATATTTATATGGATAATTATTATTCTATACACAAAATAAAATATAATTTTATTTAATAATTTTTTTATTATATTTACATGACTTGAACATAAATTAATGTGGTGAAAGTAGAAGAGATATGAAAGTGCTTGGTGAAGATGATTACTGCTTCTTTAAAAGAGATCCTTTATATATCCTTTAAAGGGAACTATGGTTGGTATTTTGGGAAGACCATAACCTAAATTACTTTTATATGTATGTTTATAGAAGCTTTCTGAAAGGATTTTTGGGTTTATAAGTAACACCATAATATTTTAAAAGAAAAACATTATGTTCGATAGTGTAGTCGACACACAATGCCTGACTTAAGCAACCTATGAGTTAAATGACTATTATAACCTAGACGTCCAATCAGAGAGTAAGAATATTATTAAGTAAATAATGGAATATATATAAATCTACTTGTCAAGACCCACCTTTACCAACACGGGGGAAGGGACATCAGATTGCCAGACCCTTCCTTCATCAATTTGAAGGGAAGATAATGACCCCAGACCCTTGGTCCCGAAGAGGCGACTAGCACCAAGGGTATAGAATCACATGAAAAATGGAAGGAATTACCCTTAATATTTAGTAGCACTGAGAGATAATATAGTAAATCCCAAACAAAACACAAACTAAGAGTAAAATTAAATACAAAACAATCCATTCCCATATGCATGTTCCAATAATAAGTGATGTGAAAATACAAGAAAACTCCAAAGAAAAGTACCAAAAGAAATGAAAAGCAGCAACATCAACGGTCCCAACGTCTGAACTTGTTGGGTCCAGCATGGTCCTTGGATTCCTCCTAGAAACCTGAAATCAGTTTAATATATGTAGGGTGAGTATATAGGTATACTCAGTAGGGAAAACCGAAATCTCTCGTGCATAAGTGGGGAGGAATTCTAATGCCCCATGAAAAAGGAGATAACCAAAGAACCTAGCAAGGAAACTATCCCCCCAAACCTCACCAAGGCACACTCCCCAAATAACACAAGTCAAGTATAGTAATAGTAATAACACAACGATGTTTGGGTTCCCCGTACCACTTTCCCACTGATTATTCAAGACATCCTATGCCTCAGACCTCCCCTGCCATTCATACCGTAGTCCCACTGCCATTTTCACCGTAGTCCCACTGCCACACCCCACCCACACACACCCAGGCCACCACAACCACACATCTCACCCACACACACCTGGTACATAATAACCACACATAACCACACCTGCAAGCACTTGGTCTAGAACAACTACTTCCACGCCCGAAGACACCTGGGACTCATCTCGAAGACACTTGGGAAACAACCTTTCCAAAAAAGACTTGGAAAAACACCAAAAATACCATACCCGAAGAATCTTGGGCTATAATGGAGCTCATTCCATCATATCCTATCCTAATATTCTAAGTCTACTATGGAAAGGGAGTAGAAAAGGGCTAATAACAATCCACTCATAGGAATGTTGGGAAAAACACCCACCCACATGAAATTGGGGTGTTCGACACAAAGTGGTCAACTTTGGTGGGGTGTGAATAAGAAACATAAGAACTAAATTATACATATAGGTAAACAAGAACTCATCCCATCCTAGGGGTTCCAAATCTATCCCATATAAAAACACCCCTGTAACTTTTAATTTGTAAAAATCACAACACCCACATGTAAGTCCCAACTCATTCCCAGATAACAATTCCCCATTTAACCCATTCTTTTTATCACATTCAAGTTGTTCATTTAAATAATACTTCACTAATGGGAAACTAATAGGCATAGCCACAAGCCAAGGAAGGAAAAAATAACCAAGAAATTGATTAAGCATTCAAACCCATTTCTCTTGTAAATTCATAACAACAAAAGGGATCTATGAGATCACTCAATGTACTAGAACCAAACCAAGTCCCAACATACGGCCCCTCACAGCCTCAAATCCACAAACCAACAAATGTACCACAATAGGGAATCCCATCCCCATCCTCTTAACCCCACCAGAATAAAGCAAAACAACCACACATATTACAAAGGCAAACCAAGGGAGTTTCCAGATTCAAACATACCATTCAATGGGTTTCTTCTTTTCTTTTTGGTTAACCGGGGTGATCACACTAGGATTCTGGTTCATTGGAAATCCATTTAATCAACTGAGTTTACTTGATTAACCAATTCCCATGTTACACCCATTCAATCCTCACATAAGACAGGGGTTCATTAGTGCACAAGGAAATACCACCAACGGCCATGATCTTCAGTATACATAAGCCCATACAATTCACATCATAAAAGCCATGGTAAAAGAGTACAAAATAATTGTCAAACCCACCAATTAATTCTTAAAAAGACCATTTATTATCTTTTTTAAGGTTTGGTTTCATCCATCCCCATATAAACATTAGCTTACTCACCCCGTATGATACACAGTAAAGAAATATGAAGGAATAATCCTACCTAGATGATAAACGATCAAAGTTCCTCTCTAAGAACCAAAACTAGGGATGCTAGACCAGAAGGGGAGGAACTTCAGGGACTATAGGAATGAATAGGAAAGGCTCTAGCATAGTCACACCATTACCCTCGAGAAAAGGGACTCCAATGAAACCTAGTAAAGAAAAACATACCAGCCAAGAAGAAGAAATATTTCCCTTGCGATAAAAACATAGGATCCTAGAGTTACGGGATATGAATTTTGAATGGATTAAAAGGTGGGTCGTGGATTATCTACATGAATGGGTGGTTACACATGATGGAATTATTTTTTATTTAATAATTCTCATCATAGAGGTGGGCATAACAGTTGTGAGTTAAAGGGTTTACCTTAAATAGAGGAAAACATCTAACAAGGGCAGAATTGGAAGTATGGGAAAAGGGTGTGGCACTGAGGAAATAGCCACAAATTTGGGTAATTCAAGGGTCTCCTAGATCTTACAGGATTTTAGATATCATTTATGGTCATTAAATGGAGCTGAAATGTGTATTAAAACACTTTAATGTCGAAAGATACATTACGGGAGGAGAACTGAAAAAAGAATCAAGGGTTGGACACCATTTAGTGAGACACTGAAATTGGTGCCATGATCTCGGTTCCACCCTCACGGTGCCACTGTAAGCGGTGCCACCATTTTGGTGTGCTACCACTACAGTGTGAATGTCACGGTGCCACCGTCTTGGTGCCACCATCAACAGTGCCACCATTTTGGTGTGTGACCGGGATCGGTGCCACCATAACTGGTGCCAACATTTGGGTGGAATAATTTGATAGAACTGAGCTTTTGGAAAAATAATTAATGATTATTTTCCTGGTACGTTAAATAAGATACCTCTCAAACTATTCTCACCCTAGTGATTCAAAACCTAACCCAAAGAAAAGAGATGGGTTTGAACATCCACCTCTAAAGATACCTCTCAAGAGTAAACCTCCTCGACATCTAAGAACACCTCTCCCTCAAGCATCCACATGAACACATAAAGGTCATTCCACCCAGACATATGGATTGGGTATTCCCTTCCTCAATGTCAAGATATTATCGGCGTGGGGCGGGTTGACTCACCCACACGTGTGTGACCACATACACTTTAATGTGTCTTGATTAGGGATCAGGTCCTCCATTCCCCACAGTCAGGACTCTATACACACATCCATAGAATAAGGAAAACAAACCATCTCATAGTTAACAGGGTCAACCACTTCATCACAAAGTACAAAACAAAACAGAACAAAAATAAAAATAGATCAGGGTACTGAGGGCAAATCTGTGCCTCCTATTCCAAAGTACTCTTCTCGAGGCCAACACGCCTCCATAACTCATGCAAAAAGGGAATGTTTCATCCAAGAAGCACCTTCTCCTCATGACCTTCGATCATCACTGACCTCTCTATAAACATCATGTCGTCCTCGATATCCTGCTCTCCCCAGTCGAGGACATGTGAATCATTGTGTAGATGCGGACGGTGCTGAGACACATGGAAGACATCATGAACCCTCAGTAGCAGCAGTTGTAGCGCTTGCTGATAAGCCACTTCGCTGACCCACCGCAACACCTCTAAGAATATGACGAATCTAAGAGAAAACATACTCCCTCTATTGAACCACTGTTGCCCACGCCAAGGGGAGACCTTCAAGAACACATGGTTTCTGACCTCAAACTCCAAGGGTCTCCTCCTATGATCGGCATATGACTTCTGCCAGTCCTGAGCCACCTCCATCCTCTCCCGTATAAGCTGAACCTTCTCCATCGTGCTCTGCACTACCTCCGGGCCAAGAACACATGCATTCCTAAACTCTACCCAGCACACGGGTGGTGCAACACGACCTATCATACATGGCTTCAAATAGATCAATGCCAATGGCAGAGTGATATCTATTGTTGTGGGAAAACTCGACCAGAGGAAATTGTCATACCCAAAATTAAACAAAGTACAAAACACGTGCCCGTAGAATATCCTCCAACGTCTAGATGGTGTGCTCTACTTGCCCATCTGTCTTGTGGTGGAAAGAAGTTTTGAGGCATATCTGGGTGCAAAAATCCATTTTCAATCCTTTCCAGACTCGTGAGGTAAACCATGTATCCCATTCAGAGACTATGGACCTTATAATCCCAAGAAACTACACCACTTCATCCATATAACTCAATTCTAGGGCATCCACTACACTCGTCTCCTTGATTTCCCGGTAGTGTGCTGATTTCATTAGTTGGTCAACCACTATCTAGATATTATCACAACCTCCTTGAACTATGGGTAGTCCTTTGATGAAATCCATCAATATTTTTTTAAACTTCCACTCGGGAACATCTGAAGGCTGTAACATACCTCCTGAGATGCAGTGTTCAGCTTTCACCTGCTGACACATGAGGCACTTTTCCCCAAACTCTTCAACCTCCTGCTACACCCCAGGCCACCAAAACTAACCCCACAAGACTTGTTAAATCTTGGAAACTTCTGGGTGCACCACCAATGGTGAGTTGTAGAACTCACCCAAAAATCTCACTTGCATTTCAATAAGGGCGAACTACATTCCATGAAACATCATCTAATTCTACCGTCTTCTGACCATCCTCTTACGACATTGCCCTGGATAACACGATTGTGCATCACTTCAGCCTCTATGTCCGCCCATTGAGACTCCTCCACCTACTGAAACAGAGAGGACTGCACTATCATCTAGAACAGAAAACTGATATTTTCAACCCTTGAATCTCGGTGAAGGGAAGACAAATCCTCCATCACTATCCAAGAATCTGCTGATACAAGAACCACATAATTCTGTGACTTCCTGCTCAAGACATCATCTACCACGTTCCACTTTCATGAGGTTTAGGAAATTTCAAAGACGTAGTCCTAAGGAAACTCCATCCACCTCCACTGCTAAAAGTTTAGGTCTCTCTGAGATAAGATATAGCTCATGCTGTTGTGATCTGTGAAGACAATGAAGTGCTCCCTGATGAGTTAGTGCAGCCACAACTTTTTTACGAATGCAACCAATGCGAGATCCAAGTCGTGGGTGGCCTAGATACGCTCATGGGGACACAAATTCCAAGACATAGAAGAGATCACCGCCTACTGTGGCATAAACAAAGGTAGTGAAATTTCTTGTAGGGTATGTTCCGACCCGCACGAAAGGTGTAAAGATCTAGACACTGTCTCAGAGAGAGGCTCGGTGAAATAGACATGTCTATGAAGATACGGACTCCCTACACCTGGATAAAAAGTCCCTATGAAGCTACGCTATTCCCTAGGATTGGGTTTGGGCCTTTCCTATGCGGCTTAGGTAGAGGGAAAATAAGGACTCCTTATGGGGGGGCTGATCCACCCCATGCCTTGGCCTGAAACATTACAAAACACCTCAAACGTTACACCATCTTCTGGAAACCTCAGTACTGGGGAACAAACCAGCTTCCCCATCAGATAACTAAAGGCTTCTTGGAACTTCTCAATCCATATAAAATCCTAGTCTTTCTTGGTCAAGGATTTCAAGGGCACCACAACTCAAGAAAATATGGGAACGATTCTACGGTAGTAACCTGCTAAACCTAGGAAACTATGAACCTCTACAAGGATCTTGGGTGCTTCCCATGAAACAAACTGCTGCAACCTTTGACAGATCAACCATTATTCCTTTCTTGGACATGATGAGTCTAACGAAGTGAACCTCTCCTGTCCATAACTTTCACTTGGACAACTTTCCATTGAGCTGATGCTATCAGAGGACCCCTAAAACAGTTCCCAGATGCTCAGCGTGGTCCTCCTCTGATCTGGAGTATATCAGGATGTCGTCAATAAACACAACTATGAACTGGTCTAGATATTCCTAGAAGACAGATTTCATGAGTCCCATGAACATGGAAGGTGCGTTCATTATGCCGAACGACATGACTACAAACTCAAAGTGCCCATACCTACACCTGAAGGTAGTATTCGAGATGTCACCCTCCTTCACCCTCATCTGATGATACCCTAACTGTAGGTTGATCTTGGAGAACCATCCCACCACCTTCAATTGATCAAAGAGGTTGTCTATCCTCGGGGGAGGGTAACGGTTCTTGACCATTACCTGATTCAGTCTACAGTAGTCTATCCACATCCTAAGACCACCATCTTCCTTCATTACAAACAAGAATGGAGCACCCCATGGTAACGCGCTTGGTTGAACAAAACCCTTCTTCATCAGATCATAAATTTGAATCTGTAACACCTGCAACATAGAAGGAACAATTTGATAGGGATCCATCAAAATCGGATAGGCACCCGATTGCAATTCTATCCCGAACTCAATATCTCATCGAGGGGGTAGAGTCACCACCTCATCAGGGAAGACTCCCATGAACTCATTGAAAATTCCCAAGGCTTCCACCATCTCTGAGTCCTTTAAATCCACTGACATCTCACCTAACATGGATAGAAGGGGTTCCATTAATCGGATACCATCCTGGCAACCCATTTCTCCAACAAAAGCTTCATGTAGACCACCCATATCTGAAAACACGATCTTTCTTCGGAAGCAGTAAATAATAGCACATACAGATAACAACATGTTGATTCCTAAAATGACATCATTCGGGTGAATCTACAGCAAAAGAAGTTCTCTACTGGACTTATGGGGTCCCAACATTGCCTATATCTTCAGGAAACATGAGATAAACTAGTCTGAACTCCGACTAGCATACTCAACACTAGGGGTACAGAAAGTCTCTATGTGTCTAGACCCAGAGCATGGGCTAGACTGGGTGAAACAAAGGAGTGGAACGATCTTGAATCAATCCAGGAGCTGGGAAGAGAACTAAACAACATGATCATACTTCACAAGACTTCGGTCCCTACTGAAATTGTGGCCTCTTTGGCGTGAAACTGCCCACGCCTAGCTCATCTACCCCTTGGCTATTGTACGCCTCCCCAATCACTTCCAGGTTGAGGTCCCTATAGAGTCCTCTATGGTTGTCCTTATCCTGCACTATCTGCTCTCGGAGGAGTGGGAGCTCAGTGTCCCTGCTACTGTTACTTAAAGGGTCTGGCTAGAAACTACTATTGTTGAGGTGGATGCTGAATCTTCCCTCCCCACTGTATTGTACTCAGTCTGGGCACTGATTTTGAATATTCACATTACTTCCCCAAACAAGGCATCTTGGTCCTGGGCCCGTAAAGAAGGGGAGAAAACAAGGAGATCAGAACCACAATTACTGGGGCCTACTCTTAACTGGATGAAACCTGGAAGGCCCTGATGCTGAAGGCCTGATGCTAAAAACTTTCCCCTTTAACAACCCTAATTGGATCCCCTCTCATTGCACACCTCCTAGTGTTTTCATTCTCTCCACCACTTCATCCTTCCTCTGAACATCCCAGTATGTCTATAGAGTGAAGGGAGTAACAACATACTAAAGAGAAGGTCAGAGTGCCTCTTCTAAATGTATTTCCCGAGACTCCTCATCCAGAAAGAGGTCCGGAGCAAAGGGAAGGAGATCCTTGAACTTCATCCCATGTTCCCTCACTAACATACTCTCCTGCTGAAATGAGAGTAGCTCATGCCTCTTCTCAGTCATCAATATGAATGTGAGGAAACCCACCCGAAACTCCCTCTCAATGTCAGTCCACGAAACATCATCCTCCCTCTTCTCCCCAAGATAGAGAATCCAACACAGATGCATCACTTCCTGCATTTTACATACATCCAGAGGAACCCAGGACTCGGTTGGTGCCCGGATCATGGTGAATTATATCACCATCTCTTCTATCTATCTCTCTATCTCCATGTTACAGATGCTTCCCTTGTACTTCTTGAGGGTTTGTCCCTGAAAGGAACAAAGTGTCTTCTGCCACCGGTCATTGTCCTACTCTTGATCAGCCCTCTCATAATTAACTAAATCATCATCTTGGGCCTCGATCGCCCGCACTACTTGTGGTATTCATCTGGGTTTCATAACTGCACGGTAATTAATGAATGACTAATCCCAAGTAGAGTAGATGATCGATTTTAAATTTTTCATAAACATTTAATTTAATATAGATCCCCAAAGTACCCAAGAAAAATGAGAATGCAAGTCATTATGATGCATGTTCCTTTCCTAGAGTCTCTACCCTACAATCAATGTCGCCTTACTTGTCTTTAGGTAGGTCCAGAGTCCTTGCATCGGATCATGGTGGGCCCTAAAATACAATGTCCAAGCCAGTCTTCCCTAGCCTATTTCATGATCCATGATTGCCTAACACTGTTTCCCTTCCATCCCATGAAATCCTCACCATTCCTAACTCAGAACTCCATCCTATCTCTCATACCTCCCTTTGATAAAATTTTGTCAAGAATCACCTTCCCAATGATTAGGGAAGGGATAACAGATTTCTAGAGCCTTCCTTAATCAAGGTGAAGGAGAGATAATGACCCCTGATACGCGCCTTCAACAGGTCCCAAAGTGGCGGCTAGAACAAAGGGTATATAATCACATGTAAAATGAAAGGTATTACCCTTTCTATTTAGTACGATCAGGAGATAAGATAGTAAATCCCTAAAAACCCAAAACTGGATTTAAAATTAATTCCAAAAAAAACCATTCCCATGTGCATGTTACAATAATAAGTTCTACAAATATACAAGAAAACTCCAAAAGAAAATACCAGATGAAAGAAAAGAAGCAACGTCAATGGTCCCAACGTCTGAACAAGTAGTGTTCAGAACAGTTCTTGAAGTCCTCATGGAATCCTGAATGCAGTTTTATATATGTAGGGTGAGTATACCGGTATACTCAGTAGGGAAAACCAAAATATCTCATGCATTAGTGGGGAGGAATTCTAATGCCCTGTGAAAAAAAGATATAACTAAAGCCCCTAGCAAGGAAACTATACTCCCAAACCTCACCGAGGCACACTCCCCAAATAAAGCAAGTCAATTAGAGTAATAGTAATAAAACATCAATGTTTGGGAACCCGTCACCACTTTCCCACTGATTATTGAAGACATCATACACATAAGACCTCCCTCGCCATTCTCACCATAGTCCCACTACCATTCTCACCGCAGTCCCACTACCATACCACACCTACACACACATAGGTGACCATAACCTCACATCCCACCCACACACACCTGGTCCACAATAATCACACGTAACCACGCCCGCAGACACCTGGGACAGAACAACTACCGCTATGCCCAAAGACACCTGGGTGAGTTGTGACTTGGTGCCCAAAACTATCCCATACACAAAAACCCTCATTACGATTAATTTGTAAAATGCACAACAGCCACAACCAAGTCACAACTCATTCCCGGAAAACAATTCCACATTGAACCCATTCTTGTTATTATATTAAAGTGGTTCCATTTAAATAATTCTTCACTATTGTGAAACTAACAGGCATAACCACATTCCAGGGGAGGAAAAAAACAACCAAGAAGCAGATTAATCAATTCACCCCTTATTCTCTTATAATGTCAAAACAACAAAAGGGATCTCTGAGATTCCTCGAAGTACTGGAACCAAACCAAATCCCAACTTACTACCCCTCATGGCCTCAGATCCACAAACCAACAACACTACCACCATAGAGAATCCCATCCCCATCTGCGTCACCCCACCAGAATCAAGAAGAACAACCACAAGTATTACCAAGGTAGAGTAAGGGAGTTTCCATATTCAAAAATACCATTAAATGGGTTCCTTCTTTTCATTTTGGTTAACTTGGGTGATCACACAAGGATTCTAGTTTACTAGACATCCATTTAATCAACTGAGTTTACGTGATTAACTAACTACCATGTTACATCCATTCAATCATCACATAAGATAGGGGTTCATTATTGTGCAAGGAAAGACCACCAGAAGACATGACTATCAGTGGAAATAATCCCATATAATTCAGAACAGATAAGTAAGGGCAATATAGTACAATTGCATCATCAAACACACCCCTTCATTCTTTAAAAGTCTATTTATTTTCTTCATTACGTTTTGGTTTCATCCATCCCCGTATAAAAATTTGCATACCCACCCCACATGATACACTTTAAAGAGAGAAGAAAGAATAACCCTACATGGAAGATCAATGATAGATGTTTTTCTCCACACACCAAGAACAGGGGATGTGCGACTTGCATGGTAGGAACTTCAGGGACTCCAAGAGTGAGTAGGAAAGGCTCCATCACAGGCGCACCACTAGCCTTAGGAAGGGGAACTCCAAATGCACCAAGGAAAGAATAAGAGACCATCCAAGAAGAAGAAATAATTCCCATGTGACAAGAAAGTCAAGATCTTGGAGTTACAGGATAAAAATTTTGAATGGCATAAAAGGAGGATCGTGTTTTCTCCACATGGTAGGGTGGATACACACAATGGAATTAATTTTCATTCAATAATTTTCCTCAGAGAGGTGTTCATAATAGTTGTGAGTTAAAGGGTTTTCTTTAAATAGAGGAAAATGTATAACAGGGGTAGAACTGGAAGTACGGAAAAGGGGTGTGGCACTAAGGAAAAAGCCACACGTTTTGGTAAGTCAAGGGTCTCCCGAATCATGTGGGATTTTTGATATCATTTAAGGGCTTTACATGACTTTGAAATGGGTATTAAAACACTTTTATGTCGAAAGATACATTGCGAGAGCGGAACTGGAAAACGAAAAAAAGGGTGAGACACCGTTTAGGGAGACACCATAAGCGGTGCCATAGTCACGGGGCCACCATCACAGTGCCCCCATCAGCATTGCCCCTGTTTCGGTGTATGACCATCATGGTTCCACCCTCACGGTGCCACTAGTTTTGTGGAACACCGTCAACGGTGCCATTGTTTCGGTGTACAACCGTGACCGGTGCCACCGTGTCCCGTGCCACTATTTTGGTGGAACTGGTTGATGGAACCATGTTTTTGGAAAACTTCTTAATGATTCATTATCCAAGACATTGCATTACTACTCAATATAACTTTATTTATAAATTCTAAGTAAATAATGAATGAATTTTTAGTGAAGTAATTTTATTATTTAAAAATATGTTGTCTCCAAAAATGATTTTGAATGCTTTTTATTATAAAATATTATAATTAATTGATAGATAATATATAAAATGTATTTGATTAAACGAACTTAATTTGATAAATTTTCATATCAAATTTATGTTGTGGTGAATTTTTTGATTTTTTGGAAGTAATGATTTTTAGTGAATAGTGAAAATATATATTTTTCTAAAACTATCATTTATTTTTAATAGACTAATTAATTTAGATGTTCAATTATTTTAAAATTTGTTTTAATGAAAAATAATTACTATTTACTTATCTAAAATCAAATTAATTACATTTTAATCATATTTATTCTTATTTTTTTTATTTATGAGTTTTAAACACGTTTTTTAAACACTATTGTAAAGCGAATAATGATTCTCCATTTTAATTAATTAAAAACACGAATTAGGAATGATTTAAATGTGATTTATCAATTATATATCTAAAAATATGAATTTATATTTATATAATGATGATTAATATTCATAAAGTCAGTATAAAATCATCATATGATTGAAATTTACATCTCTTTAAAACCATAATTTTCATCGCATATGTGCATTAAATTTTGAATTAAATTATGTCACTCATATGAATTTCAATATTTAAGATAGATTCCAAATTGGAAGAAACAAAATCATTATTTCAAGTATGGATCTTGATTTCAGTTGTTGTTTAGAAAAATGGTAGAATTTAAAAATTTTATGAGTACATGTCATGTACTTATGAGTACACATCATGTACCCAGTTGTCACGGGTAGCCGTGTACTAGCCATGTAATGGCCTAGACATGGTTGTGTGGGGTGAATTGGAGACCACATAAAGTGTGGGCCAGTTGAGGCATCTACACGGTGTGTACATTAAATGAATATATCATGTACTTTTTCTTTTAATTGATTAAACATACCATGGTTGTGTCTAATCCCCCGAAACATCTTCTTCTAACCTCATCTCATCTGAGAGTAGCCAAGTGTGATGACTCTTCTTTGTACCACTAATCCTTCATCCGTTCTCCGATTCAAACTCTGGAGGGTGTGTGGGAATACCACTGGTGAGTTCTTCCTTCTTCTAGTGCCTCTCCTCCTAATTTCTCTTCTTTTGTGAGATATTCAAGGTTGATCTTTTTTGACATTTTTGTAGATCTATGACATTCTAGGTCGATTTAAAGGATGAGGTTCAACTATATCAATCGTAGAATGCTAGGGTATGTGTTATGTTCCCTTCTCTGGTGGTCTTTGTATTATATGTGCGAAAAGTGCTGAAAACCCTTGTTTAGGGTATTACTTGTTTTGGAAATTTAACCATGTTTGATGCCTACTATGGTTTTTTTCTTGAGAAAGGGTTTTTATTATGAATACGGTTTATTACCTTGCTTATGGATGTGTTTTCCCATGTTTTTTTGATATTGGCCATTGCGTATAGAACTACATGTTAGGATTTTTTCATGCCTAGTGTCATTAGGATGGAGTTGATATTATATGAGATGCATGTGTTGTGATTCTTAGCAACATAGCCTAGTAGTAGTTGAGATTACACTGGATGCTGGATATCCTTCATGCATGAATTTATTACAGAGGGCTTTGAGAACCAAGTGTAGTTAGACCATAGGGGGAATTGATGTTGAGGGCTTCCCCATAGTGTCTGCAATACTATTCATGTTGTGAGACCATAGGGAGGATTGTCGGTGAGTGCTCCCTTAGAGTGTATATAGTATACCATTTAGAGACCATAGGGGGAATTGATGTTCAGTGCTTCCTCAGAGGTTCTATAGTTCACTAATAAAAGACCACAAGAAGAATTGATAGTGAGTTCTTCATTAGAGAGTTTTTGTCTTTATGAGACTACGGGGTCAGACCATGTGAGCATTCCTATAGTGACTTTATATCATTATTGATTTAATGATAAGTTTTACTAGAGGGGTTAGACTGTGAGAAATTTCCTTGAGGGTTTCTTGTGAATGATTGTTGAATAATTAATAAATTTAAATGAATGTAGTGTGAAATTGTAGGATTGTTTACTTTTGAGTATTCCTTGTTTATTACTTCATTTTTCAAATTTCCTGCTATATATATATATATTGAAAGACAATTAGGAATAGATATTTTGGTGGTTTCATATTGGGATTCATCTCACACCATGTTTAGGTCATGTTTTTGGGACCAAATAGATTATATGGTTGTAGGTATAAATAAGGGAAAGTGTCCTTCGTCATCAAGCACATGATTGTTGTGGAGCAGGAGAGCATGGGACCAAGATGAGGCGTGAGATGCTGATGGAGTTTACTTGTTTTCTTTTTTACTTGGTTTAGTAATGTATTTCCTATATATTGTCTAGTTTGTCTTTTTTCCGGGACATCTGTTCCATGTGTCATTTATATATGTGCTCTAGTTGTTGTTTACATTCATTCTTATACTATTTACTTATTGTATAGTATTACTAATTCTACTATTGTATATTATTGTTATTCTGCTATGTTACTCTACCAATTTGGGAATAGTTTCCCCGTTATCACACCGAAGACCCTCACAGCAAGTCGAAATCCTCTGGCGTTCAAGGAAATGTGCTTGATGCCCTGTGACCAACCGGGTATGGGGCACATTTGGGCGACACCCAGAATACGGAAGTTATAAAGTGGTATCAGAGGAAGCTATTTTCTTCTTTGTCTTATTGTTTGGAGCCTATGGGTAGGGATAGGAAGGAGTAGGTATTTGGTAAAAAGTTATGCCTGGGAGTAGCTAACCCGTGTATAGGGAAAAGCCAATTTACCGCAAATATTGAAATTTTTATGGTTCTGCAATTTTTATAGTTGATTTGATTTCACTGTTGGGTGATTCACATGATTTGTGAAGTTATCATTGATATTATTGAGGTCTAATTTTTTATTCAACCAGATGAAATGGGGGTATTCCATCTCATGCATCATATAGGCACTTGATAGGGATCACATGACATGCATTATTATCATTCCATGTAGGGTTAATTACTGATTTCAGGTTGTTGTGATAGATTTTTTTCTAGATATGCATCCTCTTGTGATAGATGTGGTGATACAATAACTGCTATTTTGATAAGGTATTGGAATATTTAAAGTTTCACATGGATGCACGCCAACATTTCGTACCTGGGTTGTTATGGGCCCTCTTGGATTAGAATTTGGGGGATCATATTGAACATTAACTAAATCATGTTATGATATGACATTAATATGATTCCATTCTTTGATTTGTGGGGAGTATGGGCCCCCAAAGATCATAATTTGGAACTTTAATGCTTGTTTCATCATTTTATGGGGTTTCAGAGTAGTTTCTAAGACTTAATGGCCAAAAAAAATCCAGAATACACAGTGTATGATGATGAATACACGCCATGTATCCTTTTATTCGGGAATAAAAAACATTTCTTAAGTACACGCCATGTACTATATGTTCACGCCGTGTAGTATTTAACCATGTGACTGACTTTGTGGTTAGAGGTGCGGGGTTAGGAAATTTTTGGTGGAACACACCATATACTAGGAGTAAACACCATGTTGAATAGACCTTGTATCCGACCGCATGACTAACGACATGGGTGGATGAACTTTAGGCAGTACACATCGTTTCTATCATGAACACGCCTTACAGAAGTCAATTGTGTCTCTGACCAAGTGACCAATGACACAGGTCTGTAAAATTCTTCTAGTACTCATCATGTCTGACGTAAAAATGCCTTGTAGTTTTGTTCTGAGGGAACCGTGTAGTTATAGTTTTGTATAAGAACATGAGAAGGAGGGAAATTTCAAGTGCATTACATGTCACAGGATGAACACATCATGTGTAGGGGTGTTACCTGACCAGTTTTGGTAGAATTACACGCCCATTTAAAAAACTAAGGGAACACACCATGTGGAGGGAATACATGTTGTGTAACCTTGTTTTATAAAACATAAATGTTTTCTTTCTCTTGTTCCTTTCTTTCACTTATATGTTTCAATCCTTGATAATCTTGAACTAGGGTGTGTGGTTGACCTTGCAGAGTCATTCCACCAAGACGTCCTCCTCATGTACGCCAGGTTCAAGGTGATGATTAGACACCAAAAATAGTAGACCAAGGACTCCTAGTAGATTCTTCCATCATGACCTTCATGGAACTATCTGTCATTCCAGATAAAAGTTTCGATGCATTGTTCCAAGAAGGATTCATGAGGATCATGCAGACTTTCCAGAGAGCACCGCATCCAACCCCATCTATGGTAGATTTGACGTAGTTTTTCCAACAGTAGCATCCAACAACTTTCTTAGGGGATGGAGGAACTCAGGCTATAGAGTCATGGTTGGAATCCATGTTTCCTAATATCTAGAATCTCGAGACACCTCTGGAGAGGAGGGTGAATCTTTCTACGTATATGATTTGAGATTGTTCTATGAGATGGTAAGATGTGATACCACTGGTGGGATGCTTGTTGGTTAAGTCTTGGGATGAGTTCCAGACTAGCTTCTATTACTAATTCTAACCAGATAACTTAAGGGATGACTGAGCCCAAGAGTTCATGAGTTTGGAGTAGGTACTCTATCATTCATGAGGTATTCTTCTCGCTTCATAGAGTAGCTGTGCTTCACACCCATTCTGGCGGTGATGAGTTATTTTTGGAACAAAAGTTTTAGGAACGTCTAAGACAAGACATCCAATCCCAGATGAACATCTTCTGGTTGAATTCCATATCTTTTATACTCAACCAGGTGCGGATCACTGAGCACAACCTGAGGGATTCCAAAGCTGTGGGCTAGGGAGGCTCAACATCCAGAGTTGGTACCCTTTTGTCTAATAGCAAGAAGCGATGTAGGGAGTCTATGTGGGGAGTTCTGAGTAGGTGGGATTTTCCTTCAGGTATCCAGGTGGTGTGATACCAGTACAGGAAGGGTGGAAATAAGAAACCTTAGTTCCCTAGAAACCCATTTGAGTGCGGATCTTGTGGAAAGAGGGGACATCTTCAGCGTTTCTATAACACCCTCCTTCTATAATCTTGTGAGGGGGGGTCTATTTTATCTCCTCATACTAGAGTAGGACCACTTTTCCCATATCAGGCTAGGGGATGGAGTTCTTCAGGACATTAAGGCCGAGGTGGTGGTCAAGGACATAGTGGTCAGACATAGGGTTTTCGACTACCATAAGTTATATCGTCTTAGGGATCACATACATCTTCACAGGGCTGCGGTACAGGTCAGAATTTTGTAGTGGAGAAGAACCAGCATGAGCAAGATCTCGGACCTTCATCAGTTAGAGGTATGATTCTTGTTGCCTCAGTTTTATGTTCTTCACTTTTCAATAGAGGGGTATCCTATATCTTTATATATGTGCCTGTTATAGAGATCCTTGGGCTATGTATCTTTACTTCTGCTTATATCTTGATGTTGGAAACTCTTTTGGGGACTAGAACGACTAATGTAGGTTAGTTCATGGAGTCCCCTCTTGAGGTTGGTGGGTGTCACTTCTTATAGGGCCTTTATGCCTTATAGATAGCGGGCTATGATCTCATTCTCAGAATAGACCGGTAAGTTCTCTTCCAGGATTTTGTCGACTGCTATCACCATTGGGTGAGTTTCACATCACTAGAGGGTGGATTGATTCTACATAAGGGTGAATGGAATGTCTAGGTGACTAGAGCTAGACCCGATCATCACAGGATGAGAGGTATTACAACCTAGATTTCTAGTCTATATCTTGATGACTAGGGGACTTCACAGATGGACTTTCCTCCAATGGTCGATCATTTCAGGAATGTCTATCCAGATGACTTTTAATGTTTTCCTATAGAGAGATAGGTATACTTTTCTATTCACATTGATCCAAGATCGGTAGCGATGTTCATTCCTCCTTATTGGATGGATAAACTGGAATTATAGGAGCTCAAGAGGTAGTTGGAGGTGTTACAGGACAAGGGTTTCATCTGAGCCATTACTTATCCTTTAGGTTAACCTTTCCTTTTTGAAAAAAAGGATGATGGTACACTCAAACGTTTTTTGTATTATCGTATATTGAACCAGTTTACGGTCAAAAACTGATATCTCTTACCGAGGATTTATAATCTCTTTAATCTTCTTCGAGGATCCCGGGTGTTCTTGAAAATTTACTTGAGGTACGGTTATCATCAGTTGTGAGTTAGAACATCAGATCTACCTCTTACAGCCTTTTAGAGCAGGTATGGTCTATAAGAGTATGTGGATATTCCATTCGGTCTCATGAATTCCCCTATAGGTTTTATGGAACGGATGAACCAAGTGTTCCATCCTTAATTGGATTATTTTTCGGTATCCTTCATGGATGACGTCTTGGTGTAATCTCACACTCTACATGACCATGCCATCCATCTTGATATTGTTTTTAGTAACCAAAGAGGGCATCAATTATATGATATGATCTCAAAATTCCACTTTTATATGGATTAGATTCACTTTTTGGTTCATGGTATCTTAGAGATAGGAGTATCAGTAGACTCTGAGAAAGTTAGAGAAGCAGTTTCTTTGGAGAATACGAAGAATTTATTTGAGGTACGAAGTTTTCTAGGGCTAGCTGATTACTACATAAGTTTTATACAAGACTTTTCATGCTTATTAGTGCCACTGACAGACCTAACTATGAATGGGGAAAAGTTCTTGTGGATATATTTTTGCGATTCAGCCTTATAGAAGCATAAGTGAAGGATAACATTAGCAACGATACTAGTTTTTTCAAAGCCAGGAAAGAGTTAAACCATTTAATGTGATGCATCATGTATCGGGATGGGAGAAATGATTATGCAGGGGGAAAGAGTCGTTGCATATGGGTATCAGAAGTTGAGGCAACATGATAGGAATTACATGACACGCGATCTTGATTTGGTTGTAGTTGTTTGTGCCTTGCGCTATTGGAGACATTACCTTCTGGAAGAGAAATTTTTTGGATTTCACTCACCACAAAAGTCTCAAGTATATCTTAACCCAACATGATCTAAATTTGAGACTATAAAGGTGGGTTGAGTACCTTCAGTATTTTGACATTGAGCTTGCCTACACGCCTGGGCAAGACAACACTATGGATTACGCGATGTGTAGGAAGACTCAGGTAAAAGAAGTTTAGGAGGCCAGTGGTGAGTGGCATATTATTGCTCTGGTCTCTAACATACATTTGGAGGTGCATGATAGATAGGGGTTTACTTTTTTTCTTCTATAGATGTCACCTCTAATCTTGTGTATCAAGTTATAATGGGGCATCTATCTGATTCTGAAGGCCTAGCACTACAAGAGAGTGTGTCGAGAGAGGACCCTACTTCTTAATGGACTATAGGTGTGGATGATATCTTTCACTTTCATGGATGCGTATGGGTGTCAACAGAAATATGTGAGGAGAAAATATGGTACATTCATACATCAACTTGGGAAGTCCATCCAAGTGTCTCCAAGATGTATCGAGATCTACACTGTCAGTATCTATGGCCAGGTATGAAGAGAGAAGTTTCTTTTTTTATGGTGAGGTGTTCCACTTGTAAGCAGGTGATGGTTGAGCGTCAGCGATAGGAAGGGCTTTTTCAAAAGTTACTCATTCTCGAGTGGAAGTGGAATTATGTTGAAAAGGATTTCGTGACAGGTTTAACGAGTTCTCTTCGAAGGAATGATGCAGTTTGGGTTATCATTGACAGACTCATGAAGGTTTTATACTTTGTACCAATCAAGGATAACAACAGTGTTGATGTGATGGGAATGTTTTACATTTGAGAGAATGTGTATTTTCTTGGGGTTCCACGCACTATTATTTCAAATAGGGATGAACGCTTTACTTATCTTGTTTGGAAGGGACTACAGAGGGATTTGGCTACATAGGTACTTATGAGCACAACTTACCATCCCCAAACAGATGGCCAGTCTGAGTGCACTATTCAGGTGTTGGAGGACATGATTCAACCATGTGTCAAAGATTTTGGAGGTTCTTGGGAAAAGCAGATACCTCTTGTGGTGTGTTCCAACAATAATTGCTTTTAGGAAACTATTCATATAGAACCTTATGATTCTCAATACAGTAGGTCATTCTGATCACCCCTATGTTGGATGGAGGTAGGAGAGGAATCTATGTTGGGACCTCGTCTGGTCCAAGAAACAATTGAGCAGGTGGAGTTGATTCGGAAGAGTATGGCTACTACATAGTCTCAGCTGAAGTCTTATACTGATTGTCAGAGACGGCCTCTGGAGTTCGAGGTTGGAATCAGGTTTTTCTATGTGTCACACTAAGGTTGGGGGAAAAGGGGATTAGGAGGCAGGATAAGCTTTCACTGAGATACGTTAGGACATTTGAGGTTTTGGAGAGAGTCGGGCTGGTTACCTATCGGTTGGATTTACCTCAGAGGTACTGGGCTATGCACGATGTCGTCCACATTTCATAGCCACAATGTTACTTCTTAGACTCATCTCATGATTTTCAACCCGAGGAGTTTGAGATGGTGCTAGAAACATTTTTCTAGGAGGAACCTATCCCGATTGTTGATCGCAATGCGAATGTTCTCTGTGGTCGGTATGTTCCTCTAGTAAGAGTATTGTGACAGCCCGACCGAGTGTAGGATGAGGCTTGGGAGAGGGGGACAGATGTGTGATCGTAGTGTCCGGTGTTGTTTGAGGATTATTCTTCAATCCCTTGTTTGGGAAATTCAGGGTTGAATTTATTTTAGTGAAAATTTTCTAAGAACATGGATCGTCATTTCATGTATTGATCTTGATTTCGAGTGTTTTTTATAAAAATTGGGGAATTTTAAAATGTTATGATGACACAACGTGTACATTGGAGTACATTCCATGTACCTAATTTCCATGATTAGCAGTGTACGGGCCATGTAATGGATGAGACGTAGCCATGTGGGGTGACTTGGACACCACCTAATGTGGGGCCCGATTGAGTTATCTACACGAAATGTACATTAAATGAAAACACGATGAAAATTTTCATTTATTTGATTAAATTGACCAAGGTTGCATCTAATCCCCAGAAATGTCTTCTTATAACCTCATCACTTCCAGGAGCAGATGAGAGTGATGATTCTTCTCCAAGCCATCAATCAATCATTCATTCTCCAAATCAAAATCTGGTGGGTGTGTTGGAATCCCACCAGTGATTTCTTCCTTCTTCTAGAGCCTCTCCTCCTTATTTCTCTTCTTTCGAAAGATATTCAAGGTTGAGTATTTTTGATGTTTTTGTAGATATATGACGTTATAGGTTGATTCAAAGGATAAGAATCAACTATATCAATTGTACAGTGTCAAGGTAGTTTGTTTGTTCCTTTTCATAGTTGTCAATGGATAATATGTGTAAAAAGTGCTGAATTACCTAGTTTAGGGTTTTTCTTATTTTTGGAAATTTAACCCAATTTCATGCATGCTATGGTTTGTTTTCATGAGAAAGGGTTTTGATTATGAATAAGGTTTATTACCATACCTATGGATATGTTTTCACGTGTTTTTTGATATTGGATGTTGGGTTTAGAACTACCTGTTAGTTGTTGTTTTTTCATGCTTAGTGTTGTTAAGATGGTGTGGTAATTATATGAGATGCTTTTGTTGTGATTTTTAGCTTCTTAAAATACCAGTAATTGATATTACTTTGGCTACTAGACATCATATGTTCATTATTTTATTATAAAGGGTTGTTAGAATCTAGTGTAGTTAGACCATAGGAAGAATTCACATTGAGGGCTTCCCCAGAGTGTATGCTATACTTTTCATGTTGCGAGACCATAGAGGGGATTTATGGCTAGTACTCACTTAGAGTGTCTATAGTATACCATTATGAGACCACATGGGGAATTGACATTGAGTTCTTCCTCTAAGAGTGTGATGTTTACTATTAAAATACCATAGGAGGAATTGGCAGTGAGTGCTTCCTTATAGAGTCTTTGTCTTTGTGAGACCAAGGGGTTAGAATGTATGAGCTTTCCCATAGGGTATTTATAACTTTATTTATTTAATGATACATTGAACCATAGGGGTTAGACTATGAGATCAATACCAATGGGTTGCTTGTGAATGATTGGTTGAATAATTAATAAATTTAATTGAATGTTGTTTGAAACTGTAGGATTGTTTACTTTTGAGTACATCCTAGTTTATTACTTAATTTTTCATATTTCTTGCTATATATATATATATATTCACTGATAGTTATACACATTTATTTTGGTGTTTTCCAACATTTATTTGTCTCACACCCTGTTTAGGCCATGCTTTTCAGCCCAAACAGATTATATGGCTGCTGGTATAGATAAGGGAAAGTGTCATTCATCATTAGGTACTTGATTTCTGTGGAGCGAGGGAGCATGTGACCAAGGTAAGGATTTCAATGCTGCTGGAGTTTACCTGTTTTCTTTTTTACTTGGTTTAGTAATGCATTTTCAGTATAATTTATTTTTTTATTCTTTCTTAGACATATGTAAGATGCATCATTTATATATGTGCTCCATTTGTTGTTTACTTTTAGTATTCTGCTGTTTACTTATTATATGGTATTACTGCTTTTATTGTTGTGTATTATTTTTATTCTCTAGTGTTACTCTACCGATGAAGGAAGAGTTTCCCCTTTATCACTCCCCAGTCCCTCGCTACTAGTCGGCAGCCTCTGGAGTTCGTGAAAATTCACTTGAGGCCATGTGACCAACCGGGTATGAGGAACATTTGGGTGGCACCCAGAACCGATACATTACAAAAAAATAAAATTAGAATAATTTATATTATATAATAAGTTACACTAAACATTTTTATTAATAAATACTAAAAAGACTAAAAATATTTTATTGTTGTTAACATAAAAATGGGTTTAACATGGGTTTAACTAAAAATATAAGGGTTTAAATGGCCTAATGTTTTTTTTATAAATTCTAATTTCTGGTCATTTTTTACCTTAAATCATCTAATTACTTATGAGAATCAATTTTTGTTCCAATTTTATTGAGAAAAACTTGGATATAACTTTTTATTTTCAAAAATTACAATTGTGTGACTCACCACATTTATAAAAGGCCACACACTATTTTATCCTCTTCACACCATAGGAGCCTCTTAGTTCATCCAATACCTGCAAAAACACATTATTAACTTCCCTACACAATATTTGTATCCCATTTTCTGATCATAAATTTATCTAAATAAGGATTTTCATGTTATCATAAGGAGGTTGTTTGAAGAAGATATATCATGCTTAGCTAAGAGTTTTTATATTATTTCTTATTCAACCTCATGAAAATATTCATAAACTGTGATGATATAAGAAAACACAATTGTCCCATATAATAATATATATTAATTCAAATGTGATAACATAAATCTATATCCTCTTTCATCAAATGGGAAATGAAATATTCATTCGTGTGCATTGTAGACTGCCAGCTCGTGAACTGCGGTAATTCATTTTTCATCATCGCCCATCAAGCATTGTTATAAATATGGATTTAATGAATTTATATTATATTTCTAAATAATTATACTTAATTTATTATAATATCTAATATTTATATATACTTTTCATTCTATGGGTTATATTATAGGGCCGCTCATGTGTACGGAAAACTACTGTCTTATGAAGCGATGTGATTTGTTTCTCACTAAAAATTTACATGGAAAGTAGTAAGGATTAAGGTAATGAATATATGTGAAATACATGAAATAATTATGATATTAATTAATTATTCTTTATTAATAAAATTTAATATCCTTTTCTTTTTACCTTTCCATCCACAAGGAAATGATAATATCGTTCATGCATACAAGCGGACTACCGCCTCCACAAAGTTATGTGATTATTTATTCATCAGCATATCACATTGTTGATATATATAATTTTATTTTAAGAAATGATATTTTATTAATGATATTTTTATCATTATATAAAAAAAATAAAACTTTCCTTCTTTCAATAATGATCGTTGAAAAATGGAAATGTTTCTCTTACGTGTGTATGACATATCATCTCCATGATCATAATTTAGTTCATTTTTTCCTAAACAATATTCATGGATGATTTTCAAATTATAATTTATTTATAAAAGTTATAGTTATTTCAGGATTATTATTCTTAATATTATGGGTTAATTAACTCTTTGACCTTAGGCAACGCATCGAATATATTTTGAAAATATGAACTAAATGTACTCAAACACATGACATGGACTTAACTAATTAAGTAATTATATATGTCATTAAAATAAATAAAATAAATTATTTACTTATAAGGTATTAATCATGGAAAATTTTCTTAATAAATAAAGTATTTAATATAATCTCATTATACACGAGTAAAAGTACATACATGGAATGTCTGGACTAGAGGTAAGGGACTTTGTTTTTATTTTTTCATCATTATGTACTATTTTAAAATTATACACCAAATTTATTTTATATGGTGCATATACATAAAAATTTACGTCTAATATTTTGATTACTTCATACATCATTGTATTTTAAGTTTTAAGATAAATTATTTCATCTAAGTGGATTTGATAGAAAAGTTACTAGGTGGTAACAAATCTCATAACTTAATTTATTTTTCATTGGGTGGTATTTATTCTTCAATGAATTTTATATTCTAAGATTATGAGTGTAATGACTAAAGATTAAAAAAAATTATTTACAATTATTTTATGTGGTTTTACATTTAATACACATAATATATTCATTGATTATTTTTCACATCCATGTTATGATGATTATAAGGATGATTTTATCAAATAGTCTTCTTTGGAACACATGTTATTTTATAAACCTATGTTATTTTATAAGGTGTAACTACTTCTCCTTCAATATGTAACATAATGAATCATTTTATGTTCATGATAATTAAAATTTTATCTAATGTAATTATTACATGGGTATTAAGATTGAGGATTTACCAAAGTGGAAAAGGCTATATGATCAATCTCATTTCATTTCAGGATTTTTTATATTGTAGGTTATTTGGGAGGAAATAATACGATCTTATTTTATTCAACCTCATCTATTTAAATTTACTCTTATTATAAATTCGGTTCATGTGTTCGATTTTCATTTCATCCCATAATGATTGAATAAATATCATGAAATTTATTTATAAGTGATATTGATCTTGTTTCTTTCATTTTCAATATGGAATCTTTCTCTTCCATGTCATTGTTCTCTAAAACGTTTTCAAAAGTGTTCTTGTCTAAACCAAAAGAATTTGATAAAGATATTTTTCATGATATTTTATCTTATTTTAATTGTTTTTAAAAAGGAAAATTCATAACGTTTTCCAAATGGGTCACTTGGAATCCATTTAAAAAATATTTGATAATATTTTTTATTTTTAATATTTAAAACCTGAACTGATTTTTCTACCATTTTGACCAATCAATGATTTAACATATGATTTTTAATTTATAATGATTATTTTTATAAAAATGATTCCTTTAATTTTTTTTTGAAAGTTTTAGATTCTAAATAAGTGTTTTCAATGTGGAAAAGTTATTTTCCTCAATAATTGTTCCAAGTGATCCTTAAAAATCATTTTCCATAAAAGATGGCCTCCTTTGATATTACTTAGTGTGAAAAGGTTAATTTCCTAAAAAAT
Organism: Viscum album; assembly: GCA_963277665.1. Lineage (NCBI taxonomy): Eukaryota > Viridiplantae > Streptophyta > Magnoliopsida > Santalales > Viscaceae > Viscum > Viscum album. The sequence goes on from OY728126.1 coordinate 2,013,023,044, forward strand.
AATTTTATTTGTTGGTTTTTACATTAATTAACTTAAATGTCCCGAGATGTTACTTATGATCCACTGGGATTTGTTGAAATTATTCCATCCTCATTCTCTGTATGGAAAGATTATTATAGGTTCAACAAATTTTCATTGAACCAGTTTCATTTCCATGGTTAAATGAATTTGTGAAATGAATAATAATTTTTTCTACGAGTTTCATGGTGATATGCAATCTATATATACTTTATTTATGTTATGTTTCATGAAAATTGTTTATAAAGGTTTATTCCCCAATATAGCTCATGGGTGATCTTGATACAACTTATACAATGGGTTGATCCCCACTATAGCTCAATATATGATGGATTGAGCTACATAATAGCTTAATATATGCGGGTTTTAGCTCCATTATCGACCAATATATGAGGTTTTTATACCTATTATAGCTCATGATATGACAATTACTACTCATTATACCTTTCCAATGAATTAACTTCTCTGGAGATGGAAGTTGACCATATTGGTTATTCTATTTTTAAGAGTGATATGAAGAATTTGTTCTTAGAAAATGACACAATTTCTCTATGCTTTATTTATATTATTAGTAATCCCTTGTTTATGATTAAAATCGCATGGATCATGATTATTGATACGAATGGATCTTTCCTTTGATAATGATTTATACCATGTTTCATGATTGATGATCTAGGTATTGATGAGTATTAATATTATTATATTATTCTCATGAACTTTTATTAACTCATCATACCCTTATTCTATCATTATACTCACTGATGAAATTCAATTGTTATTTATTATGTTTTCCTTTACTGAGAGTTTTGGATAACCCTTAATATGTTTTATATTCCATAGGTTATGAAGAATGATGATTAAATGATTTTTGTTTAGAATGGTTTCTAACAAGATTAAAATTTTGGGATATGTTTATGACTTAATATGGAATATGAAAATCTTGGTATAGTGGAAGAAATAATACCTTTAAGTCATGAGTATTGTCTATGTAAGTGTTTTTTCGAGTTATCTAAATATCTAAACCTAAAAGGTACATGGAAATGTATGTGATACAATATTTCCTTTTAATTTTGTGGGGTTTATATGGTAAAAATTGGGTCATATTAATTTGTATCAAAGACAAAAATGTGAATCTTGTGTTTAGGATCGGATTCAGGAGTGTAGTTTTGGGGCTATTATAGTTGGAATCATAGTAGAGATTTGATAAATTAGGATATTATGATGTTTTTATTTGATATTATATTAATATTTATGGATACCATCATAGGTATAAAATATTAAGTTTAATCATTTGTTTAAATTCTTAGAAACCCATTTTGGGGTTATAAGTTATGGGTTTTTAATGTGATTAAGGAAATTTGGGAGTGTTTTATGAAGATGAAGTATTTATAAATATGTGGTTTAACATGATGTATGTATTTAAATTGTCAAGACATATCTTAAGTTATTTATAAGATTTAGGGTTTATATTATGTTTTATATAAATGAAATTAAAGGGTAATCTGTTTCATCGTATGGATGAACATGGAATTGAAAAGTGAATTGGTGACCAAGTGATTAACATTTTTTTCATAGGAATATAAATATATATTGTTTATTTTGATATGAAAGGAAAGATATGACATTTATGATTAAAAAAATAATTAATTTTGTGTTCATTGAGTTTATTTGGGTTATATGGTCATTTATATATAAAATTATTTAGCTTGAACTTTCGGTAATACTATTGAATTTTAGAGGATAATGATTTTAAGGTTTATTAATTTTGGGAAATATCAAACCATGTTAGAACAATATTTTTTTTATTAACGTATACATATATGAGGGATATCTTTTTCTACTTTTATAGAATAATTTGTCAATTAGATACTGATTTTTGTTCTTTATTCCAAAAAAATCACCTTGAACACTCAATGTTTTGATCAAAATATGAGATTCTTATGGAAATTGATTAATGGATTAAATTATTCAAATAAAGTAAGTAAATTTCCTTATGTTATTGTTCTAGATGGTATGGAGATCTAAAATTATCAGAAAATGGGTCTTGAAAATGAAAATGTTATCCTGTTATGTTTCTTTCCGATTAAACGATGGGTTTTTAACACCACTTTGGTTTTTGGTTTGGTGGTCATTAACATTCTCATGATCAATCTATATCTTCTGAACAATGATCTTTTTCAATATAAATAATCATTATGGAATTATGATTTTCCTCCATATCTATATATTAAATTCCCATAAATGTTTCTTACTTGGAAACCTTGTCATGCGTTATTCCAGATGACCTTTATACTTCAATTTTTCTTTTATCAAAAGGATGCATTGTTAACCCTTTTTATAATGTGGGTTCCTAAAAAGGCATTTTCAAATTTCAAACCATTGATTACTGAGATAAAGTTAAAATTTTTAAGATATAATTTATTATATGGTGGAGAATATAACATCCTAATATTTTAAAAAAAGAATATTATATTTCATACCATATTCCACATGCAACACCCTTCATAAAAGAATCATGAGATATATGACTCTTATAACCTAGATATTTAATTGGAGGTTAGGAATAATATTAACTAAATTATAAAATACATAAAAAAATTACATACTCAATATAAATTTATTGATAAATTCGTAATAAATATTCAAACAACTTTTTGTAGATTTATTTTATTAATTCAAAATTTGTTTCCCTCAAAAATTATTTTTACTGGTTTTTATAAGAAAATATTATATATAACTTATTTATATATTATAAAATATATTTGAAAAAATTAAATAATTTTTCTATAAAATAATATCAAATTTTAAATATTTTTATCTTTGGTACCGTTTAGAAAATATTGATTTTTCATAGAATTGTAAAAACAACCGATTTTTGTAAAACAACTGTTTCTTTTAAAAATTATGTAATATAAAATTAAAATTATTATTTAAATTTTTATTCAAGTATAATATATATTAATTATTTACATTTATTACAATTATTTACATTTTAATCAACTTTAACTGAATTTTAGTAACATTTTATATATGGGTATACAAACATGTTTTTTCTGAAAGCTATTTTAAAATGCATAATGTTTCCCCATTTTAATTAATTAAAAAAATAAAGAATTATTTAAATTAAATTTTTAGATTATATGTATATAATTAATAATTTAAATTCATATAATTATTATTAATGGTAAAATTTTCAATATAAAATCATCTTTTTCTTGAAAAATAAATCTCTTGAAAACTCAAATTTTCATCACATCAACAGTTTTAAATTTAAACTAAATTTTTCAACATAAAATAATTGAATTTGTTAATATTGATACCATATTTCTAATTATAATAATATATATTAAATTATAAGTTAATCCTATTTTTTAACTTTATAAATTGTTAAAATAGTAAAAAAAATTGTCATAGTTATGGTAAAAACGGGTTTACTGGGGGTAAACTAAATAGATAAGTGTTAAAGTGACCCAAAAAACATATCTAACCAACATTTTATCGATATATTTATACCATATAGTGTCAATGTCTCTATAATAGTCCATTTTTTCATTTTTCTTATGAAACATGTGGTTATCACTTTTTATTTTTTGAAATTACTTGTGTTCTAGTCACCTCACTTATAAGTGGCCACCACATATTATCTCCTCTTGACACTATAAAATCCTTTTGGATCAGAAAATACATACCCAATAAAATTAATTAATTACCTTACCATACCCTAAATTCCTTTTTTTATCATAAATCCATCCTAATAAGAATTTTGTTGATAACCTAAGGAGGTTTTCTGAAGAAGATATATCATACTTAACTGAGAGCTTTTATTTCATTTATTCTTCTGCATCACTAAAATCATACTAAATTTTGATGATATGAAGATACTAGTGTATCCCATAAAATTAAAGGTTATTATTTTAATTTTACAACCTAAATATGTCTCCTCCCTTATCTAATGGAAAATTAAATCATCATTCATATATACAGTAGACTACCACCTCACAAACTATTGTAATTCATTTTTCATCATCACCTCTCACAGATTTTTATTATGATTGATATAAATTATATATATTATAGTTTTTTGTTAAAATTATACTTATTTATTTATTATATTACATATAAATTCTTACTTTATATTCAATGGGGGATATGATAACGTCACTCATGTGTACAGTGGACTACTGCCTCATGAAGCGATTTGATTCTTTTTTCACTAATGCTTTACATGAAAGGTAATAAGTATAAATTTAATGAATATATGTGATATATATGAAATAATTATTATATTAATGAAATATTTATAATTTTTAAAAGATGATATATAATTTAATTTTTACATTTCCTTTCATTGAGAAATGATAATGTTGTTTGTGTGTACGTGTGGACTATTTCCTCCACAAAAGATGTGATTATTTTTTCATCACCAAATCACATGGATAATGTATATAATTTTATTTTAATAAATATTATGAACTTTTTTATATTTTTATTATTATTAAAAGATAAAAAAATAATTACATTCCTTCCATAATGATCAATCAAAAATGGAAATGTTATTCATGGGTGTGTATGACCTACTATCTCCATGATCATAATGTAGTTCATTTTTCATAACAATTATTCATGTAATTATTTAAAATTATAATTGATTTATAAAAAGTATAATTATATAATTATTATTAATATTATAAAAGTTATGTAACAATGACCTCTTTCACCTCGGTCAACACACCGATGTAGTATAGAAATAATGAATAGAAAGTCCCCAAAACACACGATGTGGACTTGACTAATTAATTATTCAAATTTTTCAATAAAATAAATTAAAGAAATGATATAATTATATAGTACTAAACTTGTAAAAAAATTAATAAAAAAAATTAATGTATTATAGCTAATTATAAAAGAGTTACATGGAATCTTTGGACTTGTGGTAAACGACTTTGTCTCAGTTTTCCTCTGGAATATTTAAATGTTTTTAACCTAATTAATTTTATATGGTCTACATAATTACCCTTTTACATGTATTATCATAAATATTTCATACAAAATGGTATTTTAACTTTTAAATTGAATTACTTCATTGAGGATTATTTGACCTTAAATTTACCAAGTGGTAAATAATTTCATAACTCAATTTCCTTTAATTGGGATATATTAATTATTCATTGTATTTGATATTATCATATTATGTGTGTAATGATTTTTTATTATATTATTTTTTATTTCCAATTTTTTATGTGGATTTAAATTTAATATATTTAATTTAAGCATTGATTAATTTTAACTTCAAAATTATGATCATTGTAAGGGTCACTCCTCTCAAATACTCATTTTTGGGACACATTGTATGTTATACACCTATATTATATTATGAGTTGTACCTAATAACCTTTGTATATGTTATATAACTAATATCTTTATTTTCATGATATTTACTGTTTCATCTGATGTTATCCTTTCATGGGGAATATGATTGAGTAGTTACCAAAATAGAAAAGGCTTTAGGATACAATATCTTTTCTTTTAAGGATTTTTTATATTGATTGTTATTTGGGAGGAAAAAATGATATTAATTCCTAGAACCACATATTTTTTATTATTAACTGACTATTAATGGTGTTCAAATATTTAACCTCCATTTTCATTCTTAATTATTAAATAAATATCAAGAAGTTTATTTGTAAGTGATGTGGATCATGTCTATTTCTTTAAAATCATGAATATTTCTCTTCTATGACATTTTTCTCTAAAATGTTTTAAAAAGTGTTCATTTATAAACATAAATTATTTTTAAAATATATTTTTATGACTTTTGACCATATTTTAAAAAAATTAAAATTAAATTTCATAACTTTTTCCAAATGGGTCACTTTGACTACCTTTCCAAAATATTTGAAAAGAATATTTATTTTTAACATTTACTACATGAACTTATTTTCATACCATTATAATAAATTCTTTTTTTTCCTTTTTTATTTATGAATGTTATTTTAAAATAAAATTATTGCCATAATTTCTAAAAGAAATTATATTTTAAATAAATGTTTTTAAAATGGAAGGGATATTTTCTTTATGAAATATTCCATGTGATCTTTCAAAATTATTTCCCATATAAGATGAAATACATTGGAATTACTAAAAGTGAAAACGTTATTTTAATCCAGAATGTTTTTTATTAAATTTTAATAGTATTCAAATTCATAAATATGAAACAATCCTTGATATTAATTATGCTCCACTGGGTATAGTGGGAGTGATACTCTATTGAATTCATGAGTTTCATTTATGTAAGTGGTTTTCATATTTCTATAAAACTCTAACCCTAAAATATCCTTAGGTGTTTTTCTGATCCAATATTTCCTTTTCATGTTGTAAGGTTTGCATCGAAATAATTGCGTCAAATTTATCAGTACAAAAGATAAAAATGTAAATCATATGTTTTTAGAATAAGATATAAGAGTGAAAGTTCGAGGATATTAGTCTAGATGTCTCCATGTGGTGTAAAAAAAGGGATTATAGGTTTCCTTTTTAAGTTTTGGGAGGGGAACTTTCTAAAATTATTCAAATAATATAATATAATATGTGTCTAACTCATATAAAATGGTTAAAATGGGACAAATTCAAAGGTAATTAAAATATGGCATTAAATTAATCTTATAGTCAAATTTGGATAGGATTGGATATAATTTTAAAGCTTATCCTTTGTATTACCCCCTTGACTAAACCATTTTATACTTAACCATGGTACCGACTTTATTAAATATTAAATGTTTATAATTTTACTTATATGGTGAGAAATGGATCATAAATAGACAAGGGATAAAATATGATACCAAAAATTATCTCCCATGTCCTCTTTCATGGTTTTTATGATTTTAATATAATTTAATAAAATATTATCTTCATAAAATATCATTAATGTAGTTTTTAACACTATTCAACTAATTTGACTTTAAATACATCAATAAAACTTTGTAATTACAATCAAAACCTTTTACACATCCCTAATATTTTATATGTATCACTAATGTTCATTGAACATAATATTTCAACCAAACTTTATCACTTTTCATAATTTTAAAATCATTTATTTTATATTTCCTTTAATTTAATAAATATAGTTCTATGGTTGTGTAGTGATTTAATGTAATTATTCAATAACAAAAAATTTTAAATAAATTAAAATGATAAAATAAGTTATTTTTTAAAATGAATAATAAAAAATTAACATAACCTCTTTTTATCCTTCTGGAAAAAATAAAGATAATATATTCAAGAGTGTGACATTTGGTTTTTATTCTTTTCATGAAATAATATAAAATTTAACATTGAATAAAAATGGAATATAGTATACATATATTCAATAATTGGATGATAATGGTCAAACATCACTCATCCAATAAGACAAAATCAAGGGTTAAAGAATTTTCAAAGCCTTATCACATTAGTTTTCTTCATTAATTACTCGATTAACCATTTTAAAAGTGACAATTTTTACCATGGTTACTTATTATAATGAACAAAAATAAAATAGAACTATTTACGAAATATATACCCCTTGATTAAAAATATTGAATCCATTTTATAAAATTTAATTCAAAAATTTTATAAAACATAATGTAATGTAAAAAAATAAAATGCAACGAAAAACGTTTTCTAAAAAATATATTTTTATGCCCAAAAATGAACTTATACCAAAATATTGTAATATAATGATTCAAATTTAATTAATGATATTAATTTACAAAAAAAATACTATTATGTTAATTTTGGACTAAATTCAAATAAATATGGTTCTTTACTAATTTAAGTAAATAAAATTTTAAAAAAATTGCATTTTCATTTTTTAGTGAGAAATAAATATTATCCTAATAATATCAACATATACACACCTATGATAATATTTACATGAGGAATTAAAAATTTATATAATTTTCACATAATAATAATTTTATTTTTTTTGTGGTTAATTTAAACATGGTGTTTCATGTAAAATACCCAATCAATGAAATTTATCTAAAGAAATATATATCATAAAATCTAGAGCAATTACAAATATATTTTGAGAAGATTTATAAGAATTTGAAAAATACTTGACTTTACATGGATATATAGGATATTTTAGATATATGGTTTTGGAACTTTATGGTAGTTTCACTAGTTACCTAATATATTTGGATGTTACATAATAAATTAAGATGTTTGATATGGTTTTTGGTTGGTGTTATAAGAAATTATCATAGAAAATAAATTATCCTCATATGTGGTATATGTTTGAAGATTACAAAAAAAATAAAATTGAATGAATTTCCCTATATAAATAACACTATTTAGTATTTTTTAAGACATTTAGAATTGGTAAAAATTAAAAAAATCCTAAATTTTCATGTATACATAACATACATGAGTGGTATTGTTAGATATTTAGAAAAAGAATAAATGAAAAACTCTTTAATTCCAATGCATATGTAATATACTTTGGGAATATGTGTAACATACACAAACTAATTGGTAATATTTTCAAATGGATTAATAATATATCTATCAAAAATTGTATAATATAATATATATGATAAAATTGGAAGCGCCATTTATATTTCTTGGTTACATAATGTTCTTAGGTAGACGTAGAGCATATTTTCTAAACTTCACCGAATGTGTAAAAGACAATACTTCATTGATGAATATGTATTTTTAGTAATGCAGGGATTTTAGATAACCTTCCTAAGATGTAATTTGTTTTCATGGAATAAAATATATGGTTTTCTACATTACTTATTGATGAATTTGGTGGATTGTAGATTGTGACTGAAGGATTCAAGTTATAGTATCAATGTGGATGCAAGAGGATTTCAACAATCCACATAGATTACATTTTTATTATCAAATATATGTTATGATTTATAATTCTATCATAAGTGGTAAAGTATTATTTAGATATTTTTGAAGAATACAATTATATGGTATTTGTTGAAAGGCATGAATATTATGAATAATTAATGGTGTGGATTTTCCTGTAATAACATTTCAATGTTTTTATATTAAAAAATATAGAGATTATTAGGCATCATTATTTTGAGAGAATAAGTGTATAATAAATTAGAAAAATTTGATAATAAAGATTCTATGGCTCGCGTAAGAAGAATGTGAAGAATACCATTGATACATAAAATAGAAGAAGGTATACATAAGACATCTTATGAGATTCATTATAAATCTAAAGACGAAGGTGGAACTGAGTGACAATAACCTTTATTGTCTTAGTGGTATCCCTCCTTTATGATGAAATATTTTAAGTGACTTATTTTTCAATATTAATTATATTTTGATTTTCTCAAATATGTCTATAGATATTTATGATTAGAAATTCAACCTAGGATTTATAGTATATCCTTCCTAAAGCTTTTATAAAACATATAGTGTTTACTTTTACTCTCAGGTATATTTATACTCATACAGTGTATGCTCCTTAAATGATATTTTTTTAAACATACTAAAATCCTATATATTTGAAATTATGTTTCTGTATTTCTCTATTTTTTTGCTTACATGAGTAATAAAAATATTTCCACCTCTTTTAACATAAAAGAAAGATCCTAAAAATAAATGAAAAATTAAATACCCTAATTCACCCCTAGGGTGTGCTAAATTATAGTTATAAAACATTTCATATTGTATTTGAATGTTTTTTTATTTAGGATAGGGAATAATTTCATATGGTTTATGAAAGACAACTATTACTCAACATACCTACACTAATCATTATTTATATATTCTAGTATTATTATTTTCACCTAAGATAATAAAGAAATTTTTATTCATTAATAGTTTTATGGTCAATATTGGTCATAATATTTAATGATATACCCTCACTCTAAATGAATTGATTTTTTAAAATAATATATGGGTAGAGTTTCTTTTAGATTATTATTTCTAGATCACATATAACCTAAAAACTTTTATGTGGTAGTTGATGCTTTTATTTAAAAACAACTAATAATGAATCTCATAAATAGATTGAATAATGTCTTGTTATATAGTTTTCATCATATTTAAATATTGATCATGAGAATATTTGTGGGAGAAATTTCCTTTAATAGATGATTGTATATTATCCTCTCTTTCAACAAATATAATTTTCCTAGATAAAAGACCTTGAAATAGAAATAAAGAGACACAAAATAGTAAAAAATAGGGTTTTAATGGTTGGTTAGTGAATGAGAAACATCTGATGTTGTTTTTTGGGATAATTATGTTTCTTAAAGAATGTGGAATGGATTTTTTTCAAGAGTTTCGTAGTTAAATTTAATTATATATATGGGTATTACAAAGATGTATGATGCTTTACAGAATTAGTTTTTCTATCTTGGGATAATGATATCTAAAGATTATTTTGTATCTTGATGAATTATATTCTAATAGTTGAAGATCAAATATCATGTTCTAGTGGGTGTGTTGCATCAGTTAAATAATTTTTAGTGTAAATGGAAGGTAATTTTCAAGGATTTTGTTATATTTTTACCTTTTCATTTAGAGTATATGATTCTATATGGGTCATTACTAATAGATTAATTAATTCCACTCGTTTTTTATGAATCAACAAATCTTGCTCCCTGGATAGTTTAGAAATATAGTACATTAATATTCTAGTAAAAAATCATGTGCTTCCAAAGATTATTATTTCATAGTATTCCTATTTTTAGACATCAAATATATAGAGGAATTATAGATTTATTTTGGTACTAGGTTATTCTTTAGAACCATATTTCAACCATAAATAAATTGAAAAACTATGTGAATGATTGAAGAAATAGAAGAAATGTTAAAAGGAATATATTTTAATCTTTAGTGGATCATTAGTGAATCATTTACAATTAGATGAATTTTTATAATAAAATTTATCAATCTTCTATAACTATGGTACCCAATGGGACTTTTATTGATATTCTTTCTTTTCACCCATATATATGTATTGATATGAAAATGGAAATTTTTATTATGTTAGAGATGGTGTAGAATGTGGTAGAGCATGTGCATATTATTTAGGATCACGTGAGAACTTAAAATATTTGGACAAAATATCTAGACTAATAGATAAGTTAGTTGGATTTTATAGTTGGAGAACATGTATTTTTTCAAGTATCTTCAAAGCATGGAAAATAATATTTTTTTGGGGAAGTAATATTTCACCTATATTACTTCACCCATTTTAGGTGTTGTATCATATTAGAGTTATAAAATAAATTTTGGAAGAAACTTTATGAGAATAATAGATACAAGGAATATTTAAAATGTATTGGCTTCAAATGTGTTGTCTTGAACATTTGCATTAGATTTATTTTATAAAATATTGACTTTTACAGTGACATCACTTTTATGAAGTATGCTATAGAAATTCATGACCATATAAAGATAAATTATTTCATGAATTAGTAATTATATTAGTGATAGTTATTTGATTATAGAGTTTATTATAGGAAATTACATGGAAAAACAAATATAAAAGTAGAGTGAAATGCTCATAAATTTTTTATTTGATTTTTTGTATTTTGATATTGATTTTTTTAGTAATGATGGGTTTTTATGTATTGAAAATATTTATAATATTATTTATATGTATGATTATAGTTAATATTTTAGAGGATAAGATATATTTAAAGGTTGTTTAACATAGAGATCTAAAAATTTAATGTTTGGATGTATGAAATTCTTAAGATTATTTATATCTTTTTAAAATACAATAGGAGAAATGGAAAATTAATTATCCTCATAATTATATTTTGTACATGTAATTTGATTTTGTATGAGACTATTATAATTGGGTGAGAAAAATGTAATTTTTTATTTTGTTTGGGATTTTTGGATAATGATTCATTTTAGCAAAATTTATTTAATTAATATTAATTTATGTAATTCATCAATTTTGGATTATTTTTATAAATAATGAATATAAACTTTTATGGTGATATAAGCATAGAATAATTATGTAAATATATCTATGATTATTCCTTAGTCAAAAAATGACATGTGGCATAGTAAATAATTAAATGATTGGTTTGAGTTATAAATTCAACGGCTAAATTCAAAGTTATGTTACATAATTTCATGAACAATTATGATTAGGATTTTGATTTGGGTAGATGTTGACTCACTCATTTTCATTTCCTTTCTAGTGGGAGACGTTTTTTTCTTTTCAATAAAAATAATTATTTGGATTGCATATATTATAGATAATCAAGGGAGGTAGATGAAGAATAATAAGAGTTAAATTAAATTTAAATTGTGATGGTAAAAAATAATTATGTAAATTGAGGCATGCTATTCAAAATTCTTCTCTACATTAATCTGTGTGAATTTATCTTAATTTATTTATTTCATTATGGGTGGATGATACATTAAAATTCATGTTTATTATTATGATTTTATATTAAAACTAGACATTTTATATAATATTCACATATATAGAAAATGATTTATAATTTTTGTGTGGTCAATAGGTAGAGGAAACTGAAATGATTGTATTAAAGATATCAAATATACTGAGGACGGGGTTTTTCATATTTTTATAGGGAAATTAATAGTGTAAATTGATTGTATTTTATTTTATAAGGTTTTATTTTATATTATAATTTATTTAGAAAGACCGGATTTCTTAGTGACATTTCACTACAAGTGGTGTGAATCCTATGTTTAGGACATTTGGTATAAGGGTGTTCCATGTAAAATGGAGGTTATGAAACTTTTTATAATTTTTTCATTTATTATGGTAGAGGATGTTAAGTCACTAACAATGCGGGTCATTCGATATATCCCCAAGTTCATGCGTTGTACTTTTGAAGATGAAATTTCAACATGTTTATTATATGATGGATATATATTTTTCACATGAGTTGTATCAAATAATGAGTGAGGCACTAAATTAATTCCCAAAACTATATTTTTATATCATTTTCAATCTATATTGTATATGGGTGTATAATGGTACACAAATAGTGTGAAAATAGTGGGGATAACGTATGAATTTATCTTTATGTTTGGTAAAACTCACTTATTTACATAAATAATGGTGCAAATTTAATATTTTTAGATGAACAAGGGGACATTGTTAAAAAAAGTATTTGGTAATAATTTTATATGGAAGAGATTATAAGACTTATAGATTCTTATAATTTGAGGAATAGTTTAGTGATATGGCATTTGGATTCCAAGGATAAGTGTTTTAATTATCAGAGGTGGGATGGTAGTATGATTTATATGATATAGTAATTAATTATATAGGAATATATATATATATATATGGATAGCCTAGATGGAAAATATAATGGATAATGGGGGTTTTAATCCATTTACCAAACTTGTGGTACTGATTATTAAGATGATGATTATTTGGATAAAATGTGTTTGGGGTGATTCATGTCATGGTGGGGAGTATCTTGGGGGTGGAGACCAACTAATAGAAAGGCCTTTGGTGGTGGGATGTTTCTAAAATAGTAAATTTAAATGGAGTAAATTTGTAGTGAGGAGGTACCATAGGGTGGAAACATATTAAGAAAATGGTCTTTATGGGATGAAAATATACAAAACATTACAGACAAACCCATACATACAATGAGTTCCTAAAGTGTGGGCAGCTGTTCATTTCTATACTTCAATGAAATTCTAGTTGGTTTTACACACTGTATTATATTAACATTTAGTGAATGTGGGGTTCCTTGTGATATAATTTTATAATAAAACATGATTTTATAAGTGTGTTGGTTTTGAGTTATGTGATGAAAATGGATTATAGAAATTACTATATAAATGGTTTGTGGGAATTCATTATTTTTTCCACATTCACTGATGCAATAATATATTCTATTTACAAAAAAACATGGTATTTTTTTGGAAGTACCTCACTAAGTGTATTCATATAATCACGCATGTTTTATACATATGATTATTTGGATTTATATGATAGAGTTGTTTGTGTTTTTGGGAAACCTATTCACTTGGAATGCCATATTTCTTGTATTGGTGCCTACATTATACCATAATGGTGGTATAGGGGTGTAATTTATATTTTTGGTTATTCTCCTCTTTTTTAATTGGGATCTTTTATCTGTGTATATAATGGCATTAATTTTATTATGAAATAAATGTTGGTTTAGGTATTAATTTTTTATACATTCTTGTGAGGTGGAGATTCTATTATTAAAGGATAATGTACTAATTTTACACATTATTGAACCCTTAGTGCAAGTCATTAACCTATGGTCTAAAGAAAGTGATCTTCGATAGTCACACTAAAACATGATATTGACTCTTAGGAAGTCCAATAATGTTTGTTTCATTATATTTCATTTCATTAAATTTTACTTTTTTATAAATTAGTGTTCTATTTCTTATGATAAAAATTTATAATTGTTTTACTTCAAATATTTTTGGCATTTTCTAACTTTTTTTATAATATAATCACAAGGATAATGCGGTGATACAAATAAAAACATTTTTGGGGTTATATTGGTGATCTCATTCTATGTACATGAGTTTATAGTTTATTATGTTTTTAATATATTTTATTTGGTTTATATTTATCTTGTAAGACATTTTATGGATTAATTTTTTACCTTATATTTAATTTCACTTTTTGTACGGTTATTATTATTTTTATTTAATTTATAATTTTCTTATTTATATAATTATATATATGTTTTAGAATTTTTATAACTACAAAAATATCAAAGTCAATAATTTTTAAGGATCCTATCATATCAATATCACAGAGTACACAGACATCATCATCACATTGCGAAGGCCCCGCAGAGTCTCATGTAGTGGGGATAGAATTTGAGTAATCATCTATCCTAGTTGATTGGATACTCTAACATATGGCCAACTTATGTTGATAAAAATTTCTGTTCTCTATCTACATGACACTGTAATATGGTTCTCATTAATTTTGTGGTCTTGGTTGAGAAATATAATTATATGGTTGATCCATTCATTCAATTATTTTCCCAATATAAAAAATGTATATGTTCCAACATGAATGATGAAAATGATTAGATCAAAAAATATATTAAAATATTTCTCCCATTTATGAATATGTAATTAAAATTAGTGTTATTTTCAGCATAAATTTTCACAACCCATCCCACATGGCCCATGTCCTGACTACCCCAAGCCCACCTTCCATAGGCTAGGAGCTGGCGAGTAGCACTGGGAAGAAATATCCCTAAAACCGGGAAGGCATTACCTTCAAGCCTACAAACTCACACAGTCCAAGAACACATCAAGATACAAGCACAAAGTAAACTTTAAAGTAAATAGGGTGTGTATATTATGTAGAGGGCCCAGAATACAATTCCAACTGGAAAGTATAAGTAAAACTGAAAGGAACTCATGTGAACACCTGCCAAGGTCCTTCTTGAAGGGTAACTACTACTCTCAAACGACCATCTCTACGGTACATCTCATCCAAGGTCCACCTCTATGCAGCCTCCAGCCCTGGTACCCTCGACCTCGATCAGTGCTGTCCATTTTCTAAAAAATAAAAAATTCGGTCCGGGCATAGCCCGTGCATGGGTGAGTATAATCATACTCTATAGGGACCCCAAGACCCCCTAAGGTCTCACTACTGGAAAATAGGTTTATACCCACAGTTTTGAAAAAAACCGTGGGTATAGGGATAGTATGTGAACCTATACCCATGGTTTTCCAAAACCGTTGGTATAGGCAACCTATACCCACGGTTGTGCCAAAAACCATGGGTATAGTTTTCATTTAAGACATATACCCATGGTTTATATTAATATATTTAGGTAAATATAAATACATATCTTCAAAAATTCGGCAGCTCGGTTGCAAAACCGTCTTCCGTGCCTACTATAGGTTGCGAGTTCAAATTCTGCCGTTTACATTTTTCAAAACACGCATTATATTAATATATATACGTAGATGTATATTTATATAACAAATAAAAATTCTATGTCGGTTGGTCCTTTGTGCAGGGACAACAGTGACGTGTCTCTGGAGGCCCATGTTCGATTCCCACGCTCCTCAATTTTTGAAACCGCACATGAATTTTATTAATATATATTGGCAAATATATGTATATAAAACAAATAAAATTCATAGGTCAGTTGGTCAGGTGTCGACGTGAAGTGGTTTTTGAGGTGCAGGTTCAAACCCTTGCAGCGCCTGTTTTTTGAATTTTAATACCCCACAGTTTGAAACCCATGGGGATTATTGTGTGCCTTGCTGGATAGCGTTCTCTACCCTTTTAAAATCCTATACCCACGGTTCAGCAAAACTGTGGGTATAGGTTGAGACCCCTATACCGACCCCTTTCCAGCCCATGGTTCCCAAAACCGTGGGTATAGGTTATACCCACAGTTTTGGGGGCTATACCCACGGTTTTGAACCGTGGGTATAGGTCGTTTTTCCAGTAGTGTCTCTCAAAATCCACAAAAAATAAACCACAAAGAATGAAAACATTAGTCGGCCCAACTTAGGTAAATGGCCATACATATACCTACGTTATCAAGTATACCCATCTCATTCATGAGGAAACTCAATGCCCAACTCTCTTGAAAAAAGCAAAATTGTTCCAAGAAGGAAAGAATACCACGAAGATAAGTACCACAATGGTAACTCCACAAAAAAGAACACCATGAAGGTAAGTACCACAAAGGTAATGCCACAAAGAAGAATACCACAAAGGTATAACCGCATAGAAGTGTACCACAATGATAAAGACTCAGATCACACCAGGTATAACTTAAGTACAGAAGTATAGATGATTTGATGTATTTCTAGACCATATTACTTCATCGATAATCTCTGTTGTTGACCCACACAAGATCAAAGATGACCCATAGAAGATCTAAAAATGACCCATATAGGATCTGGAGATGACCCACACAAGATCTGTATGCGCTGACCCACACAGGATCGCAGAGCACTGACCCACACAGGATCCGAAGATGACCCCCATAGAATCTAATGCCTCCTCAAGTATAGTTAGCCATAGGGTTCCCGCACTAATCATGCTTGATTCTGAGAGGTTATGCCCCTCAATCCATCATTTAATACCTCAACTACCAGAAAGTCCCTAGAAAAGTTTCACGAAGTTCCATCACATCAATTGATTACCAAGGTGACTGATGGCGTGTCAATCGGGCACCCGGTCTGAAAGAGATTAGTGTTTCCGTTCTGAGGGCCCCACTGGATTCGGGTTCGATACAACCCGGCTGAACTGGAACTATATCCAAAAGTCAAGTGCAGTATACCAAATAGAATATCTCATTCTATGGATCTCGATGTCATTTATTCTTCATCAAATGGATTCACGGTTCATAGGATATGGCCAAAAAGGCATAATTGGGTCATGAGGGGCCCAGGTCCAGTCCAACTCGGGCAGACTGACCCTGCCCGATCCGGCCTGGGCCAAACCGACCCAGTTTGGGCCGACCAGACCCAGTTCCTGTCCGGCCCGGCTGGACGGGGCCACGGTGGGCCCACCCTTCTGAGTCACGGATCGGCCTGCATGGCGCAACCCGAGTGGCGCGGCCCGATCGGCGTGGCATGATTGGGAGTGGCCTGCTCAGCACGGCCCGATGGGGCATAGCCCACTCAGTTGGTGCGGTCTTCTGTGGCAAGGCCTGCCCTAGATGCTACCCGGGGTGCGCCCCCCGGTATTTTGAATGGTCCATGGACCATTCGGCTGAAACCTGTTTGTGCTTGGGACCCACTAGAGCATTCCTGCTCGGAATGACGCGGCCAGCTAGAATACCGGCCAACTCTCCTCCCTGTGGCCAGATGGTGCCACTGTCTTGTTACGACAGGCTGGGTGCCAACCACCCTCCCGGTGCACCGCCGTGGCTATGCAGTCCTAGCCCTCTCCTCCACTGGTAGTGTGGACGCACGCCACACTACATCCACGGGGCCTTCCGGCATGTCGACCGTCGTCTGCTTCTTCATTGTGACCGGTGGTCTGCGACCTCTTCTGCTACTGGTGGCACGAAAAAATTCTACCCTTGTTCCATGCGGCCGACCAGCATGAAGGCCACCATTCCCTTATCCGTTGTGGCCTTCTCCAGTGGCGCGGTTGCACCACCACAAAATCGCGTCTGGCCAGTGTGTCGGCCACTGCTCGAACCCTCCTAGCGTCGGTCGCCGACATTGTGGTTAGAAACTACTCAAACTGTCGATCTTCCGTGAAGAACACATCGATCCATGAAAGATTGAAGAGGAATCAGGCCATGTTTGTTTGTCCCGAACCCTCTACGTTAGACCAATAGAAGGTGGGTTGAGAAGAATGATTCAACAAAAAATCATGTTGAACAATAATAATCACACCCCTACCTAGTTTTTTCATTGGAGGTATAATGGTAAAAGTTGAAGTTGATTAAGGGGACCCCGACGTTCAACGCTCCGGCAACACGCTTTTGATCCAGGCTTGGGCATCATTTCCTTGTTCTTCCTTGGGTTTGTTTATTTCTGTTAGGATGATCTTCAAAAGGATCTCCCAAAGTTCTCCCTTTTCCAATGATTCCACGTGAAGTGGTGAGGAGACAATATTAATTTATTTAAGTTAATTAATTCAATTATTGTTGGCACACTAATTTGGAGAATTCTAGGAGTTACCTCACATTAAAATATGAGTTCGGGTGGTCCCCAGCACCAATATTCATATGAGATATGGGAGGATATGGGTTTAAAATCAGTTATATATATTTTATATATTCCTTAATGAAAACCAAAAAATCATACTTCCACCCTCGACCTTCTTCGGTTGAGGTGAAGGTCCCCTTAAGCGAATTTCGACACTGTGAGTTCAACAACGTCCACAAATTTCAATTCCAAGCACCAGTTCAAAAGTTACAAAAAGCTGCTCGCACGTTCAATGAACATAAGCGAAAAAAAGTTCATAAATTCATTCTGAGCACAACGGGTATTGGAATCACACGCTATAATTTTTTGTGGACTCATAATATTTTCATATATTGAAAAAAAATTACATAGAAAATTTCTGGTCTTTACATATATGGATCTATCCAAGGTGATCTTGATGATGAGATGGGAATCTTCTAATATATTTTTATGATTGGAGAAATATTCTAATTTCATGAAAAATGAGGTATTAGAGAACCAAGAAAATAAAATGGTAATTTAGGTTTTAGTAATCACTAATTTATGAAATGTGAGAAGAAATATTAATATACTAATAAATTGTTATGTTTCTTATTTTCAAATGTTATTAAATTTTGATTGGTCTAAATTGTTTAAACACCTGTAGATATTTCAGAACCAAGTTATGAAATGAAAAGAATTGTAGTATAGTTTTTGGAGTGATTCTAATTAGACATCTCTAATCTTTTAGTGGATTTATGAGAATTTCCAAAAGGGGGTTTCCATGGATAAATCAAATATGTTTATTGATATTAATATGATTCACGACATAACGTATTAATAAATTTTATGCCACATTAGGTAAAATGGAAATGGAGTCAACGAAATATAAATGGAAATGTAATTTTGGATTTTTATGCTTTATATAGTGGAATAGGGGTCCCAGGGAATAATTAATTCAATAAAATGATGTGATTAGGTTATCGTTTTAATTGGATAGAAATTGATATATGGATGAAGATGTTTTTTAGAAATAATTGTCCCTAAAAATATATAATAACAATAATAATATAAAAAAATTAATAATATTATTATTATTATCATACACACAACCCCCATGTGGATTGGTAACAGTTGGGTGATAAAAACCAAGAAATCAAGTTTCAAATCCTAGCGAAGATGAATTTGTAGAGTTATTATAGCTGTGTTGCGACTAGAACTATAGTACCCTTGTAGATGGTACTATACGAGGAACTATAGATGAATATTTTTTGGCTATTTTGAAGGACAGTGGGCCTGATATGAAGTCCTATGAGCTAGTTGAAAAGTTCTGAATACCCTGTTGAAAAAATACTTTCAAGTACAGTGTAATGAAAGATTAATAAGAGGCGATTTAGCCATTTATGGGGACCAGTTTCCTGTTCCAATATTAACTTGCATGGTGTTTGTGTGTTATTTTGAATTTTTTTCCAAATATATACATATATTTCTATAATCCTAATAATCATTATATATTTTTATGTTTTTATATAATAACAATGAATGTAACTCTATAGTAATAGTAATAATGTAATTTTATGTTCATAATTGTTGATTGTTCATTAACCTAGAGGTACACAATCTATCCTTCACATGTACGGATTTATGGATTCTACCCCTAAAGGACTTCATTTTCTTGGATTCTGTATGTATTTCCTCATGAATTTTGGTGTTTTTGACTTAGATGATGGCATTCATTTGATAAGTATAGAAACATCAAGAGAGGTGAATTAGAGTTTTTAAATACCTGTAAAATTCAATTATTTAAAAAATGTAGTGCTTAAAAAGAAAAATTAACAAACTAAACAGAGTAGAAAAAATATATAAACACAGTGGAATTTAAACAATATAGAATATGTATAAAACACTATCCAAATTAATTACAGGTAAGGGAATATTTATATTATAATGAGTAGATCATAATGTAAAACAATACGATAGAGTTCTGGATAAAAATTCATAAGCTCATAAAAATTTATAAAATGAAATAAAAAATAATATCATAGAAACTCTTCACTTTTGCTCTAAATTAGAAGGATGATCAATATATAGAAACAAAACTATCTTGTTTTAAAATGGAACATTTTTTATCAAATTATCAAAATATCATGATCTTACCCGAAATAATCTTCAAAAAATTTAACGACATGTAATTTATACTGAATTTTCCTCACTTATAATAATAGTAGCATGATTTATTATCTTAGGCACATATCAGATCAGTAAATATCAGAAGATAAATCTCTAATCCCCGTATCATATATGAAAAATTTTAAGGGAAATTCCTTACCCCCAAACATCATTAATCAATAAGGATCATAAGAATAGGTTCTTATCCCCATAAAGTTTTCAATCATGAGGGATTAGAATAAAACCAATAAATGGAAGATACTAAGTGTTTTTACAATGAAACTGCATAAATAAAAAAACACTGATATCCCACTAAAAACAAAAAAAATGATATGCCTCAATCGTTGAGGTAGTGAATGGATCTCAATTGTTAGTTAATAAATATATATTCCTCAAAGTCTTAATTAGTATTTACATATAATGGTTGTAATGAACATATAAAAAATTCTCTAAGAATAGAATTGTAATATTTTTAACCGTAACTTGTTTAGATAAATTATCATCATTTCCATTTGATCAAAAATTCAAGTGATGCTTCACTATGTTTCAGAATTTATCAGGTTCAAAATTAGCTATCCATGAATATAGTTATTGGGAATATAATTCTAATATAATTTAACATATGAAATTATTCACAACATAGAAACACCCTTCAAATAAAAACAATATTAAGTATCTTTTGATCCATCAAAATAGAGATTTGAAATATGTCATTTATGAAAATTAATCTACATCATCAAGTATAGAGTATCACATGTTGGCATTTGAACATGGCTATCATGACAAGATTAGGGGATTATCATATCATAAGGGCATGTGGAAAAAATTCATAATGGAATTCAAGGCGAGTAAATATAAGGTGACACCTTGATATGCATAGATTTTCAGCTCCAGTAGTGTGAGGCAGAATAAGAAATTGAT
The DNA here is from genome assembly GCA_963277665.1 of Viscum album. Taxonomy (NCBI): domain Eukaryota; kingdom Viridiplantae; phylum Streptophyta; class Magnoliopsida; order Santalales; family Viscaceae; genus Viscum; species Viscum album. The sequence continues at coordinate 2,013,044,770 of OY728126.1, forward strand.
CATAGGTTGGCCTTGGAAGTTGAATGAATTAGTGAAGAAAAAATGGATGGCTTTTGCACTAATATTTGGGTATTTGGAATTCATTATGTAGTCTCAAATATTTAATTCCATATGATCAAATGTGTGTTTTTTATCTATATAATATAAATAATATAATCAATATAATATACATGAACTTCTTTAAAAACAAAAAAGGGTAAAATAAATAAATATTGAAATTTTTATTTATGATTATTTCTCACATCCCCAACAATTTACAATTGTTTTCTTATAGGGCGTGACCTAGTGGTTGTACCTCTATGGTTTATTAATGAGGTCTCTATTTCAATCCTCCTCGACCATGAGTATGGGTTTTTGTTTGTATCTCCCCTTCCCATAGCCAATTTTAAATTCTTATGAATACCAATATTATATATATTATTAAAAAATTATAATTAATATCACCATTATAAACATAATTATTTTTTTAAAATATTCTTATTTGTATTATATTACGATTCATATTATTAGTATTATTATTCAACTTACCATTTTTGTTATAATTATTATTATTTCTGTGGAATATTTACATATCAAATATAAATTTTGTTGTTATTATTATTATTTTCAATATATTTTTATTATTATTATTTACCCTTGGGAAAAAACTAGTAGTTTTATATTAGAGGGGTCCTGGGGAGGTCTATAGATTGAGTATCCCTATGTACAATATAGGCATCGATATATTTTCTATACATTTTTTTATTAACCCTCCTGTCTATTTGAAAATATAATCATCATTATCAATAAAATTATTATTTTTATAAGTAGTTTTTTTATCTTCCAAAATTTTAGTTCCCATTCTATAATTAAATTTTTCTTCAAATGAAACATGATTTTAAACCTCATTTCCAATCAATTTTCCATTTGTTTTCCTATATAATTTCCTATTATCTTTACATAAAAATGCCTTCAAAAATTATTTTTTGTCAGTTTTTGCAACACCCCACCCTCACATCATCAAGGAAACGATTCCTAGATTAGTCACTATCCTTTTATAGTACCTCATTTCTTCTTTCCAATAGTTGGAATCCTTTACGATTAGGGGTTAGGATGTCAACTCCTTTATCAGAATTAGATGAGAAGTTTCCGGTTCATTAATTCATGGATTCTTTTTTAGTGTTCTTTACCTAGTCCAAGTACCTCATACATATCTTATGCATGTTAATAAATATCATTACCGTCACCATATTCTAGTAGACACCAGTTAATTACCCCTCTTTCTTCCATGACATAGTGTTTGGAGAAAATGATTTTTTTTTGTGAATTTTGGGAATTTGGAAAAACCATCTTTATATATAAATAGATGGAACATTATACTCATGGAATAAGGCATATATATTGAAAAAATAAAGGTATCCCATGATTTCCATGATTTTAGTTATTATTAATGTTTAAGGGATCCTACGCTCATTGTATAGGGCATCAAATGCACATCACACATGGTATCTGACATATGTCACATGAGGCATTAGTTTTCCATCATTCTAGAAATATTATGGTCATCACAAAGGCTTCATAGGCTTGTCACCTAAAGAATCCCATTATCATAACATATTTTAAGAATATTAGGCTCATCACCTATGTTGGGAATGAACATATCCTATTTTCACCACATAAGCTTCTTATGATCATCATATAAGCAATCTCATGATCATTACGTACGGAAATAACTTAGTATCATCACCTAAGGAAAGGGAAAGGAGATACAATTCTCATCCCATATTATTCTTATAGTCATCAAATGTGGCTCCCTAGACTCATCGTTATAAGATGGGTTTTTGATGCATTATGAGGGGGTTCATTACTTTTATGTTGAGTGAGAGTTGACTCATATACACTCATCAAGTTTGGGTTAGTCAGATATTAAAACTCCAGTGGGGATTCCCCCAAATATTCTCATCACATATGGTTCAATCACATATTTAAAGTATTTAGGGGATGGTCCCATACAACTTCTTCACATATAGTTCAATTCATAGGTTTAATGTTAATCGAGGGTCATCTTTCATATTATTTTAATCTATGGGTCATGTCATAGGTGAACATCCAGTGGGAAAATATTCACATATTTCCATCACATATGCGTGGGAAAATATTTCACATTTAGTGTGGGACTCCATACTGTATAAAATCATGAAGTGAATTTGGGGATGTTTGGTGATACATCTTGTATACTGTAAAAATATGATCAGGCTTTGGAGTTACCAACTCATAAGGGGACTTGAAATGGAAATAATGCTGTAATTAAAAATCAAAATCCTTTCCATGTATCCTTGTAGGAAACATGAATAAAATACCACATAGTTCTTCAATATAGATTACTATCAAATAACTAGAAATACCATGAAGTTTAACACCATATAATAAGGATTTTCATTATCCGAAAAGAACATTGATGATTTAATGAGGGGGGTTATTCATTAAGGCTTCCCATCAAATATAAGGGGTCTCATTTTTGTCACTTAAGGAATCTTGTGTTCGTCACATGGGCTATCATGGGTCATCACAAATGAAATACTATTATCATTATGTTAGGTAGGAAAATGTTTAATGTATTACACTAAGGAAAGTTTCATTTGGTTTTGTTGGGGAAAAATATCTCAAGGTATCATTGAAGCATTTTTGAGGTGATTGTGTTTGTTGACAAAGTGGATATCTGTGTGGTGATTGTTGACAAAGAAAAACAATGACATACAAATTTGTTGACAAAGGGGATTTCATGGTGGAAATTCAAGTTCAAGAGCTATGGTCAATGATCCATATTTGATTCAAGAACGTCAACAAAGGAATGGATGATCTGGAGGTGGTACAAAAAGAACAGATACAAGGTGGAATTGTCATGTACTTTAAGGAAAGGGAACTTGCGTGCCTAGTGTTTTCCAAGATCAGAAAATGGAAAAATGGAAAAGGGATAAGGGTCGTGCAAGTTTTGGGTTGGTCTGGAAAGTGACATGTGTGTCGATGCCTAGGAGGATTGGAAACTTGCGCGCCTATTGTTTTTCAAGATATGAACTTCAAAATATGTCAAAGGAAAGTGGGTCATGCATGTATTGGTGTGGTCGCGCAAGTGAGTAGTGCAACAAAGAGTTGGGCGGATGGACCTGCGCACCGAAACCTATGCACCGAGGGGAGACTTGCGCATCATTGCACAGGGTGTTAAAATACCTATAAATATAGGTTGACCCCTACTCATTCGATGAAGAGTTCAACACTTAGAGAAAATCAGAGCTCTCTTCGCTTAGATGTGGTGGTCTCACAAGTGGTGTGTGGTCATGAAGGTGGACTTGCGATCCAGTGTTTAAAGTTATGCGCCAATTGGTTGTTGTGCACCAATATTGGTTTGGGCATAAAAGGGGTTGAGTCACGCAGATTTGGGGTTGAAGAATATTGTACAGCGCAAGTTTTTCAAGTGACTTGCGCGCCATTTGTGACCTGCATGTTGATACTTGCGCACCAGATTAGACATGCGTGCCAAGTAAGGTTGATTCACGGCAGTTATTAAGGGTTGCGTGAAGGCAAAAATATTTTCTGATACCTTCGGTGCAAAGAGAAATTCATCTACAGGTGAAATTTGGACTTCAACAGATCATCCACATATGAAAAATGATGCATTTATTAGTGATAATGAAGATACCTACAGGTCTAGAAACTGTGAGAAGATCCTTTCCGAAGTAGTGAGCAAAGGAAGAGGAAGATAGTGATTCTCTCCACTGGCAGTGAGCCAGAGAGAGAGAAACAGGGAGTGACCCTGGGGAAAGCATTGAGATGACCCTAAACCTAATAAAGGCAGTGAGACTAGGAATAGAAGTGATCTATCCCAAACATTGTATTCATTATTGGCAGTGTACTTTTGTTGATTTGGTACAGCGGCACATCGCTGTTGTACGCACCTTGGACGTATCCCAATGAGGGTGAACCAAGTAAAAATCCTTGTGTCTATATGCTTACTTCCCTGCATTGTATTTAATGCATCATCATCAGATAAAGAAGAAAATAAGTGGTCATAATAAACACAAAAGTTCAAACAAAGTGACCCTTTTAATAAAGAGGTCAAGATCCAGTGGGGCATGAAGAATTTTAAAAAAGAATATCTATACCCTAATTTACCCCCCCCCCTCTTAGGGTATATAGGCCCCTATTGGTCCTGACATGTTTTATATCATGTGACTAGTGCATGGTTCTATATAGTTTATTATCATGTATCTTAGAGAATATTTATCCAGATTATTCAATATATTTCTTGATAAATGGGGGAATGACTCATTGGGTGGAATGGGTTGGTTTCACATGATGATTTCATGGATAGTTCTTATGATAAGAGGCCCATGTCCTGGCTTGATAATTTGGAAAGCATGATTAGGGATGATGAATATTTGTTTCTACCAATGTTTTACTATGGATAATTGAAGGTATGAGTAGGGATTAAGTGAGTGTTCTTCTCAAATGATGTTAAGGAGTATCATGGGTTAAGTGGGGATTATGTGGGTTCACTAAACTGGTGTGATTAAGGAGTAGTGCGAGAAGGTCTATGGATTATGTTATTGTGTTTCCAGATTGATTTTGTGTGGGAGAGAAGCTATCAAAAAGGATTTGTGAGTGTTTTTCTTGATTATGATGTGGGAACTCTCATGCTTGTCACTTAAGGAATATTATTCTCTTCACATAAACTGGTGTTACTATGGAGTAGTGAGGGAAGGTCTATGGATTATGTGATTGTGTTTCATAACTGATTTTATATAGAAGAAAATGTATCAACATGGATTATGTGAGTTTGTTTCGTTATTTTAATGTGGGAACTCACATTCTTTTTACTTAAGGAATCTTATTCTCATCACCTAAGGAATTGTGTGTTCATGGGAATCTTATTCTCATCACAAAATGAGTGATTCATGTATTGATAACGTTAATTTTTTCAACATTATAATAGTTTTCAAAATAATTTAAACTATGAATGGACTTTGAGGGTGAATCTAAAAAACTTTGTTTCCTGAAACCTTTAGAGTTTCCCAAGTCATCATTGCATGAAGCTATGTTACTCATGGATAAAGTTGTGTGAAAAAATATCAATCATGATCCATTATGTTGAAGTTATTATGTGATTAGATCACATATATTTAGTATTTTGATTTTTAATGTTTCATGGAACCCAAATTTACACGATTTAAGATCATTAGTGCTAAAATCCTAGATATTTACCAAGAAAATGGTGGTTGGTTCTGTATTTCTATGAATTTTTTCTCACATAACACACTATGTAAAAGAACATCAGATGTATCTTGCATCTCTGAGTTACAAGAGTTCATTACCTTCAATTTTTAAGGGTGATTAACCATGCAGAGAACTTTACTATCTTATGATTAATTTCTTGTGAAACTAACATTTTGTCAACTTTTCATTTTCTTTATAAAGTATTATAATATTTTTTTTGAAATTATAGAGTTTTATCAAAAATTTCCTTTATTTTCTATTTTTTAATGTATAACTTCTAATTGCTAAAACTTTTGATCCACAAATTTTTTGTCATTATAAACAGTAAAATTGAATCATGAGAAACAAAGTACACTTTGTTCTATAGTTTGTTTTATAATAGTATGATATTTTATAAAATAAAAGGTTCATATAAGACCATAATAATTGGTATGTAGCCCTAACTATTTTTCTAAACGTTTTTTTCATCATCAATGGTTTCCCCCTCCCAATTAGAATGGGGTCCAATGATTAAAATAAAGGTGGGGAGGAAAATATTATTTGGTGTGAACAAAAAAACTATCTTAAAATCTCTAAATATTGATCATGTTAATTATATAACAATCTAGAAATCCATAATCCCATATGATTCAAGAATTTTGTAAGAATAAGAGATAATAGAAGATGGGATGGTTACATAATAGTTCCAGATAGGGGTGGATTAGTCGAGATCTGAATGTCTCATAAATCACCTTGGGAAATCCTTTTGGATAAGGAACCATGTGTGTTGGATTCTAGGATAATGATGTGATATATCGATTTGAGGTATACATAAGAGAGTAACCCAAATTTTTCTAGAATTACACTTAAAAATAATCTATGTAGAGAAATTTAACTTATGAATTCAAGTATTAGAATTAGTGTGTGGAGGTGGAAGATGGGATAAGGATAACCATTGACCACTTTCAAAATACCGGTTCCAATATTATACTACTAAAAATATCTCTGCAATGATTTGTTTTCAGGAAAGAATGTGAGCATAATATATTCATGAAAGGTCACAATAGGGGATTTTTTTCATAGAATAGGACGGTTCCAAGGGGTCTATACCCTCTATGAGAGTGAGGATCATTTTTCCATGTGTCGTTATCATCCGGGTGCCCACCACGAAATGAGGGATGGATGTCAATCCAAATAAAGTGGAATTTTTTTTTATTAGATGATTAGGATACTCATAAGAGTTATATATCTTAAAATTGGGGTATCAATGATGCATACCAAACAAGAAGGAATCATGCAGACCAGTGGTGTGAATGCAAATGCAACCGGGTGAGTGAGGTAAGAATTGAGTTTTGATCATGCTCGAAGAAGGGGATAGATGATCTAATATGTTTTAGAATAATATGTCATAGATTTTAATGAATAAGAGATAATGTTTTAGGTTCATATAGCTTGGACCATGGTTTTGGCCTTTTATGTTATTGTAACTAGAACCAAACTACAACCCTTTTAATTTTGTAAAACTAGGATCCTGGTTTGTATCTTTTATAACCATAAATTTAGAACCAAGGGATATAAATTTTAATTTAATGAAACCAGGAAAAACATAATGTTTTTTATCTAAAAACCCAATATTTTAAGATATATTTCTCTTTAAATTTATTTTATGTATTTGATAGCTTGTTTTAAATGCAACACAAAATTTAAATGAACAATGCCCTATTATGGAAATATAAATTTTAAATGTGATAAATATCACCTAGACCTTGGATTGGTTAGTATGAATAGTAAAAATTAATTATTAAAGGTAATAGTTTACACATTTATAAGATTATTTAATTGGATATAAATAAATTATACATGAAAATAAGATAATTTGAAAGAAATAAAATTATATTTTTTCAAAAATAAATATTTTTATGTGTGTAATGTATTTTTATTTTAATAAAATAAATTAATCAATACTAATGAATTATTTTTTTATATTTTTTGATCATATGTTTGACATAATATTTTTAAATTCATTTAATGCTTATTATGGGGAAACAAATGAAAATAAATTAGGTTTTTTCTTAAAAACACATTTTTTTAAAATTGCATTTCATTACATTTTGTGTGTTTTTTTAGAATGAATATCATACACTAAAGTAAATTCAATTTTATAAAATGGTTTCCATATTTCAAATCATAATGCAAAAATTCATTAATGATTCTACTATAATTTTTTTCATTACGAATAGAAACAAATATATATATCTATTACTATGGTTAAGGTTAAATGGGTTATTGAGGGGTTAAACAAAAGATATAAGGGTTAAAATGACCTAAACACTTGTCAAAATACTATTATATAAATATATTTAGATCCTATAACGTCCTATATTTTATCCCAATAAAATTTAGATCCAATTTATCATGATAGTTTCTCAATAATATTTTCATATTTTTAATAATTACATTTGTGTCACTCCCCTCACTTATAAATAGACGTCTCATATGATCTCATATACACTGCAATTGAGTCTTTTATATCAGCAATTATTTTCCAAAATACCCACATAAAATCTTTATCCATGACCTTTAGTTCCTTTATTTTTTGGAAGAACCATCCAAGAAGGCTTATGGTGCTTCTCAAAGGAGGACAGCTGAAGAATAAGTATATGTTCTTACCGAACATTGTCAATAATACTTCTTCTTAAAATTCCTCTAATTTTTCATTAAAAATATAAAAAAATATAATAATTATATTTAATATACTAAGTTTTTTTTTATTTATATATCCATTTTCTATCTCAATTATGTATATTGGAAAATGATAACATCACTTGTGCGTATGTGTGGACTACCACCTACATGAAGCGATGTGATTTTTTTTCATTTAATTTTATGATGGATTGTAATTAGGATATATTTAACGAATATATATGTTATTTGTAATATAATTATTATTATTTAATGTTTATTTATTATTTACCTTTATTTTACTCTATCAATCGAAAAGGGGGAAACAATAATCATGTATATATACGGATTACCATCTCTATGAAGTAATGTATTTATCTTTTCATCCCCACTTTATATGAATAGTTAAAAAATTATATATAATGAATAAATATGATACCTATTACATGAGTAAGATTCTATTTTTAATGAAACCTTGACAAAGGTGTATAAACCAGAATCATCAAACTTAAACAAGCATAGAAAACATACCGGTTTTTACCCGAATGTTAATTTTAATGATGATTTTTAAATAAAAGGATAATTTTTAATTATAAATATATGATACATGATAATATTTATATAAATATGTTTCTGTAATATATTTATAATAAATATATATTTATTATATGGGATATTGTAATTTTTAAGAATAAATACATGACAAGAGGTATGGGTTTATGTTACAATCACATTTTGATTTGGGATTGTCTATGTTAGAAATACATTACATGGAATTATATGATCATTATCCTTTAAAACCTATGTATTTCCTTTTTCTCTATCTATTTTTGGGGATCCAATGTTTTCATTTCATTCTCCTCTCTTTGGTATATAAATGTTTTTGAAAATGTTTTCAAGATAAGATAACCTTCATTCCACTTTAGACAATGGATTTTTTCTTCCATGTACATGTTCTTTAAAATTTTTTAAGAATGTTGTTTTCTATGATCAAATGATTACTTATAGTCATTTAAAAAAATATTTTAATTACATTTCAATTTTTTAAGATGGATCTTCTTATCATTTTCAAATGACCTAATTTTGGACATTTAACAAAATTATGAAAAGAATATTTATTATAATATCTACCATATGAATGGATTTTCCCACATGAATGAGCATTATTTTCAATAAATATTATATTATATGTTTAAAATATTATTTTCAAATTCAATATGTTTCTCGATATTCATGAATTTTAAATTTAAAATATACCGAAGGAAAATGATATTTTTACATTTTTTCAATGAAATGTTCAAATTCTCTTTGAAAGTTATTTCTCACCTACATCAACATCCAACATTTTTTTATGATTTCATGGGGAATTTATATAACGATATTGTCCATGTGTTTTTCATGAAATTTTTATGAAGTTTTAAAGTGTAAATTTTTTTGAAACTAATTTATTTTCCATTGGATATTCTATGATGAATTGATGAATTTTTTATGATCTTATAGAACACATATGTGTGGATTTCATTATATGATTTGTGGGTCAATTAAGTACCTTAGATGTATAAGATAATGATTGATATATCTTGTAATAATATGTTATTAAATGGGGAGTGAAATCAATTTTTTATGAGATTCTATCCACCATGATATCAATGGGAGTAAACCTTGACAAAGGATGTGATGGAATGTGGAGTGAACAAAATCCACTATGGGACTTTAACCACAATTATAGTCTTTTTAGTGAGTCTTTAAAAAAATATGACTTTATATGATTATGATTTTTTTCAAAATTCTTATGAAAATATATTATTGATATGATATTCTCTCTTGTATCATGGTTGATTAATAATGATTCTTCAATCTTATGACTCGTGTATTTTGAAATGATAAAGATTTATGCAATGAATCATGATTTATATTTAATAATTAACTATACGTGAAATTTTTAGGTGATAATAATGATCTCATTGAGTGCTATATGGAATTAAGAGAAGAGATCCAATATAATGGGATGATGTTTTATAAATAATTCTATTATTACATGAGATAGCTCATGAAATTGAAGATAATGTTAGATTCGTTCAGTAAAACATTAGTAATGCTTAGAGTCTGTAGAAACATTAAGATAATAATCATAGATAAGACCTATAATTTCATATTAGTGAAATGTTATTCCTCTTTATATATTCTTGGAATAAGATTATGAGATTTTTAAATAACTTTAATTCTATCGCTACATATATTGGACCCTTTAAAATTGTTGATCACATTGTGATTATTTCTTATCGCTTGTATCTTTCGATAAATCTCTATCAAGTACACAATGTGTTCTATGTATCTTTCTCTAGAAATTACGAACATGATACTTAACATATACTCAACTCAATGGCTATGGAATTAGAGTATGATATCTCTTATTAGGAACAAATAGTGGAGATTTTCGATTAGAGGGAGAAATTACAGTAGAACAAGAACACTCTCCTAAACAATGTTTAATGGAAAACAATATATGTAAGGAATTTATATTAGAACCTAAATATGTGATGAGATAGAATTATATTGATTTTTTTATTAGAGTGATGGAATTTTAAGGGTTAAATTATTTTAAGTTTTTATAATGTGTCACCCTTAAATTTCAAGATATATTTCTCTTAAAATAACTTTTATGTCATTGATATCATGTTTTATTGGAAACACTAAGTTTAAAAATACCATGATATACTATTGAAATATTATTTTTTACCGTGATAAGTGAATGCAAGTTGTTAGATTTTTGGTTTGTTAATAAATTAATAAAAGTATTAAAATTTATAGTTTATTTATATATAATATTAATTAATTTCTTATAAGTTGGTTATAAATTAAAATAAAATCATTTGAAAGTAAAAAATATGTTTTTTTTGAAAAACTATTTTTATACATGTAATGTGTTTTATCATAATAAATTAGATTAATCACTATTGATGAACTATTTTAATGAAATATTTATATATAAAAATTCAATTAATTAATATAACTATTAAATTTATAATTATTATTAAGTAATTAATGATAATAAATTCAGTTTTACAATTGTAATGTATTTTTTTAAATGGTTTTTATTATATTTTGTTCACTTATTTTAAAATGAATTTTACTACTTATAGGAAATTAATTTAATGAAATTGAATCCATATTTTAAATCATCACTATAAAAAATTTTAACGATTCCATTTACATTTTTGTTCATTGTGAATGGAAATAGAGGAAAAAATAATTATTACAATAATGGACAAAATGGTTAATGAGGGGTTAGACTATATAGATAAGAGTTTAAATGGTCTAACAACATGTAGAATCGTATTAAACAAATATTTTGATCCTATATCATTAATTTTTTTAAATTTATCCAATTTTAATCCACTTTCCCATGAGGATGAATTTATTATATTTTAATATTTTATATTATTACAACTGTTCTACTTCCCTCACTTATTAAAGGGAGCCTGCTCTCCTCTCTTCTACACATCACTTTAGCCCCTCATTAAGACCAGTATGTACCCAAATAATCTCCCAAAATCCTTATCCACTACCTTTAGGTGATTTTATTTTCAAAATACCAAACCAATAATCTTTAAGGTTGTTCACAAAGGAGGATACCTGAAGAACAGGTGTATGTTCTTACCAATATTTTTCATGATTATTTTTCCATAAACCTCCACCAAATATTATTTTAACATATAAAAAAGATATAATAATTATATTATCTATACATATATGTTTTTATTTAAATGGTATTTTCATGTTCTATCTTCCTCCCATTGGTTGGAAATAGATATTGTCTCTCATGTGTGCATATGGACTACCACCCCCATGAAGCGATATGATTAATTTTTTATTTCATTTTTTCACTATTGGTAATAACGAAATATTTAATTAATATATGCGATATTTATGATATAATTTTGATTATATAAAACTTAATTATTATTTTACTTTCTTTTATTTCATCAATCGAAAAGTGTAAACATCAGATTTACGTATGTGTAGACTATCGTTTACATGAAGTGGGGTAATTCATTTTCTATCAACAATTTATATGAATGTTTATAAAAGTTTATATAATTAACAAATAATATAATTGTGAAATAATTAATATTATATCGATAACAAAACCACAACCAAGGTTCAAGGATTGGAAACATTATACCAAAACATTCACAGAAAACGGGCTTGCTTTAACCTGAATGACCATTTTAAGGAAGAAATATTAATAAAATTATAATTTAAAATTATATAGGAATGATACCTAGTGAGTTATATAATTTTTTTAAATATTTTTTTAAAGTATATATATTTATTATAAAGGGGGTTTGAACACAAATGGAGGAATACGATCCTTGAGGTAATGGTTTATGATAAAATCCCATTTGTTTTTCGGACTGTCATTCTAAACATTCATTAAGGTGAATTATATGATCCTTATCCTTTAAACCCATATATTTTTTATCCTCTTATTATTTATAGGGTTTCGCTATTTTCCTTTAATTCTCCCTTCCTTGGTACATAAAATTATTGATAAATTCTTTTTAGGAATGTCAACATTATTTTCTCTTTGGTAGAAGAAATTTTTCTTCGAAGTCCGCATTCCTTGAAATGTATTCAATAATATTTTTTTGATGTGATAGTTGATTGATTAAATTAATTTTGAAACAAATTTTACTTTATTTTCAATTTTTTAAAATTAATCATTGTGTTTTCTTGAAATAGGATCTTTTGGAATTTTTACCAAAACTATGAAAGATAACGTTGTTTTAAAACTTACCACACGAACTACATTTCAAAATGTCATGAAAATTATTTTATTTGAATATTTATTTATAGTTTTTAATGTTTATTTTAAAATAATATATTTTTCGCAACATTTTATAAATATTTATTTTTAAATATATCTTCGTAAAATGATATTTTACATTATTTTTAAAAGAAATATCGAAATTATCCTTTAATGTTCTTCACCTTGTCAACATCCTTTTATGTTTTATATTATTCATTGGGGATAATATTTATTTATACCATACATGTTTTTTCTCTGGATAAATTATGATTTTTAATGATGAAATTTTTAGAAAGAATCTTTCATTTTCATAGGGTATGATATTATGAATTATGAATGTTTTTACAATCTTGTAGCACACATAGGTATAATTTTCATTATCTAATTGGTGGGTCTAGTAAATCCATATAATGCATTGAGTAATTATTAATTTCTCATTGGATAATATGGACTGGAAATCATAGTGAATGTAGTTTTGTGTGTGAATTTATCAACTATGCTAGTCTTGGGAGTGAACCTTGACTATTGAAATGATGGAATAAGGGGTGAATCCAATCCACTATCAGAAATTTTCCACTAGGATTGCCTTGGTAACGAGTCTTGAATAATAAAATCATTTTATATGCCTATAATTGTGTAATAATTCCTATGACAAATTCTTATGCCCATGATATACTCTCAAGAACCATGATTGATTAATGATGATTCCTCAACCTTATGAATGAAGTCTTTTGAAATGAAAAATATGTATGCCATGAATAAGGATTTTTGTTCCATAACTGATTGGGTATCAAATTTTTAAATTATAATCATGATCTCATACCCTTATTCATATATTCAGCTTTCATATGGCCCGAAATTGATATCTCTATTTTTTTCATAAGGACCATCTAAGCTTACCCTTTCTTATGTTTCTATTTTCCCTACGTTTTGAAGAATAGTTTTTTAGGTAAGAAATATATAATAAGGGTGCTATAAGAGGAGAACATTATGGGTGAATTTTAAGATCACTTGTGAAATAAGTTGAATATTTATCTGGTATCCAAATCTGTTAAACCATTACGGTCCTCATTTGTGTATTACTATGAAATGTTGTGAATATTCATCTAGAATGATGAAATATTTATTTATGTTATGATAAAGTCACATCAGTTGGTATTAGAAAGAGGTATATATATTTTTTGGGATTGGGTTATAAATAATATAATGAAATAACATAATAAAACTTATGTTGAATTAAATTTTATATACGGTGAGCCTAAAATTTTGATAGTTTATTATATGGTGTCATAATTTTGTGAATCCAGTGAATGATTTGAATGATTATATAATTACACATTGTAACATCATGTATTTTTATCAAAGGTTAAGACCATTATATTTTGGTTTTAATTTCTTATATAGACCTAATTATGATACCTAATCATATAGTAGAGGTATTAGGTGTGTCCATGGCTCGATTGAATCCCAGTTTCCTGAAATGTTAATAGGCAGACTTGACATCCCAATTAGAGGAAATTGTCTAGCACAACCCACACGGTTTCCCTATTTCGTTTAGCTATAGATAGGTGAACCTAGGGGATGCACAATTTGTCTAAAACCATGCAACCTAGGGTTCCTGGATGTTCGACCCACCTATAGATTTTGGATATAATCCTTTGCACGGTTTGTGCATAATTAATCAAACAATACAACTAACTCTATGAGATTCCCATTTATAAGAGTGAATGGTGCACAATTAGTTCATAGTTAGTCCAAATTGTGTTCCCAAACCACACACAGTGAATTTTTAGGTGAAATTACCATCCCACCCATATTTAATGAATTAAACATCGTTTTCCTTCTTCCTTTAACCTTTCTAGAAGGATTTTTCTCCTCCACCTCAGGTATAGAGATTCTCCACCTCTCTACATGGGGTTTATGATAGATCCCCCATCTGTGGTCTAAATATTTTTCCATTGGAATAATTAGATCCTTATTGGTAAGCTCCATCGTTATATATAATCTATTTAAAGGTTCTGAATCTATCCATTGTGATGTTCTGGTTCAGGGTATTTTTTTTATTTTTTATGTGTTTCAAAAATCCTTTGATTCCTTCCATTTTAGGATGAATCAAGTCTCGATAATGGATGAGTGGAGTGCTACTACATCGAGGTAGGCGTTCTATGTTCTTTCTCAGTGTTTCATCATTTTTTAAATAATGCATCATTTATCTATGCACTAGAACCATTTGGTGATACTTCAAATATGTATAATAAATTAAATTGATAGCTTCTTCATGCCATTAGTGACCCCAGCGTGTAGTGAAACCCATCTGGAGGGATTTCACATATCATAGGACACCCCTTTGGGTGTTCCCAACTTAATGTCTAATTTTCCATTCCTAAAATAGTTATGTTTTCCTTATGTGAGTTAAATTTTGAAAAAATTCCTTAAATTATAATTTGAATTAATATAAAGGGTTTTTTTATAAGATTGGTCCTTCAGATTCATGCCTAACAACTTATATTTAAATTCTTATTCTTGATGATTCTCATTTAAATCCATATTCCATAAGTTTAATTGCTTATTTAAATTGGTTAAATACCATGCTTCATTCCATATGTCATTGTTTTACATATGTGTTTTGCCAATTCCTCGTGTTTATTCTTGTATTCCATTTCATGTGCCTATTTCATGTTACCTAGTGTTCATTCTTGTAGCTTTGAGTTTACTTTTGTGCTTAATTCCCGATGACTTGTTTTATGGTTTGAAATTTATCATTTGGAGGGCATGTTAGCCCGAGTCATTCCATTCCTCAATGATATGTGGATATATATATATATATATGATATTCTTTGATTGATATGGCTAAAAAACTATGGGTTGGGAGAGAATGTGGGTCCTAATTTAAGTAAGTTATGGATGGTATTTCCATGCTTGGTTAGAATTACTTGATGCACCAAGAGTGATATTTTGGCTTGCTATGTATAGGCTCTCCATGTAGTTTACTTATACTCATGGGTGACATAGGTTACTTAGGGGAGAAACCGATGAAGGACCCATTTTCAAGATGGATATTACATGCCAAGGGTGATACTCGGTCCCATCTGTGAGATACTTAGTATAGACTCAGAGTTCATCATACCTTGAGTGATACAAGAGATGTTATATGGGTTTCCTTGGATGGACTGAGAGGTATTAGTTCTATTGGGGACACCCATAGTGACCCTTCAGATTATGTTTAGATCACCTTGGAGGGGCTTAGGACTCTACAAATGGAATTTTTGGATTTATTGACTACTAATTCACATGTGGAATTTTCTTTTTATTTTATGTGAGAGCCTATATGATGACATGGAAACATGGAATCTGTGATAAAGCACAATCTTGGGTTCTTCTACTATATTGTTGATTTTTTTATATTGGCCCTTGTGTACATATTATAACTTATACAGATAACTCTTTTATACATTTATATTAGGCTGAAGTAGGAGATATCGGTTGGGTGTCCATTTAGGATCCTGATATGTGGTGTCCATTATTGAAATGTATATTTTCCTATATTTATTAATATGGAATACTGTCATTTATTTACTACATAAAATGGTTCTTCTTATACACCATGCGTGTCGGCCTAAAATTATTGTACCTTACACCCTTGTTGGGCCACCAATTCCACCCAAGAATATTTTAAGATAATATGTATGGAGAAAGGGAAGGGTGTGGATATTCTTATAGTAACATTTTTTCCATTTTTTTATATTTTACCAGCATGTAGTATATGTTTGAATCCCTAGATCCCCATACTCTCAGTTTTTGTATAAATATTTGTCATTCTACCATCATCAGTTTGTTTCTAATATTTTTATTTGGCCTCTTCCAATTAACTATTAATATTTCAATTTTTTTATATATTTATGTTGTATCCTATTTTATTTATGCTTCCTACATTTATTATCCATTGTTTAAAATTGTGCATACTCTAATCGGTGAGGGAATAGTCTCCCCATGGAAACACCCAAGCCCCTTGCTGCTAGTTGGCATCCTCTCCTGTTCAGGGAGATGTGATTAAGGACTTGTGTCCCATGGTACCAGGGCACAGTTCGGTGGCATTTGGGGTGGGATGCTACACTCGCTGTGATTATTATAGTTTGATTCTTACACTTTTCATTTTGGTTTTAGACAATGGTTTGAACCGGTAATAATCATGTTGATAATGAATGTAATGGATAATGTAATGATTGTCCTCTTGAGTGACAAATTGGAATGGGCGTAGGAATGAAAAACCTTATTTCTATTCCCACACAACATACCTAATACATGAATCTTGTTGATCTTACAAATGAGAAAAGGTGGTACTAATGCAATATTGAGTCTTTCATGAGGCAACATACACCTTCTTTAAGTGATTCATATGATCCACCTGTTTCTGAGCAATAGAATAGTACCACTAAAAACATATTTTTCATACTCAAGTTCTAGGATAAAGAACGATTATCCCAGTAAGTGTATCATTTGGATACTAAAGAGAAAAATTATATAATATTATTAATCATGTGAGCTAAGGATGAGAAATTGAATCCATTGAATGGGATGTGTTTAAGAGGGAATTTTTTAGTATATAATTTCCAGAAACTCTTCGAAATAAAATTCAAATGGAATTCTTAGAGCTAAAGTAGAAGGTTGATGAATTTATTAGAACCTGTAATGAAAATTTTCCATTACATTAAAGTTAAACTTCATGTTTTATCATCATATAGGAATTCAACATTGATTACTTATTTAGTGGCTTAAAAAATATCCAAAATGTTCTATCCACAAGGTACTTTAATATCTATGAATAAATCATTTGATGTGATCTCTATGTAGAAATGGATAGTATAGATTCCGATAATTATCTATATTTGGATAAGAATAAAAACATGTCATTTTTAGGGAATTCTACGAATAGAATCCATATAGGAGAGAAACTGAATCTCTCTTTTTGCTATATGTGTGGAAAATAGCATGAGGAAATTTTCTCCAATTGACTGGTAAATAATCCAAGTGTGGAAAAAAGATGGACATCATTCAAGGGAATTTAAAATAGATGTAAATATAAATGAAAATGATAATAATTGGGAGAAAGATAGGTCGAATGAAATACCCAAAATCCAATGTTGCAACAATAAGGATTAGGGGAATTATGCCATCCAGTTCCTAAATTTAAAGGTTAATGATGGGAATATTAATCAAAAACCTCATAAACCCTGAGATAAAGCTAAATATTGTGTGATCACAGCTACAGAAGTGGGTCATGAGAATGAAGTGTTGAAAGGTACACATATCATCCACTCTCTATCTAAAAATTTCCTATTTCATTCTAGTTATACCAACTATAATATATATATATATATATATATAATTTTTTATGGGTATCATATCTCCAAATCAATGATTAAATGTTTATTTTATTATGGGTTTTGGTACAATGGTTTCATCTTATGTCTATATCTCCTCCCTGATATGATTTTTCAGGAATATGACTCTTATAAATCATTGGAGTCTCCCCTATGTTTAGTGTGATGTTATTTTGGTCATAGATTTGATTTACATATATATATATATATATGTCTCATATCAATTTCCATGTATGGGAAGACACATTTGATATTCCAAACCAACCTATGACCATCATATGATGTAAGGATGAATATGAACTTAAAATGTAAATTAATTAAATTTATGGGTCTTATTACTAATTAATGAGGAATATATATCTCAAATGGTTAGTAAGAAACATGAAAATGATGAGATTACTATTTTTTAGTAATATACAAATTTATTTCATGAATACATGTATAGTATTAAACTGAATCATGAAGTTGAGTTTTCAATTGAACTTCTACATGGTGATACACCCATTTCAAATAATCCATATATAATAGACCTAATTGACTTGCAGAAATCGAAGAAGAAACTCCAAGATAGTATTTACAAGGGATTCAGACAGCCTAGCACATCACCATGGGGTCTACCTATTATTTATAATAAGAATAATGAAGGTCCAATGTGTCATTTTTATTTATTATCGAGAATGTAAAAAAATATTAGTCAACAAAAAGTATCATCCAACACATATTGATGACTTGTTTTACTAGCATCATGTAGGTCAAAAAATTTCTAGAATTTTCCTCCATACTATATATCATCAATTAAGGTTCAAGATAGAGGATATACCTAAAAATCCATCCATATGAATTATTATCATTAGTAATTTTTGGTGATGTTATCTATACATACCAATGCCACTTTTATCTTCATGGAATATAGAAATAGTGTCTTTTGAGATCAACATGATTAGTTTGTGGTAGTATTTATAGCTAACATTATTATATAATCCAAGATAAAGTAAGATAATGAATATTATTTTATGATTGTGTTGGTGACCTTAAGGAACATGAAGTTGTATACCAAATTTGTGAAATGTGCATTTTGATTACCAAAGGTCTCATTATTGGGTTATATAATCACAAGATAGGGTATATCGATGGATCCTATAAAAATGGATGTTTTTTACAAATTTCCAAAATTGATCATGGTGAAAGTGATCTATATTTTTATTAGGTTATATGGATAATAAGAAAGGACATAAAATCCAAAAACCATGTTTACATAGAAGCGACTGAAGTTCCTTTATATAGATTCATGAGAGGAAAATTTCAAAGAAATCGTTATAAGGTTAGTCAATACATCTATACTAACATTGCCCTATAGTAGAGAAGGGTTTGTGATATATATTGATGAATCTAATTTGGGAATTTGATACTTCCTAATATATGTTGACATAGTGATTTCTTATGCCTGACACTAATTGAAAATTTATAATCAAAAGTTGCTCACTTGTGACTTAGAGTTGGTAGTGGACATGTTTTCACTAAAAATATTAAGGCATTATCTTAATGCTGAAAATTTTGATATATATATATATATATATTGAAAATAATAGTTTGAAGTATATATTCACACATAAATATTAAAATATTTTCTAAATGAGTTGATTGGAGTTTATTAAATATTATGACTGCTCAATAAATTACCTACTTAGAAAGGTGAACAAGGTGGTTTATACCCAGATCTAGATGGAACATGCTATTTTTCCTAAAATAAAGATTGAAAGTGATCTTCTAATTATGGATTTTTTTAAGATATATGTTGAAATTATATGTAAGGGAGAGAGATCCTATATTTATCAGGTGAATACATCTTTTCATGTGAGGATTGACGAGGTGAATAAGGAAGATTTGGAACAATTGAAGAAACTGATGAATGTTCCTAAGTTTGAAAATGATTGTGATGAAATGATAAGGTTTGGGAAATGTGTATTTGTATCATAAATAAAAAAATTTAAGATGGTTTTATTAGATAGATCTCATAGTTTAGCATTCTCTATAAATCATGGAAGTATGAATATGTATAAAGATTTGAAAGAGAGTTTCTTGTGGGGAAATATGAAATAGGATATTGTAGAGAATTTATCTTGATGCCTAGTATATCAGAAATTTAAGGCAGATAGAAATAATTCTAAGGGAAGATTACAACTATTACCCATACTATAATGGAAATGGAAAAACATCATCATGGATTTCATCATCAGACTCCCCAAAAAATCTAAAGCTCGTATTGTTATTTGGGTTGTAGTTAATCACATTATGAAGTAAAAAAAATTCATTGAAAATAAAGAATATTTATATATTGATCATCTTGTTTGGATATTCATTAAATAAGATTAAAACATTGATGGTGTACCAAAATTTATTGTATATGATCAGTATCAGAGGTTTATCGTAAATATTATAAAAAAGTAATCAATTAGATTTGAATATACAGGTAAAAATTATCACTATATATTATCATCAAACTGAAGGAAAGTCTAATATAATGATTAAAACCATAAAAAATATTTTTATTTCATGTTATACGTATTTCAAAGGTGGTTGGGATCATCACCTTTCTTTGGTTTAGTTTTTATACTACAATAGATCTCACTCAAACATTAAAATTTATCTTTATAAATCCCTCTATGATAGAGAGTAAATAACACTAATTCGTTGGTATAAAGTTATAGAATGATATATCTATGACCTAAGCTGGTATAGAAAATGCTAAATATTTATAGATCTAATTTGCAACCCCTTATTGCAGATCAGAGTTGATAAAAAATTTATGATAACAATCATGGGTGAGATCTACAATTTGAAGCTTGTTAAAATCTATTCCTATGAATATATACTTGGAACATAGTTATGAGATTTGGAAAGAAGTTCAATTAAAGATCAATAAATGTCCATTACATTTAAATTCTTTCTCTTATCAGTTTAGTTTATTATCACTTGGGGCTTCCACCGAATCTCTTTTGATTACATGATGTGTTCAATTTATCTCTCCAAAGAATGGAAAAACCTGATCCTTTACATGTACAAAAATTATTATTCATACAAAATGAGAATGATCTCTCTTATAAGGAACAACAATTTGATATTATAGTTCAAAAATTGAAATTCATGAGGAATAATACCACTCACCAGGTAAAAGGTTTTTATGAAACCCAAAATTTGGGAAAGCTACATGGAAACCTGAGGATGGGATAATGTAGATGTATTCTTCATTTTTTTATATCGATGTGATGTAATTTTGAATTGTAATTTCTTATAAGTGGGATAGAATGAAACACCTTGATATTTTATGATATTTTTTTAAATATGTTTTATGACATCGAAAACTTTTTTTAAATGAAATACTAAGTTTATATAAATCGTGATACACTAATAAAATAATATTATTAAATGTGGTAGGTATTTCCTAGATGTTGGATTGGAGGGTATCAATATGGCCATATAAATTATGAAAAATAGTTTTTGACACATCTAAAAAACTAATTCAAGGGATATCAATTGTTTAGAAAGAAAAAAATAAAACATTTGAAAGTGAAAAATGAGATGTTTTTTCTGAAAATACTATTTTTGTGCACGAAATATGTTTTAATCTTAATAAATTACACTAATAAATAGTTAAAAAAATTTACTGAAATTATTCGACAATATATTTAATAAAATATTTTAACATTCATTTAATGATATTTATTATGGAAATAATGTGAACTAATTTAGGTTTATTCAAATTTTTTTCTAAAAATTGTATCATAGTGTTTTGGGTGCTTATTTTAAAATGAATTTATGATTCTTATAGGAAATATATTTTATAGAAATGGTTTCCATATTTTTAAAAATAATGTTTAAATTTTTTTATGAGGCCACTTTTTTAGAGACCCTTTTTTATTGTAATACTTTGGAATATATCTACAAATATTATTAGAGCCAAATACTAAGATAGAGAGCGATTATGTGGCCTATTATGCCCAGATTTAATTTTATGAAAATATAAAATATATTTTATATCATGTTAGAATGATTTAGGAAAGAAAATGCATTAATTATTAAATGGAATCTCTGATCATAAATCCAAGACCATGATTTAGTTAAACATGAGAGTTTTACCCTTGGTGTGACCTAAAATAGGTCGGCACGAGGTGTTTGGATAAAGGTAGTCATTACTGAGTGTGTTTAGTTAAATAAATAGTTAAATTATTTATTTAATTAATTGAACTAGACCTAGATTTCCTATACTAATCCTCTATTATGATGTATCTCCATGGTTAGATGCCTAACCTTGTGATCTTTGAGATGAATTTCTTTCAAACTCTCATTAGCGGATCAAAATTAGATGGTGATGAAACATTGGATCTAGGTAGATCATGACATAGCTAATGAAACCACCAATAGCATCATTAGAGAGCATGTTCTTCATTGTAAAATCATCCAATTTGGGGTAGGACTCATAAATTTGTGGATTCTTACCCAATTTATTAAATAGATTTAGTATGATAATAGTATTTCCCTGATCTTTTTTTAAATAATGTATTTTCCTGAGCTCATGATCCAATTTCAAATTGTTTATTTAGTTTTATCACCATGGGAATCCAAATATGTATATTTTTTTCCCAGAAATCATATCAAACGGTCATTTCACATCAATTTTTTTTTATTTTCTCCCTTTATTCTTCGTGTTTTTCATCATTGTCTGATGGGGTCACGATTTGACATTGTCGGGAAAGACCAAGCGCAATTAGACCCTCAGATTCACGACGTATTTTCATGTAATCAGGGGTTTGGAAAATCAGTGATGGATTCATAGGTTTTTTGAATATGTATGATGTTTCTTGTGGTTCAAGGATCTGATATTAATATGGAAGCAATGTGGGAGGAATCATGCACTGTCGGAGGTGAACGAGTTTCATGTGAGGGGATTAAAACACTGATTAACAACCATAATTTGGCGAGAATAATTTGTTAGAGGTGAGTAACATAAAAAAATGAATTCATTAAATGTATTTCTTAGAGGATGAGTCAGATCAAATATGTGCGGAATGAATCTAATTTATTTTATGAACTCAAATACTCGTTGTGTAGTCCAAATAAAACTTCATGTGATGTCTAGTTTCTATGATTTCTAGGGTTTCTCTTGGAGTTAAATATGACACATTGTGTGGAGGGACTATAGGTCACGTACTACTAGGTGGTTCGCTCAGCGTGTACATAGGGTAGACACCTAGGATCCCATGTGGTCCTATATGCCATGTATGGTGGGAGGCATGTTGTGTACATTGAAGAGTATACATGCTTAAAAAAGTGGAGACGTTGAGTCTAAACCTGGCCCTTGTATATTATATACAAGAGTACACAGGCATGGGAAAATTTACATCAGCATTACAAGGATCACCATAATGACCTCTGGTGGTCGAGGTATGCCGAGTAGTCCCATTACACGTGAGGTATGTCTACATGGTTAGTGAGCAATGTACTGTCAGTGACACGACCAAGTAGTGGAGTGGGACCACACATAGTGTGGGTCCCTATACATTTCGTGTACCCCTAATTTCCTTTTTATAATACTTTTACCAATCATATCTGTTTTGTTTGGACTCATATTTTGGCCAATGAGTTGACTATCCTGAGTGTCTTTTCACGTAAAACATCATGGTAGCCATTTTAGAAGATTTCTAGATGTGATGTGACATGTTATGATTATGACTCTTATTTAGGTGATGCTTAGAGATGGAAGTGATCAGATAGGATTTCCAGGGAAACTAGAGAGGCACCATCCCCCCCTTATAGGGATTTCTCATAGGATCTCTTCCTATCTTCAGAGTGACACAATTTTTCTATGTGGGGATTGGGTACTCTATCTACTACCTCAGTTGAACCATCATACATGGCAGGACCTAGGTCCTTGGTTAAACATTAGAGTGGCACCCTCCAGTTGGGTTGGCAATGGATCATACACTGATAAATATGGTGGGTCACTCCAACTAAGACTGTTCATGGGTCATATAATTATTATTATAGTGTCACCCACTAGTTGGGATGGGCCTGGGTCCTCTACCGATTACTATAGTGTAACCCTCCAGCTAGGACTTGGCATTGATCCTCTATCGACTATTAGAGTCGAACCCTATAAACATGTTGGGAATTTGTCCCCTATTGAGTACATTACTTTAATCATCTAGTTGGGTAGGTCATGATTTCCCTACCAGTTTATAGAGTGTCACCCTCCTAGTAGGATAGGGTATGAGTCCCCTATTGAAAATCAGAGTGGAACACTCTTATAGTGTCATTGTTTGGTTCTTCTACCAACAATTACAGTGGCACCCTCCTAAGGATTGAGGTTATGGATCATCTATCAACTATTAGAGTGGCACGCTCCTATGGTGTCAAATATGATTCCATAACTACTACATTTTCACCCTCCAGCAGGGTGGAAATGGGTCCATTATCTATTACATGAGTGGAACCCTCCTAGTGAGTTAGGGTTTGGGTCCTCTATCTATCTGAGTGTAATTATTCTTTTCTATCATAACAATGGTCTTATGCCGAGATACAGTGCCCCTCAACTATACGACATAGTGGAAATGTGGGGCTTGGCTTGGATTCCTCTTTAGAAAAACATGCAATATGATGGAACTTGTAATTGTAAGCACTCTTTCCTAAGATGGTATATGATATGAAGATTCCCTTTATCACTTGTTTTTGGGCTTATTTTTTTTTTGAAAATATATATATAGCCATGTTTTTTGATTTATTTTACTCTCCTACCATGGGTTGAGATGTTTATTCTTATTATTTCTATAACTCCCCCCCCCCCCGCTTCACATTTTGGGGTGTCCTACTAGGTACTTATATACTCGCCCCTATATAGGATTTTTCTTTATGCGTTGTGTCTTATGAAGATGATGGACTAGTCGGTGGTGATTATAGAAGATCATAGGGATACCTAGTACATTTTACCACATACAGTGTCCATAGCATGGATATTAGGAACTAGGATCTCTCAGTATTTACATATCCAATTTTTTAGGGTTTGGACATCTTTTTGGATGGGTGTGTATTTTTACCCTTTTAATTTTTAGTTTATATTGTCATAATCTTGTATTCCCTAAAGGTTTTGCATGTATGTTTTATACTCTAGATGTTGCATCCTTTATTATTATTCCTCTTTACTTGTTCATGGATATGTTTGAGTGTGTGTGTATAGGTACATTAGGAAAAGTCCTCCCATTTTAATTATTCATTTTTGTGCTTATCGCCACTCCCTGGCATATTTAGTTATGCTTGGGGAAGTTTTTTTGGAGTCCCATTGGTTTGGTTTGTGATATATTAGTATCAGATAAGTTCAATCTTTGGTATGGTGTTTGGAGTAGTCCCTTCACTAGGATTTTTGGGGACATAGGGTGACACTTTCAAAGTTTCTTGAGTGTGTCTTTCATGACAGGGGATCTAGTATTAGTGTGGCGATCGATGTATTAATTCACCAAGACTTTGAATATCAACATATTGACTTAGTGTGTCAATATATTATTCATAGGGATTAATGGTACATGAGTCATATAGGATTGAGAAATTCACTATACTTCTTCAACCAGATACCCATATATATATGCTCATTTGACTATGGTATGTCTTGATCTCATTAAATATATTTATGTGAATACATTAATCTATATTATCGATTCCAGAGCATGATGATGATCCAATGAGTGATGAGGTCTCATTTTAGGGTCCATCACATGAGATTCTTCTTCTAGTTGGATTGGTAACAACACCCTTGTCCCTTGCTAAGCATAAGATCATACTAGAAGATAAATATGAGGAATTTTTCAAGCATAGAACACCCTGTGAGTTCCAATTCTAGAGTCCTATAAGGTTTCATGATGAGATGGATCCCTAGGAAGCATAGTATTGGTTTGAGTCAGTGACTCAAGTTTTCTTACTTATGTGGACAGAACCAATAAAATGGATACACTCACATCCAATGATCTTCATAGAGAATCAGTTCATTTCTATTGTTCTAGAAGATGTCATACCCATACTGAGAGTGAATTTAGGGATCCATATATATAGATAGACCATGTTTCATTTTAATCCCCAATCCCTTCTCAGATAGTTTATATCAGGCCTAATCCTATTTTGTGTGCATCCCACTCATATGGGACCACTTTCTATGGTGGTCCTCATGGTGATTCCTTTGTAAAATGATGTTGGGCATCAGTAGAGTCATATGGTGGTGATTTTTATCATGGACGTCAACATTTAATAATTAGGGTAACTTCCCCCACATAGACGTGTTCTAGTGAAGTGATTTAATTTAGTGAGGGTGATTCAATTCCTCCCAAAGCGGATAGTTTCAAGGTGTGGTCGATGATTTCCTTCAACTTGTCAGTTAAGGGAAGGTTTTTTGATGAGGTGGCATAGAAGGCCCCATTTGAGGACAAAAGGATGGAATGGGAAAGGATAAGCATCAAGAAGAAGGGGCTTCTGTTTGGGAGGCTCTACTATGGTTTGGGATAAAACCTATGCCTTCACTACTACAGTTTCAGTGGTTATCGTAGAGTCAAAATCCATATTTCTTTATGTGTATCACTGGTTCTTAGAATAGAGATAATAGTGTATGCCATTTTGCTCAACCATTGTGTTGGGGGTATTTCAAATAGGATCAGTGGTCTCACATTTCAACCAATTGGGTGACATTACTGTGTGAGGAGATATATCCTCAAATCAAATATTTCCATAGTGGTAGTGAGACCCTACAATGTTTTAATCAGTATGGACTAGTCATCAACTATCCATGCTAAGATGATTGATATCTGTGAGTATGGTACTTCTTCGGGGCTATGGGATTGATTTCTTCCCCTTACTGAGTATTGATCCCTAGACAGAGCAAGATTCGCTCATTTGTAGGAGGTTATAGTCGATTCATCAGTTGGATATTATTACCCTTGGATTGGTGGATGTTATGAGATTTCAACCCCCTCCATCAACGGTGGGGTGTGATGACATGTTGTGTTTACCTCCCCACTGTGAGACAGACCTCTATTTAGATTTTCAAATAGTAAAGCATGATGGTTGTGCTAGCACATTAGATGACCCTATTGGTCTATGAGAGATAGTGGTGTGTAGTAATTTTCTATAGAGGTATGACTTTTTAAAACCTAGTGTGTACACCTAAAAAGCCTTTTTTTGTTTTCCTGCGAGGCATATGATAGATTGAGGTGAGGTGTGGATTAAAATTTCCCCAACCAGGTGATTTTTAGGTAGGAGTATCCATCCCTGAGAATAAATGACTCCTTTCACCAATGGTTTGGGGAAAGTTGTTCTCAAAGTCTATCCTCAGGAAGGGTTATCACCATCTCCTTGTTCAATAAGAGACTATGCTGAGCAGGACCTCCTAGATCCGCTATGGTTATGTTGAGTTGATGATGATACTCTTCAATGTGAGGGTGACCATAAGTGTTGAGGGACTTTTGAACTGATTCTTTCCCTTTATAGATTGGTTTATATAAGTATTTTCCTTTGGTATGCCTGTGTCCTCGATAGCTTTGTAGGATCCTATAAGACAGATGAGGATTGATTCTATATGTGCTTGAAGAGTAAAAGTATCATGGGGGAATCTCATGGAGTCAAATTTATATTTTAGAGGTTTTTGGAAAACATCTCTTGGATTGTAGCCCCATTGGATGCCCTAACACGGAAAGGGAAGTCATTGAACTGGACTGAGTAGTGCTAGAGGGCCTTTAAGGATTGAGTTTGAGGAAAAAATTCGTCCTATTTTGAGACTACTAGAGGAGAGAGCGTATTATGTAGTGTATTTTCATGCCTTTAGAGCTAGGATCATCTATGTGTTTACGTAGAGGCAGGTTTTCATTGCATATTGGTTGATGCAGTTTAGACCCCATAATCAAAACTATGTGACTCAAGACCTAGAGCTAGCAGTGGTATTCTTCACCATGAGGATGTGGAGAAACTATCTTCTATGAGATAACATTGTGGTTTACACAAACCATTAGAGGCTCTGATGTGTCTTCAGGTAGATATTACTAAAATTAAGGCATAGGTGCTGGTTGGAGTTCCTATTAGACTATAACTTTTAGAAAGTATATAATCCTGGAAAGGGAATTGTGGTGGAAGTATCCCATAGAATGAATTCCTAAGATCTTTTGGTGCAACATTTGTTGGAGTAAATTCTACCTAGTAGCTAACCCAAGTTGATATGGAAGGTGTATATCCCTAAGGAAGAGGGTCATGACATTTTGGAAGAAAGGAAAGTTGATTCCCATGCACATCGGCCCCTTTGAGATTCTTGACAATGTTAGAGTTGTGGCCTATCAACTGGCACATCCACCCCCCATGTCTCAAGTACAATATGTATTCCATGTATCCCTCTTGAGGACATACATACTAGACTCCCAACATGTACTGAATCCATAGGTGGTATAGTTGCAAAATGAACTCTCTTACAAGGAGTATCTAGTAATGATCTTGGACCACAGAGATAATGTTTAACACAAAAGACTAATAACCTAGATAAAGTACCATTTCTAAACCATATGAACAAATAAGCTATGTGGGAACCGGAGGAAGTGAAGAAGGAGAAGTACCCTCACCTGTTTAGTTTGTAAAAGAAAATTTTGTGAGGCAGAAATTTCATAAGGGGGGAAGAATGTAACAACCCAGATTTCAATAAATAGAAATTCTCTTCCTATAATTATTTCATAAAGTATAAATCACATAAAATCACATAGATACCACAATGAAAACATTATAAATAAATAATGAATGAAATAATATGTATTTCTAGAAGTTAAAGAGCTTATACCAATGGAATAGTAACATGAAAAATGGAATAGTAATCTGACCATTATGAATAGTAAATCAGAAAATATAATAGTAACCTCACCTATGAAATTAGTAATAAAGTTTTGGTATCAAATTAAGGAAAATATAATATATTTATATCATTGTTAAAAAATTAAATGTTTTTCAAATGATTAATTAAATATTTATATTTTTATAAAAAAATATATGTTTTTTTAATTTTATAACTAATATAATTTTTTAAAAGAAAATTTATTTTCAGAAATTGTATTCATAAATTAATATTTTCTTTTCTTAAGATTATAATATAATTTAATGAGACCTTTATTAATTTTTGATATTGTAATAAAATTAGTTACAATTTTAAAATTAGTCTTTTCAAAGTAAATGATATTTTTTATTAAATATTAAATTTCAAATATTTAGAATCTCAATATCATAAAATGGATTTTATTTTAGAATTATACATGTTAAAAAATTATTAGGTTGAATTTTGTGTATTATTCTAAAATTGTTGATTTTTTTGTGGATAATAAAATACAGTAATTTACCATGTATATATATTATAAGTTAAAAAAACTATTCCTTGGGTCATTTATAATTTAATAACCATAACCTCTAACTCCTATTTATTTTTTAAAAAATATCAGTGATAATTCTCATATAATTCACAGTATTGAGGTAAAATAATAAACTAATGAATAAAATAATGAGAAAACAGCCCTCTCATCCCCAATAAATTCCATCCCTCCTCTTCACACATTTCAAGATTTTATCCTTGTCCAAATTCTGACCAATCCTCTTACAATTTTTCTTCCACACACCCATAGGTATTGTTCTCAATAAAAGGCCAAAGACCCATCCGTAAGGAGGTTCTCATGGAGAATAATTCTATTAGTAAAAACCTATTTCCTTTTCTTTTAATTCCTTTTCAATTTATTTTATTTTATTATTATATCATCACCAACCCTAATCCAACTAAAATGATAACTCTATAGTCCATTATATAATTTAATTTTATTCAGTTTATAGAATATCCCAACGTCATTTCTCTTCCCATCCCCTTTTATTCTGAAAATGAAAATATCATTTGTGATGTGTTAATTTATCGTATTCAAGGATGATGAGTATTCAATTTTCATACCTCCATCAAGTCTGGTAATAAAACCATTTTTATAGTTAAAGAATATTACAATATATTTATGACATATGATTTAATGTTATGGGTCCATTATATATATATATATATATATTAATTAATAAAACAAAACAAGTTTGCGATGATTAAAAATTTCCAAAATTATCTAAAGGGTTATCATTAATGTTTTATCAAATAAATAATCAAAAAATTGTGAAAAAATGATATATAATAACATTTAATATTATTTATGTTCATTAATAACATATAATTTTAATTCTGTAAAACTATTCTTATTTTACTTGAACTTCCAAACAGGTATAAAAGTAAACTGATCATGAAAACCAAGGAAATGAACATTCCCAAACAAAAAAATGTATCTTATAACACATAAAAAACCATAAATGAACTTAATAAAATTATACTAAATCTAGCAATTATATAAAATTGTCTTACTTAATTTTTTAAGGGATTTAAATTGATTTTCCAAGACATTAACATCAAGTGCAGTTTACTTTGGGACATAAGGTAAGGGATTATTTTGGAACCACCATTTTACCTTCAAGTTATCATTTCTCTATATTTATCCCAATGTAATTGTTAATTATTCTCATTTTACCAACATAAATTATTTGTTTATGTTCAAAAAAATATGTTTTTATCCCTATTATTATTTCTTTTATGGGGAAATTTATGTTTTATAAGGTTCACTTATAAATTTTTCTTGATAAGTATGACCGATTAAAGGGAACTTCCTAGTTTATTACCAATTTCTAAGAGAAATCAAAAATATTTATTTATACACCGTTATTTTTCATAAATCACTCATTTAATAATGAAAAAATATTTTGGTTCATTTCTTGTTTTATGAGAAGAATATTTCTTTTTCTCTTTAAATGATCTTTAATAATTTCCTTAAACCACACTAAAATGTTTCATTTATAAAGTTTCTTAAACATTATTTTTAAAAGTCCACACGTCAATTGTACATAAATTATAATTATTATATTCCTATTTTCCATTATGAATGTCCAGGTATGATTTAAATCCATTCTTTCATGCACACAATTATGATATTCCCTTTTTTCGGCCATATGACGTGATTACGGTACTTAATTATTTCCATGAGTAACCCATATGTTTTATTCCTCATGTGGGAAACATATTCATGAACATGTTATGATGGGTGAGACAAGATAGCAATCCAAAGTATTGGGTTATGTTTAGTCTCATGAGACATCATGTGCAATTGTCTTGGTGGTTAGCCTTAACTCACAGTTTTGTAATGTTGTATATTGTTTCTATATTTCTATAATTCTATGATTACATAATCCAGTGTTATATATGTTATGATTCCATATGTTTATTCATGATTCATTCCTTTTTATGTCATCATTTAATGCCTACTAACCCATGTTCTATGCTTTATAATTTTGTTTATTCCCTTACTGGGATTTTTAGACCATACCTTTGTTCATGTATTCCCCAGGTTACCCTATGTAGATATTAGAGCTTAATGGGATTTAGGATCTCATTATGGAGTTTAAAAAATAGTTGTTTTAACTTTGTTCGCCCATTTTCAGATTTATGTACCTAATACTCAAAATAAATAAGAATTTACGATCCGTGTTTCGTATTTAACGATTAGCTATGATCAAAATCATTTGACAATTTAGGTTCAAGGAAAGGTGTATTATATTCTACCTCTCATATGTCCTTTATTTGGACATGGATTTTGGCCTATGAGTTGTCTATCCTTTTGTACTTTTGGACAAAAAATTTGATGGTATCCTTCTTAGTGTCTTTTAAGATGTGATATAATATTTTATGAGTGTGAAGCTTCTTTAAGTGATGCTCGACAACTGAAATGATTTGGTTGAATCAATTGATATATTATAGTAACCCCCCCATTAATATTGGGCATCGGTAATTTTCCAATCTTTAGTGTTATACCCTCCAAATGGGAAGGGCATGGGAACTCTATCAGATATTTGAGTGGCACCCTCCAATTAGGCAGCGCATGGGTCATCAATTGACCATTAGAGTGGAACCATCTAACTGGTCTTGGCATGGGTCCTATACTAATTACTAGAGTGGAACCATATAGCTTGGATAGTGCATAGATCTTATAATGATTATTAGAGTGGAACCCTCCATATGGCTAGGGAATTTCCCCTCAACCAACTACTATAGTGTTACCCATTAACTGGGATAGAGCACGGGTCCTCTACTAACTATTAGAGTGACACCCTCCAGCAGCCATGTGTATGTATCCAATAACAATTACTAGAGGTGAATAGTCCAACTGGAATAAGAATGAGTTCTCTAACAATTACTAGAGTGTCACACTTTTGATGGGATAGGGTATGGGTAATTTATCAACTATTAGAGTGGAACCCTCATGCGGAGTCAGGGTAAGGGTCCTATAAATATTATCTGAGGGGAAGCCTACTATAGGGTTAGGTTATGGTTCCTCTATTGAATATCATAGGTTTAACCTCCTTTAATATCATGGTATGGGTCCTCAACCACTAGAGAGGAACCCTCTAACATGCTTGATCATGGGTTCTCTGTTAATTACATGAGTGGAACCCCTTACAGACTCAAGGTATGGGTCATGTATCTATAATAGTGGAAAACTGCGATTAATTCTGGGCTTGGGTCATCCATCTAATGATTTTTCCCTTGACTATGTTGTACATTAGAGATGTGTGGTTTGACTTAAATTCATCTTCAGACAGAAGCATGAATTTATGGTCATCGTTGGTGGGGCTTGAAACTATTGGAACTCTTTCCTGGGTTAGGATATGAGATAGAGATTCCCTTTCTATCCCATTTAGGATTCTTCTTTTTATAATATAAATATCATGAGCCATGTCATTTAATTTCTATTACTCTTTTTATGGGTTTAGATTTTTATTCCTATCATGTTTATTACTTCTCCCCCTTCTTTTTTTGAGGTGTCCTACTAGCAATGTGTAGACTCACCTCTTCATGGTATTTTCTCTCACATGACATGTCTTATGAAGACAATCGATAGTTAAATGTTTATTATATTGGATCATAGGGATACCTTGTGCATTTAAACCCATATAGTTGTCAAGTTTGGAGATTTAAAGTTGATATCCCTCAATATTTACATTTTCAATTTTGTCTAGTTGGGATATATTTCTAGTTTGGAATGTATTTTTTTCCTTTTACTTTTTATTTTACAGTATAATACTCTTGTATTACCTATATGTTTTATATTCATGGTTTATACTCTTTATGTTTCATATTTTATTATTATTCATTTGCACTTCCTCATAAAGATGGTCGAGTGTGTGTATACAAGTACATCCAGAAAAGGCCGCCCATATTCATTTTTCCTTTTGGTGAATTTTTCTATCCCATTGCCTATGGAGGTGGGATTTTTGTAGTTTCATCAAATTCCTATTGGGTTAGGTCATGAAATCATTATCAGTTTTTATTAAAATTAGTAACCAAGTTGAAATTTGTTTACTACAGTAAAGGATAAAATGGTAAAAGATGGGTTAAACTAAAGATATAGGGTATTATATAACCTAAAATTATTCCAAAATCACATTGTGTGAAGGTATTTGAATCCTATTCCATTATATAATTTAACTTGATATAATTTGGATCTACTTTCCAATGATACTAACTTTATTAAATTATAAAATTCTCAATAATTACAAGTGTGCCACAACCCTCACTTTTAAAATGGATCAATCTATCCTAACCTCACCACCAAACAGAAGTCATTTTTCTAGACTATTATATACTAAAATACTCTCCCAAAATCCTTATAAATTACTTTAATGATATTTTCTTTCCAAAATTCCCATCCAATAATCCTTAAGGTTAATCTCATTGGAGGATACTCCAAGAATAGGAATATGTTCGTAGCATTTTTTTCTTATTTATTTATTTATAAACCTCTTATAAAATTACTTTAACAATATTAACATGATTTAATAAGTATATATACTATGATAATATTTTTATTTCACTATTATATCCATTTTCTATATCCTTCACATCTATTGGTAAATGATAATGTTGCTCGTGCATGTGTGTGAACTACCACCTCTACGAACCAATGTATTTAACTTTTCATTTCCTTCTAATATGACTGGTCATATCGATATACTTAATGAAAATATATTATTTTTATGATATAATTATTTTTCCTTAATGGTGAACTATTGTTTACCATTTTTTGTTTCATCTATCAAAAATTTGAAACGTTACTCATGCGTCTGTATTCTCTTCCAACTCAATAAAGAGATGTAATTAATTTTTCATCAGCATTTTATATGAATGGTCATAAAAGTTTATCTAATGAATAAATATGAGACTTATTAAATGATTAATATTCTTTATATAATTAAACCATGAAAAAATATCAATAACTAGAACCATCGAACAAAAAACACATTGAAAGAAGATCTTTTTTCCCCGGAATAGTCATTTTAATAAAGAATTAATTATAAAAGGACAATTATAAATAATAAAGGAATGATAAATGGAATATTATTTATTAATATAGTTTTGTTATATATTAATGATAAATCATTATTTATTATATAGGATGTTCATACATCTAATAAGAATGAAGAGACTTGGGGGTTAGAGTTTATACTAAAATCACATTTTTTCATATTATCTATGTTAAACATTCCTTGAGGGAAATTATATGATATTTATCCTACAAACACCATATATTTTCAACTAATTTTGTAATTTACAGGCTTTCAAATTTTCCATTCTTTCTCCACTCTTTGGTATATAATAAGATAGATAAAATATTTTTAAGAAAATTCAACCTTATTTTATATTTGGTAGACTCACTTTTTCCTCAATTTCCATGTTCTTGGAAACATTTTCTAGAATTTTATTTTATATGATGAGATAATTATTTAAATAAATTTTCATTCAAATTTTAATTTACTTTCAATTTTATAAAACTAATCATTTTTTTCAATTTCTAAATGATGTACTTTTGGAACTTTTAATAAAAGTGTGAAGGACATATTTTTTTCATTTACGGATTGAAAGGATTTTACAACTATCATAACCATTATTTGATTTTAATATTAATTTAAAATTTTAATTTATTATTTTAAAAGGATGTATTTTTCTCAATATCCTATAAATTTTTAGTTTTAATGATACTGATGGAAAGGAAACCTTTTCCACTATTTCAATGAAATGTTCAAAATCTATTTAAATATATAATCAATCTATGACAATATCCTTTGACGTTTATTATTTTTATTTTTGGATCTTATATGATAATTCCATAAATTTTATTTATCCATACGTGATATGATTATGTGATGATGAATTTGTTACAGAAATGCATTCTTTTCTATGAAATATTGTTTAAAGAAAGTTGAATGTTTTTATGATCTTGTGGAACACATATGTATGGTTTTCATTATGTGATGGATGGGTCAATTAATTCCCCCAATTAATTGGGTAAAGACTAATATATCATGATATAAATATTGATTGGAATTGGGAGTAAACCCAATT
Source organism: Viscum album (assembly GCA_963277665.1). Taxonomy (NCBI): domain Eukaryota; kingdom Viridiplantae; phylum Streptophyta; class Magnoliopsida; order Santalales; family Viscaceae; genus Viscum; species Viscum album. Next base: position 2,013,080,402 of record OY728126.1, read on the forward strand.
TATTATTGAAATCTATCCACTATGACAGTCTTGTTAGTAAACATTGACATAGGAAATCATAGAATGGATAGTGAACTCAATCCACGATGAGAATTTTTCAACAAATATTATAACATCCCATAATTATATCAATGGATACTACCTTATTATAATTATTAAATATATTATAAATCACATAAAACAAAATAGAGGACACAATATAATCTTTATAAATAAAGAATGAATCGAATAATAAGTATTTCTAGAAGTTAGGAAAACAATACCAATGGAATGTTAACTTGACCTTTGAAATAGTAATGTGACCATTAGAAATAGTAATCCGGCCATTAGAATAGTAACCTCACCTATTAAAGTATAAATAAAAGGTAGGTATCTTATGAATGAAATTATGACAAATTTATTTCATGTTGTAAGTAAATAAACGTTTTAGAAATGAAAAATTAACTATTGTTATTTTTAAAAGTTATAAATATTTATTTTCAATTTTAATATTAATATAATTATTTTAAAGAAATTTCATTTTAATAAAATTTATTCATAAATTATTATTTTGTATTCATATGATTATAAGAGGATTTTATGAGACCTTGAGTAATTTTTCAAAGTGTCATAAAATTGGTTATAATTTGAAAATATTATTTTTTGTATAATTGATTATTTTATTTAAAAATTAATTTTCCATATTTAGAAAATTATTTTCATGAAATTGGAATACATTTTTTAATTGTACACATCATTAAATGGTTAGGTTTAATTTTTTATATTTTTCTAAAAAAGATGAATTTTTTGTGAATTGTGAAATTCGATAATTTACAGTATTTAACTAATACATGAATTATTGTGTAATATATTATATATTGATGATATAAGACTATAAGATTATACTATCCATAATTATTTTAAAATATTTAGTAACAAGTTTTAAACATTTCATAGTCTTAAACCAAAATAATAAACTAACGAATAAAATAATTAAAAAATACCCCTCTCTTCCACTATAAATAGCACCCTTCACTGCCCCTTCTATTCACTAATTACAAGTGTTAAAATTTTCCAATGTTTTCCCAATCCTCTTACCAATTCCATCCCCCATTTACAGAAGCTTTTGTTCTTAACAGAAGGCCAAAACTAATCTTCTTAATGAGGTTCCTAAGAGAAGGATTCACATGGTAAAATCCTCTTCCGTTTTCCTTAATTTATTTTCATTTTCATTTAGTTTCGTATACTCTACTCATATACCATAATAAAAGTGGAATTATAACCACATTATATTATTTATACCGTAATTATATATTTTTAATTTAATAATATGTAATCAAACCTCGTCTCCTCTCTCTTTCACTATAAAAAATGAAACGTCGTCCGTGAGGTGTTGGTTTATCAACTTCTAGGCCGAAAAGTTTTCATTTAAGTTTACCACCTTCAAGGCATGTCATAAAACCATTATAATGCTTGAAAATAAAAATAAATTAATTTTATAACATTTTATTGTGTTATCTAACTAAAATATATAAATAATATAAAATTATAATACAAAACGAATTCATTGTGATCGAAAGACTCCAAAATTAATCTAAATGATTATCAGTAACTATTTATCTAATATTTCATACCCATAGAATATATGAAAATAATATATAGATCATTTAATATTATTTATTTTTATTAATAACATATAATCTCAAAAATTGATAATTATCCTCATTTTACACAAACTTCAAAAATGTATACGAGCAAACTAATCATGAAAACCAAGAAAAAAAACTCTATTAGAACAATGAAATTGAACTCTATGACATGTCATACCTGCCATAAATAAACTTAATAAAATTAAAATAAATAAAATATATGTAAAATAGGTTCATTAATTTTTAATTAATGAATCAAATTTTATTATCTCGGATATTAAAGTGAAGAAATCATTTGGACTTAAGGTAAGGGGAGTATCAATCCTAATTTCCATTATTTAGGTTATTATTCTTTCATTCCAAATTTTAGTGTTGATGTTATTTAATATTCCTAAAATACAACCTTTTTTTCAAATTTTTCTTTTATGATATATACATGTTTCTAATAATAATTTATTAAAAATTGAAATATTTTTTCTAAAAGAACTCTTCTTTCTAAAGAAGTATGTTTCACTTTTCTTTAGATTATTTCATCTTCACTCAAGATTGATGATTCTTATAAAAATTATATTATAACCACATTATTTTGGAAAACACAAGGTCTATTCATTAACTTATGATCTATGAAATTATCATGAAACTCATTTCCTTTCCATGGGTTATTTTATGGAAAATATTGGTAAATGTTCTATATGGAATTCATGATTAGCTAAATGTTATTATTAGATGGGTGTTCCTGGAATTACATAGTGCTCCAGTGCGTCGGGTAATTTAATGTATATCAGGAGATAATGTGAAATGTGTGTGAACAAGATGATATATTTTTCACAATAATGATGTTAAGATTGTACACATATGTTATGCGTGAACATGATGTAATCTTTTTTCACAAATATGTGTGGTATTTCACAACTAATACATGATGTTTCATTTTTATAAATTTAAAAATTTTAAATCCTTGTCCCATGCTTCATCTCATTGTTATTATGATGACCCTCTGATTATGTTGTAATGTTGATGATTATGCTCACCCATTTTATATTAATTCATGTCTTTAATTATCCTCTTACTGGGATTTTTGCTCAACAATTTATTTGATGTATATGCTCAGGTGATTACTTATACTAAGGAGAAATTTAGGCCCACTAAGAAGACTGATTAAAATGAATTGAATAAATTTTAGGTTTTATTGTGTAAACATTCTATTTTTTCAAATCTATTGAAGACACTAATCCTTTGGATTCTAGTTTGGAAACACTGTTATATATTTATCTTCAAAATGATGTAATAGTAATGTAAGAAAAATTTGTGTCCCAATATTTAGTATCAGAGCACATTTTAGTTAATTTTGGTAATAAGATTGGAGAAAATTAGTGATAACCCTTAGTATTAGAGAGAGTATATGAAGGCACCAAAAAATATGTGTTTTAGAAAAATTCTAAACAAAGGGATCCCACAAGATATGCCTCTAAATTTAATAACACAAAGAAATAATTTATTTATTCATGAATTTATTGACTGAAATTTTTTTAAACCCTTTCCTATTTTAGAAAATTGTAGGAATTAAGAAAAACTTGGCCAGTATTCTGTGTGAGGTAAAATACAGTTATTAACTGAATGTGAACCTCAATGCCATTGGAGGTGGAGTCCAAAATTTCATGGTAATACTTACCCAGATGTCTTAGGAGATAAAAAATAACCTGAATAATGTGGAATGTCCACCTTCCTCTAAGAGGGAGATATTGGATATTAATTCTTTTAACCATAAATGACCATCAATGCTTAGTGGATCTTCTAATCCACTAGTCATGGAATAGTGGTTCTACTCAATAGAGAAGATCTTTTATGTGCTTCATTGTTTTGATATGGAGAAGGTGGCTCTATTCATTTATCGTTTGGATGGAGAGGCCATTCAATGGTGGTTGTTGATTAAGAACCCCAATCTGAAGGATAAAATTTAAGATATGGAGAGGGAATTCTTTAAGAAAATATTTCTTAATAAGTTTTTCCATAAAAATCATCATATGAAGTGATAGAGTAAATTAAAAGAGTTGAAGGAAAAAATAAGGTGATTCTTTCATGGATTACAAGTAAAAGTTCACAAGTATTTCAAGGTACAGCTTGGGTTTTGTTCTCCATAAAGATTAGAAAGTAGATAGATTCTTTAGCAGTTTAAAACCAAACATTAAAAAGGATATATAAATTCAAGACGTTGGTAGTCATAAAGAAGTTAACTGATGTTATATCTAAGTGGATATGCTGTTTCAAGAGTGGTCCCATGAATATAAAGATATGAAATTAAAGGTGGAGCTTCAAATTACGGAATCTAATGGCAAATGTTTAAAGAAAACTCAACTACTCTCATGTCAAAAATGGGGGAAGAATCATCCTAGTAATTTCTTTAAAGCAACAAGGAAATACATCATGTGGGGATAGAATACCACTAATCTCATGAATGTTGAATGGACATGTGAAATCTAGAAAATGGTGTGGGGGAAATGAGAGAACCACCCATGGTTCAATACTACAACTATAGGGAGAAAAGGAACTATGAAATCCAGTGCACCAAGGTGGACCTTTTTTCGGGATATCACTAATTAAATTTGAACAAGGAATATTTTCCCAATAATGATGTTTGAATGAGTTATTAAAAATATGGGTTCATAACGATAGCATTCGGGATCACCATTGATCCCAAAATATTGATGGATTTAATGAATTAAGTCTTTAAATATTACCTCAATTAAATTTTGGTAGTATTTATTGATGATATTATGATATAATCTAAGAGAAAGGTGGAATGTGAGAAGAAATTGAATACTATACTGAAGAATTTGCAAAGGGATAATATTTAAGCTATGTATAGTAAATGTGAGTTCGGTATAGAGGAAGTATCATTCTTTGGGAATTTTATCACTAGAAAAAAGATATTTGTAGACCCTTCCAAGATACAATAAATCAGAGAGTGGTACAGGAAAACATCTGTAATGGATATCTATTGTTTCCTTGGCCTAGCTTAGTATCACTGGAATTTTTTGAGTAACTTCTCACAATTATTAAATCCACTAACCATGATTACATGTAATGGAGGTAAGTTTTTCTAGACCAGTGAATGTGAGGACTACTTTTGTGAGTTAAAAAAGAAGGATTACCATTGTACCAGTACTCTGACTTCTGACATGTGGGGAAACTCTTTTTCTATATAGTTATTCAATAAAGTTGGGATTAGGATGTGAACTGATGAAAGATTAAAAATTGATATCTTACTCAATGAAATTGAAAATTCAAGAGAAAAACTATCCCATATATGATCTGGGGTTGGGAGTTGTGATCTTCATGTTGAAAATCTATCAGAATTATCTCTATGGGGAGAATTTTGAAATATATAATAATCATAAGATCCTAAAATATAAAATCACACAAAAGGTTCTTAGTATGCGCTAGTGAAGATGGTTATAGAATATTAGGGATTGTGAATTCTCAATCCACTTCCATCCTGGAAAACTGAATAATGTAGAAGATGATCTAAGTAGAAAGGATCATTATACATTATCAATGATGAGAATTAATACGGATCCAATCTTCTTATATTTTTAAAGGATGGACATGGGAATCATTAAAGGATGGGCATCATCAATCCTTTATCAAATGATTGCTCAACCATCCCTTGTTGAGAAAATATAGGCTTCTCAATGGAATGATGTAGAAATTCAAAAACAGGTAGAAGCTATCATAAATAGGAAATTATCAGGGTTCAAAATTGATGAGGAATTATTTGTAAGATTTGGGGCATGAATAAGTGTACATCTAATCTAGAGAAATAGAATGAGATTCTGAGTGACGCACATACCTCATCCTTCTCTATCCACCCAAGCAGTATAATGATGTACCGAGATCTCTGAGAGAACTATTGGTGGGACAATATGAAAAATTAGATCACTAAATATAAATCAAATTTCCTATTATGTTATAAAGTGAAGGCTAAAAAACAAAATTATAAGGGGATGATGAAACCATCACACATAACAATGTATAAATGGGAAGAAATCACCATGGACTGTGTCACTAGACTTCTAAAGACATCTAGAGGGAAAAATTATATAAGGTTTTTTGTGGATCATCTTACAAATAAAAATTACTTTATCATAATTCATGAGGATGTATCACTCGATCAACTTGCATGGATATACATCATATAATTGGTAAGTCTTTAGGGAGTACCACTATCAATTGTATCCGATTAATATCTGAGTTTCACCTCAAAGTTCTAGAAAAGTATCCAACATGATTTATACAATAATCTGAATAATTGAAAGGCTTATCACCCTCAAACTAATGGTCAATCTGGGTTGACTATTCGAATACTAGAAGAAATATTGACAGCAAGATTTTTAGACATCAATAGTTGATGGGATCAACATCTAACTCTGGTTGAGTTCTCTTATAACAATAGTTTCCACTCAAGCAACAAAATGGTTACATATGGATCCCATTATGTGGAAGGATTTGGAATATGGAATGCTGGGTTGAGGTCAGTGAATGTATGATGATAAGACCTGAAATGGGTGATGAAATGGTATAAAATGTGAAAAAAATTCAAATCACATTAAGGTATCCCAAAGTAGATAGAATAGATATGAAGATAATCAATTAAAGGACTTAGTTTTTGAGGTTAATGACATGGTATTCCTCTACATATCATTATATAAGAGGATCATGATATTTTAGAATAAAGGAAAGCTAAGTCCCAGCTACATTGGCCGATTCGAGATTCATAATCTTGTCTGAGCTGTGGCCTATTGACTAGAACATCCACCTACCATGTCTTAAGTACATGATGTATTCAACGTATCCCTCTTAAGGAAGTACATAATGGATCCCTCACAAGTACTAAATCTAGAGGTGGTATATTTGTAAAATGATATCTCTTCTGAGGAGAATCTAGTGAATATCTTGGAATATAGATATAAATTATATGCAAAAAAGGCTACTCACTTGGCCAAAAATACTTTAGTGGAACCATAAGTATGAAGAGGAATTATAGAAACTGAAGGAGGACATGAATGATAATTACCCTCACTTTTTTTCACCATAGAATCTAAAATAGAATTTTGAGGGTGAGATTTCATTAGGGGGAATAATGTAACAACCCATAATTTTATAAAAGGATACATCATTTTTATAATTATTCCATATAGTATAAATCATTTAAATCACATATAGGACACAATGAAAATATTAGAAATTTAAAATTACTCGAATAAGTGGTATTTATAGAAGTTCAAGAACCCATACCAATGGAATATGAACTTGAACTTTAGAATAGTAATGTGACCATTTGGATTAGTGCTCCAGACAAAAGAATAGTAACCTCATATATGAAAGTATAAATAAAATTTAGGTATCTATTTAATGAATGTATGATATATTTATTTCCTGTTATAAGTAAATAAATGTTTTCAAATGATAAACTAAGTATTTTTATTTTTATAAGTTATAAATATTAAATTAAATTTTATAATTAATATCACTATTTAAAAGAAAATTTATGTTCGAAAAATGTATTCATAAATTTGTACTTTTTTCATATGATTATAGGATAATTTTATGATACCTTAAGTAAGTGTTATACAATCGGTTATAATTTTAAAATCTAATTTTTTGAATAAATAATGATTCTATTTAAAAATTAAATTTCTAATATTTAGAAAATAATTTATATAAAATTAAATCCATGTTTGAATTTTACACATCAAAAAATGATAGGGTGAATTTTTAGTATTTTTTTAATGAAGTTGATTTTTTTTGAATAGTGAAATACATTAATTTACGATATTTAACAAATACATGAATTATTGATTCATAGAAGTTTTAGGGATAATTTAATCCCATAATCTAGAAATATGATTCATAATTTAAATATATTCATTGATAGGGTCCAAAATATTCATATTATTGAGCAAAAATAGAAAACTAAAAAGGAAAGTAATAAAAAAACACCCCTCTCCTATGATTTAAATACCCCCCCTTATTATAACTTCTTAGAATCATTGATCATTATAAAAATTCTACCCAATACACTCCTACATTTCCATGATCCTAAGTTATCCACAAAATACCAAAAACCAATCTATGTAACGAGGTTCTGAAGGAGAAGGATTCAAGAGGTAAAATCATCTTTTGTTTTATTTTAATTTGGTTTTATTTTATTTTCTTTAATTATTCTCTCCTCATCTACCCTCATACTAGTGGAATGGTAACTCTAGGATCTTATATATACATTAATTTTATTATTTTAATTTAATAATTCATCATCAAACATTTTCTCCCCTGCCTTTTATTCTAAAAATGGAAACATCATCAGTGAGGTGTTGTTTTATCCCCATTAAGGATGACATGTTTTAATTTTCCTTTACTTTCTTCTAGTCTAGTCATAAAACCATTATAATAGGAGAAAAATATTTTAAATTTTACTCTATAACCCTTTTATGTTTTTTAACAAACATATATTCAAAATATTTATTAATAAAACAAAACTAGTTGGTTGTGACCTCAAACTGCCAAACATAAACTAAATTTTTATCATTTACTATTTATCTAATGATTCATCCACATTCAATATAAAAAATAAAATAAAATAGTATTTAATATTATTTAATGTCATTAATAATATATAATCTCAATTTTGGAAAATTATCTACATTTTAAAATAACCTCAACACATGTATACAAGCACACCGATCATGAAAACAAAGAAAAAACACTCTCAGAATGATGGAATTGATCTCTATAACACATAATAATTTCCATAAATGAACATAGTAAAATTATAATAAATAAAATAAATTTAAAAGAGGTTATTTATTTTTTAATTAATGAATCAAACTTTTTTATTGAGGATATTAAAGTGAAGAATGCATTCAGAGTTAAGGTAAGGGGATTCTCCAATCCAGTTTACTTTCTTTGGATAATTCCACTTTCATGCCAAATTTTAGTTTGGATGATATTTAATAATACTAAAATATAATTAATTTATTTTTGATATTTAATTTTAGTGATATAAATTCTTCTAATCTGATTTTATAACAAAAGAAAAGATTTTTCTAAATGAAATATTAATTTTAAAATATATGCATTACTTTTTAGGAGATTCTTTCTTCTTCAGTAAAAATTGATGATTCTTATACCATGTATGTTATTACCTATTTAATTTGGGAAACTCAAGGTTTATTCAAGAAATTTTGATTTATTAAATTCACAAGAAACCAATTTATAGTAAGCATGATTATATAAATTCTAAAGATTTTTCTAAAGATTTTATTATTGAGTATATTGTTATATTATCTATGTGGCATTAATGATTATATAAATTCTATGATGTGATGGGTGAACCTAGAATTATATATCACAGAAATACATTGGATAATTTTATGTATATCATGGGATAATGTCAAATATGTGTTAACATGATGCTATCTTTTTCACAATGATGATGTCATGATTATGCACATATGTTATGTGTGAACATTATGCAAGCTTTATTCACAACAATGTATAGTATTTCACCACAAATACATGATGTCTCATTTTTATGCATTTCCACATTCCATAACTTTATCTTATGATTCCTCTCAAGATTATGAATATGATACCATTATTAGTTTTTGATTATAATGATTATTGTTACTCATGTTATATTGATTCATGTTCTTATCTACTCTCTATCTAGTCTTTTAACACACCCCATTCTTTGATGTATATCCTCGAGTGATTACTTGTAATAAAGAGAAAATGTGGGCCACTAAGAAGATAGATAATAAGGATTTAAATAATGTTTATGTTTTATTTTTTAAATTTTATGTTTGGTCCTAATTTTCCCAAGAAACTAAATATTTGGATCGTAGTTTTGTAACACTATTATATTGTTTACCTTAAAAATGATGTAATAGTATTATAAGAAAAAGAAGGGTCGCTATAACAATAGTCATGGTAGTGATAATTGACTAGTGAAATGATTTTATATGAATATCATTATTCCATGATTCCAATGGAATATTATTTTTCTTATTATATTCACTCATGAGTCATGACTAATTAATGACGATTCCCCAATATTTTGACTCGTGTCTTTTTAAAATACTAAAGATTTATTCTTTAAATCATTATTTATGATCAATGAATGATTTGGTAAGAAATGTTCTTGTTATAAGAATAATCCAAAACCCTTATACATATATTAGGTATTTATATGGTCATTGATTTATATATATCATGTTTATCCTTACTGGTCATCTAAGCTCACCGCTTCTTATGTTTCAACTTCCCCCATGTTATGAAGAAGGGTTTCAAGTAATAATTGTATTAAAAGGGTATAATGTTAGAAGAAAATTATTAGGGATATTGAATATATTTTATGAAATAAGTTGATTATGAATCTATTCCTCAATGATACTAAACTATTATGATCCTCATGCATGTACTATTGTGAATCCTATTTAATGTTGATAAAAAAATGATGCAATATTTTTATTGTTGTTACTCTTATCACCTCATTTTCAAACACATGTATATTTAGCAATTTTTTTACATTTGGTTTTGAATAATATGAGGATAAAACATAAAATAACCTATGATGAATTGAATGTTATATAGGTTTAAAATAAAGATTTCATAGAATGATAAGAAGGAGACCTAATTTTAGACTTCTCATGAATTATTTTTTTGATTATATCATTTCCCACTCTAATTATTATAGCATGATGCTAACGCTTTAATTTTTTTGTTTAGAAGTAATCCTTTCAATCATGAATATAGTATACAATTACATGGTTTTCCTCTTTCATAATGGAACAACATGGGAGATAGAATAAAATATCATATCATTATGATCCTAGAAATATCTCAAGAAATGAATCATATTGATCATAAAAAAGATAAAATTATGAACCAATGATCCCTTGGGTATTCCATGAGAAAAAATACACCAAAATTATGTGTGTCCCAAAATCTACTAGTGGTCGAGCAAAGGATCAACTCTAATAAAAAGAATATTTGGATACACTTGTTCTTAGAGCATCAAAATGTTGTCGTATAAGTGTACAGTTTGGAAGGAATAACATAAAAATTATAAAAATATTATTATGAATATGAAATAAGAGGAATAAATTGACTTAATGAAGTAGGATTAGTTTAAGAGGGTATTTTTCAATAAATAATCTCCCTCATACACTTCACATGATAATGTAATGGAAATTACTTTAGCATAAAAAAAATGATGATGAATCTATTAGTGCTTATGAGGAAACATTTTCAAGACATTCATAGTATGATTTTAGTTTTATAATATATCTTCATTGGAAAATTGATAAGTTCTTTTGTGACCTAAAACCAAGCCTCTAAATGATGGTATCCATAAGAGAATGTAGTATCCTTGAAGAAGTCATTTGTTGTGCTTTAAATTAATAAATATAAATTTGATATTCCAATCATTCTATTCTTTTAAATAAGAATATAATGATATAGGTTTGAGTAAATTTTAATAATAAAACCCATGGAGGTAAAAAAATCAATATTATTTTAAGTTGGATGTCTATAAAGAAGCATGGGGAAATTGTCTCCCAGAGACCTAAAAATCTTTCAAGCATGGAAAGGAAGTCCATCACGAAATTGAATTCAAAAGAGATTCAAAGTGGAAATCCATTGAAAATAATGGGGGTAAATCTCAGTGTTATGTACCATCCATACTTGAATTCTACAACCATAGGGAGTACAATCATTATACCATCTAGTGACCAAATAAAACGGTTAATGATAATAATATAAATCAATGATTTCTTAATCCCTTAGATAAAGTGAAATCTCTCTAATCACAATCGTTGATGTGGGTCATGAGAATGATGTTGTGAAATGTATATATATCATCCACTCTATAACTATATATGTTTGATTTATTTTGGTTTTATCTTCTCTTTTATATGTTTATAACTTACTAAGGGTATCATATCACCTCCTCAATGATTTGATGTAAATTTATTAATCAAAACATATAATAGTTAAATGATTGTGTCCTAAGACTGTAGCTCCTATATGATAAAAGTTTATGAGAATATACATCTAAAATATATTTTCATTCTCTCTCTAGTTGAATGTGATTTTTTTGGGAATTCATTTGATTTCTTTATAAAGAAGACATATCAATTTCCAATTTAAGTAATTAATATTTTATATTCTAAATCAAAATATGATAATATTTCAGTATGAGGATGAATATGAACATCCAAAGGAAATTAATTATATTTTGTTGGTCTTATTACCTATTCATGAGAGATATTTATCTCAAATGGGTGGGGATAAACTCAATGATTAAGATATTCAGATTTTTAGAGAATGTGACTATATATTTTTTTTAAAATCATATTCTTCCACCAAATGATGGAGTTGTCTTTTCAATAGAACACCTAGTGATATAACTATTTCAAAGAGTCCATATAGAATATCCAAGATTGAGTTATAGGAATTGAAGAAGTAGCTCCATAATAATCTTGGTAAGGTATCCATATTCACAATCATGTAACCATGGGGTGCACCTGTTCTTTTTTGGAAGAATAAATATGGTTCTACATGGCTTTTAATTGGTTTTTGAGAACTTATGTAGATAACTATAATGAAAACGTACCATTGAACTTATATTAATGACTTGTTTGAATAACTACATGGAGCTAAAAACTTTTTTAACATTTATCTTCATTCTATAGATCATAAATTATGGGTCATGAAGGAGGATATGACCAATACATACTTTCATTTGAGGTATGGTCATTGTGAATTCATGGTGGTTTTATTTCAACTTACCAATTCCCTAGGTATATTCAGGGATTAAATTAATAGAGATATTATTGATTACCTCGATCATTTTCTGGTTGTTTTTATTGATGTAATTTTTTTATATTTCAAGAGTATGTAAGAGAATTATGATAATTTGAGGATTTTGTTGAAGATCCTGGGGAATGAGAAGTTGTATGAATAAAATTGTACGTATGATTTTTAGTAATATAAATCTTCATTCTTGGGTCATATAATTTCAAGAGAGGGTATATTGGTGGATCCTTGAAAGATAGTAGTTATTTATCAACGGCCAAAACCAACCATGATAACTAAGATATGTAGTTTTATTGGGTTTTTAGGATATTATTTATGGATATTAAATCCAATAACCATGTTCATAGGAAATGGATATAATTTCCTTTAGATAAATTAATGTGAGAAAAATTTCAAAGAAATAAAGAGAAGATTTGTCAGTGAACCTGTGCTCAAACTACCTTGTAATGAAGAATGATTTGTGATCTATAGTAATGAATTAAAGAAGGGACTAGGATGAATCTACATACAAAATAATATAGTGATTCCTATTTCATCATAAAACTTGAAAATTTATGATCAAAATTACATGACATGTGATTTATAGTTGTGAGTGGTAATTTTTGAAATAGAAATTTTAAAGGAATTAAATTTATAGTGTAAATATGATATATATATATATATTTATTTATTTATCATAAAATACTGATTTATATATTCACACATAAATATCTAAATATGCGCCAAATGACATTCCTAGAGTTGATTAAAGATTATCACTAATACATTCATTACAACCACGAAATGGAAAAATAAGTGGTTGATGCCCTAATTCATATATTCCATGATATATTATTGTTGATAAGTATTGAAATAGGTCCAATACTTATGGATTTATATATTATGGAACTAGAAATCATAGGAAGGGATAAAGATAATATATTTCTTAGATAAATATCTAACCATTTATTCTTGTGAAGATTAAAGAGACCCAAAAGGGGGATGAAGAATTATAGAATAATATGTGTCATAATCATAAGTTAAACAATGTTTATGATGAAATTTTATGCTTAAATAACCAATTACTTGTCCCTTAAATACCACAATTGAAGAAGGAGTGGTTAGATGAATCTTAAAGTTCATAGGTCTCTATTTATCCTAGAACTACATATATTTATCGTGATATGAAAGATTATTTATAGTAATAAATAATTAAAAGGGATATTGAAGAGTATGTGTCTTGATATATATTATTTATTCAAATTAAGTTTGAGATACAAAATTCTAAGTCTATATTATAACCATTAACCATACTAGAATAGAAATGGAAAAAAATGATGATGGATTTCATCAATGGACATCCCAATACATATAAAAGCTATGGTTTTATTTTTTGTTGTAGTTTTCTACACTATGAAGTCATCACAATTAATTTTAATTCTATAAGATTTATGTAACTCCCTAATATTTTGAAAACCACTATGTAGGATACCGTATACAATACACAACATCAAGCTCAAACAAACCAAAAAACAATTTAATTAAATTTGACCATTATAACCTAGAATTTAAATTGGAGGGTCTGAATATGGCTAAAAACATTATTAAAATATTTATAATGGTTTTATATAATTTAATTATAAGTAATTAATTTTTAAAAAATTCATTTTATACTTTAGAAATACAGTTTCTTCAAAGATGGTATTACTTTTCATTTTTATGTGATAATTATAATTAATTCATAATAAATTTAAATTGAATTTTATAAACTGAAAATAATTTCTGAAATAATAATATCAAAATTAACATTGGGTATAATTTTGATAATTTTTCTAATAGATTGATGTTCCAGTAAATAGAAAAAAATAAAAATTTTCATTGAAAACATGATTTTTGTTTCAAGAATTTAAAAATAAAAATTTTGTTAGAAACTATTTTAATTGTAAACTTATTTATATAATATTATTAAAAATGTAGTTAAATTTATTAGAAAAAGTTTTATGATTTAATTTAGTATAAAAACATTATACTCAAAAATGAATTTTTTTCTGAAAAATAGTTTTTGGTTGCATTTTGTGTTTTAAAATTAAACTAATTATTTCCATATATACAATTTGAATCTTGAAAATTGATTCTATTTTTGGAATAATTCTGTCAAAATTTTTAAAATAGGTCCCTTTTATTTTGTTTTATTATGAATAGTAATCATAGTTAATAATTATCACAATTGTAAGGGTAAATCAGGTAATTAAAGTTAAAAATAATATGATAAAGACTAAAAATGACCCTAAAAATTGAATTTATTCTATTGGATGAGTTTATTTCATATATTTAAATCGATATTTTTAAAATATAGAATCATTTTGTCATATTTCTTTGATTTTTAAATTTATAATATTTAAATAAAAGATAAAATCAAAAGTCACACTTTCTTATTATAAGAATCCGAAATTTTATGGGGATATATAAAACTTTTTTGAGGTACTATTTTATATTTAATTGAGTAATTTTAAATTGGGTTTTTGTTTGCGTATTTTTTTGGATAAGATTGAAAAAATGGGAGGGGATGGGGCAGACAATGTGCCCCTATGTATGAAACTATGTATGAGAATTAATTAAGTTGGAATATTATTTCTAAAATTTCCTGAACACCCACACCTATAATTAATTATAATTAGACCCAAATTATTCCATTTTTCTGCATTCATGTATTTTGAGATTTCCATACAAATTTAATACCCTACTGACCATCATTCTTCATGAATCAATTCCCAGATCGAATGACGCTTCCCTCCTAGTAAGTGGATTCTTCTCTCGTTGTTCCTATATACTTCCTCTGTCCATTAAACATTATTTTAATGATGTAATATGATGTATTATATAGATATATGATGTATTATATAGATATATGTCCATTTGTAGAGGTATTTATCTATCATTATATATCTATATCTAATATTTTAAGATCTTGATTTTCTTGATCTTTCTTTTAGGGGTTTGAGATTCGGATCTAAATCTATATCGTTGTGCTACTCAACTTTCATGGATTTTTGTTTGGCGATTAGTGTTCAAAAAATTTAGGTAGGTGGAATAATGTTCTTTTCCCATACTCATTATTTTTATTATGTGTATAAAATTGTATATTCTCTGGTATTATTTAGAAATTTTAATTCCTAAATTAGGTTAATTAATGTGGCCAATTGATTAATTTGTTTATTATTAAAGTTGATGATTAATTTGGGATTTAATCATGAGAATAAGGAGATTCTAATTTTGATAATAATTTTGGAATTAATTGTAAAATTTAGTGGATGTACAATTAGATAATTAATTGAGATATTAATTGTGAGAATTAGTAATTTGTTATTCAAATAATAACCAATTGATTAATTGGATAAATTATAGAAATTTATGAATAATTAGTGTGTTGATTATGAGAATAAGGGTATGATAATTTTTGATAATTAATTTTGGAATTAATTATGAGATCTAGAGGCTCTCTAATTAGATAATTAATTGTGTATTAATTTTGAGATTTAGGAATTTTTGATTTAGATAATGACTAATTGATTCATTTAGTATATTGTTGAAATTTTAGAATAATTGGGGATTTGATTATGGGATTAATGGGATGATAATTATGATGATTAATTTTGGAATTAATTATGTGATTTAGGGTCTTTATAAATATACAATTAGTGGATGAATTTATTGTGAGATTTAGGGATTTGTGATTTAGATAATGGCCAATTTATTTAATTGGGGAGTTAATCGTGAGATTAGGTTTCATTAAATTTACATAATTCATTGGGGAATTAATTATATGAATTAGGGGATTATCAATTAAATAATTAATTGGAGTATTAATAATAAGATTCTTGAATTTCTGATTTAGATAACGACCAATTAATTTAATTGGATTATTGTTGAAAACTAAGGCTAATCAGAGAGTTGACTATGAAACTATGGGGATTAAAATTTAGATAGTTAATAAGGGAATTAATTATTAGGTTTATGTGCTTCCCATATAGATAATTAATGGGATGATTAGTTATGAAAATAAGGGATATGTTATTTAGATAATTAATTAAGGTATAAATTATGGCGTATTGAGATAATTGGATTAAGATAATCAATTGATTAATTAATTATGTGATGTCTATATATATTATTTGATATAATTAATGTTAGTTTAATTATGAGATATCTAGATATATGAGTTGAGATGACTAATGATAGATTAATTATGAGATGAGTAGATATATTATTTGATGTAATTAATTGTTGAATTAATTATGTCAAGTCATGGTATATGAATTGAGATTATTAATTGTAAAATTAGTTATGAGACAATTATATTGTTTATTTGAATAATTAATTCTTTAATTAATTATGGATAATGATATGTGGATATTGAATAATTAATTTATGAATTAATTAATTTAATTGACATGCTTAATTAATTGAGGAATTAGTTAAAGGTAATTCTGTGATAAACTAATTGTTGAATTTGTAATCAGAATGAGTTGATTAATTAATTATAGAATTAATTAATGATATTCATGGGATTAATTAATTTATAGATTAATTAAGGGATTGAATTTTATTATTTAATGGTTTAATTAAATAATGATATTGATGGGAGTGATTAATTAATTGTTTATTTAATTAATGTTTTTAATGTTATTAATTAATTTTCGAATTAATTAATATTATTGATGAGACTAGTTAATTATTTAATTAACTAGTGTTATTGGTTTGTTTAGTTAATTGATGAATTAACTAGATTATTGTTTTGATTAGTTAATTTTTGAATTAACTATAGTTATTGATGTGATTAGTAAATTGATGAATAAACTAGAGTTATTTATGAGGTTATATAATTGTTTATTTAACTGGCGTAATTATTGTGTTTAGAAAGTTGTAGAATTGGATAATAGTATTGAAGTTATTAATTAATTTTTGAATTAATTATTATATTTTATTTGATTAATTTATTATCAAATTAATTAATATTATTAATGAGATTAGATAATTATTTAATTAACTAGAGTTATTGATGTTATTAGTTAATTGTTGAATTAACTTGATTTATTCATGTGATTAGTTAATTTTTGAGTTAAATAGAGTATTTGATGTGATTAGTTAATTATTGAATTAACTAGAGAAGTTGATTAGATTAATTAATTGTTGAATTGATTAATGTTATTATTGTGATTAGTTAATTGTTGATTTAAGTAATGGAATCGATGTGTTCAACTAATAGTTGAATTATTAATGTCATTGGCGGGATAATTAACTGTTTAATTAATTATCTATTATTTAATAGTAACATTATCATTCAATTGTGTGATTTAATGAATGGAAACATGTTCATTCATCTGTGAGAAATTATGAATGTTAACGTGGTCGTTCAATAGTGTGATTTAATGAGTGGTAACATGGTAATTAATTTGTGTGAAATATACAATAGTAACATGATAATTCGATTTTGTGATTTAATGAGTGGTAACATGGTCATTCTTTTGTGAAATAAAAATGGTGACATGGAAATTTATACATGTGGAATCCCTTGGGGATAATTCAAATTCTGGTATGGGCCGAATCATATATTGAGGTTCGTGTGTCTACGGGAACCCATGGTTTTATGTTCTTAAATAGAGAATACTTAATAATGTGATAAACAAATTATTTAGGCATTATATGTATTATTATTTAAATTAAAGACGCTACTGTTGACTGGAATTGTTTTAGACACTGTTGGTGGTGGCCTACTAATTTATACTCACACCCTACTCGGGCTGCCTAATCGGTACCCAAATAGACCTTTTATTTTATGGATAGGTTAAGGAAAAAGTTTATGTATTAAATGTATGAGTTGGGATTAATTATGGATAAGAGAACTGGACATTAGTAAGACACTTTTAGAGACCCAATCTTGACATACTTGGACATTACATTTCTTTTGTGGAATACTTTATACATGACATAAATAGACCCACAATGACTGTATTAGTTTATTGTCTTTGGATACTCAGAACATAATATTTTAATCACGGAGAAAGATCTTCAACATCTCCTATAAAGATCATACTTTTTTTCCTTACCTAAAACCTTTCTTTAGATCCTAGGGAAAAGAAAACATAAAAAAGTGAGCTGAAATCCTCAGTAAGGGTAAACATGAAGAAAATAAAACAAACCATATATATTTTAATGTAAAAACAAGAACAAAATGTTTAAACATCAAAATGTTGAGTCATGAAATAAATATTGGTAGTATGTAAGGCATAGATCAAAAAGGAATATTAATCATGATAAAAAATTTGTAATAAAACCCATAATTGTGGAAAACCATTAAGCACAAAATATTATTTCTATAGTAGCCAAGGCATTGCTTCCAGGGCCATCATAGTGGATGAAGTTTATTAATGAAATCGGTTTACATGGAGTTCCATCCACTAAAACAAAACCGACTATTAGCGGCGGTTTAAACCAGTGCTATGGTTTGGCGGCAGTTTACAGAAAATACCACTAAATTGGGCGTCGATAATCTATTAGCGGCGGTTTTTTCCATTTCGCGGCGGATTAAGGGAAGCGTCATAGATGCCTCATTTTGCGGCGGTTTTCGTGACTTTAGCGGCGGTTTGACAGGTGCCAGATAATTTTTTATTCGCGGTGGTTTTAACCACCGCTAAATATAAACCGATTACATTTTGTGGCAGTTTTAACTGCCTATAATGGTTTACCAGTAAACCATTAGCGGAGGTTATAACTGCCGCAAAATGATGACCATTAAAGCATTAGCGGAAGTTAAATCTGCCGCGAAATGCTGAACAGAAAAAAAAATTACAGATTTGCTTCTACTGCCCCACTGCCATGAAAAACAAATCAAACCAGAAAATGGAATAGGAGACATCATACAAACAAATAAAATGTTATTTCTAACTTGGTATCCCCAACATGATGAAACAGGAGACATCATACAAACATTCTCCCATAACTCTATAGTGATAATAATCAATAATGGATCTATAGGGAAGCATTAAATCCATTCCAATAATTACATCATACAGTTACATGATGAGAAAGAATGAATTCCATATAAAAAAACATGTTCCTATCTGATGGGGAAAATAATTCCATCGGTGAACAATCATTTATTGAATAACCAATGAGGTTTATAGATTCTTAATGACACATAAATACACTATATAAAGGACCAGAGTCTCTATAAATGTATCAAATATAACATTGTATGATGCACTTGTGTCGAATAATGTAGAATCTATAGTAGAGGTTACTATATTAGTACCTCAAACAATAGATGGATTTGAATTATGCTCCCTATCATATGTTGAACGTCATTTAGTTTTCCCATACCTTGACTCTATGCTACAACCTAACTATTCTGAGTGGGATCACATTTCATGCACATTAATTCCTGAGTATAGTATCAACTATGTCGACTACCACCTTGGCCTTAGCAGTATGTGGTGTTATAGCTACATCCCTACTAAAAATTAAGAGGACCCACATAATAATGTGGAATATGTAAAGATCTTATCCCCCTAGGAGGAACTGGAGTAAAAGTTTTGAAGATGTGCAAGATATGACCCAAAATCATATAACCTCTGCATTCAACTATATACACCGTACATTGGGCCTTGTTGGTGTAATAAGGTACATATTTATATCGCAATAATTGTAAGGGCCTTGTTGATATCTCAGTAATTGTAAATACTTTTGTTTTTAGGTGATGAAGATTGGACCATATAATTAGGTAGATTGTATGCACAAAATACTCCAACAACACCTATGGAATGTTGTATTGTGGATTGGATAATGGCTATAACATGACTAGTATATTTTATTTAGAAAAATGGTTCTTTATATTTTTCCATAGAATCCTCAACCTGGTCTGACCAAAGTGGTTGTTTCCCCACTTCTTTATTGTAAACAATGGTATTAGAAGTGGTTTAACCTATTATATTAGAAGGAAACCGGTCCAAGTGTGGTTTGGATAATTACAATTCTCTTGGGTTGTCCTCTTATTGAGAAAGGATGTTAGTTGACAATATTGACGCATTAGGCATGACTAACCTCATTTTCCCAAGGGAATTGTGATAGGTGGTATTTCTCATTGTCAATACAACAAGGGGAGGACCTCCTTGATGAAGTCAACTGTCAATGTATATAGGACCTTCATAATGATTTTTATCATGGGGAGTACTACAATAACAACTTGAATTCAAGCCATAAGGAGAGTTCTGACAATGTGTACCCTGGAGAAAACCTTTTGGGTGGATGATAATAAGGGAAATAAATCCTTGTTTTTTGATCATCCTAACATTTATAGCATATTTTCGGTGCTGATCAGGATATTGAATCTCTTAATCAATCATATTCTAAGAATTAAGTGATACTTCATAGAAGGGTGTATGGGGAGGACCTTTATAGCTACTGGCAGCAAAGTAGATAAGGGGACCTTCGCAAATGAAACCTCTATTCTTGTAATTTGGTAACAAAGGAGTAGGATCCTGATCATCCATAGATAAACATATGAGGGTTCAAGAACATCAATATGAAGTAGATCAAGATCATAGACCAGATATTCATTTTCCAATCACCTTTGGTGTTTCTTCTTTTTGGATGCTCTCTTGTGGGTGATAGAGGTTTCTTTCTATGGATATCATCCTACATATACTTAATCTTGTTTGATTATCTCTCATGTCACTATGATAATTTTATGATAGGTCTATGGAATTTCGATTGGGATATGTTCATACCCTGTAGTGCCCACCGGGGTAGACCGATGACCTTTAGTTGGAACGGGGGTATGGTCCTGATCTGGTTGTCCATATAAGAAGGGATTTGGCCCATGACCTTCTTGAATGGGAGAAAAGATGTGTATCTTCTCTAAATCTCATCGTATTGTGTTAATGAGTCACCCAAATTATGGTAGAATAGTTGTGTGTCTTCCCTTAAACTATTTTTATACTATTCTAGGTGACTTTAGTGACCAGAACATGCATATTTTCTTATTCAATTGTTGGAGAATGTGTATGGGCTTGATCTTTTCCTCCATTTCATATAGGTATATACTGATGTTAATCAGGTCAGTGGGAAAGGATATGGGTATTCTTTATAGTTTTTACCAAAATATTTTTGGTAATTTCTTTGAATAATACCATATTATACCAACAAGTTTAGTAAATGTGGGAAAATGTGTCCTCTTGCTCATAGTTTTCCACCATATTTAGTTAGCAGGATTATATAGAGGGTATAGACGTAGCGCCATGTTCTTGGTTGATTATTCACTACCCTCGGTGTGTTTTCCTAACTACTTAGGTTTGGGAGACTTAGGTCAGACTCCCGAGGTAAACACACACATCATATAGAGGTTTTATTGCTTTGTAGCATTGGTGATGGTGAATGCTAGAAGGAGCCCTTTGGAGGGTCCCTTGTGCTATCTTGATGAGTCCATGAGTTACCTCTTGATCAACCTCCATATATAAGGGAGGAGAATGTTATTTCCTTCCATGTATATGACCATGAAATGGTTTTATATGGAAACTATTTACAACAAATTATGTTACACTGGTCATTATCATGTAGACATCTATAAGTGATTTTTGAGATGAATGGATTTCTTAGCTTCCTCTGAAGGTGGAAAGGTACCATTTAGGTGTGACTCCCAAACCAGTGAATTTGAGACCCAATGTTGAGGGTGCAAGGTTGATAATAGAGCCCTGGTTTTAAATGAGGATCCAAGGGGGTTCTAGTTGAAAGTTCCAGAATACTTATGAGAAACATTTACAAGAAATCCTCATGAAATCAGTATATCAATAAACAATCACATGTATAATCAATTGTATCCAATCCATGTTTGTCCACATTTCATATTTTGAGAGAGAAAAAGGATCCTAACATATGGGTGACACATGTATTTTGTTTAAGGTTCCATGTTAGGTTCACCATTTTTTCCAACTACTTTCATTGGTGAGTATATGATTCGTATCACATGATTAGGCTAAGCCACATTCCCATCATCCTCTTATGTTTGGTCTCTATACTACCTACTAGGATCCAATTTATATAACCAGAAAAAAATAACAAAAGGATCACTCTTTAGTCATCCAAAATCTAGACTACCAATTCAAACACAGGCCTAAATGGAGTGATGTATACCACACTCAAGAAATCAAGACATAAAATGAAACATCATAAATCAAAAAAATGCATAGAAGGAAACATGAGAAATCTAGAAAATGTTACTACATTGAAATGTTTGGTGGAAAATATGTGCCATACATGTTACATATACAAACCAACTATTCTAATATTTGTTCAACACATCAACAATACTACTACTCATGGTCTGATGATGCATCGTCCCTCTCTCCACCTCCATCTCCACTACCTGCTTCCACCTTTAAGAACATTATATTGAAAATTAAATATCCTTGCATATTTATAATTAAACTTAAAACAAATAAAAGTTTTCAAGATAAATGATTTTGATTTTTTGTGATTTACCTGCTCACCACTACTCGATGCACCACCACCGGGGGCATATCTGCTCATCTACTGATATATATCTGTCAACACTTTCTGCATAGCGGATATCTGAGCCCCTGGTCTTGAACTGTGGCTCGTAGAGAAGAAATGTCCCTTTGAGCATCTTCATGTATAAAATGACTATAACTAGGAGTAGATGAAGCTGGAATCCCTGGTGGCCTGCCAAAGACCTCAGATGGTATGATTCCCAAACCCATCTCGTGCACTCTACCAGGATGCTCCTTCCCAAGGACATTAGCAACCAGGTCATCCTGGGAGACTTAGTAGAACATCCCAGGACTGGCATCCCATATTTCATTAATTTTTACCTATAATTCAAATATCAATATATATTAACACAGTAAAAACTAATAATAAGTTATTATAAAAAAAATTGACTTCATAACCGAACTTCTTTGGCATGCTCATTAACAAAACTTTCATCTGTTTTTTTGTGAACATCTGGCCAAAGTTTGGTTCAGGATGCTTTATGCCCTAAACTCTGTGACTGCATTAAAAAAATATAAATCAACAATTCAATATGTTAAATAGATAATATTGTATTATAAATATTTAAACTAATTAAAAGATTACCATTGACATTCGGCCTCTAGAAAATCTTTTTGACCCCACAATGTGCTGGATGACTTGACTTGCCCGGTTTGATGCATTCTGTCTTGAGAGATCCTGAAATAAATAAAATTCAATTTAATATCAATGTATTCAATGTAATATCCTCTTCATATACATGTATAAATGTAAAATGAGGATAATATAATAATATATATTTCAATACCATCCGCTTCTCATCATGATTTCCATCAACAAGAACTTTCCACTGTTCTTTCGGTACCCCACTGGGTATCTTCTCATACATTTGCTGCATGGTCAAAGAAGTATTGTTGAAATCACACCATGACCTCCATTTGAAATCTTCCCATTTTTTACCAAGATTTTTCAATGTCCACTTTCGTGATATCACATCAGCAATGGTAAAGTGGAAGAACATCTGTATAAAGAAATTCATTTTGAACATATTAGTAACATGACATTCAATTAAACCATAACATAATAAAATTACCTTTATCTAAGAATCAAAAACATCATTTTTCTAGTTTGGAGAAATATGACTCCAATC
Organism: Viscum album; assembly: GCA_963277665.1. Classification (NCBI taxonomy): domain Eukaryota; kingdom Viridiplantae; phylum Streptophyta; class Magnoliopsida; order Santalales; family Viscaceae; genus Viscum; species Viscum album. The sequence continues at coordinate 2,013,104,582 of OY728126.1, forward strand.
ATCATATGAAATATGTAGGGAAATTGGTTCCGCTGCCAACTGACCTATAATTTGGCCAAGTAACCCAGCGGCATCATCCGTTGGGTCCCCATAAGAATCAAATGGCATGACAATCTTCTCGCCATTCATGTTCCAAATAGCTAAACTTTTTATGTGTATTTCCACGGTTTCATTTTTCTCATCTGCAATGAGAAAAAAATTAGTATAAACAAAATGAAATAAATTTATTTAATTAAAATTTGTACCTATGACTGTGACCCTCTAGAATGTATTTGATGAACTGGAAGGGGAGTGTTGCTTCCCCACTACTGAGGCTCCTATAGGGGGAGTCGATGACTCATCCTCTAATGAGACATCCACAGATTGTGTCAGAGATGGTGTAGGGGGAGATAGTTCTGGGGTGTAGGCATCTGGTGCCTCAGATGCCGTGGGGACAAACAGATCATCATCTGTCACAGAACTAGATGAAATAGTGTTCCGCTTCCTCCTTGGCATTCCTATCATTTAATCAAATAAAATTAAGTTCAGAATATATATTTCAAAAAATGTATGCACAATAAAAAATTTAAAAATTATAATAGATTCCCAGTACTAACAATATATATATATATAACAATGATAATGAATGACTTCAGAAATGAAACAAGTAGTTACTGAATGAATAAATAATTGTACATACAATAATTTTCCCCTTCAACCATGTTGGTTTCCTACTCCATTTCTTCATTCACTTCATTCATCCTGTCTAGAATAATATTTTCAATATCATGATGGAAAAATAATTCTGCTTCCTGTTTTTAATGTAATTCAATTGAAGAGGTAAAATCTTCCACTCCATCACCCATATTATACAAATCTCTTTGTATTACGTGAGTAACTACACACCACCCTTCATGCACAACATCATTCACATAATATACCATTTTTTCTTATGATGCTAAGATATGTGTATCATGCAGTTCACGATCACCAACATCAATCAAGCGAGGGAATTTTATAGAAGTAACTTTCAAGGAATCTCTTTTAACACCTCTGATAATATCGACCCATTTACATTTGAATAAAACAACAAACAAATGCTCGTGGTAATTTAATTCAATAATATCATGTAGCTTTCCATAGTATCCCACTTCAGAAAGTGTAAATGTACCACTATTTTTTGTTTTCAAACTGTCTTCTCGATCGACTGTACGAAATCTAAAGCCATTCATATTATAAGCGTCGAACTTTATAACTTGTTTTATAGGACCTCTAGAAAGAAACTTCAAATCTTCTGACAAGTCTGCTTGAATATCAGTATTCATGATCAAAAAGAAGAAATATAATTTAAAAGATTTACAAATTGTATGTGTCAAACTAATATTCGTATTTATTGCAATATTTATAAACTTACACATCGTGCAAACCATTCTACTAGCTCTTTATTCACAGCTTTCATTATATCTTTCTCATTTCGTGTTCGACCTCTCATTTGTCTCTTTGTTTGTATACTCAAATCTTCAATAAATGGATATGAAATTTCACTATTCAGAAGCACATATCTATGGGCCTGTAATAATTCCAATTATGTCAGTGTCACATATGAGGTCCTCCCAACTAACTGGCCAATAGCAGGAAATATTTTTGATTTCTGATGGATTTGAGATTGAGTTGATGTGTCTTCAACATGTCCAACTCGATTAAATCTTGTCTCAATATCATCCAACTATCGGGAACAAAAGGTGAGACACTCCTCAGCCAAATAGCCTTAAGTAATAGAGCCTTCTGGTTGAGCTTTATTTCTCACGTATGTTTTCAAATGCCCAATATATCTAAGAAATAAAATAAAAATATTATGCATTTATTTAAATGAAAAAAATTATTTACATAACTAGAAACAAATAAATAAAATACCTCTCAATTGGATACATCCATCGATAATGAACGGGGCCTCCTAATTTATCTTCTTTAACCAAATGTACAGTTAAATGCATCATGACAGTAAAAAATGATGGAGGAAAGATCATCTCTGTTGCAGAAAGCGTCAATATAAACCTATCCTAGAGGTTGTAAAGCTGAAATGGGTGTAGAGATTTCTCACATAATTTCTTGAAATATGTGCAGAATTGGAGTACAACAGTAGTAACTTTTTCAGGTAATAATGTATGAAATGCCAATGGTAGTAACTGTTGTAACAAAATATGTGAATCGTGACTTTTAAATCCATATAACTTACGATTCTTCAAGTCAACACACCTAGAGGTGTTACTCTAATACCCATCAGATACCTTCACATTCTATAAAATTCTAAGGAACGTATCTTTATCCCTATTTTTCATTGAAAAAATGGCTGGAGCATACTTTTCCATATCATCTGGATAGAGATCACGTTTTATGTTCATTACTTGTATGTCTTTGCGAGCATTGAGATGATCCTTCAACTTTCCATGCTCATTAAGTAATGTGAAAATCAAATTATCACATGCATTCTTCTCAATATGCATCACATCAAGATTGTGTTGCAAAAAATTACATTCCCAATACGGATGTTTGAATAATATACTTTTTTTCTTCCATTTTTGCGTTCTGATTTCACTTGATGATGCACTTCAGACTCGTTTTCTACTATAATTCAAATGGTGAACCTTCCCAAATTCTTTTTCAACATTTTCAAGATGTTTCAATATTTCAGAACCGGTTACCAACTTTGGAGGTGGTCTAAAATCAATGGAACCATTATATTTTTATTTGTTCAGCCGAAATCTATGAGATGCATCAAGAAATATTCAATGGCACTAGAAGCACCATTTTCTACTGTGAGGTAGCCATTTGGCCTAAAAATCAATGTTACAAACGGGACAAAATAAACCCGTAAAAGTGTTCCAACTAGATAAATTCCCAAGCCCAGGGAAGTCATTAATGGTCCACATTAAAGCAGTATGCATTTTGAACATTGTTTTAGAAGAAACATCAAATTTCTCAACACTGTTTCTCCATATCCCCTACACTTATTCCATCAAAGGCTGCAGGTATACATCAATATCATTTCCAGGCATTTATTTTCCAGGAATAATCGTCGACATGATAAAATATATTTGTTGCTTACAAATCCACAGAGGAAGATTATAAGGGATCAAAACAACTAGCCAAATGCTATAACGGTTACTCAAAGTCCCAAATGGGTTGAATCCATCGGCAGCCAATCCCAATCGAACATTACTAGGATCAGCTGAGAAATCTGGATGTAATGAATCAAATGTCTTCCACAATTGGGAATCTCCTGGATGTCTCATTTACCCATCATTTTTATTATCTACAAGATTCCACTTCATGTGTTCGGTGGTTTTTGATGACATGAATAATCTTGACAATCGAGGCTTCAAAGGAAAGTAACGCAAAACTTTTGCAGGTGTGTTCCTTTTCTTCTTCTCCATGAAATTATGTTCAGTAAAACTATAAGGCCCCAGCCTTAAACCTTACTTAATCTTGAGTTATTACAAGATTTCACATTGAGGATCTTTTCAGGTTTAGAGTTTTGGAGAATTAGATCATGAAACTTGCATTACATTCCACATTTAAACAAAGTGGTTACATAAAAACAGTATTCATTCTTCCCATCAACGGGAACATATTTAAAATATAACACGGATTCCTTATTGACACATCTTTGACACTATCATCACATCATGTACCTTTCCCTTGACCTGTGAAAAACATTTCAAAAACTTGGGATGAGCATAAAAAGATCAGTAAGAGTTATAAAAATATGTAAAGGAAACATGAGTTCATATATACATAAGAATGAAATCATACTTTACCCATAAAACAAAGGCACTTTAACATACCTCATCAAACCATGAATAAATCATAGAAATCATAAGACATAAAGGTAACTTGAGGCATTCATAACATTCTTACGTAGGGAGTAACCCTTTGGTTACGTTTGTAATACCCATCACAGTATATTCCCTAAATCTCTTCGGAGAAACCTTAAGGTTTCACTCCTTCGCGTTACCCAATGCATTGGAGAGCTATATCAGGCTCACCCGCCCATAGTTTATCACGGAACCACCCGTTCTTCATAACAATGCCCAAGAACCATAACATAATCGTATCACATAAAACATGAATAAAGGAAACATAACATTTCCACATTTCAATCACAATATAACATTTTAGGATATTGAAATAATGAATCCATTCAAAAAGAAACCATTTCCAAAACCATTTAAAACATATAATAAAGAGATTTTTGAATCAAAGTGTCCCATACCACCTTGAAGCTTTTAACATTTTAAACCATTAATATCCTTATAAATAAATCCTTAAAACCATTTTGAAAACATGGATATTAATAAGAACAAATAATTAAAACATTTAAAACGATATTCTGGTAAAAGGGGTTTTACCAAAATTAGAGACACTTGAATACAATAATTGAGGAATAACAATTAGTCAGAACTTTATAATATCATGAGAATAAAAGGATTCATGATATAATACTCCAAAGGACAGTATATACACCATATAAGAGTGAATTGGTGCATAACAACAATGAACCCTCAATAGAAATGTCAAATGTGATGAAATCCCTTATAAAGAAGGTATCCTTAAATTAAGGACAAATCAATCTCAAAATATGTGTGAAAAATATAAATACACCCAATATAAGTGGATATTAAGTGTAAAACAATAAAAGTTCATTCACACATATTGAATGGATGATATATTCAATGACTACATGTTGAACCCAAAGAAATCGAAATTGGGTTAAAAAGTTCCCTTGACAGCCTAACGGCATCACATCAAAATGAGTTGATGAGAGATAAAAAGTGTATCTCATCACTTGGAAATCAAATTTACATCAATAAGGATATATGATAACATATCCCAACATAACAATATGTAAATTAAAAGACCCAACAAAAGAATTCTTTTAAAAAAGAGGAGGGTGAAAGGTTCCCTTACCGACTTGGGTATCTTTCAAAACATACACCCCATGAAAGAAGGACAATAGATCATTGATGTAAATACTCATAAATGAATGTATATGACACAAAGAGTAGAATAATGGGCAGTACATGCACCACTCAATGGAATTTGTGGCAAATGTAGCATAAATCTCACGAGAATAAAAGTGAGATGAAAAATCCCTTACGAAAACTCAACAGCCTAACGACGCCACTTAAAACTTCCAAAATGGATTGATGAGATCAAATAGAGTATCCCATCATATTACAATATAATTTACAGCAAGAGGAATATAAAAGAAAATCCCCCAACATAACAAATAGGAGCTTAGAAGAAGTGACACAAAGGAGAGTACTTAAAAAGAAAGAGAGAGGTTAGATCTCTTACGAAAGTTCGGCAGCCTAACGACGCCACTCAAAACTCTCAAAATGGATTGATGAGAGAGAATAGGGTCTCTCATCACATGAACATAAAAATTACAGTAGGATTAATATAAAAGAACATCCCAATCATAAGAAAGATGAGCTTAAAAGAAATGACATAAAAGAGTGTACTTATAAAGAAAGAGAGTTGTAGGATCCCTTACCTCGGGTCCGACTTGACTCGATCGTTCTTTAATCTCCTGAATAATAAACTTGAGTTAATTTCTAATTCCTTAAGAACCCTTTTTCAAGTTCATTATTACTTTTATACCACTTATTACCATGTCACAAACATTATTTAATCATTTAAGTTAATAATATTTGTTTTGCCGATATTTGGTTCTTAAGTCGAAAGTGGTCTTCTTACAATTACATGTTGTTCGTGTGGCCAAATGTTTATTATATCCAGAATTGTATTCATTATGTAGATATCATATATGTCATATATATCCAGTACATTCATGCATTTATAACATTACATAATCATTTAGAGGTAAGAAATGAAATGCACCGTTCATGGATACGGTAAGCCGTACGTACGCATGAACGCTACTTTCATTTCTATTTCGTATTTTATAGAATGGAATAATAATGATATAAAGGTATATTATAATTCCAGTATAATATCATATATAATATCATATTTCCATCCTTTATACATCCCACATATGGTATTTAACGAATCAAATCACTTTGAGGGGGTGGTAGTCCGCACTTCCTTAAATGAAGATATCGCGTATACCCATAATGGAAGCCATAAAGGTAAGACAAAAATGAAAAATACAGAAGCATAAATAAAACATAAACATATTATATATCATATATAAAAATAGTGACATCATAATGGCCACCTTTGAAGGTGTTAAATGAGTATTGAACAATCATCGTTTCGGGAGGCAGAATTTCGCCATCCACGGAAACTGTATGTTCTTTAACCATTTGATGTAGTTGTGTGATAGTGTAGCATGAATAAATCTTATAAAAACATCCTAGTATATTGAATATACTTTTTTTGTTACAAGAGAAGTAAATAAAAAGAGTTTAGGGGGTTGGAGAAGCAAAATAAAACAAATGAACATGAGAGAATGAATTACCTTTAAAAGTGTAACTCCTTTTGATTTGAGCCTAAAGGCTTCCTTTGAAATGATTCTTCCCAAAGGGAATCCTCTAGGATGAGGAGAGGGATGTGGGTAGAGTAAATGGGCAGGGGTTGGCCGAGCCAAAGGCTTGAGGAGTGTGTTAAATGAGGTAGAGGTGGGGGCCTTTTATAAGAGGAGAGGAGGGGTACTTTTGGAAAGTAAGAAATATTACTTTATTTGAAAACGTGTTTCGGTTTTAAAAGGTCCCAAATTGATAGAATTCGTGGATAAGGTGATAAGGCTTCGAAATACACTCATCCAATTGGTTTTGGCCATGTTTAGGTTGTAGATGTTTCATTATCTTTCCATTTTAATTAAATCGTCAAATAATGATGTCATCGCTGCATCATTATTATGATATAAATAATTTAATTTCTTTAATGTCTAAAAATTATAAAACAAATACTATGATATAGGAAATATTTTTATCTTTCCAATTACTATTTATAATAAAAATTTGGACTTGTATAACCCCACTTAAAAATTGTTTTCGTAAAACATATTATGTTTGTGTCATTTTCACTTCAACATTAAATAAAAAGTAATTTATGTCATTTCCCAACAAAAGTGGATCCATGGGGTCCCCAAGTTGGCCCATGGCTTGTCTTGGTCGGACATGACTCACCCAATAGGTGTAGGACAAGTGTCATAGTGTTTCCACATTCTTATAATATCATTTTTACCTTAAACTACACTAATTACCACTAATCGCGATTAAAAACTTAATAAGTTACTATTCACCAAAAAATTATTTTAATCTCATTGAACCAAATTTTACTTCTTAATGACAACCATGTATGTCGGATTTTTGAAAATCAAAACACAATTATGGCAAAATTTCATTTAAATGAAAAATCAGTTTTTATAAGTACCACTTAGTGGTTTCACTATTCATCAAAAATTGAAGTTTTTCAGAAAAATCCAAAAAATTCACCCTAAGCTATAATTGATATTCCGAATTCAAAAATGAAGTCTGTTTTACAAAATTCAAAACATATTAGTCACATTAATTAATTTAATAATTAATTCCCGCTGTCAGCGCAAATAGCGTGTTTTCATAAAACAATAAGTATCAAAAGATTGACACTAGTTTAAGTCTGATTTCAAAGTGAAATTAATTCCAAAGACCACTATTGGATTTAATGGTAAAAATATTATCAAATTTCACTTTAAAAACAATTCAAAATATTATCTAATCATATAAATAAATTATATTAAAAAGAGGTTTTGAATTAAAACACAACATTTTACACTATTCATGTAAAAATGAACTTTATCGGAAAAATACCAAAAAATTACACAAAGTAAAATTTGATGTCCTGATTATTAATAAGAGTTTTATTTGGTCCAAAAGAATATTTACGAGTGAACAAAACTATATTTAATGACGGTTCTCCATCAAAAGGTGATAAGTGAACCTTTAGTGAAAACTAGGGCATATACGCCAAAAATTGAATTCTTTCCGTATTTTAAGCCTTTATCTTTTATTGTATAAATGTAAAAATATTTAAGAACATATATAATCTTATTTTAGTTATTTCTATCCATTCCCGCCAATACAACGGCTACATATTAACTACCATTTAAAATAATATTATTTTATTATTAGAGTGCAACGTAAGATTCCCAAGAAACTCGTTGTTGCATGTTGGGTACGCCATCGAGCATAGCTTCCCCTTTAAAGTCATTTCAATATTTTATTCACAAATATAGATAAATATGAAATGTCATATTCTTTATTTACCTGGGGTGTTACACAAACTTCTAACATCACCCTTTAACTTCCACCTAGAAGAAGAACATTTCTTACAATTCTGTCTACTAGAATCCTCTCCCTAATAAAGCATAGAATCATTGGGACACGCATGTTTTTTTTGTATAATTCAGACCAAGATTGTTAACAACTTTTTTCATATCATAAAAAGATTCTGGGATTTTTGCTTCAGGAAATGAATCACGAATCAATTCCAATAACATGGACATTGCCTTATTTGTAATTCTACATAGACATTTGATATGGTACAACTTCATGAGAAATGAAATCTTTGAATATTTCAAAAACCCACTATACAACTCTTGATTTCCATCATCAACTAAATCATAAAACACATTTTCCTCACTGAAGTTTTCCCTTATATTTGGCTCAACAGAATCAAGAGGAGGATCCAATGATATGTTACAATATTGATCTACTTGTGTTATAGTCTCAAATACATCACTTGTCACGTTGCAATTTGTAGCACCATATTATGGTTGTACTGATATGTTTTGATGCTCATAATGGTGTCTTGCAGTGCCGAATGCATCATTTATGAGGTTTTGCATTTCATTTTACATTGTCGATGAACTTGGGACCTCGTTCTATGGATTAACATCAGTGCTCAATCTCTCGGTATTGTTCGATTCTCCATTCCAATTCCAACACAAATATTGACCATGGAATTGCTTCAATATTAAATGTTCATAAAATTCATCTCTCTTCAACCATATTCTAAATTTAGATGTAGGACATGGAAATCTTATTCTCCCTTCAATGGATCGATTAGAAATTGAAAAATCTAAAAACTCATTCAAACCCTTAACATATTGAGGTGTGTTCCTTGGTAATGTGATCCATATTATATCCATGTATATAATAATGTGCCTACACAATAATAATAAAAATTAAAACACATAGTTACTACTAAATAGAGAAATAGATTCATATATACGATAGTGTAAGATTACAGAAACATAATATAATAAAGATGACCCATTGATCATAAAGTATGCATAATATAATAAAGATGATACATTGATCACATCTACCACTTACTTACCATGCCTGGACAAACCGAACAAGTCTGGTCCCTAGGAGACAGCATCAACGCCTCATTGAGGAGCAGTAAGAATATTGGGTTACACACGTATTATAACACTATCGATCACACATTTATGTGTCCTCAAACAACACCCCATTGAAAGTGGTGTCATTGAACACAACAAAGAGGCACGATTTTCATACCATTAGTACAACGACATTACTAGAAATATTTATCCCTTATATGACACCCTTTGAGACTTATCGCAGGCTAGCTTGGGTACCCAGATTATGGGTAGCCTAGGTCAGTTCATGAAAATTGATCATGTTTCATCACTATTTATGTTTTTAAATATTTTCACTATCTATTTGAATTTACCACTTTCTTTTAGTTTGATAGTATTTATTATTTCCTTGAATTTGGAGAGACCTTTTTTATTCATTATATCATTAGGTTGTGCAATTTTAATTCATCCACTTAGATTTCCATGGTGGAGTTCTCATTAAAATATCTTTTAAAAACTAATGAATGATGTATGTTATTTCACTTAAATATGTTTTGTGTTTAGTACTATAAAAATTTATCTTCAATATTTCAAACAACTCATATTAAAAAAATCATGCAAACCATAAAACATGAATTTGATATAATACAAAAGACATGTCCAATTTTTACTTCAAACATTTATGTATATTTCAAGTCCTAAGCTCTGTTAATTTGAAGTAATTATTTAGAAATGAATTTACAAATTTAACCCAAACTATAACACTTAATTCAATCATAATAAATTTAAAATATTTAGTAAGTGACACTAGTTCGGAACTTATGAAGATCTTTGCTAACATGTTTTAGAATCCCATAGTGATAAATAAAATGTTCTTACTAAAGATATCGTTCGGCATGAGTATGTAAGAAGATAAGTTTATTATAAATCATATTAACATCATCAACATGATAATAATTCAATTGGAGTTATTTAAGGTGGATTTCAAGGATCTGGAATGGGTGTTGTTGTTACTATCATCAGCACTTGAATCTTGGAATGGAATGATCACCACTATGAGTAACTTGAGTAGAAATAATGACCTGTGTTTATGGACAGTTTGGTTTTTTATTATTCCATATACCATAGGAATTTTTCATCATGATATGACTTCTTATGACTCTATTTATGACATATCTAGATGCTTTAATAGCCTAAACTAAAAAATTAGGGATGTTATATTCACAAAACATTTTTCTAGTAATTAATTTTATGTTATTATTCCTCCCTTCAACAACTCTATTTTATTGAGGTTTCTTAGGAGTAGATAAGGTATTCTCAATAAAAACATTGATAAAAATGAATTTAATTCATTATTATCAACCCCCCATGGTCACATCTCAAAGATATAATGAAACCATTTTTTTCATTTTATTAGAGCTTGAAAAAAATATAAAAATAGATCAAGTTTCAATCTTATGATTCAAAAAATAAACCTATGTAATTTCTAAAAAATAATCAACTAATACATAAAGAAAATATTTTCCACCTAGGCATGTAGTTTTAAAGGGGTAAAAAAATCCATGCGAATATGTTTAAATGGAATACATTTAAGAATACATTTAATTAGTTTAAAATATGTTTCATTTTTATTTCCCATTTTTCATGCATCACATAGTTTATTTTTTTCCAATTTATGTTGATGTAAATATTAAGTGAAATTTTCATAGATAATTTATTAAATGACTAAATGTAAAAATGTCCAATTCTCTTATGAAAAAAACTAAGATTCATCTATTTCTTTATTCATATAGTTCATATTCTGTTTACATAATGAATTCAAGGTGTAAACATTTTTGGTTATAGATTATATAAACTTACACCTTTTATCTTTAAAAATGGAACATGAATTGTTAGAAAAATCAACTAACTAAGAGACGTGATGGATGAGATAGATTCCCTTCACATTCTCAAAACAGCACAATGGAGCTAACTAAGAGACATGCTGGGAAGAAATTCTTTCAAAATAAATTAGCGTATAGCCTAAAATAATAAATGGATGGTAGGAATATATACAAGACTAGGTTAAGCACCTCTGATCGCTAGGAGAAGGGGGGTCGCAGGTCATCAGGGTCTCTGGTCGTGGGGTCTGATGGAGACGCTAGTCGCGGGGTTGTCGGAGACAGAGGTCGCAGGTCGCGGGGTTACCAGAGACGGAGGTCGCGGGGTCGCAAGACGGTTGGGGGTCGCGGGTTGCCGGGGGGGTTTGGGGAAGAAGGGAGGGTGCGGGGGTCGTGAGGTATTGGGGTCGAGGTGGGCATAGGAAAGGGTCTGGATTTTTAAAAAAAATTATGTGTTTCGTAGCAGTTTATTAAAAACTTCCGTGAAACCTTTCGGCAAAAACGTTTAGCGGCAGTTTTGTGAACCGCAGCCACAAAACTTCCGCTAAACCCATTTTTTATTGTAGTGAGCCATATATTATTGAACTATATTTACTTTTCATTACATCCATGCATATCTCATGATAAATAAATATTTACCCAATTCATTAGAGGGATATATAGATCTCACCCATCTCATAATGAAATCATTTTTACATGTGTCAAAAAATCAAAACCCATTCATCATAGCATAACCCAAGAAATAAAATGGGTTCCTTAAACACCAATCCATCCTAAAATAATCCATATAAAATATTATTCCATCATTAACACAATCAAATCATATTAAAAATAGGGATGGAAAAATAAGCTATTTAAAGTCTATCATCTTAGATGGAAAATAATATTGATAAACCACATGAACTTAGTTCTTGATGAAAACATCCTTTCTTCTTCAAAAATGTTTTCTTTTCTCAAAATTCAATGATATTTTAAAAGAAAATAAGTTAGTTTAAAATAAACATGAAATATTTTAGAGTAATCTTCGTATAAATAAGGCATCATGAAGATGTAAAAACAAGTTCATGCCGTAAAAGTTAGAAAAACATTCTCCTCATACTTTTTTTGGAAAAGTCAAAAAGTACCTAGTATGCAAAACAAAAGAAACATTCCATCCATGCCATCTAGTAAAAGTAAAAAATGGTTAAAATGAATTTAATCTTACATAGAATAATAATAAACATTTTATGATAACATTATTAGAAAACAATACATGAATGATAAATATATCCCTAGAAAATACTTACATATAAATAATCTTGGATAAAAATGAGATTTCAAAATTATCCCTTACCAGTTATAATCAGTGGAATCAAATGCCTCATAATATAAAGAAAATTACATTCATATGTAAATTTCATAACATTCATAATAAAAATCATAAAATATTCATGGGAATCAAAAACACCACACATAATAAATAGGTGGTGTTTAAGGCATATGTCACACAAAAATAGAATTGAGATGAAATAATCCCATACCATAGGTCTGATATGCTTAGTATGTATCTAAAACTCATGTATGATGGTTTAAATAATTTTACTGATTTATTACATTATCATAATCAATTTTATGATAACATTTATATTCATATTTTTATCCACTTTCGAATAACATTTTATTGTAACTCGTCATTCGGGTATTAACTGCTTTATGTTCTTATTCATGTTTTGTCGGATAAGTTCTTATTTCTATTTTTAGGTTATAGTTATATCATTTACCACATGGTATTATTATAATATATATCATATTTATTTATTTAATTCTTTTATATCATAATTATTTAATGATGATTATGTAGAATGGATCACATCGCACCGTGGAGATGGTAAGCCATACATACGCACGAGCAACGATATCGTTCCCATAATTGATGACTGGTATAGAAGTGGGTGGTTTATAATATCTATGAACTAGTATCATGTTATATTAATCATATATAGCTATTATTTCCACCATTATATCCATCCTTGTAGGGTGGTGGTGAAAAATCAATTACACCAGGGCATGGATACGGGAAGTCGTACGTACGCAAGTGCGATGATTTTGTATTTCATAGGATGGATAAAAGGTCAAATACGGTTGTATAATATTTATAATAAAATATAAGTATATTAGTGATACTTTTATTATTACTTTATAATTAAACAACAAATTAAGAAGAAGTATAAGAAAAAAAGAAATTTGAAAGAATCGATAGAATAGATTACCTCTTCATCGACGTGCCTCCTTTAAATTTCTTATTTGGGCACTAGAGTTTGCCCTTGGAGAATACCAGCATGTATATAATGTAACTAGAGAAGTTTATAAGAGAAATGGGAAGGTTTTTTCAAAAATTTAAGGATCAAAATGTACTGAATAAGGGAGGGATAAAGTGCCCTTTTAAAAGAGAGGAGAGGGGCACTTTTGGAAACTCTCAAAATATTAATTTATTACAAATTAAGTTTCTATTATAAATGGTCCAAACCTTATTTAATTATATGATAATATGAATTTTATTTTGATAGAAATAATCCAAAAAAATTTAGAAAAGTTTTGAATATTTTTTTAACCTTTTCATTTTGGTTTAACCCTTCTTTTACAATTTTTAATCTTACTGTGATATCATGTTATTTACACATTGTGGGTTAATGTAATTACAATATCATTTCAAACGACCAAAAAAAGTTATTTATGAAATATTTGGACTAATATTAAACATTTTTTTTGAATCTTATATATTTAGTAATTTAATATCATTTAATAAACTATTTTAAGTTTTAATTTATGAATTTTGTCAATTTTGGATACTATTCATACTTGACATTTTTTAAAAATTCATAAAAACATTATTACATCGAAAAAAAGGAATTAAAGCATCCCTAATATGTCAATTGAATCCAAATAATTCGTGGATGACATCAAAATGTTCAAATTATATTTATTTTAATATTTATAAATTCATTTATTTTATTCCTTCATTAATGAGGTAATCCCGACATCATAATTGTGTCATAAATAAATATATATATCTAATGTCTAAAAATTATAAATAAAATACCATTATGTAGTAAATATGTTTATATTTATAATTAATATATATAGACATAGATATCAGTTATATAATCCTATATTAAAATAGATTTAGTTAAATATATATGTTTAGGTTTTAATTATTATTACTTTAAATTAATTCTTATAAAATGTCATTTTCTTATCCAAGTGAATCCATGGGGTCCAAAAATCAATCCAAGGATAAACATGGTCCAAAATTTCTTATCCAATAAGATTAGGACATGTGTTAGGATAGTTTAATATTACAAAAATATTATTTTTTACCCATATTTACCAGATTTAACCTTTAACGATGGTAAATAAAATAATTACTGAAGTTTTCATTCATAATGTCCAAAAATTAAAGGTACCTATTTACAAAATTGGAGCCTTATGATTACAAATATTGTATCCATTTTTCAAAATTAATAACACATAATTTTCATTAATTAATTTAATATTAAGTCTCATTGTCAAAACCAAAAAACAGGTTTTTAATAAGTTATAACTATCAAAAGATTGACATTTTTTATACCCAATTTAAAAGTAAAATTACTTATAATGACCAATATTGGATTAAATGAAAAGTATATAATCTAATTAAAGTTAAAAACTAATTAAATAGATAATCTAACAATATAAATAAAATAGATAAAAAGGCAGTTTCGAGTTAAATGCAATATTTTTCACTATTCATCAAAATTTTAATTTTATAATAAAAATACCACAAATTCAAAAAAAAAAGTAAATTTTTGTTTCCCTATTAAAAATAAGAAGTTTATTTTTTTCAAATTCAACTTATAAAAGTGTCAAAACTATATTTAAAATGGGAGCACCTTTAAAGGGTGGTAAAACAACACTTTTTGATAAAACTTCCTTTATTTGAAAACAATTGAATTTCTTCTCATATCATGTTATAGAAAATGTGTAAGATGAACTATAATGATATATAAAATTAAAATTGTGTTTAATACTATTCATAACGGCTAGTTTATATAATATTATAATAATATATCATTGTTTAGTGAAACTCGGTATTGCGTACAACACAAGCTATCAAGAAAGGTCGCTCTTGCATGTAACACAAGCCATGTCAGTATTGAGTGTAGTGAAATCTTCCTTTGTTGTTTTTTATGACATAATCGAAGATTATATCAGTTATAAAATAAACAAAATCTATACTCAGTGTTGCAATAAATGAATTCTATAAAAAGAACTTGAAATTGTGTGTAACATAAGCCAACTATATTGTTGTGTAAACTTTAAGCTAATAATGTGTTATGTATAGTGCAAGATAATACTGGTTAATTATACAACACAATACATTAAAAAAATTAAAAAAAATATCATATAATCTTGGGGTGTTACATTCTACCCTCTTTAAAATGAAATTTCCCTCAAAATTCATCGAGGTTATAAATGGTTTAGTACTTGATGGTTTCTTTCATATAATCCCACATCATAAATGGTAATACTAAAACTTAATTTTAAAAAGAAAAGATAAAAACATAACGATTACCCAAATTAACTCATCATCGAGTTCCCACATAGGAGAACATAGGTGGGAATTGAAAACATGGATATAGAAGATTAATCTAACCATCAGCTTCAGATGGATAATGATAGAGAACATAATTTGGGTAAATTTAACTACTAGAAAGCCGTAAATCAATGATTATTTAAAGGAACATCTGATTCATCAGATAATAAGTTACTAGGGTAATATTTTTTGGTTTTCAAGATCATTTTCCTAATTTTAAATAATTTATTTCAAGAGAATAAATTCATACTTGATTTTAGTACCGTTGATTGTTCCCTAATAAAATTACACTTCATATATTTTTTAAATAATTTAAGTTGAATTTTTTATTCTTGAAGAGTTAGCAGATCATGCGATAGAATGATAGGTCACCCTATCTGTCTCTACAAAAATGTTAGAACAAGTTCTAAAATATTCCTAAGTCCACCTATAGTGTGACAATACATTAATCCAACAAACATGAACCGAAATATAACTTATACTATCTATAAGTGGATAACATTACAATACTTCAAAAATTTGAAAATATAAAACTCTAGAATAAGGTGAACTAAATTGACTTAACATTTGTCCCCAATATCTCATTTAGTAGTTCTTGGTTGTCACATTCCAAACATGTGAATACCTTTATCAGTGATTCTCTTTAAACATGATTATAACATGATTTTACATAGAACCATAGAGAAAACATGAATTTGATCAAAATTTAACTCTTTCCTCACACCAAAAATACCAAAAATCCAAACCATGATATAATATTGTCCGTATATCAGTCATGATCATATTATTACTATAAAACATCTCATTATATCCTTATCCCTTTATTTTTTTTCATATCATGTGATTTCCAAAAATATTTCATTCACTTTACATGGTTACAGGTACCATATTTTTATTGAAATCCACAATAAACCAATAAATAGATATTCCAATATTCCGTAATGCTATAAATGACATTCCACAACACTATTTTGGAATCCCATTACATAAAAACTTAATCATTCCACCACAATGTTGTCATACTAAACATCACTAATAGTGATCGCATGTGACTTCTCTTTATCTTTTTCCTTAATAGGTTGCTGACGTTGATCTTCATTAACCCTTGGATGAGGGAATTAGTTAGCATAATGCCCCATTTACTTTCACTTGAAGCATTGAAATGTTGGTCATGCGTTCTCTATAGTCTTTACTTTATTCACACCATTAGAAACATTTTTTCAATTTCTTCGGCACACATCTGCTCGATGACCTTATTTTCCGCACATGAAATATTTTCTATTCCCTTTATGAATATCTCTACCATGCCTCTTTCCACACTTTGATAATAACGAAATATTCATATTATTTTCACCATTGGTTTTTAGATTTTTCCTTGAACTCCATCTTTAGTTTGTTGTCAAAACCATTAAACAGATATGTGACTACAACTTCAAATTCTACATTAAAAGCACAAAACACAATCTCTTTAGAGCTATTAATTTATATTATAGATAATTCCCTTTTAAGACTTGGTTTTAAGCCACTGAAGAATCGATCAAATTTACTATCAGGTTGGATGATAAATCAAGAAGCATACCTTGCAAGCCTTGAAAAATTTACCTCATATGTACCAAAAGATTCATCATTCTTTTTATTAAGATCAATAAACTCCTTTTACATCTTTGTTAAAATAATTACAAATAATTACTTATTGAAAAACAATTTCTTGAACTCATCTCATTCAATGGATTAAATTTCATCTCACTGCCTTGTATTACTAATTAGAGTCAACCACTGGTCTGCTTCACCTTCTAAACGATAGACAAACAAAATGACCTTTTCTTGTCCATAATAGTGATGGATGGAAAATATCTTTTCAATTGTTCTGATCCATTGTTTTGTGACATGTAGATCAGATGACCCACTGAAAGAAGGAGTGTGTTGCCTCATGAGGGACTTAATAGAATGTCGTTCCCCTATCTGCTCATTTGGATGTCAAGAATGATTCATAGCTTATGTAAGTATAGCAATAAGAATTTTCATTCCATCTCTCATAACATTTGGTTGTTCAAGAGGACAATCATTGCATTACCTAGGGAATTTGTCATTAACATGGTTCCTTCTGGTTCCATCCTTTGTCTAAAACCCAAAAAATAAGAGTGTGAGAAGAAAAAATCATAATAGAAAACAACATAATCTTGGGGGAGTACTTTCAATATCTAACATCTTAGGATTAATCATTAGTCATTCATTATCATTACCATAATTCTAGGACTGTAATCTATAGTTAGACTTACCCTAAAGGAATTCCCTAGAACTACATTAGAAATTTATCTAGGGATGTAAATAAAGTTTTCACATCCTAGTTTCAAAAGGTTTACTAAACCTTAACTCTGATAATAACTATAGAGAAAAAATCTTTACATACTTCGACATTACATTTCTATTGCATAATACTTAATACATGACACAAACAGATTCCCAAAGATCATATTAGTTCTGTGTCTTGGAAACACAGAACATAATCTTCTAATCATGGTGAAATATCTTCAACATCTCCCATTATGATCATCCCTTTTTTTCCTACCTAAGAAATTTCTTTATATCCTAGGGAAATTAAAAAATAGAATTGGTGAGCTCAAATTCTCATTAAGGGTAAACATGGAGAAAAAACCATATATATTGGAACATAAAAACCTAAATGTAAAGTCTAAACATCAAAATATAGAGTCAGGAAATAAATCATGGAAGTACGTAAGGAATAGGTCATAAAGAAATAATAATAATAATAAAACATCATGGGAATAAAAAATGGAATTTTGGAATACCATTAAGCACATAATATGATTATTATAGTAGCCAATGCATTGCTGTCGAGACCATCAAAGTGAACATAGTCCATTACTGAATCGGGTTTACTTGTCGTTCTAGCCCTATATTAGTAAACTAGATTTATTTTTCATTCCATCCATGTCTATCTCATGATATATAAATCATTACCCAATGCATTTGAGAGATATATAGGTCTCACCCATCTCATAATGAAATCATTCTTTCATGTTCCACAAAAACATAAACTATTCATCATAGCGTAACCTGAGAATAAAATGGCTTCCTTAAACATCATACCATCATAAAATAATCCATAAAAAATACCATTACATAATTAATAAAATCAAATAATAGTAATAATTGGGATATAAACATAACCCTATTTAATGAGTATCATCTTACATTGAAAATAATTTTTATAAACAACTTCAACTTAGTTCTTGTTTAAAATATCATTCCTTCTTCAAAAACGTTTTCTTTTCTCAATATTCTCTTCACTTTTAAAAGAAAATAATTTAGTTGAAAATAAACTTGAAATATTTTATATAATGAATCATATAAATAAGGTGTCATGAAGATGTAACAAATCATTCCTGTCGTATAAGTTAAAAAAATATTTTCCTCGTACTTTTGCTGGAAAAGTCAAAAAGTACATTGTATGGTAAACCAACGAATGATTCTTCCATACCATGTAGTAAAATTAAAAAATGCGTAAAAATTACATTAAACATACATATAATAGTAATAAACGTTTTAATAAATTTATTAGAAAACATGGACTTGGATGATAAATATATGCACAGTAAATACTTACATATAAACAATCTCAGATAAAAATGAGATTGAAAAATTATCCCTTACCAGTTATAATAAGTTGAATAATATGCCTCATAAAATAAATAATGTTACATGAATATTTAAATATCATAACCATCATAATAAAAATTATAAAACATTACTGGGAAGCATAAACACCACACATAAGAAATAGGTTATGTTTAAGGTATATGTCCCACAGAAATAAAAGTGATACAAAATAATCTCTTACCTTATGTATGATAGGATTCGTATGTATCCAAAATTCATGTATGATGATTTAAATAATGTTACGTATTTATTCCAGAATCATAATCATATTTATGATAACATCTATGATCATATTTTCATCTTTTTGTTTGTAACATTTCACTGTTACTCGTTATTCATGTATTAACTGCTTTATGTTCTTATGCATGTTTTGTCAGATAAGTTGTTATTACTATTTTTATATTACAGATATATAATTTAAATCATGTTATTAATATAATATATATCATATTTATTCATTTAATTCATTTATATAATGATGTTTTAATGAATATTATGTAGAATGAATCACATCGCACCGTGGAGACGGTAAGCCGTACGTATGCACAAGCGATGATATCATTCCCATACATGATTAATGGTATTGAACTGGATGGTGTATAATATCTCAGAATTAGTATCATGTTATATTAATCATATATAGTTATTATTTCAACCACTATACGCATCCTGGTAAGGTGGTGGTGAAAAACATATTACACAATGGCATTGAGACGGTAAGCTCTATGTATGCACGCGCGGTGATTTCCTTTTTCATCCGATGGATAGAAGGTGAAATAGGTTTTTTTAATATTTATATTAACAAATCAGTATATTACTGATATTAATATTATGACTTTATAATTAAACAACTAATGAATAGGAAGTAGAAAAGGAAAGTAATTTGAAATAATTGGTAGAAAATATTACCTCTTCCTCAATGTGCCTTCTTTAAATTTCCTCATAGGGCCCTATAGTTGGTCCTTTGAGAAGCCCAGAACCTCAATAATTTTACTAGGGAAGTTGATAAGAGAATTGGGTAGGGTTTGGAGGAACATAAATGATCAAAATGGAGTGAAGATGCGAGGGAGGAGGTTCCCTTTTATAAGAGAAGAGAGGGGCACTTTAGGAAGATCTCAAAATATTAATTTATTATAAATTCAATTTCAATTAATTATGGTAAAAAAACTTTTAAAATTATAATATAAGTTGATTTTGGTTCAAATAACCATCATCCAATAATTTTAAAACAAGTTTTGTATATTTTTTCATCCTTATCATTTTGGTTTAACCCTTATTTTACCCTTTTTAATATTATTATTATATCTTTTTATTTACACATTGTGGGTTAATGTAATTACCATATCAGGTAGAAAGACTAAGAAAAAGTAATTTATGAAATATTTGGACTTATATCAACTGTTTTTCTGAATGTTATATTTTTAGGAATTTAAAATCATTTAATAAACTATTTTACGTTTTATGTTAGGAATTTTGTCAATTTTAGATAGTATTAATACTTGACATTTTTAAAAAACTCATAGCGACATTATAACTTATAAAAAAGGAATTTAAGCATCCCTAAAATGTATATTTCATCCAAATAATTCGTGTATGACATCAAAACTTTCAAATTAAATTTATTTTAATATTTATAAATTCATTTATTTGAATCGTTCATTAATGAGGTAATCGCTACATCATAATTGTGTCATAAATAAATATATTTATCTAATGTCTAAAACCTATAAATAAAATAAAAATGATTTTGGAAATAATTTTAGCTTTCTAATGAATATTTATAGGAATAGATATCAGTTATATTACCCTATATTATAATAGATTTAGTAAAAGATATAGGTTTTGGTTATAATTATCCTTACCTTAAAATAATTCTTATAAAATGTCACTTTCACATCCAAGTGAATCCATGGGGTCCCAAAATCGACCCAAGAATGAAAATGGTCAGAAATATCTTAGTCAATATTATTAGTACATTTTTTAGGGTAGTTTAATATTATTATAAAATTATTTTTTACCCTTAATTACTAGATTTACCATTTAACCATGAAAAATAAAATAATTACTGAAGTTACTATTCATGATGTCTAAAAATAAAAGGTACCTATTTACACATTTTTAACCTTATGATTCCAAATATGGAATCCATTTTATCAAATTCAAAACAAATAAAATGTAGTAATTAATTGAAAATTATGTCTCGTTGTCAAAACCAGAAGGCGAGTTTTAAAGAAGTAATATCTATCAAAATATTGACATGTGTTTATATCCAATTTAAAAATGAAATAACATATTATGAAAAATATTGGATTAAATTATAAACATATAAACCAATTACACTTTAAAACCTATTAAAAATATTATCTAACTATATAAATAAATTAGATAAAAAGGTAGTTTCGAGTTAAAATGCAGTATTTTCACTATTCCTTAAAATTTTAATTTTATTAGAAAAATGCCAAAAATTCAAAAGAAAAGTAAATTTTTATGTCCCCTTACGAAATAAGATGTTTATTTTCTCAAATTTAACATATAAAAGGATCCAAAACTATATTTAAAATTGGTGATCCATTAAAAGGTGGTAAAACTGCTTTTTTTCAAAAAACATCTTTTATCCAAAATAATTGATTTTTTTCTCATATCATGATCTATAAAATGTCTAAGATTAGTGATAATGTTATATAAAATTTAAAACGTTGTTAATACTGTTCATAATGTCTAGTTTATATAATATTTTAATAATATATCGTTGTTTAGTGAAACATGGTATTGCATACAACGCAAGCTATAGAGGAAGGTTACTCTTAAGTGTAAGGCAAGCCATACTAGTGTTGCGTGTAGTCAAAGATTCCTTTGCTATTACTTATAACATAATCTAAAAATATTTAATTTATACATTGAACAAAATCTATATTCAGTGGTGCATGATATAAATTCTATCAAAAGAAATTCAAATTGTGTGTAACACAATCCAATTATAGTGTCGCGTATACTAAAAGATAATACGATGTTGCATATAGCACAATATAATCCTGGTGTAGCATACCACACAAGACATAAAAAAATTAAAAGAATATATCTCATTAAATCTTGGAGTTTTACGACCCTCTTGGGAGTTGTCAGTTTCATTTCATTTATTTTCGCATTTGACAATTGGCACATACATCACATGGAATATCTACTGTTCAATTTTTCTTCTAAATTTCCAGTTTTTTATCTAATTTCATTGATTTTTATATTGTAATATATATGATTCCTCCATTTTTTATTTATTTCTACAAGTATGTTACAATTATAAAAGAAAAAAAGTGGGTATAGTCTCCTCATGATCTACTTACCTGACCCTCGCTCCTAGTCAGAAGCCTCTAGCATACAGGGATAGATGCTTGATGTCATATGACCGAATAGTTTAGGGCACTGGTTTGTGCCACATGATATATGATATAACAAAGTAGTATCAAAGGAGTTTTCTTTTCTTCTTGTTTTGTCTTACTATTAGTGAATGGTAGGCAAGATACTAGGAAGAGTCGGGGCTTTGTTCTGATCTTGTGCATTAGAGTAGCTTCCCCATGTATGGGGGATAACTCAAGTACCCAGGGTGGGATTGTTATTATTATTGTTTTCTGTTACAATTGAATATTATTTCACCTTGGGTGAAACACTTATTTGGGGATGTGGTTGTTGTTTCTGAGATGTTTTGAGATTGACTTATGGCCCTGAATGGAATGAGTGTTGAGTCTGTACGCATAATTCTAGGCACTCAATTTTATTTTGTGAACATGCATCATTTTAGGCGTACATGGGAAAACGAGTTACGGGTAATTTGTTGAAGATGAACTATTTTTCCTTTCTTGTGAAATTGAACTGAAAATAGTTCCAAATATTATATTTATAAAGATTATAAAATTATTCTTGATGAGAATAAATGGTCATATAAACTAAAAAGTTGAATAATGATAGTGTTCTTACCCTTGTTAACCTTGAAGTAGGTGTAGGGTTGTTAAGGGTAGTGGTAGTGCCTCATTTTTGACCATATGGTGGAAAAAGGGTGGAATGAATGATATGGTTTGGTGTAAATCAACCTTGATAATTGAGTTAATTGGTAAAATGAGAATCCTTTGTTTTGTTTAATTGACCTTTGATGTGGGTGGTTTGAGTTACGAAAATGGCATAGTTTGAGAACTCGGATGGGACTTGTGTGAGGGATCGTCTGGTTTTCAATAGTTTGGTGAGATGTTGGTTGGAAGGGAAGCCCAATACTTTAGAGAGGTTATAGTGTTTTTGAAATGGGTGGTGACATTAGTGACGTAGGATTGGGGGCGGTATTCATTGACCACTTATTAGTGTGCTTTTAATTAGTAAATATCATGTCCCCTACCATGAAAACATCTCAGGTACAATAAAAAAGATTTATCTTAATTACTAACTATATAATTGTCTTTTTTTGGATAAGTGGAACCTTGGAGGTTGTGCTTATGAACCGGTATGTGTTTTGAGATGGTTTGTGTGAGTGGGCAAATTTTTAGTTTACAGATGAGGTTATTATGAGGGAATAGATGTCGATGAATACTATGGGCCATTGGAAATGTTTGTTGAGTAACATGAAAAATATGTATTAACTATGCTCCAAATGTGGGGATATATGTGTTATAAGTAGGTTCATGGAGTGATACCATGGGTTGTAATTCGTCATATCAGAATTCCCAAGAGGAACCTATAAATATCATGTTTCAATTTCTCAGATTAAATTTCTCAGAGAAAGGTAGGGAGAGCCTTAGAGGTGGAAGATTTCAGTTTGTTCTAGGCAGTATTTTATGTCAATACGGAGTGCCAATTGGATGGAATTTTGTTTTTTTCACTTTTAATTAGTAAACATTTTGGGCATGTTTATGATGATGATCTTAACACCGATATATTCTTGAGGAGTATACTATACATTTTTTGGATCACAATGGGAAGATGTTGAGGGGGAAGATTGTGTTTTTATTCTATATACTATAGTGACATAGACATGTATGGGAAGAATTTTGGGAGAGATAAATGGATGTGACTTATCAGTGGTATGAACTTTTTGAATCTGAATCTTAAGGAAGCTTGGGAGTGCAACACGAGGATGTCTTGTTATAAGGTGGGTAAATTGTAAGAACCTGGACTTTTATAGAGACATATATAACTCATTTATTGGTACTCTTTTACCAATAATTGGTTAGTTTTAAATTGAAATTATGTTTGGGGAGTTTTTGGGAGAATATTGAAAAAAAATGGGAGGAGATGGGGCAGACAGTTCGCCCATGAGTAGGAAACTGTGTGTGGGAATTAATTAAGTCAACAAATTAAGACTAATTTTTTTTTAAAACACCATAATTAACCCCAAATTGACCCAAATTATTCAATGGGTCCTCATTTATGTTTTTAGATCTCTCCATATGAATTTCATCCCTTCCCAACATTCATTCTTCCCGAATCTAATCCCAAATGAAAGGATTATTCTCTCCTAGTAAGTTGATTCTTCTCTCATTCTTCCCTTCTTCGTCCTTTGTCCATTCCACATTATTTCAATAATGTAATCTTGTATATTAAATAGATATATTTCCATTTGGTTATATATTAATCAGTGATTCTAGATCTAGATATAATCTTCCATGATATTGATTTTCTTGAATCCTTATTTTAGGATTTTGAGATTCAGATCTAAATCTATGTCATTGTGCCTCTCAACAATCATGGATTTATGTTGGGTGACTAGTCTTCAAAAACATTTAGGTGGGTGGTATAATATTTTTTTCCAATTTTTTGTATTTTGATTATGTGTATTCAATTTTATAATTTCTATAATTCTATATCAATTTGAATCCCTAAATTGGGTTATTTAATATGGACAACTGATTAATTGGTTTATTGTAAAATTTGATGATTAATGGGGTATTTAATCATAATATTAAGGGGATAATCATTTTGATAATTAATTTGGAAATTTCCTATGATATTTTGGGTTTTACAATTAGATAATTAATTGATTAATTAATTGTACAATTTAGGAATTTTTGATTTAGATAATGATCAATTGATTAATTGGATAAATTATCATGATTTATGACTAATTGGAGAGTCTATTAGGAGACTAAGGGGCTGCTCATTTTTATAATTAATTTTTGAATAAATTATGAGATTTTGGTTCAATCCCATTAGATAATTAATTGACGAAATAATTGTGAGTTTTAGTAATTCTTTATTTAGATTATGACCGGTGGATTAATTTGATTAATTATTGAAATTTATAACTAATTGGGGAGTTGATTATGAGACTAAGGGGATGCCCATTTTGATAATAAATTTGGGAATTAATTATGATATTTTGGGTTTTACAAATATATAATTAATTAATGAATTAATTTATTGATTTATAGATTTGTTATTTAGATAATGTTCAATTGATTTAATTGAATTATTTTTGAAATTGATGATTAATTGCGGAGTTAATCATGGGATTAAGTTTTTTTCTATTTACAAAATTAATTGTAAAATTAATAATGAGAATTGGGTGACTCTAAATTAGATAATTAATGGGAGGATTATCTATGAGATTTAAAGATTTATGATTTAGATACTGTACAATTGATTTAATTAGATTATTGTTTAAAAACGTGACTAATTGGGGAGTTGATTATGAGACTAAGGGGATGCCCATTTAGATAGTTAATTGTGGAATTAATTATGTGGTTTAAGTGATATCTATTTGGATAATTATTGGGATTATTATTTATGACAATAAGGGATATTCAATTTAGATAATTAATCGGGGGGATTAATTACAAGATATTGAGATACTTGGTTTAAGATAATCAATTGGTGAATTAATTATGTGATGTGTGGATAAATGGTTTTATATAATTAGTAAAAGATTAATTATGTGATATCTATATATATGAGTAGATATGATTAATGATATATTAATTATGATATGAGTTTATATATATAATTTGAGATAATTCATTGACAAATTAATTATGACATGTCATGGTATATGAATTGAGATTATTAATTATAGAATTAATTATGATATACTTAGATTTTGTATTTGAAAATTAAATTTTTTAATTAATTATGGATAATGATATATGTATATTGAATGATTGATTTGTGAATTAATTAATGGAATCGACTTGATTAATTAATCATAGAATTAATGAAGTATAATTCTATAACAAACTAATTATAGAATTAATTAATGAGTTTCAGGGCATTAATTATTATGAATTAATTAAGGGAAGTAATGTTATTATTTAATAGTTTAATTAACTAATGGGATTTATGGTAGTGATTAACTAATTATTTAATTAACTAATGTATTTGTTGTAATTAATTAATTTTTGAGTTAATTAATATTATTGATGAGATTAGTTAATTGTTTGATTATCTTGAGTTATTGATGTGTTTAGTTATTTGATGAAAAAACTAGAGTTATTGTTTAGATTAGTTAATTATTTAACTAACTAGAGTTATTGTTGGGATTAGTTAATTGATGAAATAACTAGTGTTATTGATGTGGACAGTTAATTATTTAATTAACTAGAGTAATTGTTGTGTTTAGTTAATTGTTTAATTGGCCAATAGGCTTTACATGGTTAATTAATTCATAAATTATTTAATGTAATTGATGTGATTATATAATTCTCAAATTAATTAATATTATTGATGATATTAGTTAACTATTGAATTAACAATAGTTATTAATTTGATTTGTTAATTGATGAATGAGCAAGAGTTATTTATGTGATTTGTTAATTTTTGAGTTAACTAGAGTAATTGATGTGATTTGTTAATTTTTGAATTGACTATGGAAATTAATGTGATTAATTAATTGTTTAATTGATTAATTTTATTGTTGTGATTAGTTAATTATTGAGTTAACGAATTAAATTATTGTGTTTAACTAATTTCTCGATTAGTAATGTCATTAGTGTAGATAATTAATTTTTGAATTAATATGTTGTTGAATTGTGACATGATTATTAAATTGTGTGATTTTATGAATGGTAACATGGTTATTAATTTGTGTGAAATAATGAATGGTAACATGGATATTTAATAGTGTGATTAAATTAAAGGTAACATGATCATTCATTTGTGTGAAATAAAGGACAGTAACATGGCCATTCAATTCTGTGATTTAATGAATGGTAACATGATCATTAACTTGTAAAATAAGAATTGTTACATGGACATTAATACATGTGGTATCCATTGGGGATAGTTTAAATTATGGAATGGTCCATAGTAGGTATTGAGGTTTAGGAGTCTATGGGAACCTGGGGTTTTATGTGATTAATTATATAATACATCATAATGTCATAAATTGTTTATTCATGAATTATAAATATTATTATAAAAATTGCATACACTATTATTGACTGGAATTGGTTCAGACACTATTGGTTATGGCCTACTGAGTTGTAGTCACACCCTACTCAGGATTTCGAATCGGTAACCGAATATACCTTGTGTTTTCTGAACACATTATGTGAAAATTCCATATATTAAAATGATGAGTTAGGATGAAGCATATATGGGGGATCCAGATGTTGGTCGGACTCGCATGGGAGTTTTCAAGGACTTTACATTAGTGTATTCATTTGACACTTAGCACGTACGTAGCGTGGGATATCCATTGTTCAGTTTTCTTCTGTATTTTTAGTTTTGGTTATATTATGTCCTTGGTTTTGTCTATGGTAATATATATTCTTCCTCTATTATTTGTTTATCTTCATTATTGTATGACTCTGATAAAAGAACAAAAAATAGGGTATAGTGTCCCCAAGATTGACTTACTGAACCCTCACTACTAGATGGTAGCCTCTAGTGTGCTGGGAGACACGCTTCATGTCATGTAACTGACCGGTTCAGCGGCACCTGTATGTGGCACTCACACCAGGATGTTTCACTAATTTTTAGTATCTATAATATTTTGTGATAGGGATAAAAAATTTATTTTCATTAATAATTTTTTATATGAGGGATAAATTATTATTTATCATTGTAATATATTTTTAATTTTTAGTAATTAAATATTTTTTTTGAATTCTTATGTCATGTCAATAGAGTGTTTATTCAATTAATAAAAATTATTAATTTATTTTAAAAACTCTAAATTTAATATTTTTCGAGTTACTTATATTGAACCAAAAATTTTAAATACATATATGACATATTAGAGATATTCTAAAAGTAAATAATCTAATTCCCTCTTTATGTTGAGGGATTTAATGTCATATTAAATGAATAGTGTCTAGAAGACATCAATTATATTTTATAATAAATAATATTTCATTAAAAGATTTAAAATTCATAAAAATATTATATTTAGAAATATTAAAGGGATATAATTTAAACTATCAATCATGGGCCATTTTAGGGTAATTATCACTTTTAACATGACACTCATGACCATTTAATGGTTGAATACTATAATATCATGATAGACGTCAAAAGGGTTAACGATGTGTTAAAAACAAAATATAATGTTCAAAAACATAACCAAATCATTACCAAATTTTATTTTGTTAGATTAATTCAACTAATAATCAAATTTTACATTAAATATATCAATAATAATCCATTTTAACATGACACATAATTTATATTAATTTAATACATTAAGAAATTATATCAATGCCCCACTCCTCACTTATAAAAGGACACCCCTTATCTCGGTTATTTACACCACCTTAATAAACTTATATCCATAACAATATGACCAATTATCCTAAAAAAGTTTATCCATGTTCTTGATGTTATATCCCTTAAAAAATAACAACCATATTTCCCTTAAGAGGCGATATAAAGGAAGTTCGTCGAAGAATAGTTAATTGTCTTTTCCAAGTCTTTCATGTTTATTTATTTTTATATATACTATTAATGTATTGGAAGATTCCAAAAATAATAAATAAAATTTCATAAATATACAGATATGTTATTATTATTACAACACAACCACTTTACTTCTCTTTTCCGTCCTATTATAATTGAAAACATCACTTGTGTGTAGGTTCAACAAACTATCTCCACGTAGCGGTGTAATTATGATATCATAAACACATTAATTGGATGGTTTAAAAGATTTAAATATTGTATATATATATGATATATATGATTTAAATATGTTTCCATAATTATAATATCATATATACCTTCTTACCTTCCAATCTATTGGAAAACGATAACATCACTCGTGTGTACGTGTGGACTACCACCTGCCCGAAGCGATGTGATCCACTTTTTATTTAATTTCTATTTAGAGGGTGATAAGGATAGATTAAATTAATATATAAGTTATATGTGGTAGAAAAATTGTCCTTTAATGTTTAATTATAATTTACAATTTTTTTTTTCATCCATCGAAAAGTAAAAACAACGATCATGCTTATGTACGACCAACCAACTATATGAACGATGTAATTAATTTTTCTATATCTACCATTTATGGATGATTATAAATGTATGTATATATATAATGAATATATATGATATTTATAACATTATTAACATTTTTTAGATGATGGATCCAGGATCAATGTATAGAGTCCATAACTAAAAAATCAAAACATACATGAAAAATGAAGCAGTTATCACCCATAACATTGATTTTAATAAATCAATTATTAATAAATACATAATAAATGGTAATAATTAAATCATATATGGTGTTATATGTATTATTATGTTTCTTAAATTTTATTATAATAAATCTATATTTATTATAAAAAATGATCAAACACATATGAATGAAGTCAAACTAGAGTTAAGGATTTCTATTATCACTGTTATTTCAAGTAGGAATTTTCCATATTCAGAACTTATTTCTTTTTTATGGCATATATAATAACACTTTTATATTTTATATCATGAATCTGTTTAAATTAATGGTATTTTAATTTTCATTTTAATTCATTTCTTTCGTGGGGGTTGTGATTTAAAATTTTACCACAACTGTAAAGGTTTATTTCACAATCTCATCATTATTCGAGTTTGTTTATGTTAAAGTGTCCACTATGTGAAATATTTGATAATTCTTTCATAAAACCTATATATTTTATTCCAATCTAGTTATTTCTATAAATTAAATTTTTTCCATTAATTTTCTAAACTATAAGTACTCAAGATACTGAAATCATTTGTTTAAAGAAACCCGACTTCGTTTTTCTATTTGATCATGAATCTTTATCTTCCACATCCAAATTTTCATTAAAATATTTTAAATATTATTATTAATATTCTCCAATTTTTTCCTAAAAATATATTTAACTATGTTTTTCTTTCAAAATATGTTTTTAAAGGAATCATTTGATCATTTTTCTAATGAGGTATATTTTTAGTTTCCAGAGAAAAGTGTGAAAGTAATTTTTATTAACTAATATGACATGAATGGAATTTCCTATCATCATGGAAAATTAATGTTTAAAATATTACATTAAATTTTTACAAGGTTATTTTAATAGAATATGATTTATTTAATATTTAGGAATTTTTTGTTTTTAAATAATTTATTTTAATCTAAAAAATGGGTTTTGTTTAATAAATTTTCTTATATTCTTTTTAATATATTTTTATCTATCTCAATATCCATTGTTGAATCATATGACTTAATGAGTATATAATCCAAAGACACCATCCACCAAATTTGTTCAGATGGTTTATGTCCATTTTTCAGAGGAAATTAATAAAATTTCATATACTAGTTCATCCAATATTAAAAGTTATTGATTTATATCCCATACTGATTAAATTGTATAGTTTATTTATATAGTGTCTAAATTAGAATTATTAAGTGGAAGGTGGGGCCTGTAATTTCATATCCCATTGATGTGTTAGTGGGTAAAATGAGAAAAACAAGTTGGATAACTTTATTAAATGGTTTATTTTGTGTATGCCTTCTATAGATTAAATTGTCTTGTCCTAAGCACTCAATGGTAAGTTTTAGATGTCATGAATTATCAATTCTATCATTATTAAATTAATAATTTATTTAAATTTGACTATTTTTAAAAATATCCATGGATAAGTTTCAAACCCATGTGATTGTTTATATATAATCCTTTGTTCTTCATTTACTCTTACCATATTATTCATTATTTTAAAGTTTCTGATTA
The DNA here is from genome assembly GCA_963277665.1 of Viscum album. Taxonomy (NCBI): domain Eukaryota; kingdom Viridiplantae; phylum Streptophyta; class Magnoliopsida; order Santalales; family Viscaceae; genus Viscum; species Viscum album. The sequence continues at coordinate 2,013,136,217 of OY728126.1, forward strand.
AATGAAATTTGTTTTCATATTTTTTCATTTAGATATTGATTATACCTTATTTTATCATGATATATTATATTTTAAATAACCCTTACTATGAATTTTATCTAACACTTATTTCGTTTCATTTCATAGGGTATGAAGAGTAAATATTTGAATTTGTTTATGGTTGCATAATATTTATATTCACTGTGTTTTTATTTTATGATTTCTAATGTAATGTGTCATTCAATTATGTATCTAGTTTACCCATAATACAATACTATTTGGTCATTTAGTATAAAATGAATTGTATCTAATACAAATGTAAAAAATTATCCACCATCTCTGGGCTACTGGGGTCAAGGTATTTATAATTTATTTCATGATAATATTTCTAATATATAAATTAATAAATTGGTAAAGTTTCCTATAGTACCACATTCTATTATATCTAATTAGGATCTAAGTTTTTCCTTGATGTTTTTGAGAAGACTTCAACAATTCTTTTATACACAGTTAAAATTTATCACTACATATAATGCCTAGAAAGTTGGTAAAATTGATAGTACCATTATAATCATAAAATATGTGTTTATAGAATAGTTTATATATTTTAAATGTGGTTGAGATCAAAAAATTTCTCAAATGAGTTTTCAAACAACAATATCTTTCACACAATCATTCAGATGGATCCTTATGAACCCCTCTATAGAAGAAATTTCATAACTCCAAGGTTCTCAAATAAAGACACAGGTTGAAATTTATTAATACCTAATATTTTAGAGGAAATGCAAGATAATTTCATAGACATTAAAAAGCACATTAGGGTAGCTCAAAGTCGATAGAAAATTTATACTTACAATCATCAGTGAGATATAGAGTTTAATGTTTGTAAAAAATGTATTCCTATGGATATATACATGGATGCAGGTTATGATATTTTTAAAGAAGGGAAATTTTATCCTTAGATATATTGGCCACTTTAAAATTATTTATTATATATAGATAGTTTCTTATTTTTTGTTACTTCTATTGACTCTCTCCCTAATACACGATGTGTTCTATGTATCTCTATGAAGGATGTACATATCATATCCCTTTTATGTACTTAACATTGATTTCATACAACTTGAACATGAAATGTTTTATGAGGAATAATTTATATAGATTTAGTGTCATGGAGAGAAATTTATATAGAAAAATACCACTCACCTTGTCGACGTTTTGTGGTGAAACCATGAATTTTAAGAAGCTACGTAAGAAACTCAGAATGTGTTGGGGAAGAAGTTTTCTTAGTTGTTTATATTAGCGTGATGTAATTTCAGGATATAAGTTATTAAAATGGGGTTGAATGTAACAATATAATATTTTATGACATATTTCTCCTATAATATGTATGAAGTCTTAGATATATTGTTTTACAAACAACACCAATTTTAAACGAATCATGATTTTCTATTGAAATATTATTATTAAATGTGACAAGTGTCTTCTAGTTCTGGGATTGGTGGGTATGAATAGAAAAAACTATATTCTATCAAGATATTTTTTTAAAAATTATAAAATTTAATCATTTTTTATAAATATATTATAAATGAAAACTAAATAATTTTAATGTAAACAAAAGTATTTTTTCGGAAAAACAGTTTTTATACAAGCAATGTATTTTTATTTTAACCAAATAAATTAATCACTAATTATGACTAATTTTAATGAATTATTTAAATAATGTGTTTAATAAAAAAAATTAAAATAAAATTAATGGTTATTATGATGGAATGAATGATAATAAATTTAATTTTATGATTAAAAATGCATTTTGATCAAAATAGTGGTTGTTACGTTTTTCATACTTATTTTAAATTGAATTAATAAAACATTTAGGAATTGATTTTTATTAAATATATTCCATATTTTAATTCGTAATTTCTAAATTTTATGATTAGGCCACTTTATTTTTTGGTCAATAGGGATAAGTGTTGAGGTAAAAAATCATTATTATAGTAAATATTATATGTGTCAAAAAGGAGTTAAACTAAAGATATAAGGGTTTAAATGAGCTAAGAACTTGTATGAATCCTATTTTTTTGGTTTTATTATGATAATATATCTCCTTATATTCAAATTTATCCAATTTAGAGCCTCTTTACAATGAGCTTCACCTCATTATATTTTAATATTCTTAATAATTCCAAGTGTGTCACTCCCCTCACTTGTAAAAGGGAATATTATCACTTCTATTATCCACACCACTTCATACCCATATATTAACCAAGATATGCCCAATAAATTTCCAAAATTCCATATACATTGACATTATGTTCTTTTTTTCCAAAATACTCACCCAACAATCCTTAAGGTTCTTCTTAAAGGAGGACACCTAAAGAAGATGTATATATTCTTACTATTCAATTTCATGTTTCTTTCTTCTCAAACCTCATCTAATTTTTATTTAAAATATTATCTCAATTTAATCAATATATTTATTATTATTTTTATTTTTTATTTTTATTTTACATCCATTTAATTTTTCGTGATTATTCATTGGAAAATGATAACATTGCTCAGGTGTACGTATGGACTGCCACCTCCACATTGTGATTTGATTTATTTTTCATTTCGTTTTTAAATGGATGGTAATAATGATAGATTTAATATATATATATATATATATATATATATATATATATGATATTTATAATATAGTTATGATTCATTACATTTTAATAATTGTTTACTTTTCTTTTTTTCATCCATCAAAAATCAGAAACATCACTCGGGCATATATATGAACTGTTGCCTCCATAAAGTGATATAATTAATTTTCCATCATAAATTTAAAGAATAATTTTTAAAATTGTTTATAATGAATAAATATGATACTTGTTAAATTATTAATATTATATATAAAATAAAACCATGAACATTGTGCATGGACCTAAATTATCAAACCAAAACATTCATAAAAAATAAACCAATTTTCACCTTAATATTTATTTTAATAAATAATTTTTAATAAAAGGATAACTAAAAAATATAAAGGAATGATAAATAATACTTTATATATTAATATATTATTAATATATATTTAAAATAAATATATATTTATTATAAATAATATTTAAATTTTTATGAAGCATGATGGGATTTAAGATAAGGATTTATCTCACAATCTCGTTTCTTTTCAGGATTGTTTATATTTAACATCCATTAACAAAAATTATATAGTCATTATACAATGAAAAAAATTCTTATCATCTGATTATTTTTATGGTTACAATGTTTTCCTTTAATTATTATATATTTTTTATATAAAACAATTGAGAAAATGTTTTTTTTAATTCAACCTTAGTTCATGTTTAGTCGATAAATTTTTTCTTCAATTCCTATGTTTTATAAAAAAATGAAATAATGTTATTTTATATGTTATAAATAATATATAAATTTATTTTAAACCATATTTTACTTTATTTTCAATTACTTTATATGGAATATTTTTATCATTTTTTGAAAGATATAGTTTTGGACTTTTTAATAAAAGTGTGAAAGGAATAATAGTTTTAACATTTACCATACGAATGAATTTTTGCATCATCATGGTCATAATTTTATTATATTCATATATTAAAAGTTTAAATTTTTATTTTCAAAAAAATACTTTTCTCAATATTATGAAAATATATATTTTTATAAGAATATGAATCAAAAGGATATTTTGCTATATTTTAAAATAAATGCTTGAATTCTATTTTAATGGTATTTTTCATACAAGTCACTATGCGTCAAATTTTCATATGATTTACAAGTTTTATGATCTAAGAATACTCTATATGTTATTTCTATATAATATTTATGATTATGTGATGATCAAATGTTTATGAAACCCATTTATTTTCTATGTGATATGATATGATGATTGAGGAAAGTTTTTATGATCTTGTGGCACACATATGTATAGATCTCATTATGTGGGGGGGGGGGGTTAATTAAAGACCTATAATTCATTGAATAATTATTGATATATCATTATAATGTATGGATTGTGAAGGGTAATGAACCCTGTTTAGTATAATACATTGACTGATATTATGGTCTTGGGAGAGAACGCTAACTAAGGAAATGATGGAATGTGAAGTGCACCCAATACACTATGGGTCATTTTCCACTAATATAGTCTTCTTAGTGACTATTAACTAATAAAATTATTTTATTTTTCCATGATTATGCCACATTTCTTAGGATATGTTATTATTCTAATGATATTCTCTCATGTCTCATGATTGATTAATTATGATTCATCAATATTATGACTCGTGTCTTCTGAAATGAGAAATATTTATTCCATGAATCATGATTTATGATCTATGACAGATTGGGCATGAAATGTTTATGTTGTAATCATGATTTAACACCATTATGAATATATTATTCTTGTATATAATGATAGATTGATATTTTTCGTGTTTTCACTTATGGATCGTCTGAGATCACCTTTTCTTATATCTCCATTCAACTCAGGTTATGAAGAAGGTTTTTAGGTAAGAAATGTCTAACAAGCGTACTGTGATATAAAAAATTAATAAAATCTGTTTAATATATTTTATGAAAAAATGATTGTGTATTTAGTATATGAATATTCTAGCCTACAAGGACTATTTTGGGGTTTTAATAAATGTACTTGATTATGTTGGTTATCTACCCCCTAGGGGTGTTGATGCTTCCATTGGTTTTTCTTTTAGATTTCACATTTATAGAGCCCATAATTATTCTGTATTTTTTTCCTTTCTGCTAATAAGAAAATATTTTTTGATTTTATTTATCTAGTATAAAAAGAAATTAAAACATAATGGTACTTAGGTGTGTCTTATTGTTAAATTTATTGAATAATCTTATAAAATTAAGAAGTATTTATGTATCTCATTCTCAGGTCACCTTAGTTGTAATTAAATAGAGTTTTTTTAATTTTTTAAGATTAGGTTATAAATAATATCAATATAGAATTTAAGATTCCCTATGATACATTGAAAGAAATATATTCTGAGCCTAAAATTTTCCTTGGTGGATAAGATGGTGTCATAATTTTGGACATATTAAGATTTATTTTCATTATTATATGATTTATCTTTCTAATTATTAGAAATTTAGGCTTACACTAGGATTTTTTTATTCAAGGGTTGGAACATAGAAGAATATTGTTATCAAAAAACATAGCATAAAAGGAAACGATTATACCCTTGAGAAATATAATGGTATGGGATCTGGAAAAAAAGTCTTATTGTTTTGATCCTAATACTCTCTCAGTCCCTAAATAATAATAATCTTCCAAATGGTAAATAAAGGGTCAAATTCGCCATTGAATCTTTCATGGGGAAGTATGTGTAATATATTTGACTCTAAATCCCATACCTGATAGCTATATTATCTAATTCATAAAATTTAATAGTGTTCATAACGGATCAAATGGTTTGTTAGTATTTGAATACAAGCTAAATATATACATTACACATGAAAATAAAAAGATACAACTTAATCATATTATAAGAACATGATTAATCATTCCATCGTAACCCTAAAAATTACACACAGTACACCTCTAGGTCTCCTAAAGAAATGAAAAATAATAAGGGTGGGATTATATACTTAATATAGAGTACTATACAATGGAATCTTGTATAACATAAACATGGAATACGTTATATAGAAATAATAAATGAAAAAATAAATAAAAGGTCAACTAAAAATAAGGGAATACTATATCCTTGAAAATGAATGAAAATATAGATATTACCAATCATTTATCTCATACTAATGGAAAGCATATTATTGAAAATAATCAAGATACAATCAAGGCCTAGTTCTGAGACATGTTTCTTGTTTTCAAGACTATAGTAAACTAATTATCATGTTATGGGATGAGGTATACACCAAAACCCAACCTGGTTTATCTCATGATACAAGTAAATTCATTTACAAGCTATATAATATTTGGCCCCACCTGTCACAAATTTAAATCCAATTTATTCCCCAAAAGAGTCATCAAGACCTTTCATATTGTTCCATGAGGAACCTGTTAGTGAAAAAAAATCAGTTCCCCTTATAATGAGAAACCCATGTATAAAATACTTTTCTATTCAATATAATAATTTGGATATCTATGAAAACATACCTTAATAAACATGGAAGCCATGGGGTATCATCAAATTAACATTAAGTGCCTTTATCATACTAGTGTTGTGGATATGGAACATAAAATGTTCTAAGTGATCCATGGAAGATAGTAATTGGGTATAATAAGTTGTATCTTTAGGAGATTGAGGTAATGGTGTGAAAAATTATTCATAATTGTCTATGAAGAGTGTATGAATATTCCAATCCATATCCATCGAGAATGTCTTGCTAGGTGTACATTCTTGGGACCACTCATCATGAAACAAGATGATTATTGATTAAATTATCAAAAAAAATCTTTCCAGATTAATTACCCCTGTGAGAATTTGTTATATATTGGAATCCACTTTCTATTATCCAGATAAGGTTGTATTTTTTCTAAAATTAAATTCACTTTTAATTTGGAAAATTTTGGATTATTTTTTCACCATGGAAAGGGTAATAGTTAAATCAAAGAATATAATAGATAGGTAAAAATATAGACTTTTAAATACATTAAATTACAAAAATAACATGTAAAAATTCTTATAAGGATATATATTCACTAGAAAAAATAAATAGGAGGTGATTACAACATGATTTCTATAGAATATAAATTGAGATGGAAAACCTCTCTTATAGAAAGGTTAGAAATTCAATAATTAAATATTGAAAAAATTGGGGTTTAACATGATCTTAAAATACTATGAATAAAATAATTTCAGGTTAGACCATATAAAATATGTGGTATATACACCATATGATGAATATTAGGTTCATTTACAAAACATGCTTCAAGAAGAGGAATTTGAGATAGAAAACCCTTACCTCTTATCCGGAATTACATGAACTTACTTTATAATAATATATTATAAACATATCTATCTTAATATACTGATTAATAAACTTGCACGTATCCATTTTCAATCATACACTTCATAAATGGTCATTTTCTACAAGAATTCTCTTGATTTTCCACATCGAGTGTTTATAGTTCGGATCGTTTGTTCTGCTTTTATAATAGTGGTTTTTTATTAATTATTATTCAAAATTTCATCATTACTAGGTTATTAAAGTTACAATAAGGTATTATTTACAATAATTTATGATCATTCAAATTCCATTCATCAATTTTTTAGACCATTTCCTTAAAGATGATGTCGATAATAAGCATTTTTTTATGATTTAGGATGAACTAAGGGAGTTTCATTAATTGATGTATTAGAAATTGATATATTATCTCTAAAAAAATTATTTACACATTCTTATCATATTATAATATTTTTTATTTTACAATAGTAATTAGTTCTATAATTTCAATGTATCATTCAAGTAGGTGGTTAAACCGACCCAAATAAGAACATACCCAGGTTTAATGATTGATAAAGAGGTAGTTTTGTTGGGACAAAATTATAATAGAGGAATAATGAGGTTATTTACTATTTATTTGTAAAATATAATATAATTATAATAATTTATAATAATACGTAATGTATAAGAAAACACTACCCAACATGAATAAAAAATTATCCTCTTTGTATTCTTATTTTAAATGATCAAATTAGCGATGATCATTTGTTAATCAAATCTTAGTATGGTTTAAAAACATTTATACCAAAACCCTAATTATATCATAAAAAATATTTCACCTTTAATTTCATCCTTATATGCCATAATGTAAATTGGATATGGAAAACCAAACATGTTACGTCATCGAGGAGGTAGTCTCCAAAATTCATGAACAACATTTTTTTTCTTAATAGATGGGGTATAAGAATAAATAATGGTAATAAATTTAATATAATAACATTAAAATGAAAAAATTGTAATAGTTAAATTATATTAGTGTTGATAGGAAAAATTTTAAAGGATATTTTTAAAAAGGGAAAACTAAGTAGTTGATAATACTCACGTCGAGGACTTGAAGTTTCGTAAAAAATCTCCTTAGAAATAAATGTTTTTAGCTAGTTAATGGTGAAAATGAGATTTTTTAAAGTGGGATAAAGTTATAGAGATAAAGAAAGTGTCATATTTTAAAGGATAAATTTTAATGAGGTTTGAGTCTTGAATCATTGAAGATGTTTCCCTTTTATAATTGAATGAGGTAGTTTTGGGAGTAACCCTTGAATTTTCAATAATGTAAGGTTTTTATTCAAGTGATTAAGGCGTTAAAATGGATAAATTTTTATATTAAAAGGATTATTGTTTTAGTATCTCCTCAACCACTATTTTATGCAACATATGTGAGTTTTTTATGGTTTTTGGTTTTAACCTTTTATCATTCACCATAATTTACTTTAACATTGGTAATTGATTCCTAACTATAGTAATTAATTTTATTGAAAAATATTAATATTGAAAATTTTACAATATTAAATAATTCTAATTTAATATTGTAAAATATTTTCATCAAATATTATTACTAAAATTTTGAAATTTAATTTTAAATGTTACACACTCAATCTCATAGAAAACTATTTTTAGCGAAATGACATATTTAAGCATTAAATCTATATACAAGATAAAATTATCCAGAAGTTAATTTTAATGAAATAAATTTATCCATTATAAAAATGATATGAGGTTTTCAAGGAAATAATTATCCAAATATCCCTTCAAAATACTTGATTTTATGAAATGACAAAAAATAGTTTTTATAATAATATAGAAGTTTTATTATTTTTTACAATGTTTGTCATAGATTTTCTGAGTTCAAATAATATTGTAAATTATATAATTTCATTACTTAAATGGTTTTATATAATTCATGTACATTATTGTATTTTGCTAAAGTCGTGCTGATTATATGTGTTTTTGAAAACAATAATTTTCTACCTAAAACTAACCATTCCTGAAAATTATCAAAACTTAATACAGAACTAATTTTGATTTGATAGATTCAAAAATAGAGTTATACTGGTCAATTTGAAATAAAAAATAAATTTTAAAAAATTCTTGAATAAAGGCTCTTTAAAAGGTGAATTTGTTCAATAGTTCATTATACGATATTTAGCTGCACGTGTAGGGTCTTGGGCTTTACATTATCCCCCCCAAAAATAATTTCATCCATCAATTTGGGGTAAACATAAGTTATCTAGTATATTTGGATACTCCTTCCTTATATATTCTTTGGGATCCTAGGTTTCCTCTTCTAATTTTTAATTTCTCCAATGTATATTCCCAAAATGAGTTATCTTATTCCACAATATTGGTTCTCACTTGTCAAAAATCTAGACAAGCTCCTCATTATAAGACAATTTAGGCTAAAAATATATTCACTTTTAACTCAACTCATTTTTTGGATCTATTATGTATTTCTTGAGTAATGAAACATAAAATAAATAGTATACATTGTAAAGGCTGGTAGGGTTATCCAATCAGTATGTTATAGCCCAAATTCTTTCTAATATTTCAAAAGAATCGACATTCCTATGTATTAAATTCATGTTTTTAAGAATATTTATGAACCCCTTCCATTGTGAAACCTTCAACAATACATGATACCAAACTTGAAATTCCTATTATTTCCATCTATTATCATCATAGAACATTTTTATACTTTGGGATTATTTTATAAGATCCTGAATAGTCTATACCTTATGATTTTCCTCCTCCTTAAGATTTGGTAGAACTAACTTTATTTCCCTAAATTTTTTCCAATAGGCTATTATACGATACATCTTCCTATATAATTCATCATATTTTGTTATCTGAATACTCTAATAGAAACTCTTATTGTATGATAATTCTTCTGTAGATAGATATTGATCCCATATTCCTAGGATGTTATCGTTACATGATCTCGAAATTTCTTCCAAACTATGGATATTATTTTTAAAATTCACATCATTTTCAAGATGATATGTGGTGCTTAAATTTATCCTCATACTCAACAACATTTTACTTCTTCTTTTTTCTATGACTGAGTAACTGCATTTATATTTCAACTATTTTCTTAGGAGGAAATTAATTTTATTGAATATCTCCTTAAAAGATCATCATAACATTAAATTGAGCTCATCTACCTATTTAGTGTTTTGAATTAGAGACCATTTTTGGTTTGCATATCCCTTTAGACAATTGACCTCTATGACATTTTTTTACATTTGACTACTTCTCAACTAAAGAAATATTTATATAGGTACTTCAACAATTATTCAACTACCAATGGAATAGTAGTTCTATTTAATGCTAGAGGTTTCTATCACATGAAGTTTTCCAACAAAGTAACACCACGTTATGGATCAGAAAGTCACCCTATATGGGTAAAATTATTTTTCAGAACCAAGGTAAACTATCCAAATATAGTTATGATATTATGATCCTCAACTTTATCTTCATTTACTTTCTTAGGGGTAACATACGTATATTAACTATTGGTGTTGATACAATTATCATTCCTCATGTTAGTCATTCCCCCACAACCATTGAATACATTTAATTGGATCATGATATTTAATTGTAAAATATATTTCTTGTTAAGTTTTTTATAGTGTTACCTAAAACACATAATGAATTTTCATATTACTTTTTAAATATTACTTGGTTCACCTAAATCTACACCCTAATGTTTCTACTAAACTTCCCTTGATACTGACTATAACCTATCGAAAACTAGAAACCTATATCGGGTAGTTATATTATATAATTGGCTTAAATTAAAATAGTCCCCAAAGGAAAAAATATCTTAGTAATATTGGATGACAAGAAACAAACACATATTACCCTTGAATAACACAAGATAAAACATGAACATATTTTGAAAACATGATTATCCTTTCTATATTATCATGGAAAATTACACATATTCCCCATCTAGGATTCCAAGGGAAAGGAAAAAATAAGGGTGAGTACATATGCATAGTAAAAAAGTATAATAAAATGGAAAACTATATAACATGAACACGAAATAAGTGATATGGAAAGAATAAATGAACAACATGAATCTATAATCAATAGAAATGGTGGGCACACTATATCCATAATAATAAATGAATATATGGTTAAAAATATTAATTGATATCATACTTATGTAATTGATAATGTTAGACATAAAAAACTTATTGTAAAGGAATTCATCTAAGACACATTACTTATCATTGAGACTGCATTGAATGCATTATCCGGTTATGGGAAGATTCATATACCAAAACACAACCTATTTTGTCTAATTAGACCAAAAGATGAATTGAGGAGATATATATTGTGGGACATACCTATAACTTATTTAAGTGTGATTCATTCCCCAAAATATTCATCAAAACCATTCATATAATTATCTAAGGATCCACTTACTGAAAAAAAAATATCGATTATACATATAGTGAGAAATAAGGATAAAAAATACTTCCCCATTCAATAAAGTAAACTGGATTGAATGAGAACATCCCTTTACAAACACAGAAGTTGTAGCGTATCATCAAAGTAACATGATGTAACATTAACAAAGTATTATAGTGGAGAGGGTACTTAAAATGTGCTAGTTTATACATGTAAGATGGTAATTAGGTTCAATATATTTCATTCGTAGGAGACCAAGGTAATGCTTGGAAAAAATATTCATCGTGTTTCATCAAGAGCATGTGAATTTTCCAATGAATATTTCCCAATAGTGTCTCAATAGGTGTGTAGTATGAGGCCCAATCCTCATGAATTAGGGTGATGATTGAGTTAATTATAAATCAACCCTTTTCAGGGTGATTACACTTAGGTGCATTTTTTCCATAGTAGTATCAACTTTCTAGTATCCAGACATGGATGAATTTTCTAAGAAATTATACACACTTTCACTTTATCAAAACATTGGATAATTATTTCACACATGAAATGGTAACTCTTGAATCAATGTAATCTCAAAAAGGGATAACAATATAGACTTTTGAATCCCTTAAATTCCATCAGTAACATGGAAAAATTCATTAATGGTAATATATGCACCACAAAAATTGAAATTGGTGGTGATTACAACATGTGTCCCCAAAAATTAAAATTAAGAGAAAAAACCCCACTAATGGATTGTGTAGCAATTTGATCTTAACATATTGAAAAATAGGCCTCAAACATGATCTTCAAATAAAATGAATAATATCATTTTATGATATAAATTCAAAAATAGGTAGTATATACAGCAAATAAAATAAATTGGAACATATTACAAAACATATATCAAGGAGAGGAATTTGAGACTGAAAACCCTTACCAGTTCTCTTGAATTTCGAGAACATTCATTAACCTCCTATATAATAAACAAATCTATCTTATTAACTTAATTTAGAACCTTAATTATTCCCATAATTATCCATAATCTTCATAAGTTTTCATTCTCTATATGCATTCTTCTAATTTTAAAAATCAAGTGTTTATAGTTTGGATATTTTATACTAGCTTCATAATAGAGGATTGTGTATTCATTATTCCTCCAAAGTTTAGTATCATTAGATAATTAAATTAACTATTGGGGGAGAAAATTGAAATAGTTTAAAGGAGAAATTTTAATGATAGGTTTTTCTTGAAGTGGTGAAGAAGTTACCCTTTTACAAATGAAGGGGGTAGTTTTGGGAGAAACCCATACATATTAAAACAAGGTAAAGTTACAATTCGAGTCTAAAAGGATATAAAATGGTAAAATAGGTGATAAAAACTATTTGTGGACAAAAATCACTACAATCACTAGTTTTTTAGACTTATTTGAGTAATTTAGGGAAATTTGATTTAACTTTTTAATTGTTACCCGGATATTATTTTAACTTAGTAATTAATTTCTAAACATAGTAATTAATTTTAATGAAAAATATTATCATTTATCATTTTACCAAATTTGATACTTATAATTTTAAATTTTAAAATAATTAAATCAATTTTTTTATAAAGGTGTGAAGATTTAATTTTAACATTAATACACTTTATCATGTAAAATAGTTTTTAATGAAATAAAATTTTTAGATTTTAATCTATATGTTTGATAAAATTATCATGGATACTGATTTTAATGAAATAAATTGATTTATTATAGAACAAATAAATGATATGATACATTTAAGGAAATTTTAAATTGAATCTTTCATGAAAATACTTGAGTCAAAAGAAATATTGAAAACGGTTCTTATATTAATGTAAAATTTTAAATAGTTATAAAAAAATTACAAATGTTTCATAAGTCCAAAAATATTGTAAAATGTAATATTTTATTCCTTAAATTCATATTTTATTATTTAAAAAGGTGTTCTAAACTTCTATGTGTTTATAATATAATGGTTAAATCATACAAATTACATGTTTCATAAAAACCTCAATTTTCAACTAAAAAACAATCTTTTTTTTAAAAAACTCATAAATTTAGAATAATCTAATTTAGATATCCTGAAATAATAAATCAGATTCATTTTATTAATTTAAAAATCAAAAAATTTACTATTTAATAATTTCTTGAATAAAGGATTTAAAAATGGGACATTTTTGAAATAGTTTGTGATATGTTATTTACTTACTACAATAGTGTCTCTAGTGTTACAATGTCCAACATATTTTACTGCATCCACTAATCCACTATTATTTTGGTAATAGAACCATGCCACTAAAAATAAATTTTCCATACTACAATGCATAGAGCATGAAAAAGGTATCCAAGTAGTCTCCCAATTTGAATGATTAGTATATCAGTAGTGTGATCATGAAAAGTATATGAGGAAGGAGGAGATAATTTACTCCATATAATGGAATGATTTTATTATTGTTGGTTGGAGTATGATACTTCAGAGGGGTCTGTATTGAGTTCTTATAAATATTTCTTTTAAAAATTTATTTAGAAGATTCCCCCTTCTTAAAACAAAACAATTCAGTTAATCAAACTAGTAAATTTATAACTTTCTGACTATTCAACTATTTTCTCTAAAGATTGATTATTTCATAATTGAAACAATCTGAAATATTGATACAACTACTGAACCTATTCTAATAATGATAAACAATTATAAACACTAGCCTAGACTAACAATCAAAGTGAAATTAATTTTTATGTAATAAATTTAATAAAAGAGAAAACTAAATTTAAAAACATAGTGGAAATAAAACAAGCAGTTAATTCTCAAGTTCAGACTTAGTCCTCTACACTTGGTGATCACCTACGCCCAAAAAATCTATAGATAAATGTTTTGATCCACACTCTGGATTTGGGTTTAGACAACAGTACACAGACTATCCTAGTCACAAGACCTATACCACGGTTCTTTGTGGAAAAAAATACAACAAGGTGACACAGGACCACTTCCACATTTCTACGTGGGATAAACAAGTATAAAAATATAATGGTTTGAGGATATCTAGTATCCTTCAGTTTAGTGGATGATACAATGTGTGTTTTACTAACAGATGCACACACTGCTCAAAAATGTAATAAAAAGGTTCAAAATAGAGAAAAATTATTAGATAGAGTTGAGAAAGCACCTTATGTTATGATGTTCATCTCTGTACTCTTTGATGTATCAGAGTTGAAGGTCGAGTCCTCTTCTTGAAGGAGACACTAAAAAAAGATTGTTGTGGAGTACTGTGTTCTATCTTCCAAGATGTTGAGATGTTCTTTTCCTTAGGTTTAGTTGATTTTTTCTGAGATTATGGAACATGGATGGAAAACAATCCTCTAGTTTATAGCAAGCACATATAAATAATTCTTTGTTTGTTGTTCCGTTTTGTATGTTAATCATATGGTTTTGGTACTGTGTCTGCTCATATCATCTTATGTAAGTTTTTCTGTCATTCATGTGCTCATATTTATACAAATATTCTTTTTTCCCAAAAATGGGCATGTTTGAGGTAGATACAGTACCTCATATTTCTAACATCCTCATTTAAAATGTCTGTAAAAAAAGCAGTAAATTAATTGGTCGCGTTAAAACACTCAAAAAATGACCATTAGAAGTATTATTAAATAAAATAGATTTTAAAAATTATATCAATGATTCTTTGGTTGGTATATCCTTTTTTGGTGACTTGTTCAATCAGTGTGTAACTCTGTCGGTATTTCTATGCATAGTGACTCATTTAAACTAACAGTGAGTCCTTGCATCGGTATCACCATGCGTCGGTTGGTCCTTGCATTAGTAGGTCCTTTGAACTATCAGCGAGTAGCCAGTCTTTCAGTGTTTTGATTTCACTATAAATGAGTCCTTGCTTCAGTATCTCCATCCATCAAGAGCACGATGCATCAGTAGGTTAATTGAGTTTTTGGTGACTCATTCGAACTATTAATGTCGCGTTCTATCTATCAGTGCCAGTCTATCATACATAGAAAATATTTTTTCTTAGACTGTCTTAAAACATACATTTTAATAGAATATTTTAAACATTAATGTGATCATAGATAATTATAATTACATATATTTAAACTTAAACAAACATGACTGAAATGTTTAGACATGATTAGTTGTAATTTACATGATTAAAAGGAATTGACATGATTTGTGATTATTAAATCCATTAATTCTAGAGAGGGTGTTCAACAGTCTCCTATGGGCAAACAAAGTTTTTATTTTCTTAAAATACTTCCCCAAAATCTTTTCATGAAAATGGATAGGGAATTTATTTATCTTAATAAGAAATATTATTAATATATTAATAAATATGAATAAAAGTTTTGTCAATTTCAAGGAACAATTATGGTTTATCATCGACCATAAAGGAAAACATGATTGGTTCTTTAGTGGCCTAAAACCAAATCTACAAAAGGAACCATATATAAGTGACATTAGTAGTTATTAATAAATCATTTGATGTTATATCAAGGTAGAAATGCAAGGTTTATATTCTCATCATTCCCGTTCTTTTGATAAATAGAGATATATTGAGATTAAATAAAATTATAATAATACAACCCGTCGGGAAAAGAAAATTAATCTTACTTTATTCCATAAGTGTGAAAAGAATTATGGAATAATTTTCACCATGTGGTTGGAAAATGTTTCAAGTGTCTAAAGGAAGGACTTTGAGCAACTGAATGTTGAATTGATGTAAAGGGGAATTTAAATGAAAAGAAGGGAGAGAAAGCTCAATTAAATACCCCACCAACACTCAAATGCTAAAACTTCAAGGAGTATGGGAATTATTCCAACTAGTTCCGAAATATAAGTGTTAATTATGACAATCAGAATTAAAAACATTTTATAAAAATAGATAGATATAAATATTATACAATCGCAGCCGCTGAAGTGGGTCATGAGAATGAAGTGGTGAATAGTGCACTTATCACCCACTCTTGAACTGCAATTTTCTTATTTCATTCTACTTACACCTACAATTTTATATCTAAATATTTTTATAGTGGTATCATATCAACACATCAATAATTGGATGTTGAATTATTAGTGAAAACATCTAATTCTAGGATAATCACATCTCAAGTCTATATCTCTTCTCGAATAGAAGTTTGTGGGGATGTGCATCCTAAAAATATTTGTATTCTCTCCGAGTTGAATTTTATGTTATTTGGGTAATGGATTGGATTTATTTATATATATCCCATATCAATTTCCATGTAAGGGAATCCATATTTGATATTCTAAATCAATCCATTATCATTTTTAGAGAATGGATGAATATGATCTTCTAATAGAAAGCACTTCTATTATATAAGACTTACAACCTATTCATCAGAGATAGTTATCTCAATTAGTTGGGTATAAATTCAAAATTTATGATATTATTATTTTTCATGAATTTATAGATGTATTTCTGAAATAATTTCCCTGAATTCCTTTGAATCATGTAGTTTTTTTAATAGAACTCATACCTGGTGTTATACATATCTCAAATAATCCATATATAATGGACTTGATCTATTTTCATGAATTGAATAATAAACACCAAAATAAAATAGATAATGTATTTTTACACCCTATAACATT
The DNA here is from genome assembly GCA_963277665.1 of Viscum album. Lineage (NCBI taxonomy): Eukaryota > Viridiplantae > Streptophyta > Magnoliopsida > Santalales > Viscaceae > Viscum > Viscum album. The sequence goes on from OY728126.1 coordinate 2,013,153,232, forward strand.
TCTACAAATTGCACGAGTTCATTTTTTAAAAGAAATATGGGTTAATGCATCATTACGTTGATTACTGAGTATTTAACAAAATCACTATCAAGAACAAGTATCACCTACCCCATATTAATGACTTGTTTGATCAAATCGGTAGAGAAAAATACTTTTCAAAAATTTAACTTCATTCTAGATATGATTAGTTAAGGGTTGGGATGTGAGATATACCAAATAAAACATTTCGTATGAGGTATGGTCATTATGGATTTGTGGTGATTTCATTTAGAATTAACAAAGCCTTAGTTATCTACATGGATTTAATTAATAGAGTTATTAGAGATTACCTATATTAGGTTGTGGTAGTCTTTATAGATCATATTTGAATATATTTTAAGATAAATGGAGAGCATGAATGTCATTTGAGGATTTTTTTATGACCCTATGGAAGGATAACTTGTATACCAAAATTTTTAAGTGTGGAATTTAGCAATATAAGGTCTCATTATTGGGTCATATAGTATCATGATATGGAATATAGGTTGATCTTTAAAAGATTATAGTTATTGATAAATGTCATATACCAACCACAGTGACTTATATACATAGTTATATTGGGTTTTTTGGACACTACTATGGCGGTCAAATTCGAGAACCAAGTTGACATGGGAGGGTGTCGAGTTCCTTTAGACAGAAGAATATGAAAAAAAATTCAAGGAACTGAAGACAAGGTTTGTAAAAACCCAAAATTTTACAATATATTTCTATCTAAATCAATTTTAATTATTTTATATCTTTCTTGACACAAAACAACAACTTTTAAACAAACCATGAAATTTTGTTACCTAGTCCATAAATTTGAACTATGAATAGAAATAACCACATTATAGAAAATATTTATAAAGGTTTTATATAATTTAAATTTATTTATTCATGCATAATAAATAGGAAATAAATTTTTCGAAAATTCATTTTTTCTTTAAAAAAAAATTCTTCAATTTTTTTTTTCATTTTGTGAGTGAACATTATAATTAATTTACACCCTGTTTTGAAATTTTATTTACTGAAATAAATATAATTTTAGAACAATTTTTATTATGAAAAATATTATTTTAAAAGGTGTATCTACTACACCTTTGATTTATTTATCATGAATATCCTTATTTTCTATTATTTAATTTTCATTTGAATTTATTTCATTCATGGGACTTATGACTCAAAAGTTACTAAAACCGTAAGTGTTTCATATTGAATTTTCACTTTTTACTATAATTGCTAATGCTTAAATTTTTTGATGATGAAATTATATGATTTATCCCTAAAAAATGTTATGTATTTTCTTATCATATGATTACTTCTATATATTATAAATTTACCATTAATTTTTCTCTCTCTAAAAAATTAAAAATCTAAAAGAATATTATTAAGAAAATCTAACTATTTTTTATATGGTCAGGAATATTTTTATTCCATGTCCTTATTATGATAAAATTATTTTAAATAATATTTTTAATCTTATAAAATAATTTATTATAACCATTTTCCCCATATTTGAATTTACCTAAAGGGTTTTTAAAAGAATCTTCATTTCATACTTTGAATTTGGTTTTTTTACCAAAGGTTTGTACAGAATCTTTATTTTCGCCTATACTACTCCAAAAAATTTTCTTAACATCATGACTAATTTTTTATTTTAATATTACTTTACAATTTTATGTGGTTATTATAAAAGAAAATTTTATTTCTAATATTTTTTAATATTTTAGATTTTTAAAATATTGACTTCAAAATGAATGGGTTATTTTTTCCAAGAAATGTTTCAATGTTATTTTGATGGTATATTCACCAATAAAAACATCCATTGATGTTATTTATGCTTTATTGGGGATATGGTCAAATGAAACCATCAAAATTGTTATTTGAATATTTATTGGTTATGTTGATGAAATCTTGATGAAACCCATTTTCTTTTCTATGGGTTATGCTATGATGAAATGATGATTTTTTCATGATCTTGTGGAATATATTTGAATGATTTATGATTATGTGATGGTAGAGTCTGTTATAACCCTATAATTAACCGTGTAATGCGATATCTATATCTCACAAGATGATGATTCTAAATGTAGAAAAAAAAATTGAATATCAATGTTTACATTTTGATGCATGAAAATGATTTTATTTAGCTATGCTTGCTAGGTTATGCATAGACATGATTGAAAATGACTATATTGAAATTTTGATCAATGTGTGTGGTGACTTCTATATTTTTTTTCACAAGATTGTGAGTGTACATGATTGATAATAGCTATGTTCATAAGATTATGATTTCTTATGCTTATGATTTCACATGAGAATGTTATAACTCTTGAATGATGATTTTTTTTAACACCATTATTAATCATGCTTCTAGATGTGACTAGGTTTCAGAGTTTATGATCTAATATTTTCTGAGAAAGAAGATTTTATATTGATAAAATTCACTTTATCATGTTATCATATCCTTATTATCATCCTATTCTCATTTATGACTGATATCTCATGTGCTTACCATTACTAAGCATCTAAGTTCACCCTTTCTTATGAATTCCTTCCCAATGCTTTGATGGAAGGTTATAAGAATGATATGTCTATAAGGGTACAAATATGAATATCTTTATGGTATATATTGAGGATATTTTATGAAATAAGTTAATTATGTATCGAGACTCTAATGGAACTAAACTTTTATGTTCCTCAAGCATGTATAATTGGCATATGTAATGAATATTCCTCTAAAATGATGTAATATTTATGTTTCTTATAATCAGGTCGCCTCAATGTCAGTTAGTGCATATGTTCTCACCCTACCTATTATAGATAAGGGTCTTTTATCTATTGGGACACATAGATGAAGGGATTGGGATGAATATTCATACAGTATGATATAGTGATATCTAATACAGCAGGACAATTTAAATTTCAAGGGAAAGTATACTAAAATCATTATTTGAGGTTGAAACTGGTGGTTGTTAAATTAAAAATATGAATGAATTTTATTTATTGTAAAAAATGTTATATATATAATAATCATAAAATATTTAAGTACATATTCAGGAAAAAAGAGTTAAATATGCAAAAAATGAGATGTTTGTATAAGACTAAAGATTATGAATCCTCAATATATTACCTCCCATTAAATGTGAACTAGGTGTTTGATGCCCTAATTTGGATGTAAAATACAAGTATTTCAAAGCTAAAAATTGAAATAAATTATATTCTTATGGATTTTAAGAAGATTTATGTTATAATTATAAGGAAGGGGGAGTATCCTATCTTTATAAGAAGAATATTAAACCATATATTCATGTGAGGATTAAAGAGATGAAAAAGGAATATGTGGAACTCTATAAGAAGGTAGAGAATGTTCTTGTCTTTAAATAACATATCTATGGAGTGAAAAGGTTTAATAATAGTGTATGTGCCCCATAAATATATTAACTATTAAATGAGCTCTTCGATGTAGCTCTTGGTTCATCATTATATATTCTTCCTAGAAGTATGATGATGTATAGAGATCTAAAAGAGTATTTATAATGGGAAAACATAAAAATGGATATTGTAGAGTATGTATATTGATGCCAATTATGTAAAAAAGATAAGAATGAGAGATAAAATTAGAAAGGGATTTGACAACCATTACCCATACCAAAATAGAAATGGGAAAATCACCATAGATTTGGTTATTAGACTTTTCAAAACATCTAAACTCCATAAAATTATTTGGGTAGTTGTCAATCACCTTATGAAGTTAGCATATTTCACTACAAGTAGATAATATTTTAATCATGACCATCTTATATTGATATAAATTAAGGAAGTGGTAATTATTCATGGAGTACCATATTAAATTTTATCTAGTTGGTATCCATGTTTTACCACAAATTTTTAGAGAAGACTTCTATAATCCTTGAATACAAAGTTGGACATTAACACTAAATATAATCATCAGATAGATGTTTTGTCTAAGAGAAACATTAAAATCCTAAAAGTTAAACTTAGACAATTTTCTATATATTTCAAAGGTAATTGGGATCAATACCTTTCTATATTATTGTTTTCTTATGAAAGTATAATTCACTCAAACATTCAGATGGATCTTTATGAATCCCACTGTGGAAGGAAGTGTAGAACATCCATGCACTTGGAAGAAATTTGGGAAAGAAAGATATTGGGAATTAATATTATTGAAGAAATTATAGAGAAGGATGTATCTATTTAGAAGCACATTAGGGTATCCCATAGTCAATAGAAAATTTTTAGTAATAATTATTTTTGAGATATAAAATTTGAAGTTGGTGAAAGTATCTTACTATGAATATCTCCAAGGAATAGGCTAATGATATTTAGAAAGAAGTTAAATTTGGTCCAAGGATATATTCAACCATTGGAAATTATATATTATATCAGGATGGTTACTTATTACTTCGTGCTTCCCCTAAATATCTCTCAAGTACATGATGTGATCTATATATCTCTCCTAAGGAAGTATATACATGCTCCTTCACATGAACTTAACTAGAAGGTAATATAATTGGAGAATGATCTCACTTATGTGAAAAACTAGTGCAGATAGTTGATAAAAAAGGGAAAGTGATTTCGAACAACACTTCTCCTATAGTAAAATATGTTTCACAAAACCATAAATATGGGGAATCTATGTGGGAACCTGTGGATGTGATGTGGTTGAAGCATCCTCAGTTATTTGTATCAAAGTGATGGAATTTCAAGGGATAAATTTATATATGATTATGATAATTTAACAAACCTAGATTGTATGATATATTTCTCTTTAAAAAGGTTTGATGTATTTGATATCTTGTTTTACACACAATGCCAATTAAGATGAACCGTGATACACTATAGAAATAATATTATTAAATGTGTCAGGTATTACACATCCATTAGATTAGAGGGAATTAATATGGACCTATAAATTATGAAAAATTGTTTTTCACACATTTCTGAAATGAATATGTTTGTTATCCATCGTTTGGAAATGAAAATAAAATCATTTTAAAGTAATGAAAATATTGTTTTTATATAAAAATATTTGTATGCATGCAATGGGTTATTATCTTAATAAATTAAATTAATTTCTATTTATGAATAATATTAATTAAATTTTTAGAAAATATATGAAAAAATATATGTTAAAATTCATTTTATTTATATTACTAATTAAGTAATGAGAATAAAATCAGTTTTATCCTTAAAATTCATTTTTTCTATAAACAATTTTTATTGTATTTTACACGATTATTTTAGAATGAATGACAACCCATTATAGGAATTGAATTTGATAAAAAAAATCTTATTTTAAATAATAATTTCTATATTTTTTATTGATTCCAGTTTATTTTTTGTCCTTATGAATAGTAACTTAGGAAAAAATGCATTATTACGGTAAAGGATAAAATGAGTTAATGTGGGGATAAACTAAATAGATAAGGGTTAAAATGACATAAAAATATGTCTTAATCCAATTTCATGAATGTATTTAGATACTGTTTCATTATATTATCAAACATGATCAAATTTGGATCCACTTTCCCTGAAGAGTGACTTTATTATATTTTAATATTTTTTATAATTACATGTGTACCCCTCCCATCACTTATAAAATGGAACCTCGTATCCTGTATTATCCAAAAAATGAGCCCTTTAAATAAAAAAAGATCTTCCCAAATAATATACTAGAATTAATATCCACATTATCTAGTTTTTAACTTCCCAAAATATCCATTCAAGAATCCATAAATTTCTTCTCAAAAAACAATACTCAAATAAAAAGTATATGTTTTTCCCAATATTTTTCATGTTTAATTCTTCTTAAACCACATAAAAGTGTTATTTAACCATATTAACATGATTTAATTTGTATATTTACTATACTATGATTTTTTTCTATTGGAAAATAATAATGCCGGTCTTGCGTACATGTGGATTTCCACCTCCACGAAGCGATGTGATTCAGTTTTCATTTAATTTTTACAAGGATGGTCATAAAGACATATTTAATTAAAATATATTATATTTATGATATAATAATGATTCTATAATGGTGAATTATTACTTAACTTTCTTTTATTTCTTCTTTTAAAAAGTTGAAATATCACCCATGCATATGTGTAATCTATCATCTCCACAAAGCAATGTAATTCATTTTTCATCACTGCTTTATATGAATATTTTTAAAAGATTATATAATCAATAAATACAGTACGTATGAGATGATTAAGATTCTATATATAAATAATCAATTTCCAAGGTTTAGGTATTAGAACTATTAAATCCGAATTTTCCTTAAAATATACTAGTTTTCACTTGAATGTTCATTTTAATGAAGAATTATTAATTATATGATAGTTGGAAATTATAATGGAATTATAAAAGTTAGTTAATGTATGAATATGTCTCTAGAGTATATTTATAATGAATATTTTTATAATATACAGTGGTTTTGAACATGTACAAATCATGATTGGACAGGATGTAAGTTTTTTTGTTACAATATCATTTCTTTTCAAGATTATCTATGTTAAATACCCATTAAGGGATATTATATAATCCTTATCATTTGAAAAATATATATTTTATTTCACTTTATATATTTATTAGTTTTCCATATTTTTTTCATTATACACTCATTGTTACACAATACGATTGAGGAGTGGTTTTTAATAAAGTCAACCTTATGTCCTCTATAATCGATGAACTTTTCATCAATGTACATATTACTCAAATTGTTTTAAACAATGTAATTTGAATTTATCAAATGATTATTTAATTTCATTTTAAACCATATTTTACTTTCTTTTATAATATTTAAAACAAATCCTTTCAGAGTTTTTCATTTAAGGAGATTTTATAATTTTAATTAGAGTTATTATTCTAGAAAAAACTATTTTATTTCTTTTTTACAATAATATTATAATATTATAATATTAATATAACATATTTTTACGTATTTTCAATTTTTTAACGAATTTAGTGTGATAATTCCCTAGAGTATATGTCGCATTGATAAGGTCATTTTGGTTCCCTACTATGATGGGAATATTGAAATTTCATGATGATATTATTAAATATAGATATATGGATTGATAACATACTATAATGGGACACAGAGAATGATTAAATTCATGTGAAAGTACTTGAAAGAATATGATACGTCTTCCCATGATGTTCATATTGGAAAATATCTAACAATGGAGATTATGATAACAAACCCACATACTAGAATTCTACATGATTATATGGCATCACCTATTCCTATATATGAATGTGTGTAATGGTCCAAAACATTAATATTATTATTAATAAATCTCATGACTCATGAAAATATATCTACTAAACAAAAACATGATTTAATATGTTCATAGGAACTAGTGTTCGTTGGTTGCATCATGAATGACATATTAATAATAAGCTGAGTAAATGATTTTTCCCTTCCACATTTTTGGAAGTTTACATCTCATCTATTTGATTGAAATGTAAACCTCACATTTAATTCTATATCCATGGTGTAATGGTGAATTTATTTCTGATAGTCGAATAAATATGTATAAATCCCATAGTTTAATGATATGTGTGTGCTACCTTCTTGAAGAAATATAATCGAAAATGGATTATATTACATAGTAAGTGTTTATGTGTGGTTGTTAACAATATGAAATTAACTTCTTTCACTTGGGATTCTTGACCTATTACAGGTTATTAATCTTATACTTTAAGCACGACCCCTCATTCCAATGAGGAAAAAAACCAAGTGGGTCACACAATATGTGTTTTCATTGATCTCAATAAAATTCTATTTATATTTAATTATTTGAATAGAAATTATACTCAATACTAAGCTATAATTTTACTAATGATTTATTGATCCAAAATATTTACAAGGTAATAAATAATTATTTATTCATTAATGAATAATTTATTAAATTATATGAATATTTAATAAAAAATTTATACTCTATATAGTGAATAATATATTTGTTTTTAATATTTAATAAATATGTATTCACTAGAATATGAATAGAATATTTATTTATGAGAATATATTTAATTAAATATTCGTTTGGATATTCGATAAATACCGAGTAAAGAAAAATAGACCAAGTTTGTGTCTGATGATAAATATTAACTTACAAGATGGAAAAATAATATTTATCATTGCATCAGTTAGCACATGCCATAAAATAATAACAGTATTATTATTATATTGTATGGAGTCAAAATGGTTTATTATATTAATTAAGTTCTGGTATGAAATTAAAAAATATTTTAACCCAAACCCAAACTCTATAAATTGATGGTCATAGATATTGTGTATGGTTAATCAATAATTTATAATTGTAAGGCTCGGATCCATGTGGATCGACCCTTTTTTTATTTCAAAAGACTGAGGTGATCTAAGAGACTCAAAGGAATTCTAGATGAATTCAGCATCTAAGACCTAGAATCATGGAGATTTCACCATGTGTAAACATTTTCGATGACGTGAAATCATGTTTTACGTACTGTGCTGATCATATCATGATGTGTAATAAATCCAGGTTTAAAAATTGTGACATATTTTCTTTTGTAAACATTTCCTCATGGATTACATGATGTGAAATGGGATTATGCGTCCTGAAAATCCCCAATGTTGTAAATATTTAAAGGATGCATCACTGAGGGTATCCCAAACCCTATGGCTTATAGTGCCTTCCCCTGGTTCCAAGCACCCTGATAGCCCCTATTCAACCTTTTGGCAATTCCTTTTTCAAGGATTGATCTTCAGCTTATATGCTTCAATCTGTATTTGATCCTAGATACATTATACCTCCATTCTTGTGATTTCAAAGATCTGTTTCCTCCATTTCATATTTTCCATGTGATGGTGCTTGATATCCAAGTTTCTAGTGGATTTTTGTTTGTTTTTTGTGGATGAATTTGTGGTGAGTCATCATCGAGTGGATGGAGTTCTTGCGAGAGAAGTGATTTGGATTTGTAGTGTCGGTCCATTCTTTTGATAAGAATGATGAAACCCTTTTGAGTTAAGGGATTCATTTCTTATATTTTTTTGTGTGTGATCATTAATTGAGAATGATTTAACCCCTTGGATTGCAATTAAATTAACCTAATAATTACTTAAACTGTTCTAAAGAATTGATATTGATCGCATGGAGATGTTGTGGTTTTTACTATGATAATGGGTTTCCTATTGATTTTCTTGATTGTGTGTTATCTATGTTGTGTTTGTTATTCTTCAATTAGAATTTTTAATTTTTGAAAAACATAATTCTGTAATTAATTGTTAATTATTTGGATAAAACAATTGAAGAGGCATGTTTAATGAATTTGGTGTGATTTAATCTTAATGTTTAAGCATGTTTAAAGGAACTGACCTTTCAATTATTGATGTAGTTTAATAAAGATGTGAATCATGTTGATTCTTGATGATAATAGAATTAAAGGGAAGTATAATTAATTTTTTAATTAATTTTTTATATCTTTTTCTAGTTTGTTGCTTAGGTTTCCCATAGATGGAACTTGTAAATAATGAATTGGTTAATTGAAGATAGAATATGAATCTGTTATAGGATAAAAGATAATTCCCTTGCAGGTCTTGAGTTTCCCACTTTCTTGTGAAGGTTGAGTACCTTACTATTGGGAGTGGTATGGGATCATTCTGTGAAAAGGATAGATTCCCTATTTTAGGGAAAAGATCATGGTTTCTATGTTTGTTTATTGAAGCATGTGATTTCCTCTGGATATGAACCATGTGATGTGGGGGGAGGAGTCATGGATGTGATGTGATCCTGGGATGGCTGATCCGAGAGGGATGTTGTGTTATGTGGTGTGGCGAATCCCAGTTTTTGTGGCCGTAGTTGATGCTTGTGATGGTGGGATGCATCGGGATGTGCATGAGTGTGTCAGGGAGGAAACCGGAGATGACAGAATGTGTTGAAGTTGGGTTTACCAATTGATATGAAATCTGGATTCTTGTTTGAATTTGTAGTTTGCCTAATTTCCTAGATGTTTGTTTATCTGCTTTACTTTCGCCACTGCTTGAGGAAAATAGATGTTCTTGGTTTCTTTCTTTTTTTGGTATCTTTGTATGTTTTTATAGAGTACATGGTATTGTGGAAAATAATTATGTTAATAAATGAATAATGGATTTACAAGGGGTTGGACATTGCTAGGATGTAGTACTGAGCTTATAACTCCTAGAAGTCATGGAATTGGTTTTCTTGTGAGTGGAGGGAATGAAACTTTGTTGTGATCATAATGTAATATAATGTGGAAATTTTTAATGGGTAATTAATTGTTAATTAATTAATTAACGTAAAGTTTATCTGATGAAAAGGAATAAAATATTTTAATATATATATCTTTAAATATGTGTGTTCATATAGGATATTTGTTTTTAGCAGAGGAAGTTTGGAGTCTGAGAGATGTTAACAGTAACTTATCCTGAAACTATGCTATTCCTATAGTACAGTTGTGAGCAATATTTTACTATCTGCATTTTGTGTTTTATACACTATTCCACCTTGTCAGTTAGGTAAACTGACACCTTGGGGATTTGGATCCCGGGGGTGTTTTCCCCAACATTTCAGAGGGAGTATGGATGATTGAAAACCCCCTTTAGCCCCACTCTCTTCTCATGCAATTTACTTATTATTGTATGGATGGCAGGTATTTTCCCCTATATTTGTGTGTAGAGTAATGTAATGGCCTGTGGTTATTTCACACACATTTATTCTGGATATAGTGTCTTATGGACTACTATAGGTATAACATGTATAGGCTAGCCTGTCTAGAGGATCCTTACTTATTGTATGGGATCTGATGGCTTGATGTTTAATAATTGATGTATGATACATGTTATATGAGCTATAGTTGCTCCCAAAAACTTCCTATTTACTTTTTATTACATGTACAAGGTTGTGTGTTGCACGAGGATCACATTATGGTGCTTCATCTAGGTGTCTGCAGGCTAGCGTTTTTTTGGAGAGAGACTCGCAGGATGTGCGATGTTAGGGAAGAGTGGAAAACTAGTGGGGAAGTGGTGGTAGGGTAACCTTGATATTATTTATTATATTCTATTCTATTGTATGTGATACTTGGTGATAGTATCCATGGAGATTCTGGGAACATAGTATACTTGTTTAGGTGATGAGTAAGTTTCACTTGGTGTTCAATGTGATTTATCATGATTTCATTATCTTTGGAATGCAAGGATCTGGGGAAGATCCTACTAATTATACAATTATACTTTCACTATATGTCTATAAATATTTTCATTTATGTTATTGGGAGTAGTTTGGATATCATCTAGGTTACTACCAGTTTGTGGATTTTATAGGATTTGTTTGGGATTCATGTTCTCCAATGCCTTTACCTTTCTTTTGGTACTTGTAGTTTTCCTTTTCTTTGTAGTAGTTCTTGCATGTAATTACACATGTATAGTTGGGTTTGACTTTTATATTAGTGACTAAATAGAAGTTTGTAATTCTATATCTTATCTCTCTCTATCACATGTTTTCTCTTTGAGGGTAATGCCTCCAATATGTTTGTTTGCAATACCCACAATGATAGTCTCAAACACAAGGCCTACTTGAGGTAGGACTCGGGTGTCATTATCGTTGTCTTCCAAATAGGGGTACACCTTGTGCTGGATAGGGCATGACATAGTGTTATTTGAGGTCTAGTGGAGGGATATGATGTATTTTGCAGTTAGGTAATGGTGAGGTTGCATGGCCTGGTAGGGAAACTATGTTCACAAAGTTTGTAAAGCACTGTAATCAAAGGAGAAAGGATTGTACATGGCTATTTATGGGCACCTGTGATCAGATGCATGGACCTTTATTCTTACAGTGTATACTAAATAAAGTTATACTAGTTATAGGGTAGACACCTACCAAAGGATCATTCAACATTCTTCTTTGTTCATGTGTTGGAATGGGTAGACCTTGGCATAGGTAAACTTAAAAAGAATAAATGAAAAAAAATTAATTAATGTTATGTTCTTCCATATACATGGTTTAGGATCTCTAACTATTTTTTATTTTTCAGTAATAGTTCTAGGTCAACGTCCTCATTAGGTTTGTGCAGTAGATGTTCAGTAGGTTGCACGAGTAGATTGATATATATTGGAGGTTGACAACAATGACACTTGGAGGAGGACACTCTAAGAGTTTCAGCACCCGATTCTGTAGAGGTATGAAGAATTTGTTTCATATATAGGAATGGAAAACTAGTTGTAGTAGGTTGATATTTCCTTTGAATTGATCCAAGCTCAGAAGGGGAATTGGGTATCACCGGTTGTGACAATGCTTCATGGGTAACTAATACAGTGGAGGTTTTTGTTCCTTGAAAATCATGAGGGGTTGGAAGTCTCATGGGTGGATTTCTGATACCAGTTCATAGTTGAGTTTCTTTATTTGACTGAAAAGGTGGTCATTTGGTTGGAGCTACATACCCTTTAGAAGGGGAGTTCCAGTGTGTGAGATTTAGGGATCCATTTCAGGAACCTTCTGTAGTATGATTCAGACATAATTCTAGATGCATAGGTCAGTGTGAGACATTTTGAAGAGATTTTTCATCCAAATATTGAGTTCTAGGAAACCATGTTAATACTGAAGATATATCTCGATGTGATGGTGAGAGAAAATTTCGTCAAGAAGATGTTATCTAGAATAGTATTTTCCTGATAAGGGGCTCATTAAGACTCTTCATGAATCCATGTTTTAGTACGGGTTTCCCAGTTGTCAGGATAAAAGAGATTCTGATCAACTGGGGGTAGGTCCCATCCCTCAATGTCTCGTTTCTATATAGGGAGACTCTCAGGCCTTTGATAAGGTATCAGACACATGTTTTTCTTGTAGAGGATAAGTTCATCATTGCATAGAATTCCCAATCTTTCTAAGGATGAAGTATGCACTACTTGTTAGGCTTCAGGCTCCTCCGCTGAAGCAGTTTTTATAGGCACCACATCAGTAGGTTGCTCCAGTTTGGGATCAGTAGAGAGAAACTGTGTTAGGAAGAGGACAAAAACAAGATGCTCCAAATCCTTATAGAATAGATCATGTCCATGGATGTGGTCATCATTATGGTTATTGAATCCATTGAGGTAAAGATGCTTCAAGTTCCCTTGGCATTGACTATGCCAGTTAGAGGTCAAGCCAGCTTTTTTGATGAATGCAGAGACTATGATCTAGTGTTGGGGTAGCACTGCACTTGGAGAGATTTACTCTATTTATGTATATAACCATATTAAATAATCCTCATCATGGATTGGTTTTATTTAGTGTAGGATATCATACATTGATCAGGAGGATGGTTGTGTTCTTTGATGCTGGGGGATATCCAAAAGAGATTTTTTGCGAGTAAGCCCCTCAGATTGGTTAGAGGAGTGTGTAATCCATGTCACCCATGGTGGATTATTTGATTCTGATTTAGTCATAGGATAAATAGTTAGAGTTTCCTTGTGTTGTAGAATATTACCCTAATGTATTTCTAGGGGAGGTTGTAGCATTACCCCAGGACGATAGATCGAGTTCAGGATCAAACTACATCCAGGCGTGTCTCCTATCTCTTTGTTACTATTATGGATGGAGCCTTCTATGTTTTTATTGTTGTATATAAAACAGGTTGGTATATTATGGTTTGGTTTTGTTCGGATGAGTGTGTCACCATGGGGTGCACCAGTTTTGATCATGAAAAAGGATGATGGTAGTTTTCTGTTGTGTATCGATTGTCATCTCTTCAACCAAGTGATATAGAAGAACCTAAAAACTCTTCCAAGGATTGATGATTTATTTGATCAAATGAAGGGTGGAATTTGGTTCTAAAAGATATATTTGTGTTCAAGAATTCATAAAAAGCATTTGAAGGATGAGGATATTCTGAAGACTACTTTTGGATTTCATCATGGGCAGTATGTTTTAGTTGTGATGCTGGTTATTGGAATGAATGATCCAGCAATGTTCATGGGGTTAATAAATGCCAGGTTATGTGAGTTCTTAGAAAATTTTGCGTGTGTTTTCATAGATCAAATCCTTGTGTACTTCATGTCTGAGGAGGAGTATGCAGAGAATTTTCATTTCATTTTGGGAGTTATTCATCATGAAAAGTTGTTTGGGAAGTTTCTAAAGTGTGAGTTTTGGGCTCAAGAAGCCCATTTTGTGGGGCATGTTATCTCCTAGAAGGATGTAGCTATGGATCCATCAATGATAGAATAATTTGTTACCTAGGAATCTCCCAAGACATTGGAAGAGGTTAGATTTTTCCTTGGTCTTGTAGGTAATTATAGGAGGTTCACAGATGATTTTTCATGGGTTGTGACACCTCTGACAATTTTGACCAGAAACGATTGAGAATTTTTTTGAACTAATCAGTGTGAGACATATTTTGATTATATGATGGAGAAGTTGGTCAATTATCCAATTATTTTTCCACCCATAGAAGGAGTTCAGTTAGAGGTTTTATGTGATGCTTCATATCTTAGGTTGGGATGTGTTATGATGCAGTAAAGATCGGTCATTTCTTATTGGTCTCAGAAGTTACATCCCTATGAGTGTAACTATTCCACCCAAGATCTTGAGTTTGTGTTTATAGTGTTTTCTCCAAAGTTATTGATACCTTCCCTCAGTGGTGATTGTTTTGTGTTCTTCACTGATCATAAGATCTTGTGTTATGTTTTATCCCAACATGACATGAACTAGCGTTAGAATCGGTGGATGGAGTTCTTATAGAACTACGAATTCAAAATTTCATATAAACTAGGAAAGGTGAATGTTTTAGCTGCTGTACTAAGAAAAAATTAGCATAGTGATGTAGTGTTTAAATATGATGATTTTTTGAGGGTGATGGAAGATCTTCAAGTATTATGTCTAGTTATGGGATAAGTTGGGGGAATTGATTTTATTTTTTAGATAATGGTGTATTCATCTCTAGTGTAGTAGGTGGAAGAATCCCAACTGTAGGATCTTGAGGATGAGTTCTAGAGAGACCAAGTTGTTTGTGGTGATACCCCTAGTGGTTGGTCTGAGGATTGAGAGTACCAAGTGTTGTTTTAGGGATGGTTTTCTGTTCCATTACTGATGTGTAAGATGGTTCTCTTAGAGTTATGTAGTTCACCTTTGGTAGTACATCCTGGGGTAAAAAAGATGTAAAAATATTTTACAGGTCAATTTTGGTATCCTAGGTTGAAGCATTGATTATTAGAGTCTTTGTCTTGATTTTTGGTCTAAGAGATGGTGAACGTCGAGAACCATGTTATTAGTGGTTTTCTCCAACTGTTATATGTTCCTCGATAGAAGTGGGAGGACATGTCAATAAATTTTGTTATCAGTTTACATTGTGATCAAGGAGGATATGATGTTATATTGGTGGTAGAGGATAAATTGATGAAATAATCCCTCTTAATAGTGATCAAGGAGTGAATATCCATGGATTTTTTTGTTAAGCCTACATCTAGAGGAGGTTTTGAGACTCCACGGGGTCTCAAGGATAATCATTTCTTTTTGAGATCCTCATTTTACCTCCAGGGTGTGGAGAGGTCTCCCAAATGATTTTAGTTCTTAGATATTCCTTAACACAACATTTCATGCCCATATGGATGGTTATAAAGAGTAGACCATCTAGAATCTTGAAAACATGTTGCGCTCTCATGTCCTATATTTTTTAGGTTTGTGTACGAGGAACCTTCCCTTGGGAGAGTTTCATTACAATAATAGTTTTCACTCAACCATTGGGATTTCTATATTTAAAGACTTGTATGGGAAATTTTTTTTATACATTTTCCTAGACTGGGGTTGAAGAGTAAACAAATTTCAAGCTAGAACTAATATAGAATAAGATAGATATGGTTCAGGTGATTCATAAGAGGACGAAAGTAGTGCAGGATCATCATAAATCCTATGTCGATTATATGAGGAGACCTTTGGATTTCAATATTGTGGATCATGTGTTCTTAAAGGTGACTCCCCATCATGGGAAGTTGAGGTTTATTCGTGGGATTAGGCTTTTTTCCTGTTTTTTTGCTCCTTTCAAGGTGTTATCACTTGTTGGATTCATGGTGTATCGGTTATAACATCCCCGCAAATGATTTAGATACACAATGGTATTCATGTGTCACATCTCTGTCGTTGTCTTCATGATGACTCTCACATCATCAATTGGGGTGAGATTGATTTTAAAAATGGTTCTACATTTAAGGAGTGTCCTGTAGAGATACATGACATCCAGGATAAGATGTTTCATGAGCGTGATATCCCATTGGTTCATGTCTTATAGCGGAACAGTGGAATGGTGAAGATTAACTTGGAATATGAGTCACAGTTATTTTCTCATTACCCTAATCAATTTGACGTTTAATTATTCTCTTGTAATATTGTTTGTTTTTTGTTTTTAAACCTTTTCTGGTTTATGAGATGGATTTATCTTGTTTCATGTTTTGGATTAATCCCTTTTGGGAGGTATCTCCCCTAGGAGAGTGTAAGGAGGTGGTTATGGTTGTTTCATGGTTTGGTATTATATCTTTGATGAGGTTGTTGAGCTCTTATGGTGTAAATAGTCTTGAGGGGTCTCTCACTAGGTGAATGTTCAGATGACCTTCTTTTCTATTTCCTCTCTAGGATGGTTTTGGATTCTTAAGGGTGAAAATGATTTGATAGGTACCTAATGTAAGGTATTGAATCCAGGTGGATCAAACCATTATTATTTTCTAAAGATTGAGGTTTTTATAGGAGGATATAAAGAATTCTGAAAGATTTTAGATGTTAAGAGCTGGAATAAGGGAGATTGCATTCCATGTAAACATTATAGACAATTTGAAACCATGATTCATGGATTTTTCTGATCAGATCATGACATGTAATAAATTATGGTTAAAAATAAAAAAAATGGAAATACAGTTTCTTACGTAAAACATACCCCAAGGATTGAATGATGTGAAATGTGATTACACGTCATGTAAATAACTAATGATTTACATCTTTAAAAGATACAGGAATATGTTTTACCAAACCCTACGGCTGGCATCACTTCTCTATTATTCTAGGAAACCCAGTATCCCCTTCTTTGATGTTTTGGGGATTCCTTTTTTAAGGATCAATCTATAGATTCCATACTTTTATATATCTTCAATACTCTATATGTTATACCTCCATTATTTCAGTTTCACCAACCTATTTCCTCACATTCCTCTTTTCCATGTGATGTCTCTTGATTTCCACATTTCTAAGGGAGTTTTGTTGGTTATTTGTTGGCACGGTTTTGGTATAGAATCATTAGGTGGATGAAGTTCCTAAAGGATAAGTGATTGAGATCTACCACATTGGTCTATTCTTATGAAAATAATTTTGACACCCTTTTGAGGTATAGGATTTTCTATTTCCCGTTTTCTTTATTTGCGATCATAAATTGAGAAATATTTATCCCTTTAGATGCCAATGAAATTAACATAATAATTACTTAAAATGGATTAAATAATTTATATCAATCATATAGAGAAGTTTTCTTATACCATGATAATGGGTTGACTTTTGATTTTCTAGATAATGTGGTATCTATGTTGTTCTTGTTAATCTTGGATTATCATGTGTAATTTGAAAGGAAAATAAACCAAGAATTAATTGATAATTAATTTGATAGAAGAATTAAAGAGGCATGTTTAAGGAATCTAGTGTGTTGTAATCTTAATACTACATGAATTGTTAAATGAATTGACCTTTCATGTGTTATTGGAGTTGAATAACATTGTGAATCAAGTGAATTCTTAATGATAAAAAAATTAAAAGCATGTTAAATTCATTTTTTAATTAATTTTTTTCATCTTTTTCTATCTTCCTTCTTATGATTCCCATAGTTAGAACCTAAAAATAATGGATTGGTTAATTCAAGATGGAATAAGAATTAGCTTTGTGATAAAAGATATTAAATTTATAGTGACTGATTTGTCCGCTTACTTCTAAAGGTCAAGTGCCTTGTTCTAGGAAGTTGTTAGGGCTCATTATGTGTAATAGATAGATGCATTATTTTAGGTAAAAGATCTCAGTTGCTATGTTCATTTCATAATTATTTTGATGTACTCTCGATATGATCCTTGTGATGTGGGATGAGAGGCCCAGATGTGTCATGAGCCGGGGATGGTTGATCTAATAGGGCTGTTTTGGTAAGTGGCGTAGGGAGGTATAGTAGTATTGGAAAAATTTGACCCTTGTGATGGCGAGATGCATCAAGATATTCATGTGGGTGTTAAGGAGGAGACTATAGATGACAACGTTGGTTAAATTTGATCATAACCATTTATATGAAAGTTGGATGCTTTCATGAATTTGTTTTTTGGCTAATAAATAGGTTTTTTATCTTCCTTCCTTTCCCCACTACTAGTGGCAGATAGATTTTTTTGGTTTTTTTCATTGTTTTATAGCTTAGGATACTTTCCCTTGAGTACCTAGTAATGTGTACAGTAATGATTTTAATTAATGAATAAACTTTTTGTTGTGGTTTAAGAGCTTGGTTAGATTTAATGCTAAGGTTATAATTCTAAGAAGATGTGGACTCGGTTAGCTTGTTCCTGGAGATCATATATCTTTTTTCTGATGTGATGTAATATGATGTGAAAAATTATAATGGTTAATGAATTAATTAACATAAAGGAAAACTAATGAAAAGGAATAAAATAATTTAATGTATCTCTTTAAATGGTGGTGTTATTATATGAAATATAGTCTTAGTAGTGGAATCTGGGAGTCCATGGGATTTTAACTGCAGTTGAGTCTAGGACAATGTTAAGCCCCTAGTGTGGTTGTAAGATATATTATACCATGTAAATTTTTTGTTTTATATGGTACTCGACCCTATCAATTAGAAAAACTAATACCCCATGGATTCATATCCCTATTGGTGTTTTATCCAACATCCTAGTAGGAGGATGGATGACTAACGACCCCATTTAGCCCCACTCTCCTCTTCGGGTAGTAACATCTTCTGGTATCTTCAGTTTGTAACATCTTCCGGTATGCATGAAGGTTAGTTTCCCCCATATATGTGTTTAGAGGGATGTAATGGATTGTTTTTTTTTTCACACACATATATTCTAGATATAATTTCTTAAGGACTACTATAGGTATAATATTTATAGGTTGTGATGGCTTGAGGATCCTTACTTAGGGTATGGGGTGTGGTGTATTGAGGTATAATGCCTGATGCATTATACACATTATATGGGATATGGTGGATCCAGTAAACTACCATGTAAATTTTGGTTATATGGAAATGGTGTTCTATTTCATGGGGGGCACATTGTGGTACTTTGGCCTGGTGTCTGTGGGCTAGCCTCTTTAGAGATAGACACTTAGGACATGCAATATTGTGGAAAAGCATAAAACAAGTGGAGAAGTAGTAGTGGGGTACCCTCGATATTCATTATTATATTATATTCTCTTGTATGCAGAACATAGTGATAGTAGCCATGGTGAGGTTTGGAACTTTGTATACATATTATGGGATGATTGAGTTTCACATTTTGTTCATTTTTCTTTAGCATGATTTCTTTATCTTTTGCATGAGAAAATACAGGGAGGATCCTACCGAGTATACTATTATACTCACCTTATGTATATGTAAATATTTCATTTTAGTTTAGTGGGAGCAGGATGGAAATTACACTGAATACTACTAGCTTGTGGGTTTGGAAATATTGAATTGGGCTTCATGGTCACCACAGTCTTTACCTTTCTTTTAGTACTTACAGTGTTCCTTTTAGTAGCAGTAGTTCCTCTATGTCATTACATATGTACACAAGGGTTTTTTATAATGAAATCAGAGTAGGATTTGGTTGGTATCTATCTTATCTCTCTCTTTAGTATGTTTTCTCTTCGAGATTAATGCCTACCAATTGTGTGTTTACTATACCCTATGTGATAGTCACCATCCCAGTAAATACTGGAGGTGGTACTCTAGTGTCATTATCTCTCCTCTCCCATTGTAGTCCCAGGAGGGGTACACCTTGTCGGGTAAGGGGTGAGGACAAGAATCATTTCCTTGAACAAAATTCTCTATAGATTTATGACCCTCTCATCCCCTTAAGAATAAGAAGAATAAGATAGAATCCTTCAAGCCTGAAGGATCTTGTAACAATAATGACAAAAAACACAATATGGTCAAAATTAAACAATAGCACCTACATTCCATCAGTGATTGATCAAAGATAAAAGGACCCTATAGCAGCTCAGGTATTTTTTCTCCCTATTCACCGGAGGGCCTTTGGGTCAAAATTTGGTTCTTCTAGGCCATGTAATGGGATTTTATGCCCACTGGGCATATGGGCCATGTAATGGGTTTCATGCCTACTAGAAATACGGTACGTTTACTATATAGATAAGTATTTATGGGTGGGTTATCCCCTTTGGGGGGATATAGTTTTCCTTTTGAGTTTGGGTGGGAGGTGTGTGTGCTTAAATGTAATTGTACCCCCAAGAACCTAATGTATATATATATATATTATTTATTTGATCATGAATCGATTAAGAAAAATATTGGTTAGATATTTCATTTCATATTATTCATTTTATCATCCACGGTTTAATTAAATTTTTTTTAACATTTTAATTTTCATGATTCAAGATTGCAAATTTATAAAATATATGAATTTATGAAAATATTTCAGAGATTTTATTGGGAAGTACCAATAATTATAACTAGAAAAATAGGTTACACTACTTGTAGTTGGAATATACATCATGTAACCAAGTTCACTACACTTGGAAATTTCATTGGATATATGGAGCCCCAAGTAGTAACAACATGTGGTGCATTTTTTATGCATTGCATAATGATCGGGATAGTCTAGACAGGGCTTGTTAGATTACACAATGTGTAGCTGGAATACACAACGAGTAGTCTACACTGAATATTAAAAAAATTAACACTAACAGTGTGTTCAAATATATACTTTCAAGCCACATGAGGATGACATCCAAAATAATTAATGAGATACATAGCATTTAGCTGGTGTATATAGTGTGTAACTCATTATTTCTTACATCCAACAAACATATCGAGTCCCTCAGTGGTTTATGTGGGAACACGAATAACATAACACATGGTGTGTAACTAGAGTACACATTGTGGTATCTTGTATATAAAGAACACAATGATTAACTTGCGGGGTTATATGGGCACACAGTAAGTATAACACATTGCATATAGTTAGTTAGTGAACACTGTATAGTCTAGACAAGGAACACGTTTAATCCACATGCCTTCATCCTAGGTACATGAAAATAGAGGAACACAACGTGAAGCTCATAAGTACACATCATGTGGTATTCCAATAAAGGATATAATTAAACTGCATTTAAAATATTTAATTGTATTGTTAATACCAAATTACATTATTGGCAATAGAGGTGTTTGTCTTTGAAATAATGGTTATAAGTAATTTTAAATGATCAATTAATTTGTTATAATTATTGGTATTTATTGGCCATGCCATTTTATTTTTCATGAATTCATTTATGGTGGGTATGTTCATGATACTTATTACGATAATTAATATGAAAGGTAATTAATTAATTAATTAAAGTGTTTTTATCTTAATAATATCTAATGAATAGAATTGAATATTATCCAGTGTACTATTTTGTATTCATTTCATGTGTATGACCAATCATTATCTTGAACAAGACCTATGTATGTGTTGATTTTATTTATTTTAATTTATTTCTTGATTGTTCAATTATTAAATATTAAATCAAATATGTTTCCTTCTGAGTCATCACTCCCTCCTTAATTATGTTGGACTTATGTTTCAAAGATAATTTATATAATTATCCTTAAACAAATACATTGGTTACATTCACCAACATGTTAGGTATAAATACATGTATTGAAAGGAGTACCTCATGGTGTATGGAGGGAGTTCAACATAGAGCTAAGCCAATGCCAACCCAGGTGATACATCGGTGGATAAGTGGAATGCTACAACTTGAGGAAATACTAGTAAAATGATTTTTACCCTTGTTCATAGATTAATTTATTATATACTTAATCAAACAAACATTAGATAATCTCTATATTGTATCATTTATATATTTATTTATTCCGGTATTATACATTATTTATTTTATAGATGCAAGACCTTAATCACAGAAATAAATAGACTAATATGAAAAAATAGAATTTAAATAAATATATTAGGAATAATTTTTTAACTAAACAAGGTTAATCAATCAAGTAAAATCTAATTAATATTAAAAAGGAATGTAAATTTTAAAACAATAAAAATTTAATAACAATAAATAAAATTTCACAACATAATATTAAGATAGATCGAGCCTTCCATTACCTGGTTAGGAATGAAAACCATAGAAGTAAGTGATTGACAAACCCCCTTTGAGAAATATACTTTTATAAGGGAGTTCATTATAATGATTCGGGTTAACATAACCAATTTACATCCAGAGGAGTAGCCCTTTCTAAACAGGGTGTAACTTAGAGGCAAGTGTTAAAGAAATTCAAGTAAGGGTTTTTGGATTGGGGAGTCCACTAAACCGATCAAGTATCCACACACCCACTGTTTTAAAGGCCCTACCTACCTAAATACCTTCAAATAATTAACAAATACCTGTATTTGGTAATGATAAGGGTAATATAGATCTTTTCTAGTACAATGTCTATACAACTAGGCATTCTGAGTTCAATGGTGAGATCTGTTGGAACTTGATAAAATAGTTGGAGACATAATGAAGTTAAAACTAATTTAATTATATCTCACATAAATTGTAATCAACTTAAAAACTAATAAATTTAGTCTTTTATAAATGTATAAAAATGGATGTTATTCGACTGCAGAATCCTATAAATCCATATTGGAGAAAGGCCATCTCTTTAATGGAAGTAACTTCCATGAATGGCCTAAATGCCTAATGTTTGTGTTCCACCATGAATGGAAATATTATAAAATAGGATCTGCACAACCTAATACACTGTAAATGGAGAAAATTAATTAAGACTTCATTTTATATTATAAACACATGAGTCGAAAGTTCAAAATTTAGTGTTTAATGATTTTATCCATGACTAGTGAGCTAATTAATTCTCATGAAGACTTGGATTCTTATAGTATTCTCCTATTTCCTAGTGGTCTATATCAGGAAAGAGATATACTTGAATAGTTTGATATATACAAGGCACAATTTCAGAGTAATTTTGGATAAGGTTCACCATTTTGGCCTCACATAGTCAAAGTAATTAACTAAATTAAGCACCAAGAGGTTTTAGGGTTTCAAATTCTAAAAAAAAATTTGTTCATCGATCTCATTATAGAATCACACCCTCAGAGATTCTTCATATTTGTAATTAATTTCTATATGAACAACATAGAGAAGTCACTTCTAGATATTCTCACAATTATTCACCAAGTTGAAAAATATATAAACAGTGAAAATACTTTCATCTTTATGGTAAACAAAAGAAAAGGTCATGTGATTATATCTATGCCCAAAGAATCTTTTTGACATCCTTCCAATAATAGAAAGCTAAAGGGTAAATTAAGGGAGTAGGATGTTATCAACTTTTTCATATGGGAAGGAAAGCCACTAGAAGAATAACTGAACTCAAGAAAATAATAATGGGGAAGCTTCAAGTGAATTTGTTATTGAGTAAAATCTTTCTATTTCTAAAAATTATTTATTAGATACAAAATGAGGAGCTCAATTATATATTCAAATACAACAAAAAATTATATTCCAATACATTTTCTATGGGGAGGTTAATCTATGAGTGTACAAAAGTGCAAAAATATTTTCATTGATATCTGGGTCTACCACCTTTTGTTTCTGACAAGAATGATCTCAGTTTTAGAATATTTTTATTAAGTGACATTAGTAACCAGAAAACATTATTTAAATATATAAATTGATACTGATTGATTTATTTTCATGTTCAAGAATAAATATTACTTCTTTAAAACAGATACCATTTTTTATGGTAAGAAATATTTAAATAATTTTCTTTATGTGTTGGAATACACAAACCAAGTACTATAAATTGATAATAAAAATACTTCATCTGAATCTTAATACACCCAACTATGACATCATTGGATATGTCATTTAAATGAAAAACATTTGAAAAAATTACACCATGATTAATATTTAGACTCATTTGAACAAAAACCACTTGGTCTATGTCAATTTTATTTACAAAGAAAAATGACCAAAATCTCATTTTGTAGAAAAGTTGAAAGGGCCTGGGAGATTTTTGAATTAGTTCATACCATTTCTTTAAGATAATTTCTAGTTGAAGAAAGGGATGGATACTCATCCTTCATAAATTTTATAGATTGTTTTATTAGATTTGGATATGTCTACATGATGATTTACAAGTCATTTTCTTCTTGATTAATTCAAATAATAAAAGAATGATGTTAAGAGCTATCTTGTTGAAAATATTATGAAACTCTACTCAAACCATTATAGAGAAAATTTTAATCAACAATTTATTGATGTTTTATGGGAGTTTGGGATTCTATATCAACTAAATCCTCTTTATACAGGTCAGTGAAATAGTGTATGTAAATGTAAGAATCGCACCTTATTAGACCTAGTGAGATCAATGATGAAATATAAAAATCATTTGTTATAATTTTAGGGGTACACATTAAAACAGCTACAAAAATAATGGACCAGGTCCCAACTAAAGTAGTAAATAGTATTCCTGGCTGATTATAGAGTGGAAATAAACTTGTATTTCCATAAATACATGTGTTTAGTTTGGAATCATTTTTTAAGGCCTCTTTAGGCAAAAAATATGAACACTAAGGCACAAAGTGTACCTTTATTAGATACCCTCAATGAATAAGGGGATATCACATATATGACCTATCATAAAAAAATTATTTGTGTAAGGAAATTTCATATTCTTTTAGATGTATCACATCTCTAAAAGAGATAGTGGGAGAGATATAGATATTGATGAAGTCTAGGATCAAGGTATACAAAAGTAGGAAAAAGAATAGATTCCACAAAGCCCCATGGAAGAAGATGATCCACACACACAAGTATTGGATATGAGTACAAGAGAGGTTAGAGAAACTAAAAGATAGGGTTTTTTTAGTCACTAAGGATGGTGACTTGTAAATAGTTGATTATAATGATCATGTAACCTATGAGGAATCAGTATGTGGCATAGATATTACTACGTTGAAAGAAGCTATGAATTCTAAAACGTATTCTAGGTTCAAAAACTATGTCTATATTTTGGTAGATCCTCTAATGTATTTCAATCCCATTGGTAATTAATGGATATTCAAGAAGAAAGTTGACATGGATGGAAAATTCAACACTTATAAGGAATGAGTGGTTTCAAAAGTGTTCAAATAGTGTAAAGTCATAGAATATGAATAAACCATTTCACCGTATTCTACACTAAAATCTATTAGAATTATAATTTATATTAAATCTTACCATGATTATAAGAATTGGTTAATGGATGTTGAAATAGTCACTCTTGATGGGAACCTTTAAGAAGATGTCTATATGACTCCACCTAAAGGGTTTGTGACTCCAAAGGATTCCAACAATGTTTGAAAATAATAAAGACCCATTTATGGATTAAATCAATCTTTTAGGTCATCTAACATTTATTTTGATGAATCCATTACAAAAATATGGTTTCATAAATAATGATTGTGATCCTTTTGTCTATAAATGGTTTAGTGGGAGTTTAATTTTCTTCTTAATTGTTTATGATTTTGACATACTACTTATTGTAAATGAGATATTAGTCTTATTGCCTATTAAATACTAGTTTAGTAACTATTTATTGATAAAGGAATTAGAATATGTAGCATATATTCATGGTAGAAAGCTCCATTGTAATAGATCCCAGAGACCACTCATTCAAAGTCAAGGAACTTATATTGACAAGATACTAAAGAGACAAATTATGGAAAAGTACAAGATAGTATTGTCTCTAATGTCACTTGACATTCATCTTTCCAATAAAATTTATCCTCTAACACATGAGGAAAGATATATGACGGAAAGTATTCTATATATTACAACAATTGGATCATTAATTTATGTTATTATATATACTAGGTTGGATGTCTCATGTACATTAAGTGTGGTAGGAAGGCATCAAGCTGACCCAAGTGACCACTATTGGATAAAATTCAAGAATATCTTGAAGTATATGAGACTTACTAGGGATAAATTATTGGTCTATGGAGATATAAAGAACAACTTAGTAGAGTATTTGTCAATGACAGTTCTCAAATAGATCATGATAATATAAAATCATAGACAAGATACATCTTCAATCTCAATTAAGGTGTTGTGAACTAGAAGAGCTCGAAGAAAGTTGTTGTTCCAGGTTCTACCATAGAGCCAATTTATTTTTAAACTTCTGAGGTTTATAAAGAGTCATTTTGGATATGCAAATTCATCAAAAATATTAACATGGTACATATAAGTAAAGCTCCAATCACACAATACTATGATAATAATGTCGTGGTGGCTCTTTTAAAGGATCAAAGGTCACATTTGTGGAGTAGGCACATACATCGAAAGTATTTATCTCTTGATGAATTTTTCTGAAATATTTGAAGTTTCAATGAGTAGAATATCCTTAGGAGAAAACATGATGGACCCCTATTCTAGAGCCTTAACTTAGTAGAAATATGATCATCGTGTGAGGTTTAGTGAACTGAATTTTGTAGGTAGTTAGATCAAGTCTCACTGAGAGTCTATTGGAGTTATTCTTCTCGAACCAACAATTTTTAATTTGGATAAAATTTATATTCAATTATTTTAATATTTAAATAAAATTTTATAACAAATTCCTCATTTTTATGAATGAATTTAATATGATAATGACATTATTTACTTTTCATATTGATAATGTCATAGCAATTCTCCACTATGATGAGAACCCTGAAATTCGATGACAATATTATTAAATATAGTTCTATGGTTGGATAATATACTATGATGGGACATGTAGAATGTTGACAATTTTTATTAATACATTTCATGAATCACACACTTTTATGTATTAAACATAACCATAAAATCATATATTCATTTGAAGTAGGGTATGTGGGTTGTGTCGGGAATTAAGTGTTATTAATAATAAGTTTATGAAGGATTTTCCCCTTCCAACTTTATAGAATTGGATATATAAAAATTTTGATTTAAATGCAACCTTTACATGAAATTCTATTGGCATGGGTTAATGACACATTTATTTAATATATTTAAGGAATGTCGTATCAATCACATAGGTTAAAGACATATATGTGTGACCAACTTGATGATATACATTGACAAAGGGATTATATTACAAAGTAAGCATTTTTTTGTGTTTCTTGATGTTGAATAATTAACTTCTTCCTACTATGACCCTTTACCCATTACTAGACAAAAATCATTGACTTTAGGAAAGTTCACCTAATTCCACTGAGAAAGAAGTCTATAGGGTCACACACTATGTGTTTCCAATGATCTGAATTAAATTCTATTTGAATTTAATTATTATAATAAATATTATTCTAAAGACTAGGGAATAATTTTATTTAGGATTTATTGATTGAAAATATTCACAAGGTAAAAAATAAAAGTTTATTCATTAATAAATAATTTATTTAATAACAAGAATATTTAATAAATATTTATTTTGAAGATTGAAAAAAAAATATTTATTTAAATTATTGAATATGTAATAAATATTTATTCCCAAGAATGTAAATTGAATATTTATTTTGAAATAAATATTTAATTAAATATCTATTCAAGTATTCGATAAATATTGAGGTAGAAATATGGGCTACGATCATGAGAGGCAATAAATACTAATTTTCCAGAGGGTAAAATAATATTAATCATTGGTCCGGTTATCACACACTATAAAAAATTGAAATATAATTATTATATAGAATGGGGTTAGAAATGGTTTATTATATTATTTGAGGGAATGCATGAAATTAAATTATATTTTAACCTAAACCCTTACTCTATAAAAATATAGTTATATCTGTTATGTAGGGTTAATCAAGAATTGAGAATCATTAATCATAAATGACTTATCTCTATATTCCACCTCCTCTATTCTTATCAGTAATGAGATGAATAAGTGAGAATACTTCTATCCATAGGATCTCATAGTTATCATGATTAACAACATAAAATAAATAATATTAAATGTTAGCACCTGTACTTCCATCAATGATTTTTCAAAGTTAAAATAACCATGTGTGGATCACCGCAAGAGGGGATGTACTATAGGTTCTCCCTATACAAAAAAAAGTAA
The DNA here is from genome assembly GCA_963277665.1 of Viscum album. Taxonomy (NCBI): domain Eukaryota; kingdom Viridiplantae; phylum Streptophyta; class Magnoliopsida; order Santalales; family Viscaceae; genus Viscum; species Viscum album. The sequence goes on from OY728126.1 coordinate 2,013,181,567, forward strand.
TCAGGAAAGGGTTTCAAATGATCAACATCTTCATCAAAGAAAGATCCTATGACTAGTATTCTTTATTTGTATCTGATTAATACAATTATAAATTTAACGTGAAAAGAGCCTCTTCGGGTTATGGGATTCCTAATCCAATATTTGATGGAAAAATTTCACTGTTCGTGAAATTTTCATATTTCACGATTATCGAATGATCAATATCATCTTAAAATTTATGTTATAGTTATCCACCCACTAGGAACTTTTTTTGTTCTTGAAACATTCAGTTTTTACCAAATGTGTGAAGGTAATATTTATTTTAACATTTATCGCGTAGACAACCTTTCTCGCTATCATGATAATTCATTTGTTTTAATCTTCTTTTACCATTTTAAATGTTTATTTTCAAAGAAATTATTTTCCTAATATTCTGGTAATTTATAGTTCTAAATATATCAAAGGAATAGGATATTTTCTCCCATTTTTGAAGAAATGTTCGTTGTCTTTTAAAGGTATTTTTTATTTATTTCAATATCCTATGATGTTTCTTTTTCTTCATTGTGCATATGATCTAATGATACCATCGATTTTCTTTCTCTAGATGGATTATGATTATGTGATGATGAAATGATAATGAAAATTATTTCCTTTCCACAGGATATGTTATGATGAGTTAGAGAATGTTTTTACAATTCTTTGTCACACATATGTATGGTTTTCATTATAAGATGGGTGAGTCTATAAAATTCCTTAAATGTATCAAATAATGATTGATATCTCATAAGATAACATGGATTATAATGGGGAGTGAACCCAGTTCATTGTGGGACTTTGTCTATTATGATAGTATTATGAGTAAACCTAGACTAAAAAATGATGGAATGTAGACTGATCCCAATCCACTATGGAAATCTATCCACTATTATATACTTGGTATTGATACCTAACTAATAAAATGATTTTATATGATTATGAGCATCCCATAATTCCTATGACATGTTCTTATGGTTTTGATATGCTCTCATGGATAATGATTGATTAATGATGATTCCTCACACTTATAACTCATGTATTCTGAAATTCTAAATCTTTATTCCATGATTCATGATTTATTATCAATGAATTATTGGGTATGAAATTTGTAATTTTTTGTCATGATCGCATACCCCTATACTTATTTTCATCTCTCATTTGATCATCAATTAGTATCTCTCATGTTTACCCTTTCTAGTCATATAATCTCACCCTTTAAATTGATTCAATTTTTCCCAAGTTATGAAGAAATATTTTAATAAGAAATTTCAAATAAGGGTACTATGAGAGTATTGTATTATGTGACATATTGATATCATTTAATGAAAAATGATAATTATGTATCAATCCTCCAAATACAACTAAAACTTTAAGATATTCAAGTGTGTTCTAGTGTGAAATGTATTGAATATTCATCAGAAATGATGCAATGTATACGTATTTTATGCATAGGTTGCCTCGTTTTATGGTTGAATGGCCAAGTCTAAAGGTTTTCCCTTTTATGGTCAAGTCATCAGGATAAAGGGTTATTCATTTTAAGGTCATAAAGTGGGACCAAAGGTTATTCCTTTTAGGTTCAGGCATCTAGGACCAAAGGTTCTGCCTTTTATGGTCATACAATTAGGACCAAGGGTTGTTAATTTTATGTTCATGCATCTTGGACCAAAGGTTAGGACATTTATGGTGATGCGTCCAAAACCGAAGGTTATTCCTTTTAATTATGTATAGTCAGGACTAAGGGTTGTTCCTTTTAAGTTCATTCAACTTGGACTAAAATTTTCCTTTTTTAAATTCTTATATCCAATACCAAATATTTTCCCATTCAAGTTCCTATAGCTAGGAACAAAGGCTACTGGATTTTAAGGTAATACTGAATTCCTAGGGGTGTTCCATTTAAGTACATGCAACTAGGACTAAGGGTTGTGAATTTTAGATTCTTGAGTCCATGACTAAATGTTATTAATGTTTTATAGTCACACATCTTTAACAACAGTGGTGATCCTTTTAAGTTTATGTAACTAGGAAACTAGGAATATCAAGTTTAAAGTCATATATATTCAAACCCAAATTGTAGGTATTCTATGTGGTGAGGGTGGATGCATAAAAACATGATGTGAATGAAAAGGCTTTAATGTGACATAGGTAACTCTATAAGGGTTTTCATATAGTTTGTTTTCATGATACTTAGATCAAAGGGGTGTGACTTTTATGTTCATGTGGTCAAAACAAACTATTATTCCATTTATGGACATGAAACCATTACTAAGGGGGATTTTCAATTTAATGTCATGCTACTAAGAATGTTGTGCACAATGTTTAATGTCATGATTCTTTAATTGGAGGTGGAACTGTTGAGATGTGAGAGTGAATGGGTAAAATTGGGGTGAGAAACCAAGCCTAAAACACTGCAAAAAACAATGGGAGATTTAGGTTTGTTCTCATGATAGGAGATCTAATCGTCCCAATGAATCTATTAAAAGGATAATTAAGTCATGCATAATTCTTTGTAAGGGTGGTGTGGTATGTAACTAGTGCCATAATAATGGGAAATCATCTTGAGCGTTGAGTTAATGTATCATTTAGTTTTATGTAATATGATTTGAAAAAAATCAATAAATTTATTGTCATGTGGTAATGAAATTTAACATATAGTTTCACATCATACACTTTGGATGGAAAGGCTTTGTTAAGGTTTAAGTTCATCCATCTTTGACTATGATGAATGGGTGGAGGGGTCTTTATATTGTGAAAGTTAATGAAAACCGAATGGGGAATGAGGTATGAGTGTCCTAGTTCCACATAGACATCCCCATAACGTGTTGTGCAATGTTTGTGGCCACGATTCTTGGACTATAAGATTTATTAGGTTTATGATCAAATGTCTTTGACAATGGGTATAGTAGTGCATGTAATGGGTGAGAAGAAGGAAAACTAACTTGAATGAGAAGGAGAATGTGTTAAGATAAGTGAAAATAGGGGTGTAAGCATAAATCTTAGGATTATGATGTGTATACTAAGGGGTGTGCCTTTTAATGTTCTGTATCCAGAACCAAGGGATGTGTATTTTATCGTCATACATCCCATACCAAATTCACACAATTTATTACTATGATGCATAGAAAATTGTGTGAGACAGGCTCACTGGCCAGAGTAGAACAATCTCGATGTGAATTCAACTGACCCATTGGGGCCATCATAAGAATAGATAGTCCCACCAATATGAAAACTTTGGGACTAGCCCTAAGATAGTGGGTCTGGGAATCACTACCTATCATGTGTATCAATATTCAATCCAAAGATAGTTCTAGAGGGTGTACTAAATGACCAATGCTAAAGGTAGTTCATGGTTGGGACATAGAACCACATAGAAAGGGTCCTATTAAGTGATTAATAAGATATAATCTTGTTTTAAGTGATGCAGTAGGGAAATACCATGTATTTTAATGTTATATATTAAAGATTTAATACACACAGTTTAATATCATATAGTTTTGATGAAAATGGTGCATATTGATTGTTCTAATGAGGACAACCAACCTCAATATCCTATGTTCATGTGATTCATTCTTACAGTGAGAAACAAGAAGTGGTGGGGTGTCACACAAATAAAACAGGAGTATAAGGTAAGAATAAATAAGTCTAGTGGGATTCCATAAGGACAACTCACCTTTTAGGCATACCATAAGGTATGAGAGGGTTACATTGAGGGTGCTGAGACTCTACTTTAGGAAAAGCGAGATAGGGATAGTAAATTATGACCTAAAAAATTTAAATTATCAAGGTTTTACAGATAAGTTAAGGATCTTCCTTTACTATATTTGGGATATGGGTTCCACATTCTTACGATCAATGATGATGTAAGAAAATTTAGATCAACTTCTGGCCAATATCATTATGGAGGGCCTACTATTTATTGCCATGAAATCCTCTTGGGTGTGTTCTTTGTATGGGAGGTAAGAACATTTGTACATGTTCCATCACTATAGGATATCTATTTTAGACATGGAAGGTTATGAATAAACTCAACTCTTGGGAAATAAATTTTGGAGATGATGGTAAATACCCAAGGGGACATCAAATCACCCTAGGGCTACATCATAATCTGTTAGCAGTATCAATGTGATGAAATAGAATTGATAGAGTTTTGAACAATGGAGAGACATGGGAAAGATCAACTATGTCCTTGGGAAACCAAATCGGTCTTAGATATTGTAGTATATAGGTTCGTCAAGATTATACCAAGGTATTGGTTCAAATTTAAAGTTATAGAGTGTAGACAAAGTCAGGGTGGTTTGTATAGTGTCAGACATAGGTGACTCTGAAAATGAATTAGACGACCCTGTGTATTTATAAAAATCCCTAGGGTGGAGGTGAAAGGTTTGGGATCGTGTTACTAGGAACCAAGGTGGAGTTTTCTATACATAAAAATGTGGTGGAAATCCGACATATAATAGAGGTACATTTCTATCATATAAAAATCATTGATAGTGTATAAACAGGTCAAGTTCGTTATGCATAGATTATAGGGTATTTCCTTTTAAGTTAATGAAACTAGGATATAATTACCCGGTATTTTCATACATGGATATTACATTTTTTATATGAATATTCATTTCATTTCCTAAACACATTCTGAAAGACCATAATAGTTTAGTGCCTTTGGACACTTGAAAAATAAATTTCTAATCTAGTGAAAGATCTTCAACATATCCCATAAATATATTCCCCTTTATAACTCCTACTTAAAACGTTTCTTCATAACCTGGGGAATGGAAACATATAAAATGGGGAGCCCAGGTGCTGAGTAAGGGTAATCAAGGGAGATATGTAAGTGTAATCATGAACATATGGGTATGATAACATGATCTTAATATTATAAAATAATATCCCTCATATCAAATATCATATACACGAGTCATGTAACAAATAATGTTAGTTTGTTATACAAGAATCGTGAGGAAACCAAGATCATAATCCATGAAATCATAACATAATTATAAGACATAGAATTTGTGTCATATACATAAACATGTAAAATCATTCACTATAAGGCAATGCGCATTGCTAAAACTTAACAAGGCACTTCATGGGGACTATGAATATAGTGTGGTACACACAACCATCCCCAGTTAGAGTCATTTTTTTATAAGGGGCCATTTTTCACCATCTTCCCATATTAGATTGGGTTTCTCCATCTTTCTATAGTGGATCGGGTTTCCCCATCCTTAATAGTGGATCAAGACTATTGAATTATTCCCACAACTATCTAATGAGATATAAATATGTATCGAATGAATTTTAGGGAGATATAGGTCCCACCCTTCACATAAAGAAAACCATACATATGTGTGCCATGAAAATATAAATCATTCATCTTATCAAAACCTATAAAAATAAATAGAGTTCATAAAATATTCATCAGAGATTAACGCATGGAAATAATGGGATTCATATATATAAATACAAATGAACCATAAAATTACAAGGATAACTTCCCCTATAATATTCCTAGTAAACAATAAGAAACAATAAATAATATTACCAATATGGAAAATAATCTTGATAGATCACTTAACACAATTCTTAATGAAAATAACCTTTCCATTTTTGATATGAAACACTTTTAAAATAATAACATATTTAAAAAAACATGTTATTTGAAAATAACCTTGAAAACATATAAAGGAATCTTTTAAAACCATTTTAAAATCCTTTGGAATCAACTTCTTCTAAAATTCCAAAAAATACCATTTTAAACATCTTTATAACATTTTTATAAAACATTATTTTGAAGGAACCCAGATTTCTAACTGAATAGAGAATAAAACTACATAAAACATATAATATCATGAAAATAAAGATATTTATATTTCAAAATTTTAAATATCATTATATACACCTTGTAAATGAAAATATTTTCATAACCTAACATGTGTCTCAAAGAAGAAAAATTGATACAAAATTCTCTTACCGATTTGGTAACATTTGAACCATAACCCCTATGGAAAAGAAATTATAAAATGGATATGTAAATAACCATGATTTTTTATAATAAATCTAATAAAATAAATTCATGTATATTATATATAACACAAAAAACGAAAAATTAGTTTATAAGGAATGTGTCGAATAGAAATAAAAGTGAGAGAAAAGTCCCTTACCTTATATCATAACTCTCATTGTACTCATCAAAACTGCCTATATAATAAATATAAGTTTATTATACATCAATGAAATAACCATATTCCTATATATAATACCATATATGATTTATGTATTACTTTATATTAAACTATTATTTACAATTCCAATATCAACTTATGTTTTGGGTTAAAACGGCTCTGTTTTTCACATGTGGTTTGATTTGTTATATTTTTTTCCAAAACTTTATATCATAATTTAATCATTTATAGAATGATAAAAAGGAAATAACTATCATATATATTCAGTATATATTTATTTACATTAATTTATAAAATATATAACTAGAAAAATAAATACATTATTCATGGAGACGGTAGGTCGTATGTATGCATGAAGGTTGTTTCCATTTTCTAGTGATATTGAAAGAATGAAAGTAAATAAAATGTGTGTATATATATAATATAATTCAAATAATAATATTATTTCATATATATTAGATAATTTCACTTAACACATCCTTAATACATTACATGTAATGTTTGAATGAATCGCATCGCTTTGGTGATACGACCGTCCACGCGTTCACAAACAAAGATATCATATTTCCAAAAAAATGGAAAGTATAAAGGTAGGAGTTATATAATAACTACTGAAGAATAAATACATCTTAAATATCATATATCTCATATAAAAACAAAATCACTTCTTTATTTCTAACCTTCAAATTTGTAAACGAAATAAAGAGCTACGTCGGTTCGTGAGGCGGTAGTTAGTTGTACACACGAACGATGATTGTGTATATTTTTTATGGAAGTGTGTGTGAGGGTGGTTACAAACCTTAATATATTAATATATCATTATATTTTTTAATACTTAGTTTATTGTTCATATATGAAACAAAAATAATTTATGGGGTTCAAGGAATAATTAAAACCAAAACATTGGTAGATCAACGTTACCTATTATTTGGGTGTCTCGTTTTGATTTGAAGAAATGGAATTCTTTGGTTGGCATTTTTCCTAAAGAAAGAATTCAAGGATTAAGGGAGTAAATTTTGGATTGTATTTTGATATAGTTTTTTATGTACATAATTTGTTCTGAAGTGTGAATAAAAGAGAATAAAAGGTTCACTTTTTTAATAGAAGGGAGGGGAACTTTTTGAATTTCTCAAAATATTAATTTAAAATAAATTAAATCTCAATAAAAATACCTTCAGGTGTAAATTGATTATAAAATAATATACTATAAGGATTTAATATCATGAAAAAATATATTTTCGACAAACTTTGGTTTTATTTTAATACATATCATTTTGATTAACCCTTGGTTAAGATATTTTAATTGGACCATAAATTGGAAATTTATATAATTTTAATGATATATAATGCAATTTTTTTTATTGAGTATTTTTTTGATCTATAAAAAATTTAATAAAATATTATTTTCCTAAAATATCCCAAGTGTTAATTTTGGAACTATTCATTACTTTGACTTTGAGAAAATAAATACAACATGATAACAATGAACCAATCAATTTAATACACTTATATAATGTCATATTCACCTATAAAATTATTTTATTACCTTAATTAAGTCAATTTATTTTTACTTTAACATTTATAATATCATTTAATTGATTGTTTCATTAATTGAATAATTACTACATCGTCGTTTTGAAATTATTTATGATAATTATTTATTCAATAAAAATTAAAAATAATGTTCTATGATGTATATAAATAATTTATATTTTATAATTATATATATATATATCAGATCATATATTATATTTTAAACTATGATAAAAATATTATAATTATTAAAAGTAAGAGTGTCTCATTTTGTCAATCTCTTTGATTATAATAATATCCCAGACATTTTCATAGATAAGTTTTCATTAAATTTATCATTTTATATCTTTGTGTTTTATAGGTAAAATTAATTTCATCAAATAAATTTCGGGCATGTTTTTGGGTAATTTTATAGTTCTTATCACTTTATTTTAAACTTAAATTAACAAATATTTTCTTTTACCATGGTAATAAAAATTTCCAAAGTCACTATTTATATTGGAAAAAAATAAGAGGCAACAAATAAAAATATTTTAACTTATAAATAAAAATATTTAATCCATTTTTCGTAATTAAAAATACATAATTTTCTAAAATTTACAAAAAATTAATCTTGTTGATGGAACGATAAAACGAGTTTTTAATGTAAAAATGTACAAAATATTGAAATGTTTTTATATCTAAATTCAAGGTGAAATTGTTTCCAATGACATAAACTGGATTTATTAATAATTATTTGATTTAAATATACTTTAAAACCAATCAAATATTTAATTTAACACTAAAAATTATTTCGATGTAAAAGTTATTTTCAATTAAAATTTGGTATTTTTTCACAATTCATCAAAACAGGAAACTTATCAAAAAAAAAGAAATAAAAAAATGTAAATTTTTATGCTCTGATAGGAAATAATAAGATTGTTTTTTTCAAATATAATTTATATAAGTTTAAAAACAATATTTGAAACAATTTCTACATCAAAAGGCGAAAAAAAATTCCTTTTTAGAAAAATTCTTCTTTTATGCATAATATTGGATCTGTTATTATTGTATAGAAAAAAATAAGATGAATTTTAAATATTAGATTGATTATATTATATATATATATATAATTAATATAATTCAGAAATGTTGATTTGTTTATTTTTTGGTATAAAACACACTTATTCTCATTTAGATAATTTTCCAGAAAAACATTTCCTTTTATTTTAAAAAGGTTTTTACATTCATTTGTAATTAGTTAGTAAATGAATTATGTATAAACAATAATTTCAAAATTCATTTAATCCTATTCATACCTTTCATTCTAATGGATAGTTAATAATTGTCTTCATTATATATGTATAATAATAAAATGATGTTTCGTAGAAACTCAACGTTGCAAATAAAGTAAGCTAGGCTGGTGTTCTGTGTATAGTAATATGAACATGGTATAGTGTATAACAAAATTAATCAGTGAAATTTAATTTATTTAGAAAAAAAGGTTCATAAAAACATAGGGTGTTACATTCTACCACCCAGAAAATTAATTTTTCCCTTCAAAGTCATTGTTCTAATAAAAAAATGAGGATACTTTTACCTCATTGTATCTACAAGTTACAACATAGCTTATTCAAATTGGTTGTTTCGTCCACAAAACTTTAACCATGTGAGTGTTCTATTTTTCTAGAAATTTATCACTATGATCCAAAAATTATTTCTTGTTTCTCTTTATAAAAGGATCTTGTTCAAGTAGTATGAACTCTAAGTTTAGTACGTATGGAGAATCAATTATACACTCCCTCAAAAGATATACATGGATCACATCATGATCATGATAGGGATTTTGTGGAAGTTCCACTTAATAGGATAACATTCCAATATGATTAGGAATTTAAAAATTAAATCACCTCCTTTCAACATCAAATTTCACTTCTAAAATCAGAAGATGATGTTTTAGAATTTCTTTGTGGAAACCCAGATCATACACAAAATTTCAATAAAACTACCTCTTAAATAGGGGAAAATTAAAAGGTTAATCTCACCACATAACTAAGATTAGGATAAATTAAAAACATGGACATGGAAGAGACTTTCAACTATCACGTTCTGAGGGAAAGTGATATAGAACATGGCCATTATAAAGATAACCATCACAAAACGATAAATCTATGATTATTTAAGTGAACATTTGATTCATTTATAATTAAGTTAGTAGGAAAAAATCATGATACTTCTCCTAATGTTAAATAATTTTCTCAAGAAGATAAACTTCCTTGATTTCCTTCCAATTTTTAAGCATAATATTATCCATCTATTCTTCCATGACCAATTTTTGATTGATCTCATACTCCAAGATATGTGGTTGAAATTGTAATGCCTGAGAAATATTGGATCATAAGATCCATAATGAGATGATAATTCTTTCCTTATATCTCTATTTATCTTCTCCTCAAAATGGTTAGCACATGTTATCCATTATTCATAAATCAAAACGTTAATCTCTAAAACCTCATCCAAATTTCAACATAAACAATTTCATAAATAGTTAACCTTATAAACCTTCCAAAATGATTAAAATCGAATAATTTTGAAAGAATGTAACTAAACTTATCATTTATCCCTATAAAACATGATGTAGATCTTAATTGTCACATATCAAACATGTGAAGACCACGGTCATGTTTTTTCTTCAAATATGTTAATAACCTGAATTACCATAAAAACTCAGTGAACACATGAAAGCTTTCAAAAATTAATTATTTCCTCATACCATAAATCCGAAAATTCTATAATCTCAATCCATGGTATCATAAAACAACTTTTCATCTTATCATCACCAAGGTCATCAATACTATCCCATTTATTTTACCACAATCAATCTTCTCTTTATTTTATTATCCCAACATCATGCACATATTAAGGGTTATCCTTACCTTAATCATGTGTTTTCCAAATATATATCCTTACCACCTCAATCAATTTCCATGTTGATCAGTACCATTCAGTATAAGTTATTAAATCCTAATGAAAAACTACACCGGACCGATACATTGATGTTTCATTATTCCACAATACCATAAAAGTACTTCTACATCATTATTATTGAATTCCATTACATAAATACTCAATAATTCCCCCACTTAGTTGTCCTACTCCACATCTCCAATAGTGATCGCATGAGATTTTCCTTTATCATTGGATTTAAGATGTTTTTTATGGAAATTGTCATCGTTAACCCTTGGATTTGGGCATCGATTGGCATAATGAAAACATTCCTTTGACTTAAAGAATTGAAGTGTGGAGGATTAATTATGTGTATCATTCTCTCTATTCGCATCATTATCTAACTTCTTCCCATTACTTTTTCATTCGTTTTCTAGATAACTTACCTTTCCACATATGAAACATTTACTTTTCCCCTAAATATAATCTCCACCATGCTTCTTCCCACACTTTAAACATAACGAAAAACCCATATTATTTTATCTATGGTTTTTATAATTTTATTTAAACTCACTTTTCCTTTTCTTGTCAAAACCATGAGATTTATATGTAAATAAAACCTTCATTTCCACATTGATGGCACATTGGATGATTTATTCATAACTACGGAAGTACATTATGGATAAATCCCTTCATATAATTTGTTTTAATCCACAAAAAAATCAATCTACATTACATTCAGGATGGATGATAACGCCACTTGTGTACCACATAAGTCTTTTAAAATATTATTCATAAGTTTCAATATATTCATCATCCTTTTTCACAAAATAAAAGAATTATTTTCCATTTTCATATGAAGAATATGAGGAAAATACATATTGGAGAATAAGTTCTCGAACTCATCCCATTCCATGGAGTCAATTTTATCACATTTCCTCATATTCGTGATAAGATTCCACCATTGATCTACCTCAACTTCCAAATGATAGATATCCAAAATTAATTTCTCGTGTTCTGAACATTGGTGAACCGAAAATATATTTTTATTCGTATTGATACATTTCTCATTCACTCATGGATTAGAAGACCCATAGAAAGAAGGTGGGAACTGTATCATGAAGGACTCAACAAAATGTTGTTTCCTCCTTTTCTAATTTGGAATTCCATCATGATTCATAACTTCAGAATGATTTGTGTGTATAAAAAAATATTTTTCATTCCTACCCCCAAAACATTCAGTTACTCAGTTGGACAATTGTTGAATTTACTATCGCATTCATCATTAACATGGTTTCTTTCGGTACCATACATTGACTAAAACTAGAATGAATAATGTGAGTAACACTAATCATCTTGGTAGAACCATTTAATAAGGAGAAATTTCTTGTAATATTTCAATCTATGGAACCTTTGGTTTTATCCTAGGTTATTCATGATTATTATAAAATCTCATGGATTGTATCATATATATATAATTATCTTTAGATACCTCCCTTGACATATCCTTAGAAATATATATCTAGGGATCCCACTAAAATTTTATCATTCTAGTTTTCAAAGAATGGCATAACCTTTTCCCAGAAACCAACTATTGGACTCCTCGTGTATTAATCATGTTTTAATTGCCACAAATATTATTTAATCATGTTTTAATGACCAAAAATCTTATTTAATCATGTTTTAATGATCAAAAATCTTATTTAACCTAGTTACCTCCTATAAATTATTTCCAATCATGTGTAATTATGTTTAAGGTTTTCTCAAGCTTTAAGAAGAGCCATGAAAGATCTTAATTATTCTAAATTGTGTTTACCTACATTATACTATCTTCGATCTACTCTCATAACACCTTCTTTGAAAAATACTTAGGTCTAATCCTTTCTATTGTCATGATTATTTAAGTCTGAACACAGTTACTTTGAAAAGTCTAAGACACCGTGAGTCTGCCACTGGCTATGTATTTCTGGCACCGTGAAGCCAAACACCATGAAGCCAGACATCGTGAAGCCAGACACTGTGAAGCTAACACCGTAAAACAAGACTCTATGAACAAGACACCGTGAAGTAAGACACCGTGAACAAGACACCGTGACGGTAAGACACCGTGACCACGAGACACCGTGACACTCAGACACTGTGATCAATCTAGACACCATGTGAAGGAGAAATCATTTCAATGACTTACTATGACACCATTTCGTAAACTATTTTTTCATCATTCAATTGAATTTCCAACGGTCCTATTTTGTGTTTTTAATGCAACTGCTATTAATTAATGCGGGATGTTGGCATGTCCGGGAACCGTACCTCGTACCAGTAAAAGTTAATCATTCCCATTGCCGAAGAAAAGGAGAAATAAAAAGAATATCAAGCTACTGCAAAGAAGATACATACAAAGAGACATATACGTAAGTAATAACAAAAGATACATACGAGGCACGTACAAGAAGATGCACACTTATATGTAGAGAAGAACACATGACGAACTCGAAGAAAACTTATACACTTCAAGAATAGAAGTTCAAATAGGAGGTTCAAGGGATACAAGGAATAATCTCACATTCAAGTTGAACACCTATGCTGGAAGTAAAGAAACAAAACCACGACACTCTTTTTTCCAGGAAACTTTCAGAGAAGGACTCAAAGCTTCATCTTCTTCAATCCAAAGGAGTCCAGATATGCATTGACATCACACTAGAGCATTCTAAACTCATCTCTATATTATTTCTATGTTGTGATCATTTTTATTCCATTAAAAGCATTGTGTGCTTTTGTCTATTTGGAAACACACTGACTCATAAGCTGAACTAGAGGATACTGAAATCCTCACACCAAACTCTTTATACCTTTGTGTATCCCATGAAGAATTGTGCTAGATGTCTGAGGACCTAGAAATCATGTGTGTTCTCGTTGCTTCATTCCCACGGAGAACTGTGGTAGTGGTGTGAGGACCGAGACGAACTGAGTACTGTTTTAAACCCCGATCCAGGGTGCGGATCAAAGTTTTATATAAAATGTTTGAGAGGACTAAGTCTCAGCTTGATATTGAACCTCTTGGTTAAAACTATTGTTCATATTATTTCAGTTTAAACTATTTTCAATATTCCACAGCTAATTACTTTAAAATCCAAATTTGTTTTAAAGTAACTCGGATAGTTTAACTATCAAGTGTCTGTAATTATTGTGAACCATTAAGTTAGTTTCAAAAGATAACTTAATATTCAGATTAATTTACCTGATAAATAATCAATCTTTGAGAAACTAATTAAACAATTACAATCTTTATAAATTCCCTATAGTTTAACTTATTTTATGAATTGGGGGATTTCAATATAAATCTTTTAAAGAGAAATTTTTTAATAGGAACTCAACTCACCCCCTTCTTGAGTATCCACCCCGACCAACAGTTAGTATCGGAGGAGTTGATAAAAATTTTTCAAAACACTATATTTGTTAAAAAAAATTCAAAAGACTCTGTTTGTTAAAATTTTTCAACTTTAATTTTAGTTGTCTCATAAAGATATCAAAATCTCTGTTAATTCTAAATTTTTATATCTTTATATATCTTTTTAAAACATAGTTATTATGGATAACAGATTAGAAGGTGTAGCTACCAACAATACACCTTTCTTTAATGGTGTTAAATATTCCCAACAGAAAATCAAAATCAAAATTTATTTAGAAAGTATGGTATTTGACATTAGGACTGCTAAAGAGACTCAGTATAAGATTCCAGAAACTATTAGAACTACAAGGTATGAATCTATGAAATCTTCTTACAATAATTATTATAAATAAATGAATTCCATGTATTGTGATTTAGGAGATGAAGAATTTAATCAAATATCTACCTGTAATACTGCTTATTAAATATGGGATACTCTGACGGTTTCCCATGAGGGAACAACCAATGTTAATGAAATGAGACTGAATAAATACACTATTATGTATGATAATTTTAAAATTAAATCTGATGAATCTATTTCTGATATGTATCTTAGGTTTAATGAGATAGTCAATACAATGAGTTCACTGGGAAAAGTATTTCCAGCAAAGGAGAAAATCATGAGGATACTGAGATTCGTACAAGACAAATGGAGAGGAACCTCTATCACTATACAAGAATCATGTGACATTGTAAAGCTACCTGTCAAGGAGCTGATTGGTAAGTTGATGATGTATGAAGAAGAGCTAAAGGTGGACAAAGACAAATATGATTAACCTAAGAAGAAGTTAGTGGAATTTAACTCTACTGCCTCAAAGACCAAGGACAAGGAGAAAGTTCACATACCTGTCGAGAGCTCAACTAGGGAAGGTTCAGATTCAGATAGTGATGAAGAGATGGCTCATATAGCGAGGAGATTCAAGAAATTCTATAGAAAGTATAAATTTTTCAGAAAATCAAATTATAAGGGTAAGTATGTCCAATAAGGTAATTGGAAGAGATACTGGAAGAAAGATGATAAAAATGATGAGATAGTCTGTTATGAATGTAAAAGGAAAGTACATGTTAAGGCTGATTGTCCAAAATTAAAGTTTAAGAACAAATATGATTATAAGGACAAAAAATATAAGAAAGCTACGAAGGAAACATAGAGTGCTTCGGAAGACAACTAAAGTGGATCTGATGCTTCTGATTCTGAAGAAAAGAATCATGCCAACATGTGTTTCATGACTAAAACATCTGAGGTACATGTTTCCCCTATGCTAAATGATTACTATTCTGGGAATGAAAGTAATTCAAATAATGATGATAATATGTCTAAAGCTGAATTATTTGAATACTGTAATATGTTAGAAGATACTTGTAATGAGGTAAAATATAAGTACAAATCATTGAAGAAACAATATGCCTTGACTAGTACTGTTAAATTTTATCTTAGTATAGAAAATGGAAAAATGCTCAACTATTAAAGGAAAATACTGAACTTAAAATTTTCAAATGAGAAACATAGAAAAGACTTAGAGAAGTTCAAAAATGGAAAGAACACTCTAACTCAAATGCATAGAAATCATGTTTCACCAATGTATACTACTAGTTTAGGATACCAACCTGGACAGAGACAGATTGATAAAAATAAATTTATTCCAAGATCTAGACAGTATGCTGCTAGTTCAATTTATGGCAACTTTTATGCTTCATCTAGCTATCCAAATTCTTATAGACTAAAAAAAGGTTACCTATCAAAATAATTTGAATGTGTTAATTATAGGAAACCCATTAGACAAATATGGGTTCCTAAAGTTTTACTTTCTAACCATTCTGGACCCAAGAAAATATGGGTTACAAAATTATCTTCTATCTAAATCTGTTTTGTAGGAAACTTGATTGAAAAGTTTCAGTATGAAGATATGGTACTTGGAGAGTGGATGTTCAAGGCATATGATAAAATACTTCTCATGCTTTAATTGCTTAATAAAAGTTGATGGAGGACATGTCACCTTTGGGGTTAACTCAAAAGAAAAAATCATCGGCTTTGGCCAGAGTTGTAACACTGATTCAATTTTAATTTCTAAAGTACAATTTTTTTATGGATTAAAATAAAACCTGCTAAGTATTTCTCAGTTGAGTGATGATGGTTTCAATGTAAAATTTTAAAATGATTCATGTAATGTTTTTAATTCTAAAATTTTTATGGTAATTACTGCATTAAGTAATGAAAATGTATATGTTGTATATTTGAATTCTTTAGCTAAAACAAATGTCACTTATTTAAATGCTTTTCATAAAGAATCTTGGTTGTGGCACAGAAGGCTAGGACACTGCAATGTGAACTCACTTAGCAAACTGACTAGGAAAGATTTAGTTATAGACTTACCTAAACTAGAGTTCCCAGTAAACAAAGTGTGTAATCCTTGTCAATAGGGAAAATAACAAAAAGTTTCTTTCAAATCAAAGAAAGAAGTTACTACGTCTCAAACTCTTGATTTGGTTCCTATGGATTTGTTTATACCATAAAGAGTTTCAAGTCTAAATGGGAAGCACTATGTTTATGTTTTTTTAGATGAATTTTCTAGGTACACTTGGGTATACTTTCTTTCTCAAAAAAGTGAATCGTGTTCTTATTTTATTAAATATTCCAAGTCTGTAGAAAACCTTAGTGGACTTAGGATCAAGACCTTGATAAGTGATCATGGTCGTGAGTTTGAAAATCAAGAGTTTAAATCATATTTCTCACATAATGGCTATATTCAAAAATTCTCTTCACTAAGAACACCTCAACATAATAGTGCAGTAGAAAGAAGAAATAGGACTCTTCAGGAGATTTCTAGGACAATGATCAATGAATATGATTTTCCAATTTACTTTTGGGCTGAAGCTGTTAATACCACTTGTTACATTATCAATAGAGTATTGATTATACAAATTCTTAAAAATACCCCTTATGATCTTTGGAACAAGAGGAAGCCTAAGGTTGATTACTTTCGAGTTTTTGGTTACAAATATTTTATCCTTAACACTAAATATAATCTTGACAAATTTGCTTCCAAAAGTGATGAAGGAATTTTCCAAGGTTACTCAATATCAAGTAAAGACTATAGAGTATTCAACAAAAGAACCAAATGTGTGGAAGAATCTGTACACATCAAATTTTATGAAAATGATCCACATGAAACTAAGACCCCTCTTGAAAATCATGAAGAAGATATGTCCATTCTAAACCCTAATGATAATAATAGTGAAACTGTTGTTAAGAAAACCAGTTCTGGAAATTTTCTAGAACCTATTTCTATAGAACCCAAACCTGTAAATGAAACAGGAATTTCTATCCCTACCTTCTCTAGACCAACTAGGACTCTTAAAAATCATCCTTTAGATGATATAGCTGGTGATTTAGATATAGGAACACAAACTAGAGCTTCTCTGAGAAACCATGTTGAACATCAAGCTTTTCCATCACATCTTGAACCTAAAAACTTCAATGATGCAATCAATGATGAATTTTGGGTGGTGTATATGCAAAAAAAAATTGAATCAATTTTAAAGAAACAATGTTTGGAAGTTATTAGACAGACCTAAGAACACTTTGACCATAGGCACAAAATGGGTTTTTAGGAATAAATTTGATGAAGCTGGTAGCGTAGTTTGAAACAAGGCTTGACTAGTTGCACAAGGCTATATTCAAAAAGAAGGAATTGACTATGAGGAGACCTTTGAACTAGTACCCAGACTTGAAGCCATCAGAATCCTGGTTTCTTATGCTGCACATTTGAATTTCAAACTATTTCAAATGGATGTTAAGAGTGTATTTTTAAATGGGTATATAGCTGAGGATGTTTTTGTTGAAGAACCCCATGGAGTTACAAACTCCCATTTTCCAAATCATATTTTTAAACTACCAAAATCATTATATGGTTTTAAGTAAGCTCTAAGAGAATGGTATGACATATTGAGTACTTTTCTTAATTCAAAAGGTTTTACAAAAGGAATAGTTGATCCTACCCTTTTTATAAAACGGATTTCTAATGATGTTTTAGTTGTTCAAATCTATGTAGATGACATTATTTTAGGATCTTAAAAGAATTCTTTATGTGTTGATTTTTCTAAATTGATGCAAAACGAATTTGAAATGAGTTTCATGGGAGAAGTCAAATATTTTTTTTGATTTCAAGTTTTCCAAATTGAAGATAGTATTATTTTAAATCAGTGTAAATATACAAAGGATCTTCTAAAACATTTTGGATTGGATTCCACTAAAAGTAATGACACTCCCATGAGTACCACTTGTAAGTTGGATCTTGATGAAGATGGAAAATCTATTGATCAAACCACTTATAGAGGAATGATTAGAAGTTTACCTTAATTAACTACTAATCATCCTGACATTATGTTTAGGGTGTGTTTGTGTGCTCGTTTTCATGAAAACCCTAAGGAATCTCATTTAAATGCTGTAAAATAAATTTAAATACCTCAAGAATACACCCAATCTAGGACTGTTTTATCCTAATGGAAAATAATTTTAAGTAGTTAGTTATTCTAATGCTGACTTTGGTGGTTGTAAGTTAGATAGAAAAAGCACCTCTAGAACATGTCACCTTTTAGGCAAGCCACTATTATCATGGTGTAGTAAGAAACAAAATTTTGTTGCATTATCCACTGTAGAAACTGAATACATAGCTACTAGTAGTAGTTGTGCACAAATTGTTTGGAACAAACACACATTACTAGATTATGGATATCGATTCAGACATGTACCTATAAATTGTGACAATAAAAGTGCTATTAACATCTCAAAAAAAACTTTTTTCACATTCTAGGACAAAGCATATTGATGTAATATATCACTTTTTGAGAGATAATTATCAAAAAAGTGATATCACTTTGGAATTCATTGGTACTGAATATAAACATGCTGATATATTCACTAAACCATTAAATTAAGATATAATATACTACATCATACATGAACTAGGAATGATAAATCTAAAATAGATACCATACTTGTTTCTATTTTAGGTCTTACTGTTCGATATCTTACTGTGTTATACTTTACTGTTTCATGATTACGGTTTCTCAGTTACTGTCTCTCATGTTTACTGTCTCACCGTAAAGTTTTATGTTTACGATCTCACCATTTATATTTCTTACTTACGGTCTGACGTTTACTGTCTCACCATCATTCACATTGAATGTTTCACTCATGGTCTCACTGTGAAACTCATTTATTGTCTCACTATAATGACCAATCACGGTCTCACCGTAAAAATTGTTTATGTTTTTTTTTAATTTGTATCACGGTAATTATCCTTTTCACCTATTTTATTTTCCCGCGTTTTTATTTTGGAAACATTTGATATTCCTAAATGAAAAAACAAAGTATGTAGCACTCAATTCTTCACTTGAGGTTTCTTCTACCTACACTTTTTGAACCCTTCTTCATCCCTGCAACCCATCTCTTGCTCGAACCTTCACTGAATTCCAAGAATGAAACATCCGTCATCATTGACACCTGAGAAGAACAACTCAAAGAAGATGAAGATTGCACCTAAACTGAAATCCAAAGGACCTTTAAATCTGAATCTGGTAAACCGTATTGTTGTACCTGAGAAAGAGATTTTCCCCAAATGGTTTATGTCTAATACGTATCTCGTATTGAAAGTGTTAGAACAAAAAGGTTGGTTAGAATGGTTCTCGAAGGAGGATAGACCCATCTATCCTAGGTTAGTGGCTCATTTTTACCAATACGTACAGTTCTCATTTGATTCTGGTGAGAGTTATGTTCTGAGAAGTTGGGTCAATAGCCAGAGATGCTCATTCTCTTTGATGTTATAGGATGCATGCCTTAGGATACCTCATAAAGGAATCTGTGAGGATTATCAGAGAGGACCTCCACCTTCTACCGATTTATTTGAGTTAGAAGATGTCCTGAAAACCTTAACTGGAAATGGCACACAGAGAAGCACCATTACTTCTGAATTAGATGGAGAAAAAAGGCTTCTGTTAAAGTTTGTACATAATTTTGTTAGTCCGAGAAGAGTTGATTTTGCTGTTTTAAAATATAAAGATGTGTTTCTGATTCACCTCATGAAAAATGGGTATAAGATCAACCTGTGCAATTATATCATACACCACATGTGTGAGTTGATCAAAGTCACATCCAAGTAAACTTCTCTAATCTACTCTCGTATAATCTCATCCATGCTTCTTTCCTAGGGTATGGTTGGACCTAATGAGGAAGTAATTATGGATTGTGAGTACTCTCTCTCAAAAGACATTTTCAAAAGAATGAAGATAAACTAGAATCCTTGGAAAAATGAATGGGTGGAGGACATGACTACTATTCTTCATGTAGTTCTTAAAGAAGAAGTACCTACTCCTAAAGAAGCTGTTAATTTAAAAACTCAACCCGAAGCTGTAATAGAATCAATTGCTAAAGAATCTGAAAAGAATGCCGTAGAAGAGCCTATAGTGGAAGAGCTACCTCTTTTACAAGAGGTCAATCTTGAGGAACTCCCTATATAACAATATTTTCCAGAAATCATCCATTCAACTGAAGAACAGATGGAGCTAGCCTTTCATCTGGCAAGACAGGAAATGAGTGAGGAACCTAGAGCTGAGTTTGTGTAATTAGACCAAGATCCTAAGCCTCTCAGTCCGGAGAAGGAGGCATCAGTTGAGGGGGAGAAAATCCCATATCTTCATTCTGTTGAAGCCTCACATCCAACATAGTCAAGTCCTGTAGACACTCAGTATAAATTTCCTAGTTTCTATAATATGAATTATTCTAAGCAGGTTACAGCATTAGGAATTGATATTTCCTCCCTATTTCAGTTAAAATCATTCTCCAATTTTGCACCTAAGAAGGAAGTTGATCATGTACTAGTTCCTACTACTGAACCCTTATATGAACAACCATCCTTTGTGAGTAAGGATGATCTGAATGAATTTGGTGCTACTCTCTTATCTGGAGTTGAGAAACTCATGAATACCCAACCTCATCTTGTGACAAATTTAAGTGAGAGATATTCCTCACTATTATTGGAGAAAATTATTTGGAAAATTCAACCTAAGATGGTTCCTAAAATTAAAGAAGTAATTTTTGAAAATAAGCTACTCAGTAATGATGTTAAGACCCTAAGAATTATGGTTGAAGACATGTAGAGAGAGCTGCATTCGAGATCTGAATCTATTTCTCCTCTTGTAGAACATGTTGCTCCTAAAATCTCACAAGTTGGTGTGTCTTAGAT
The DNA here is from genome assembly GCA_963277665.1 of Viscum album. Taxonomy (NCBI): domain Eukaryota; kingdom Viridiplantae; phylum Streptophyta; class Magnoliopsida; order Santalales; family Viscaceae; genus Viscum; species Viscum album. The sequence goes on from OY728126.1 coordinate 2,013,202,914, forward strand.
TCAACCTCATCTATAATTATTAGATGAAAAGATCATTGAAAGGAACTAACAAATTGAGAAATAAATGAAAGAGATTGTTTCCAATCTTAATAAACTCACTGATGAGTATAAAAGGTGTCTTTAAAAGGTGTTTAATCAACTAAAATCTCTGACCACAACTGTCAAAGTATCTAGTCAATCATTAAAACCCCCCTTGGATAGTGATCTGATTAGAACTATAGTCAAATAAGAGCTTTAGAATGTACTCATTAGCTTCAATACGGATTCCTTATCTAAAGTTCTCAAGAAAAGTGATAGAGTTATTCACCTAGTACAAATCCACTCCAAAATTTCTAATGATGCTCAGCAATATATTTCCAAGAAAGTGGATTTATACTTCAACAGAATCTTCTCCAATACTGATATGACAAAACATTTCATGTACCTTGCTGAAAATCTGCGGATTCCTCCTGTGAATCAAGCTTTCGAGAACCAAGTCCAGAAACTCACAGAGTTCACTCAATTATTGGACATGGTTATGGAGAACAAGGAAGATTTTGAGAAATTAGTGCAATATGGTGGAGAGATCATTACAGATTTCATCAAATTCATGAGGCCCTATCTTCATGTCCAAAGTACAGCCATTGTTGCTCCAGCGGCTGCACCTCTCAGACCTGGGCTTCCTACCTTCTCTTCAGCCCTAGCCTCAACCACCATGTCTTTCGGATAAGCTCTAAGTCAGATCAGGCATGTGATTCTTGATCATCAACTGCCTAGATCTTCTATTGCTCTTTCCTTGGCTCCCTCAGTCTTTAAAGGCCTTTCTTTTCCCTCTTTTTCAGCCACCTCTCTACCTTCTTCTACCTCAACCTCTTCCCCTATGGCTCCCTCTTCTACCACTGCTGCTAAAGGAAATGAGAAGGTCATCCCATAAAGAAGAACATTTATTACTCTTTCTGATAGAGATTCTTTTGATTTTGTATTTCTTTTTTTTGTACTGTCACTTATTTGCTATTAATAGACTATGCACTCTTTGAATTCTCTTATTCCATATTTTTTATAATCCCAAAAGGGGGAGAAGTTTCTATATATTATCCATTTATCTCTATAGTTGAATTTAATTCTATAGTTGAATCCAATATACACTTTAACTTTACATGATCTATGATCATCAAAAAGGGGGATATTGTTGGACTCCTCGTGTATTAATCATGTTTTAATGATCACAAATATTATTTAATCATGTTTTAATGATCGAAAATCTTATTTAATCATGTTTTAATGATCAAAAATATTATTCAACCTAGTTACCTCGAATCAATTATATCCAATCATGTGTATTTATTTTTAATGTTTTCTCATTCTTTAAGAAGATCCATGAAAGATATTAATTGTTCTACATTCCATTTACCTATATTATATTATCTTTGATCTACTCTCATAATACCTTCCTTGGAAAATTATTAAGTCTATTCCTTTCTATTATCATCATTATTTAAGTCTAAACATAGTTACTTTGAAAAGTCTAAGACACCATGAGTCTGCCACTGGCTATGTATTTCTAGCACCGGGAAGCCAAACACCATGAAGCCAGACACTGTGAAGCCATACATCATGAAGCTGACACCGTGAAGCAAGACGCCATGAAAAAGACACCATGAATCAAGACACTGTGAGAATGACACCATGAACAAGACAACATGAACAAGACACCATGAACAAGGCACTGTGACCGCGAGACACCGTGACCATGATACATCATGACACTCAGACACCCTGATCAATCTAGACACCGTGTGAAGGACACACAGTTTCCATGACTTACTATGACACTTTTTCTTATACTATTTTGTCGTCTTTCAATTTAATTTCCAATGGTCATATTTTGTGCTTTTAATGCAACTTCTATTAATTAATGCGGGTTGTTGGCAAGTCAGGGAACCGTACCTCATACCTGTAAAAGGTAATCATTCCCATTTTCGGAGAAAAATAAAAATAAAAGGAATATCGAGCTGCTGCAAAGAAGATACATACATGGAGGCATATACATAAGTAAGAACAGAATATACATACGAGACACATACAAGAAGATACACATGTACATGTAGAGAATAACACATGAAGAACTCAAAGAACACTCATACACATCAAGAACAGAAGTTCAAAGAACAGGTTCAAGCGCTACAAGAAATACTCTCACATTCAAGATGAACACCTATGATGGAAGTGAAGAAACCAAACCTTGACACTCTATTTTCCAAAAAACATCCAGAGAATGACTCAAATCTTTATCTGCTTCAATCCAAAGGATTCCATAGTTGCATCGACGTCACACAAGAGCATTCTAAACTCATCTTCATATTATTGCTATGTTGTGATCATTTTTATTCCATTACGAGTAGTGATTGCTTCTGTCTGTTTGGACACACACTGACTCCTAAGATAAACTTAAGGATACTGAAATCCTCACACAAAACTATTTATACCTTTGTGTATCCCATGTAGAAATGTGGTAGGGGTCTGAGGACCTGGATAGGTTGTGGTTTGTTGTTGCTGTTTTCCCACGGAGAACTATGGTAGAGGTCTGAGGACCTGGACATTAAGAGTACTATTGTAAACCCCGATCTAGGGTGTGGATCAACGCTTTATATAAATAATTTGAGAGGACTAAGTCTCAACATGATACTGAACCTCTTGGTCAAAGATGTTGTGCATCTTATTTCAGTTTAAACTATTTTCAATATTCTGCTGCTAATTAATTTAAAATTCAAATATTTTTTAAAGTAAATCTTATAGTTGAACTAGAAAGTGTTTGTAATTATTTTGAACCAATAAGTTAGTTTCAAAATATAACTTAATCTTCATATTAAGTTAACTGAGAAATAATCAATATTTGAGAATCTAATTGAACACATACAATCTTTATAAATTCTCTATAGTTTAACTTGTTTTATGAATTGGGGGATTTCAATATAAATCATTTAAATAGAAATTTTATAATAGGAAATCAATTAACCCCCCTCTTGAGTATCCACTCAGACCAACCCCAACTACAAAGACTAAGTATTTTCATACATGGATATTACATATTTTTAAATGAATATTCATTACATTGCATGAAAACATTCCTGAAGACCGCAATAGTTTAGAGCCTTGGGAAACTTGGAAAATAAAAATCTAATATGGTAAAAGATCTTAAAAATATCCTATAAATATCTTCCCCTATAGTAATACTACTTGAAATCTTTCTTCACAACCTGGGTAAAGGAAACAGAAGAAATGGTGAGCTCATATTCTCATTAAGGGTAAGAAATGGATATATATACCCATAATCATGAACATAATGGTATGATAACATGATATCAACATTATAAAAACATACCATTAATATAAAATATTATGTCAAACCACCTTTAATTAACATAACTTTTCATTACATTGTACAAACATAGGATCTATTAATGATTAGATTCTTGAAAAAAAAGGTACATAGTACATGAAAAGTTAAAAATTATTCTATTAAACTTAAAATTATTAATCATAGGTTCATCCCAAGTAAATTTATTACACCTCATTACCTGGTGACCAACATTACAGGAAAGGGTGGGCATAATGCCAACTATGGGAAAGCATTGGAAATAGTTTACAAGTGATCATGGGAATTATCAATAATAACGTGAATATTATAATAAAGGAATGATAATGGGAAAAAATAAATATCATAGTGAAAATAACATGAATCATAACATTAAAATGTGTCTACAACATTTAATTGAGTTATTCATAAGCATATCACAATGGTTTATCAAAGATTTGTCATAAAATTTACCATGGTTATTCACCAAGGTATCGTAAAATATGTAATCTATAGAGATTAAAATTTTTACCAAATTAATTGGAGGACTATCATGGTGAACCCTTCATATGCGTGAGCCACATATATAATAATAAAACATTTCACAAATAAATCATGGAGAATAAAAGTAACTTGTATCATATCAAAATCATGGAGTATAAAAAAAATGCAAAAAGATAATATCTTTATGAAATTATTAACCCCATAAAAAGGAAGGCGGGTTTCATGTATGTTAATACCATAATAAAATAAGTCATTTTTACATATAGGTGAATACCCCTTTAGAATAATGAGGTTTGGGTATTCACAAAATAATATAATAGATTTATTGGGAAAAATGAGGGAAATTTTAAGAAGAAAACTCGACAACATAACGGGGATGAAACATGGTTTTAGAAAACACTAAAAAGAGAAAGGAAAATGGTCTCAAATTAATAAAATAAACTTAATATAGTAAAGGTATATAATTAAATGGATAGACTAACATAGTATACAAATTTCAAAGACATACCACTTTAAAAGGAACTTGAAAGGAAAAGAGAATTCAAGATTTCTGTTACATTGAACAATAACTCCTAAAACATAAATATGGGGACTTTGGGTGGTTGAGGACACCATGGTAGGAATACTTGGGAGGTTAAAATATTTTAACATCATAGAGGATGAATTTTAAGTGATTTTAAATTAAAAATTTGGTGGTTATTTATAGAAAAAGAGGAGGATTTGTTCATTAATTTCATATGACACATATGTAGTCTAAATGCTAAACCATGGGCTTTCCCATTGTATTTTCCATTATTATTATACATTTGGGACGCATATTATGATATTGTAATACAAAATAGTAAAAAATATTTTTATATTACTTATTTTGTCAAATAAAATTAATGTTTTTACAAAATAACATTTTTAAACATAAATTTTCCATTTTAAAATTTAGAAAGGGAATTATTTATTAGGAAATTGATTAAAATCTATTAAAAATAGTTTATATAAATAAAATAACATATATTAAGTCTTGGATTGGGGTTAATCCGTTATTTAATCATTATTAAATAATTTTGATTTCATTAAACATACCAAAAAAACTCAAACTGTATTTTTAATATTCCTAAAAAATAAAGTATTTTAGAAAATTATCATAAATTCACCCTAACCTAATTTTGACATGATGATTTAAAAAATAATATTCATTTTATCATAATAATTATTTCAATATTATAAATTTATCTTTTAAACACAAAAATCAGTATTTATTAAAAATAATAGCTCATAGAAAATGCATAGTGAAAAAGCCTAGTGAAATTTCAGACACATTAAAAAAAATTATTTTATCATTTATATTTAAATAAGATTTTTCTATAATAATATTTAATTAAAATAAGTATTTTTAATAATATATTATTTTATTATAGTATTTATATATTTTCTAAAAAGTACAATTTGTGTCCAAAAAATAAATTTATCAAATTTCAACTAAATTTTGTTAAGGAAAATTATTCTTAAAACAGAATTAATGGAACAAAATTTTTAGTTATACAATTTCATTAAAACTAATTAACTAGGGACTCAAAACATAACCTCTTATATCACCCGCATATAAACTAATGGTAAGGTGTGCGATGGTGATATATTCTTAGGGCGACTCAAATAACTTCACCCAAGTGGTAATTTTCACTAAATTGAACTTCTATTATACATGATTTCATTCATGAATAACATATAAAAGCTTGGATTGGAATTAGTCAAGATCAAAGCCTAGTGACACTACCTCCTTCCCATTATTTGAAAAATGGGCTTTTTAGGGAATGACTCTACGGGGTTAAGGCCATTGTTTCTCCTTTATACATTAATTAACCATTATCGTTTCTATATATAAAAATTATTATAACGATAAAATTATTATTAAGATTATTTTCTATAATAGTCATATAATGTTTGAAACCTGACGGTCACATTTCAATTTATACTCACATAATTATTTAATAGATAGAGTTTTGTTGAGTATGATATAACACCCATTTTTTGGGAATAATTATCATTCAAAAGGTTTGTGTCATTACATTCTTCCCCCTTATGAAATGTCATCCATAAATTTTTTTCACGTTCCCTCAGTTGAGAAAATGTGTAGTAACTTCTTCCTCATTGTTTCCTCTGGTTTCCATGTGGATTCTTCATATTTTGGGTTCTTCCACCACACTTTAATAATGGAGGTTGTCTTATAGAGTAGAACCGTTTCTCTACAGTCCAAGATCTTCATCGGCCACTATTCATAAGAGAGGTCATGTTCTATTTGTACCACCACCAGATTCAGTACATGTGAATGGTCATGTATGTACTTCTTCAAGAGATATATGAGAAAAAATAATGAACTTGAGCTAGGTTTAGTGGAATTTCAAGCCAATATTCCACTACTATTATACGATCAAAGATTTAAAAGTGGACAATTTATCTAGGGTTGATATTCCCATTCTTACCAAACTGCATGACTCTCTTCCAAGGTGAAATTAGAAGGAAGAATTTTTCACCAACATAAAACTTCAAGTCCCTTCGATGGTTGTCAGTATAGATCTTCTTCTGAATCTAAGAAGCCTTATGTGTTGTTGGATGGCATGAACCCCTTCTATTATCACTTGTACTAGATTAGGCCCAAGAATCATTCTCTCATTAGCTTCATCTGAAAAAAGTAGGATTTATATATCACATACCAAATCTAGATTCATAGGGTGCCATTTGAATACTCAAATGGAAGTAGTCATTTAATTAGAACTCTTCTAATGGGAGGTTTTGATCTCATCTACCTTTAAATTACATTGAGCATGTTCTCAGCATGTTCTCAGTATATTCTTGAGTGGTTGAATAATACTTTCAGATTGCCCCTCAGTTTTGTAGTGATAGGTCATAATGAAATTCAATTAAGTGCTCATAACTTGTTGAAGATTTCTCCATAATTTTGATATGAACCTTGGATCACTATCAGTAATGATAGAGAGTGGTACCCCATGCATCCTTACCGCTTCCTTCACATATATAATGGAAATTTAGTCAAAAGGGAAATCTTCTCGAATAGTGATAAAATTGGAAATCATGGTGAGACGGTCCAATATAACCCATATTTTATTATTTCATTTGGATGTTTTCAGAAGACCGGTGAAAATTTCCATAGTGATTTTGTCTCACTTCCAAGATGTAATTGGTAGTGGTTGTAATACCCATTTAGGAATATGTTGCTCTTCCTTCACTTTCTGACACACTCAGCACCATGTAGTGTTGTTGGCAATCTTCTATTCATTTTATACCATCAATAATGATCACAAAGGGACCTATACATTTTTGTGCTTCTAGGATGTATAGAGTAAGTAGATTTATGAGCTTCATCCACCATCTCCTTATTTATTTCCCGAAAATACAGAGCACATTACTTTGTATGAAATTTTAGTACACCTTCTTAATCAATATTTAACTCAAGAAACTTCCCATTATTCACATCCTCTTAATTAAGTATCTTCCCTTTGAGAGTTATTGATCTTCTATATTAATGATGGTTTAGAAATCATTTGGTATAGGTTTCATGATGTCCTTTCACTTATGATTCCCATGTCCAGTTTTACTATGTCTTGATCAAAGGATATCTATGAATCCTTATCATTTCTAGAAAAATAGGGTCTTTTCTACTTAATACCTTAGTGACTTTGTCTTCTCTACCAGGATGATGATGAATTGAACAATCATAGTCATTAAGAAGTTCTAACCATCTTCTCAATCTATTATTCAATTAATTTTGTGCGAAAATATACTTCAATGTTTGGTGGTATTTGGATATATCACATTTATCCCCATAAATATAGTGAATTTATATCTTCATATCAAAAAAAATTGCAGCCATCTTCAGGTCATGTGTATAATAATTCTGATCATAAGGCTTTTGACTATCAATATACATAAGAAATCACCTTGTCATTTTGCGTGAGGATGCAACCAATCCCGTTTAGAGATGCATCACTAAAAATAATGAATACTTATCTAATAGATGGTAGACTTAACATGGGTGAAGTAACCAATATCTTCTTCAGCTCTTGGAAACTTTCTTCACACTCCTTTATCCAGATGAACTCACCTCTTTTTCAAGTTAACTTTATTAGTGGATTAGAAAATCATGAAAATTTTCCACAAATCTCCAATAAAATCCTACTAATCCCAGGGAACTAAAAATCATAGTTACTATTATAAGATGAGGTCCCTCCTATATAACCTTTTTCTTTAAAGGATCAACTATTATTTCTTCATTGGTTACAATATTCCCCAAGAAAGACACTTTTTGTAACCCAAATTAACAATTGATTAACTTTCCAAATAGTTTCTACTTCCTCATACTTTTCAATAGAACCATTATATGATTCTCATTTTCCTCATGAAATTTTATATTATATCATAATATCATCAATAAAAACTACAACAAAGTTATCAAGGTAGTCTTTAAATATTCTATTCTTCAAATACATAAAAATAGAAAGAGAATTAGTCAAGATGAAGGGAATAACAACAAACTCATAATTCCCATATCTTGATTGGAATGTGGCCTTTGGAATAGCTTCTTTCCTCACCCCCAATTGATGATAACCAATTCGAAGATCAATCTTGGTGAAAAATTGATCCCCAAAAAGCTTGTCAAATAAACCATCAATTCTTGGAAGATGGTAATTTTTCTTCAATGTGATCTCATTAAGTTCTCTATTATCAATGCATAGTCTTATTGATACATAATTGTTCTTAAAAAAGAGAAAATGTACTCCCTAATGAGACACACTTGGCTATATAAACCCCTTCTCCCAAATATCATGGAGTTTTTTATTTAATTCTCCAGCTCCACATTTTCTATTCTATATAGAGTTTTTGAAATTGGATCAGAACCAGGAATGATCTCAATGGATAAATCTACCTCTCGTTTTGAGGGAGGTCCAGGTAACTACTTAGGAAATTTTTCAATATATTCCTAAATGATGGGGACATTTTTATTTGTTTAATTTCATTTTCTACTTCATCTTCACCGATCATTTCCATAAAGAAGGCTATGGGAGGTGTTTCTAGACAAAGATCAGGTCGATATATCTCTCCTTTGAAAACTAATATATGTTTTCTATTTAGGAATAATAGGATTTCCATTCTTCTGCTATTGATCTTATCATTATACTTTGATATCTAGTATATCCCTGGTATAATGTCGAATTCCAGCATGGGAATGACTACTAAATTTGTGATGATATTATGCTCACCAAAGTAAATAATAGAGTTTCTATTGAGTTTTGATGATTTAATAATCCCTCTAGGATTGTTGACTAATAGTTTTACTTCAATAAGTTTATGGATCAATTTTATATTCTTTGAAAACTTGGAGGAAATAATGGAATGCATAGAACCAGAATCAAACAAAGTACTTTATAGCTTTGACAGAACAACGATGAGTAAATTTCACCACATAATTTAGAGCTTCAACTTCCGCTATCGTGATAGCAAAAGAATAACCTTGCCCATGTGACCTATGTTGATTTTGATGGTGATTCCCCTCAACTATCTTTGGATTTTGATAGTGATTAGAGAAGTGCATATGTTTTCCACACATGAAGCATTACACATCAGTTAGGCCATACACCATCTTTCATTTTACATTAGGGTTAATATTTTGAGGCTTCATCTCATTAAGATAGTTCTGAGAAATATAATCATCTCTTCCACACTTTTAACATTTCCTGATCTTGAGAAAACATCTCCCTGAATGATTCTTCAGACTTTTATTTCATGTGGGAAGTTTCACATGACTTTTTCATCTTCCTTGATCAAATATACTCCCTAATAATGGATTTATTGATCTCTTCTTTTCATTTGATCTATGGGACCATTGAATCTCTTTAAAATCTAGTTAAATTTCCATATCACTCATCACATTCTCCTCGTAGTTTTAATATTCTAGATTGGATAGATTATTCTATATATGGGGACTTATTCCAGTGAATAATCTATCAAAATTTTCCTTAGGATCCATGAAAATGATAGAAGTGTAGTGATATAGCCTTGTAAACTTCAACTTGTATGTTCTCATAGATTCATTTTCCATTTTCCTCAGCTTTAGGAATTCCTTCTCCATTTTTTTCCCATCGAACAAGGGAAATATTTTTTAAAAAGGAAGCCTTGAACACTTCCCACTCCATAGATTCAATAACCCTTCTCGGATTTGTGTTTTTAATCAATTTTAACCATTTATCTGCTTTCCTTTCTATGTAGAACATAGCCAAGGTGACATTATCTTGTTCCAAACAAGGGAATACAAAAATGAAACATTCTATAGTGCTTATCCACTTTTCAGCTATCAATGTGTCGGTAGACACACTGAAATAAGGTGTCCATTGACGTAAAGGGGACTCAACAGAAAGTTGTTTCATTCGAGGTGAATCCAGTCTCCCGGCTTTATTCATGTTATTGATCATAACTTGAGTTATTTGACTCATCACTCTCCTAAATTATTCTATTATGACTTCCATTGGAAGACCATCAGTGCCTTGTCCGTTTGGCTCACCATTTACATTATTTATCCTATTTCACATAATTTTCTAAAATAAGAAAACCATAGTGAGAAACTTGTTTCATTTAATAATATTATAATTATAAAGAAAATTCATGTTTTAAAACATCATGCTTAAATATTTTATTCTTTAACAACCATTAAATTTTCTATAAATCATTCAATACGGTTCATAAAAATCTTGTGATTAACCAAACATATCCTCCATGAGTTTCAATCTTGGTGGAATGTAAGTCCCATTATCGTGTACTGGGATACATTGAGTTAGGCCCGACACACCTTTTCAGAGTTTTTACCTCAAGGTATATCTATTCTTGAAAAACATCGACTTTTTCATATATAGTCTGGGATTTCCTTTCTTAGAAAGAACTTACTTAATACTTCCCCAAAATAATAGGTTGTTTTCTAATTTTTAAACATTTCTCTAAGGTTGTTCATAAATTTGTCAAATCCTAATTTTCACTAATAAATAAACCATCCTTTTATATCAATTATGGAATGACACCTTTTATTTACATAACTTTTCATTGTGTTATACAAATAGAGGATCTTTTACAGATTAGTTTCTTAGAAAAAAGGTACATAATACAAGAAAACATAAAAATTATTCTAATCCACTAAAAAATATTCCTAGTAGGATAATACTAAGTACATTAACTGAAAGTCATAATTTGGGGACATATACCAATAGAAAGGGTGAGAATAAGGCATAATAAGGGAAAGCAAGGGAAACAGTTTACATGTGATCATTAGAATTATAACTAAGAATATGAAGAATATTATAAAGGAATGAGGACAGAAAAAAAAGACATATCATAGTAAAAAGAACATGAATAATAACATGTAAATTTGGAAAAAAAACATTTAATTGGGAAATTCATAAGCTGATCACCAAGGTTTATCACTGAGGATTCATAAAAATTACCAAGATTTTTAACTAAGGAATCGTAAAATATTCTATCTCTATAGATTATATTTTTTATCCAATGAATTGGAGAACTATCAGGTTTCACCCATCATATGTATAAATTAATTTTATCCACATGTATTAAAACAAAATATTTCATAAATAACACTTGGAGAATAAAAGGAACCAGTTTTATATAAAAATCATGGCATTTTAAAAAGAATGCTTAAAGATAATAGGTTTATGTCATTATTAACCCACTAAAAATGAAGGAAGGTTTCATGTATTCTAATCCAAAAAAATTACCATTTTGAAATATAGGTGAATATCCATATAAAAGAATGATTTTTGGCTATTCAGAAATGAAAATAAGAAAATTTCTTGAGAAAAAGAGATAAATTCTCGGAAGAAAATATTGCAGCATAACGGGTATGAAACATAGTTTTAGAAAATAAAAAATGAGAGGGGGAAAGTTTATAATTTTTTTAAAAGAATCTTAATAAAATAAACAGATAGAATGAAATGGAAAAAATAACATATTATTGAAAATTTAAAGTCACACCACATAAAAAAGGGAACATGAATGGAAAAGAGAAGTTGTGATTTCCCTTTCTTGGAAGAGTAAGTACTAAAACAAAAATATTGAGAACTTTGGTGCTTGAGGATGCCTTGGGAGGACTACTTGGGAGGTAAAACTATTAGAGCTTCATGTAATATGAATTTAAAGTGAAATTAAATGAGATAATGAGTTGGTATTTATAGCAAAAGTGGAGGATTTGTTTTTTAATTTCCTAGGACACTTGAGTAGTGGTAAATGAAAAACCATGGGCTTGACCATGGTATTTTCCCATGGTATTAGACACATGGGACACCAATAATGATATTTTAATCCACAATATGTGACCATAATTTTATATTACTTATTATGGAAAATAAAATTAATGTTTTCAAAAAATAACATTTTTAATGTTAAAGTTTCCATTTTTAAATTGGGAATGTAATTTAAATACACAAAAATTTATTAAAATGTATTAAAATACATGATATAAATAAAATGAAATATATTAAGTCTTTTATTTTGTTTAATTATATATTACATCATTATGAAAAAATTATGATGTCATTAAAGAAACTGAAAAACTAAAACTGTATTATTACTATTCATAAAGAAATAAGGTATTTTAAAAAATTACCATAGATTCATCCTAACATAATTCTGACATAATGATTTAAAAAATTATATTTATTTTATTGTAATAATTATCTAAATATGATAAATTTAACTAATAAATATAAAAAAATTTATTTATCAAAAATAATAGTGGATAGAAAATGCATTGTGAAATTGCATAGTAAAATTTCTGGCACTTGAGAAAAATAAAATTATTTTATATTTTATATTTATATAGGAGTCTTTTAACCATGATATTTTATTAAAATAATTATTACTCATAATATATTAGTTTATTATATTACCATTAACTTTGATGAAAAGTAAAATTTCTTTCTGAAAAAACAATTTATCAAATTCCTACTCAATTTTATTAAGAAAAACTGCTATTAAAACAAAATTGATGGAACACCAATTTTATTTATACAATTTCATCTCACCTTTAATATATATGTCCTTTAAACATAACCCCTTATAATAACTACATAAGACCTAAGGTTTAGGTGTGCTGTGTTGATAGATTCTTGGGGTGGCTCCGATAACATCGCCCATGTGGTAATTTTCACAAACTTGAACTTATCTCATATGTAATTTTATCCATGATTAACATATTGAAGATTGGATTTGTATTGTTCAAGAGACAAGACCATTTATTCTACCTGCTTCCCAAGCTCCAAAAAATGGGCTTCGTATTACCCAACTCTAATGGTTTAGTCTATCATTTCCCTTTTCAACATTTATTAACCATTATCATTTCTATTTATAACACTAATTATAATATTCAAAATATTATTATTAGTATTGTTTAAAATGGTCATATTGACTAATGGTCATATAATTGTAGAAAATAGATGTTCATATTTAAATTTATACTCACATAATTGTTAAATATATTTAGTTTTGTTGAGTACAATATAACACACATTTTAAGGAAAAATTATCATTCAAAAAGTTCTGGTCATTATAAATTTCATATACATGATAAATATCATAAATAATGGAATTTAATAAGACATTAATAATTATTCAATCAATATCATAATCCATGAAACCATAACATAAGAATAATACAATAAAATTATGGCAGATGTATAAACTTGTAAAATCATTCCCTGTAAGTCAATCTGCATTGCCAAAGAAAAACATGGCACTTCATGGGTACTATACCTACTAGTAAGGAAACACCACCATCCACAATCATAGTTATTTCCTTTTAATTTATTGGTAACCCTCGTCATCCCATAGTTTATAGGGCTTCTCCATCTTTCCATAGTGTATCGGGTTTCCCCATCTTTCATAGTGGATCTAGCATGTCGAATTGTTCCCATAATTATCTCATTAGATATAAATATTTACCGAATGAATTTTAGGGAGATATATGTCCAACCCATCACATAAATTAAACCATATATATGTGTGCAACAATAACATATATCATTAATCATATAAAAACCTATAAAAATAAATAAGTTTAATAAATATTTCACCGTAACATAACCCACATAAAAGAAATGGATTTCATAAATATAAACATAAACAAACCATAAAATACTAAGGATAAATTACTTTGAATAATATCCCCAATAAATCATAAGTAACATAAAATAATATGATCTTAGATATAAAATAATTTTTAATGATATCTTGAAATAATTCTTGAGGAAGATATCCTTTCCATTTTTGAAATGAAACACTTTTCAAATCATAACATATTTTGAAAAAATTGTTCTTTGAAATTAACCTTTCAAAAATATAAAGGAATATTTTAAAACTGTTGTAAAACAATATTAAATCGAGTTCCCTGAAAAATACTAAATAAAATTTTAAAAAACCTTTAAAAAATTAGAAACCATTATTTTGAAGGAAGACTATAACACCCCATGTTTTGATGGAACTTTTTTTTCGAATAAATTAAACTGTCATTTATGTCTTAAAATGCACAAAGTAAAAAATTCCATTCACATGACAATGACTAGACGTATGTTACATGGAAAATATAAATGTTTTACGTTACACACAACACCAACTTGGTGTATGTTACAAAAATTAATAATGGTTCTAATAAAAATCATTTTATTGTCATAATTATTTCAATGATATAATTATAACATAGCCTTTAAACAAAGTTATATGAAAATTAATAACTACTTTTAAAATATTTTTTATAAATAAATATATATATATATATATATATTGAGAGAAAAAGATATAATTTTTGGTAAAGTCCTTATATTTTTAAAAATGATATTTTCTCAAATGAACTCCTTTTAATGTCCTTCTATGAAAAATAATAAAATTAATTTTGGACACATTTATAAATTTAATTTTATAAAATAAAATTTATTTTCGAATTTAGAATCTTAAAATTATATTAGGCATAATTTTTTGGATTTTTCTGAGAAACTTCATTTTTGGATGAAAATTTAAAAATACCAGTTTTCAATTCAAAATAGCCTTTTAGTATAATTTATTTATAAGGATAAATTATATTTTAAATTAGTTTAAAAGTTCTATAATATACTATTTTTATCAATTAATCCAATTGAGTTCATTGTAATCAATTTCACATTGAAATTGTGTATAAAAACTTATCAAACATTTGGACATTTTTACCTTAAAAACCTGCAGTGTCGTCACATCAATGGAATTATTTTTAAATTAATTTCAACCACTTATATTATTTTAATTTTAATAAATGGATTCCACATTTTTAGTTATAATAATTTATGATAATTTCTACTTAGTTTTTGAAAAAACAATATTAGTCAAAGTGGTTAAAATAAATTACACCGATTAAGAGAAAAATTAGGTTAACAAAGTACTGAACTTTAAATTTATGACCCAAAATTACCTAAAAACTTATCAAAAATAAAATTTATGGCCATTAATATACAATTAAACTTAAATTATCTATTTTGTATGGTTTTTATGAAAACACATGGGTACACCTAACTTGTTTTCAAAATGTTGAGTGTGTCATTTCCCTTCACTATAGAAGGCCCAAACCTCTCCCTCTTCTTTACACCTCTCAAAAGACTTATATTCGGCCAATATATGACAAATACACTTTAAAACATCCATAAATTCGTATTATAATCATGCACTTTGTATGTAATCATACAACTAAATCATTTTGGATGAAACCAAAAGGAGTTTCCGGATTAAGAGGTAACGTCTTCTCTCAAGCTCCTTTATTTTATTTTATTTCAAAACCCCCACCATTATATTTACTCCATAATTGTATAAAAAACCTATATATTAAATAAAATAGGATTTTTTTATTCTAATGGGTCGACCTATACTCACACAGTCCTCCATCAAATGGGTAACAAACATAATGTTTATGTGTATGGTGTACTACCACCTCACAAAACGGTAATTGTTCTTTTTTTCTAACTGCCTCTCATGGTGAAAGTTATGATAGAAAATATTTTTATATAAGTAAAATATTGTATTTATTATGTATTTTAGCTTATTTAATACTTTTACAACATATATCACTATACTTTTCATTTAGTGTAAATACGATAATTTTATTTGAGGAAGTGTGGATAACTGCCCCTCCATGTGATGTTATTCATTCACACACTACATGGAATGTATTATGGATGGTTTTAGTGAAGTTATATGATATATATGATGTAATAATTATATTTTTATAATATATATATAAATATACATATTTTATTTACCTTCATTCTTTCAATATGATAATAAAAATGAAAAAAACGTTCATGTGTACGTGCGGCTTACTATCTCAATGAACAGTGTATTCAATTAAATACTTATACATTCTATATATTATTATAATAAAATATACTGAATATAAATTATATTTATATAATTATTTACATTCTTTAAATTGTGATATGATTATAAAGACCAATTATATAACAAATTAATACACATGCGAAGAACAAAGTGAATATTACCTGAAGTGAAATCTCAACATAGGATTGTTTACAACTGGGTAATATAATGTCATAATAAAACCATATATGGTATCATATATAATAATATGGTTCTTTAAAATATTTATAATAAATTTGTATTTATTATACCATTGTTTTGAACTAGTATGATGAGATTCAAGACACCAGGTAAGTGGGTTTTATCACACTTTTTATTTCTGTCTGATACCGTCTTTATTCACCACTCTGTACTTTTGTGTGGTTTGTATAATAAACATGGTTTTATTAAATTGATCTCATACTTAAATTTATTTTTATCTATATATCCATTATATAATCTTTATTTTATAGTGTTAGTGATTCAAAATCAACCAAATCAGTAAGGTATTTTTGTATCAATTTTCCTTCTTTGAGACAAATGTTTTATTATACACCTACATTAATTTTTGATGTGTATATACTTCCATTTGATAGTTTATATCTTGAATCAAATTCATTTCTTGTTATTTAAATCGTCATTTAATTTTATTTTCTTACATGAGAGTATGATCCCAAGTTACCATGTGGTAAGAGTTTATTGAAACAATCTCATCATTGATCAAGATTGTTTAGGATTATATTTACTTTATTGAAATCTTATGATTAATATCTCAAGAAAACACATAAATTTTATTTCCATCTAGATAAACATGATTTATTCTTGATTTATTACCATTTTCATCACCCTTTGTTACTTAATATATTTAATAACAAAATTATGATGTTTTACAGAATTTATCTCTTCGGTCAAAAATCTATTTAACCATAAAAAACCTATTTTTTAAAAAGTTTTCAAATAATCCTTAAAGATCATTTTCAATGAAAAAATTATTTCAAAAAAAATTATGGTTTTAAAACAATCCTTCATAAGTTTTCAAATCTATTTTCAAATAAAATGGTTTTAAAAAATGTTTTATGTTTTAAAAATAAATTTTCAATGCTGAAAGGATATTTTCTTCAAGAAATGTTTTTAAATGATCTTTCAAAATTATTTCCAATCTAATATAACATCTGTTGGTGTTACACATTCCTTTCTAGTGAAATTATTCAATGTTCCCATTCATATTGTTTTCTCTAAATGGATAATGTTTTGATGTAATGATGTTTACGAAACTAATTTCTCTCTCATGGGTTATATTCTTTTGAAACACACTTATTTTCACTGGTTATGTTTAGAATAAAATGATTATGAATCCTCTATTTTTTTCACAGATAATGATATTTTTAAATTTTCATAATTTCCATTTAATTTCATGGGTTATGTTATGATTATTTATGATCTTGTGTGACATGTATGTATGATATCACTATGAGATGGTTGGAACCTATATATCCCTCCAAATGCATTGGGTAAATATTTATATCTAATGAGATTGATTAAGATGATATTAGGAGTGAACCATGACTACTAATATGTCCATTGAAGTGAAACATCACTATAAATATGGTATCAGAAGTGAACTAATGCTACAAATATGTCCATGGGAGTGAACCATGACTACTCAGATGGTACAAGGAGTAAATCAATACCACCAAAGATGATCTTGGCAGTGATTCCCTAGATAATATGAAAATCATATTAAATGTTTATTTATGTACCACATTTCCATATTTTATTCTGATTCTATTCTTTCATGGATTATGTTTTTTATTTTTGAATTATTCATATCTTATGAACTTATAAGATTTATGCCATGTTTCACGCATATGATGGTTGATATTCAAGCTATGATCTTCTATTTTCATGATCATGTTCTCATACCCTTATTCTCATGATTATTCTTGTATATATCCCTTCATTACCATTACTGAGCATTTGAGATCACCCCTTTTGGTGTTTCCTTCCCCAGGTTATGAAGATGTGTATTATGTTTGATGTGTATAAGGTTGGTTGTAGTCAAGAAGAACCTAGTGGGTGAAAATGTATCTAACTTCTGTATGAGTGTTTATGTTTCCATTTTTTCAAAGGCACTAGACTATTATAGTCTTTCGTTGTCTGTTTGTATAATGTTTTAAGTATTCTATTACTTTTATGTAATGACAATGTATGAAAATATATGCTCTCTATAATTGGTATTAGAGAAAAGTTTTAGTTTACCTTTGGAAGAAATGATGAGAAAACCTTAGTGATAACCCTAAGGAGATGTCTAGAGGCTGTGTCTACGGTTAAGGAAACTTATTGGAAGATTTCACGGAATTTTGGAAAGGGATAGTGTGAGTGGTTTCATAGAAATATATCCCTATCTAGATACTACAAATTTATGTGGCTCTATAATAGATGTACCTGGGGGGAAATAACTCCGAAAAGATGTTTTGGGCTTAATTTGGGGTAATCTGGTACATGACAACAGAATTTGTTGCATGCCTGGTTAGACAGTCCCATGGCATATGCTTTGGGAATTCAAAAACCAATCACAATACATCATGAAGGATCTATATAAAAATTAGATATGAATAATCTTAGATAAACCTAACGATTCATAGATTAAGGAAGGTGTCCTAGTTTAGATATCCTATAAGTGACTTTTCATGAATATGTTGTTCCTCAATATGATAATTGTTTCTTGCTCTAAACTTATTTTTAGGTCAATGTATGGAACCTGAAGTAACCGCATTAATTGTGATTGTGATGGAAAACGAAATTATTGTCCTCATATGACACTAAATTCCAAGGGAGTTCAAATGAAAAACTAAATTTATATGCTCAGACAGCTTTTTTAAGCTATGAATCATGGTGGACTTCTAAATTTGAAAATGAGGGAACAAGAATCTCCTAAGGAATTTATGAGGCTACATCCCCATTTTTTTAGAGGGTCTTATGATCCACTTATTGTAAAAATATTGTATCAGTACTACGGAATATGTATTCTACTTTCTCCATAATTCGAAGCAGGAGAAATGTATTCTATATTTTTATCATTTTGAAGTTGAGTAATAATAGTGGTATACTCTAATCATGAATACTGTTTATCAAGGTGATATAGAATCCATGTATTGTGTTGAGTTGAAGGAATTATTTTTCAATAAGTTCTTTTCTTGAATTCTTTATTCCAAAATCTAGAAAGATTTGCTTTATTTGAATCAAAAGGATTATGAATCTATTGGTTCCAACAAGGCTAATTTCATTAGACTTGTGAGGTACGCTTCTAAAATTATCATCCAACTTCAAAGTAAAGTTGAAAGGTTCTTCAGTGTCTTACATCCAAGTATCATAAGGGAACTTTCCATAAGATACTTATATAGATATGAAGATATTGTGTGCTATGCGATCAAAGATTAAATAGAGGTTAGAGTCATGTATGAACCTCATGGTTTTGACAAGAAAAGGAAGAGTGAGTTTAAAGGAATACCTAAAAACTATGAAGAGAATAATATGATATTTCCTTTATGCTCTACGTGCGGGAAGAAGCATGGAAGAAGTTTCCTTAAGGGGTCTAATAAATTTTTTAAGTGTAGAAGGGATAGACATAAGGTATTTGATTTCCAAAGTGAAGGGAATAAGTTAGAAAATGTTTCAAATGGAGAAAAAGTAGCACATAATGAACTTCCCCAGATTTAGTGCTACAAGTGTAAGGTTAATGAAAATTATTCTAACCGCTGCCCAAACACAAGGGATCGTGATGATTATTGGCGTTAGCAGCCTCTTAAGCTGAGGTAAAAGTGGAAATCTCATGAAATCTCTACTTCTAATGAGGGGTGTGAGAACAATATGATGAAATGTACACATACCAACCACTATAGTACTACTAATGTCATATTTTATTATGTATCTACCCACACTTTGATATCTAAATAATTTTCTAAATTTTTTTAGATTCCACAAAAACATTTAGATGTAGAATTTGGAGTACAAAACATTAATGGTATGATTATTTCATCCCAAGTCTATGATTCCTCTCTGATTCGATTTTGAAGGAATGTGATTCCTGGAAATATTTCCATTCTAGTTTTGGTTGAACATGATGTCATAATAGTCATGGATTGGAGTTCTCTAAATGTGATTAAAACCATGAACTTATTGTGGATATTACATCTAGTATATGGGTCATAATTCCCATTCAATTGGTGGTTTATATCAAATGGTCAGGGAGAAAATCAATATCGATGATTTTCATATTGTTTCAAAATTTGTCGATATCTTTCCAGAAGAGTTTTCTAGTCTTCCACCAAAATATAAAGTTGAATTCTCGATAAAACTCATACCTAGTTCCACACCAATTTCAAATAATCTTTATTGAATGGCCCTGATTGAGTTGCAAGAATTGAAGAAGAAACTCAAATAAAACCTTGATAAATGATTCATTCATCCAAGCGTGTCAACTTGGGGTGCACCCATTATTTTTGTGAAACATAAAGATAGATCAATGAGACTCTTCATTGATTATTAGTAGTTGAACAAGATCACAATAAAGCAAAACTATCCTCTTCCTCATATTGATGATTTGTCTGATCAACCATGTAGAGCTCAATAATTTTCCAATACTAACCTTCATTCTGGATGTCATCAATTGTGGCTTAATAAGGATGATATACCAAATAAGTAATTCCATACAGGGTAGATACACTATGAATATATTTTTATTCCCTTTTTTATTGGTGATTTTCCTTCTATCATCATTGACTTAATGAAAATAGTCTTTAGAGACAACCTCATTTGGTTTAGGGTTGTATTTATAGATGATATTATTACTTATTCAAAGAAAAAAGGAATATCATCAATATCACTTGAGAATTGTACTAAAAACTCTAAGGAAGGAGAAACTATATTAAATATTTATAAAATGTGAATTCTATATGAAAAGGTTTTCATTTTTAGGTCACATAATCTCAAGATATGGTATAGATCTAATCATAGTGACCGAGATCCCTATATTTCTTGGTTTAGTTGGATATTATCAACAGTTTGTGGATATTTTATCATGAATATCTAATCCTATGACCAAATTAACTCAGAAGGGTTTCATGTTCCTATAGATAGATGATTGTGAGGAAAATTTCAATGAACTAGAGAGAAGGTTAGTTGGTGCCCCTATGCTAACAATACCCTATAGTGGAGAAGGCTGTTTAATCTATACTGATGAATCCAAGAGTGGATTGGAATGTGTTCTTATGAACAATAACATGGTTATCACTTATGCCTCATGGAAGTTTAATATTCATGAGAAAAATTACCCACCTCATGATTCGGAGTTATTAGCAATAGTTTTAGAGTTTAAGGTATGGAGGAATTATATTTATGTATAAAAGAGTAATATATATACCAATCATAAAATTATAAAATATATATTCAAATAGAAGGAGTTGAACATGCACCAGATAAGATGCTTATTGATGATAAAGTATTATGACTGCTCAATACATTACCACCCTAGGAAAGGAAACATGGTGGTCACTGCTTTGAGTCAGACGGATCATGCTAGCTAATCTATGATAAGGATCACAAAAGATCCAATGTTTATGGATTTTAAAAGTATGGATCTATAAATCATGAAGGAAGGGGGAAATATTATCTTTCTCAAATGAATATTCAACCCTCTATCCAAGTAAATATTAAGGAGGTGGAGAACGAAGATTTGGAGCTATTAAGGATAACTAGTAATATCATGAGTTTCACCTTGATCAAGATGGAATGATGAGGTTCACGAATCGTTTATCTGTACCTTCTATACCAAATTTAAAGAAGGATCTATTAGAGGAAGCTCATAGTTTTTCAATCTCTATTAATCATAGAAGTATGAAGATGTGTAAGGACTTAAAATAATATTTCTGGTGTGATGGAATGAATAGAGATATAGCTGAGTTTTAAAATCGATTCTTTGTATGCCAGTAAGTTAAGGATGAAAGACAAAATTAAAAAATGGATGTTTCTTCTATTACCCAAACCAAAAGTGAATTGGGAAAACATCACTAGGGATTTTTTCATTAGACTACCCAAAACCTCTAAAAATATTAATGCAATATGGGTGGTAGTCTATCCCCATAATAAGTTATATACTTCATTCCTATTAGAGAAGATTTTCCTCTAGAGTAGATTTTGGGGATATACATTAAGAAAGTGGTAAGGCTACATTGATTACCACATTCCATTGTATCTGATCAGGATCTGACTTTCACAAAAAAATTCTAGAAAAGAATTTAATAAGAACTTGATATATAATTGAGTTTTAGTACTGCTTATCATCCTCAAATAGATAGTCTGACTAAAGAACAATTCAAACCCTAGAGGATATGTTAAGATCATGTTCTCTTTATTTCAAAGGTGGATGGGATCAACATCTTCCTCTAGTTGATTTTTCTTACAACAATATGATTCACTAAATAATTTTCAAGGAACCTTATTAAGCTCTCTATGATAAGAAAATTAGATCTCTAATGTGTTGGGATGAGGCTAGAGAATGAAATCTTTGGGGACATGTGATCATTTAAGAAATGGTCGAGAAGGATAGAACTATTCAATAACATATAAAGTTAGTTCAAATTTTTAGAAATGTTATGCCGATAACTAATAGAATAATATTGAATTTGTTGTTGGTGAAGAGGTTTTTCAATTAATCTCACTATGGAAGAAAGTTATGAGATTTGGGAAGAAACGAAAACTAATCCATATGTATATTAGTCCCTTCTAAATTATTGATCACATTAGGATGGTAGCCTATCACTTGGAACTTGATCCAAATCTCTATCAAGCCCATGATGTGTTCCATGTATCTCTCTTGAGGAAGTACATACCTAACCCTTCACATGTATTGAACTCAAAGGTCATACAGTTGGAGTAGGATCTTTCTTATGGAGAACAACTGGTTGAAATTCTGGACCGATCATAGAATGTTCTATGAAACAACACAACTCACTAGGTCAAATTTTTGTAGAGAAATAACCAGTTAGATGAAGCTATATAAAAACTTAAGGATTGATGAAGTAGAATTATCCTAATTTTTTTTACTTTACTAACAAATTTCAAGGGAGAAATTCAATTTAAGGGGGTAGAATGTAACATCATGCGTTTTTATAGACCTTTTTTTTCAAATAAATTAAATTTTCATTTAGTTCTTGAAATGAAGTATGTTAAATATTCATTTCACATGTAACCGACTCATTATATGTTACATAGAAAATCAACTTGGTGTATATTACATGTAACACTGACTTAACATACATTACACGCAACACCAATGTTTCTATGAAACATCTTTCTGTTATTTTAATTATTCAAATGAGATAATTATAACCTAGCCATTAAACGTAGTTGTATGAATAGTAATAACTAATTTTCAGATATTTTTTATAATTTTTTACTTAAATAAAATATATTGACACCAAAAGATATAATTTTTGGTAAATTCTTTATATGTATAAAAATATTATTTTCCCAAATGAACTTCTTTTAATGTGCTTCTGTGAACAATAATAAAATTAAATTTAGAAACATTTAGAAATTGAATTTGGTAAAATAAATTTAATTTTTTAATTTATGATTTTTAAATTATCTTATGTATAATTTTAAGGGATTTTTTTGAGAGACATAATTTTTATGAATAGTGAAAAATACCATATTTTAATTCAAAACTACATTTTTATTTAATTTATTTATATGATTAAATTATATATTAAATTGGTTTAAAATTTCAATTAGATAAAAAAATTTATCAATTAATCCAATTTAGGCCATTGTAATGAAATTTACATTCAAATTTGGTTTAAAATTTTTGAAAACTTTAGGATGTTTTTACTTTAAAACCCCCAGTGTCGGCTTGTCGACCAGAATATTTTTAAATTAATTTCTTCCAAATATGTGATTAGATTTTGGGAATATGGATGAAATATTTGGGATCAAAATAATTTTTAATTTTAATAATTTAATCTTAGTTATTGAAAAAAAAATATTAGTGAAATTGATTACATTTAATTATAATGATTAAGAGAAAAAATTTGTTAACAAAGTAATAAACCTTAAATTTAAGATCGAAAACAACCTAGAAACTTATCCAAACCCATTTTATATCTATATTTATTCAATTAAACTTCCATTAATTAGTTATTTTATTTTTTATGACTTTGTTTATGTAAAGAATATCGGTACACATATCATTTTTTCAAAATTCCAAGTGTGTCCTTTCCCTTCCCTATAAAAGTACACAACCTCCCCCTCTTCTTCACTCCTCTCATGCCACATAGGTTCTTCCAATATCAACCAAATACACTTCCAAAAACCCAAACCATACTCTTATAATCTTTTCACTGGTTAGGATCCAATCCAAGGAATTATTTTTTCCCAAACCAAAAGGAGTTACCAGATTATGAGGTTACATCTTCTCTCAAGATACTTTCTTTAATTTTATTTATCCACCCCCATCCTCTCTCATTATTTCATGATAGTATAAAAAACCAATATCTTAAAAATAAAAAAAATACTTTTCTATTGTTTTTACTTACACTCACAAATGCCTCTATCTAGTACGTAAAGAACATATTTTCTATGTGTATGATGAACTACCCTCTCACAAAATAATGATTGTTCATTTTCCCTTACCACCTCTCATGGTAGAAATTCGGATGGAAACTCTATTTATATATGTTATATATTGTTTTTACAATTTCATTAATTTTTTTTAATCCTTTAAAAAAACACATCTTAATACATTCCATTTGTTGTAAATACAATAATTTTGTTTGAGGAAGTGTGGACTACCACCCGCTCAAAGTGATGTGATTTGTTCACGCACTTAATTGAATTCATTAAGGATGGTTTTAGTGAACATATATGATATATATGATATAATCATGCCACTATAATAATTATATTTATATAAATATGTATATATATGTCATTTACCTTCTTTCTTTAACTATGACAATGAAAATGGAAATAACATTCATGCGTATGTACGACTTACCGTCTCCATGAATGGTGTAATCAATTTAATTATCCAATATTATATATATTATTATAATACAAATATACTGAATATACATGATATTTATATCATTATTTACATTCTTCAAATCATTATATAAGTATAAGGACCAAAGATATAAAAAATTAAGACACGTGAGAAAAACAAAGTGAATATTACTCGAAGTGAAACCTCAACATAGGATTGTGAACAAGTAGGTAATACAAGACCATAATAAAACCATATATGGTAATGTATATAAGAATATTTTTCTATAACATATATATAATAAATTTTTTTATTATACAGTTGGTTCAAATGAGTACGACGAGAGTCAGGACAAAAGGTAAGTGGATCCCATGCCACTTTTTATTTCAGTGAGAAACATGCTTTATTAACCACCCATTCCTTTTATGTTATAGCACACTAACCATAGATATCATAGATATAGTCTTAGATACTAATTATATTATCATTATTACAAGGAATAAAATCCTAATGGACTGATTAGTTTAGTAGTCTTGGTAAACAAGACGCATATATGAGTCTTTTATTACCAAAGAATACACTAATTAAAACATAATTTTTTTCTTTATAAATAAATAACTTTGAGGATAACTATAATCCATATAGTAAATTGTTGCATATATATAATTGTTTTCTTATTGGATTCATGAGGAATTAAACATAATAATGTTGATCTCAAATTATTAGTAAGGGAAAAATATAGCAGAACCAATAATGAATCAATGATAATAATAATTACTACATTTTAAATAACTAAATTCACATTCCATATAATCAATAAAATAAGAGGGAAGTGTATAAAAAATATATAAAGTTAATAACTAGAAACATGTTCCATTAAAATAACTAGATAAGTAAAAATAAATACGGCAAGGTAAGAAAGTGAAACATGTTTCATTTAATCAAGGAATTTAAAATAAAGTGTATCCAAAGATGCGTAGATGAAAAATAACAGGGATAAATAATAAATGAAACTAAATGAGGGAAATTATTTCTTAATGGAAGTCATTTATATGTCTAATAAAAACCTATAACATCAATACCTTTCACAAAAAAGTTTAAATTGTGGATTGAAACCCATTTGATTTATTCAACTTATTTGTCTCATGAGAACCTATCGATGCATTGATAAGTTATATAAATTCTGAGCTCCACCCATAATCACTAGTAAAAATAATTTCTTATATTTAATAATCAAATTAAATTATATTCCTCATAAAAAATCCATATTTAATAAAGAGTATAGAATTATCAATATTTCCCCATAAAAAAATAACTATCAATGTAGACAATATTTGTAAAATGGTATACAATGATAAATGAAATGGAAAATTAGGGGGAAATTAAATGTTTAATTGTCATAAGAGATTGAATATTTCAAGGGTAATGACACATAATTAATGTTAGTGAATTTGAATATTACCCTTGGATAAATCAATAATACCCCATTCAGAGGAATAATAAGGTTGGAATCAATACAACAAATCCCATGTTGAGTAAAAATAAAGGGTTGTTATAGTTTATTAATAAGAATACTATAAAAATATCATTTAAAATAATTATTGAGGAAAATATAATTCTGTTTTGTAAAACTTTTTCAAAAGGACTTTTCATAGAAAATATATTTTGAAAAAAAATTCCTTAAAAAGTTACCATTTAGACATCCAAATGAAGCTTCTAAGAAATTATGTGGAGTAAATAAGTACTTGTCAGACAATTTTAAATAACATTCCTTTTACATTGTAAAAAGGTTTTGAAAATTCCTTGTCAAGAAAATAACAAGGATATCCCAATGAAAACATTGGTAAAAAAGGGTAAAATTTTCTTTACCAAATAATTTAAAAAAATTGAATTTTTTTAATGAAAAATGGTTTTTAGAAGAAAATAGGTTCTACAACTAAAGAGAGAAATAAAATCGATCTTTCATAAAAACAATTTCTTAAACATTTTATGTTCCAAAGAATGTAAAAATGGTACTAATACTTGAAAAATTAAATGAATACCTAGAGGATAGGAAAATTAAAAGGTTTACAAAACAATTATATAATAATTTCATCTTATGGAAATTCAAGTGTAAATAATGTCGAACAAAATGTGATTGTAAGGTAAACCCTTGAAAATTCCCTGACATTGATGTGAAACTCAAACAATGAAAAGATTAAGTGTGTAAATGTGAATCCACATACAATAATTGGAAATAAATCAATATATATTGAAAACATATTATACACATAATCTTATAATATTAATAATATTGTAGAAGTAGTATAGCCCAATAAAAACAAATCAGGTTATGAATTTTTTTTCCACTTGGTAACATTAACTCAAATCCCCTTAAATAAAATAATTTAAATTAAAACTCAAAATATATTGAAGAATTAATGAATCATGATATTATATGTCAATTTTTTTAGTATGTATACAATATATAAGAAATTATGTGCACAAAAATAATGTAATTGTTTCAAGAGAAAGTTATCAATATCAAAAGGAAGTGAGATTTCAAAGATAATCATTAAAAAAGTTCTTGAGTAGAATAATACTTAAACATTCCAAAGTGTCTCAAACCACATTGAAACATTTGAACCATAATATACATGAAGTAATATAATTAAATAAAATTTATAATATCTTAAGAATAATTATATTCATCATATAACATTTCAAAGGGAAGTGTATACACCGTATAAAAGAAGTAAGTGGAAAGAATTGAATTTATCTCAAAGAAGTTAAAAGTTGAATAAAAATACCTTACCTTGAGTTTCCTTTGGGATGAGAATACATTAAATTCCATTATTATAAACTTATGTTAATTTTGTACTTATTTAAAATTATTTTTCATGTTTATCATTACGTTTATTTCACTTATTATCATGGTGTGTACAACTAATTAAAAATTATGTTTACATCAAGTGTTTTGACCAAATTTGATTTGTGTCAAAAAACATTGATAGGTCAACTATGGTCAAAGGGGTAATCATTTATCATCTCCATAATAAAAATCATAAAATAATTGTCTTATTTATACCCCATGTATAAATTTATAAAAAATCATTACATGCGGATATGAAAAATGAATCAACGTTACAATCATGGAGATGGTAGGTCGTACGTACGCATGAGTAACATTCTTATTTGTCAATGATCGTTATGGAAAAAAGGTAAGTAACATAATATATTTTTATAATAATAAATATATCATAAATAAAATATTATTTCATAATATATACTTATATATATATAATTATTATGGTGAAAATTAATCACATCATGCCGAGGATGTGGTAGTCCACATGTCCACGAATAACGTTATCACTTTTTAGGTTTGGGAAAGGGTAATAAAGAAAATGATACATATTATATTTAAAAAATGTAATTATTTATTAAATATCATATAGAAGTTATTTATGTCACATATTTTTAATTATAACGATCCTTTATACATTCTTTGTATCGTGTGAACAAATCACATCGCTTGAGGGGGCGGTAAGCCACACTTCCACAAACGATGATATCATTTTAAAAAAAATGAATAGTATAAAGATATATTTTATAAAAGAATTAAATAAGATTAAATAAATTTTAATTATCATATATAACATATATAAACAGAGTTACAATCATAATTACCACCATGATAGGATGTAAAGGTAGGACGAACAATCATCATTTCGTGACGCGGTAGTTTGTTGTTCATAAAAATAGTATGTTCATTAAACATTATATGAATATGTGTGTAAGTTTAGTTTTAACCGAAATCATAAAAATACCATAGCATAATTATTATATATTTTTATTATATAAACATGGATAAAGAAAATTTGAGGTGGTGGGGAAGTAATTGAAAGAAAAGTGATTGTTTGAAAGTGTTACAATAAAAATAGGTTAATTCATTTTGGTTTATACCAAAAGGATTCCATTGAAGAATTTCATCCCAAAGATAGGATTTAAGGTATTTGGTAGTGATTTTGGGAATATATTTGGGAAGATCTTGTCAAATATTAAGTTGTTTTAGAGGTATGAGTAATGGGGTTAAGTGGTGGCCTTTTATAGTGGAGGAGGATTGGCTGTCTTGTAATATTTTGACAACGTAATTCTACCCACATTTTTCATGTTTCAATTGGGTCAAATAATGGAAACAATTATATAAAAGAGAGTATAGGGTCTATATATGGATATAAAAAATCTCTTGTACAAGTTTATAAGTCGTTTTATCCCTTAAGGTTAATTTTTAGTTCTTAATTAAGCTTAATTTACCCTTAATCGTTGTATTTAATTTTAATCATTTTCACTAATCTATTTGGTTAAAAAAATGGTCTTATTAAACTTTATAAATTATTATTATTACATATTTGTAATCCATTTTTCTAGTTCAAATTCTAGAAGTGGTAGAAATTTATTTATATTTAATCATGCAGGTGGGACGATAATACGGGTTCTAAAAGTAAAAACGTCTAAATGATTAATATGTTTTTATAATCAATTTCAAAATGAAATTGATTACAATGACATAAATAGTATTAATGGATAAAAATATTATATAATCAAACTTTAAAACAAATTATAATTATAATTTATCCTTATAAATGAATTATATTAAAATGAATTTTTTAACTAAAATACAATATTTTTAACTATTTGTTAAAAAATGAAATGTTTCAAAAAAAATGAAAAATTCACCCTAACATAATTTTGATGTTTCAATTTAAAAAATATTAATTGTTTTTTATATATTAAATCAATTAAAGTTTCTAAATTCATATTTAAAATGGGTTAACTATTAAAAGGTGTTAAAATTACCTTTATAAAAATATATGTTTTTATGAGTAAAATAGAGTTTGTTCTTATTTTATGCATATAAAAGCTAATATATGAAAATAAAAAAATTGATTCAATATATAGCATATACGATTAATTAAAATCATTCAATAATTTTAAATAATTATTTTGATTGAGACAAAACTCCTTTAGAATCTTAAAAATTATAATATTTATTTTTATATCCAATTGGTTCTTATTTTAATTTCTCATTAATTGGTAACCCATGAATACATTTTATATTTATATAAACAATAAATTTTCATAAGTTATTTGATACTATTCATAACAACTAACATAAATTCTAGGTTATGTCTTATTATATTAAATAATAATATTTTAATAATACATTGTTTTTTGGCGAAACATGGTCTTGTGTGTAACGCAAGCTATAATAGAAGGTCACTCTTGTGTGTAACACAAGATATTGAAGAAGATTTTTCTTGTGTGTAACTCAAGATAACTCGGTGTTGCATGCATTGAAATATATAGAATCTATTTTAATAGTAAATATTTTATAATGTATCTGAATATTATATTCCCTTAAACGTTTAGTGTCACGTGTCATACACACTATTAAATACATGGTTCTTATAATAAAATTTTAGGGTATTAAATTTTACCCGCCTTAATTAAATTATGACCTTGAAATTTAATCTTTATCTTAGTGATATATTATTTGATATTTTCTATGTTGAAATCCCACATTGTAAGAAGGGTTCATCAAATAACCACTAGAAAAGATATGATGGGAAGTGAAAAGTTCACACTGACTAACATATAACTAGGTATCTAAGTAGAAGAACATCAGAGGAAAGTATAGATGCGTAATTAGAATAAAAGAATTAATATTTATAGGTAGTGATTGAGGTCATCAATCACAAACTGGTTAATGAGGAATATAATTTTGAGGGCCTCAAACCCATAAATATATGGTTATTTAAAAGGACATCTATTTTACAAAAAATAAGGTATTAGAACAATATTTTTGACTAAATACGCTTTTCCAAATGTTGAGGAAGTCTTTTAATATCTATGTATACTTACTTTATATATTTTTATAAACATAATTTCATCATTTGGTTGTCTTTCGGTCTATTTTCCAATTCATTCAAAAATTTATATTGATGCATGATGCACAAAAATACATTTCTAAAGGATCTTAACACCCATAAAAGAGTGAAAAGTATTACTATTTGTCATTAACTATATATCAAAACCAATATGGTGAATAGATTAATCTCTAATCCGAAAAATTGATACTACTGGTTCATCATCAATATTTTTTTCAAATTGTTTAACTAAAAACAATGTAAAATTAACCATTACATTTTGTTGGATAGTGGTTGGTGTGAAACGCTTACTATCCTTCGATGAGGGGTTCGAGACCCATGGCCTTGCCAAATTTGATTAGTTTTCACCCTACTTAATGTTATTCTTTTTCTAAAACCAAATTAATATAATTTCCAAAATAAATATGATGGAAATCATTGAAATAATTTTAATCTCTTTAACAAAGGATTTTAATACATCCTAAATATATGAATACTTTATACACATAATTCCTTATATATTCTTCCTTGGTCTGGAGTTTATCCCCTATAATATGGAATTGACTTGAGAAATTTCTAGGTTCCCCACACTTACTAAAAATAATTATAAAGTATGTATTAGGATGAGCTTTATTTCCTTCCACCACACTCTTCATTTTTCTTTAGCTATTCTTTGCATTATGTCATTTATTACGATGTTTAAAGAATTTCCCCATTCCACTGATAAAATTTCCTAGGTGTCTCCTTCCATATTTCTTGCATAAGTTAAATTGTGACCTCTTTTCTTTATGGTATCCATCACTAGAGCTCTTATATATCACTATCCTTCTATCTTTAGGTGAGTTTAGGAGTTGCTAAAGGTATATATAGGTAATCATATTTCAAGAAAATAGATTTTTCATAAACATGATTTCCTTCACTCCTGTTAACAAATCATTTGGTTTCTCATTTTTACCACAATTTCCTTCATATTCTATGTTAACTTGAATCCTTCAGGTTCTATCTATTGACTAAAACTAGAATGAATAGTGTGAGGAATGTTAGTCATAATGATAAAAGTGAAGAATTTTCTAAAAGATATATAAATCATGACACCTTATTTTTAAATATAAAACACCTTGGTTTTATCCTTGATTATTTATTTTCATTATCCATTAAAATTTTTCTTAATGGTTTGTAAATAAAAAGTGGATTATCCTAAGTAAATCCTCTGTATTGTCAAACTAGGTGCGTAGTAAGGCTCATTGGCATGTACCAGCTTACCCTGAGTTAGGCTCGGAACAACATGTCTGAGTTATTACTCCAAGGTATATCTATTCTAGAACCATGTCCATTTTTAGTATCCAAAAAATGGATGTATTTATTGGAATAACCACATAATATTTACTTAACCAAAATACTAGGATGTTATTTTATACTTATCCTCAAAGTCTTTAGAAGGGTTATGTTCTCTAATCTATGTTTTTCTAAATCTAGTGATCAAGGTTGCAACTAAACTTTCTTTGAACCCAACTGTAGTTCCCTGACCCCAGATAATATCAATCCAATGTCTGTTACTAATAAAATTGGAATGATTACAAGGAATCAAATCTCGTAGGATCGATTAGTTTATTAGTCTTGGTAAATTAGATACATACATGAGTCTTTTATTGTAAAATAATACAATAATTACTACATAATTTTTTTCTTATAAATATTTAACATTGATTTTCACTCTAATCCATCTAGTATATCCATTCATATCTTTCATAGTAATATTCATAGATTCGTGGGGAAAAAATATAATAAGGGTGAACTCAAATTAACAGTAATGTAAAAATATAGAGGAAGCAATAATGAATCTATGAGAATAATATTTATGACAGGGTAAATATCTAAACTCACATTCCATATAATCAATAAACTGAGAGGGAAGTAAATAAATAATATTGAAAAGTAATAACTAAAAACACATTCCATTCAAATAAATAGACAATGAAAAATAAATATAGCAAGGTAAGAAAATGAAACGCATGAAATTTAATCAATGAACTAAAAATGAAGTGTATTTATTGATATGTCGATGGAAAATATCATGGATTAATGATAACTGAAAATAAATAAGGGAAATTCTTTTTTAATTAGAATCATGTATAAGGTACATGAAAACTTATACCATCAAGACCATTCATAATATGGTTTAAAACTACAGATAGAAACCCATTTAATTTGAACAACTTCTTTATCTCATGGGAACCTATCAATGCATCAAGGAGCTGTATAAAGTTCAGGCTCCACCCATCATTACCAGTCCAAATCATTCCTAATATCATATAATCAAAATAAATAATATTCCTTATCAAATATCCATATTGAATAAAGAATACATAATTATAAATATTTCCTCAAATAATCAAATAACTATCAAATTAGACCCCGTTTGTAAAATCATATATAGTTTATGAAATATTATTATTTATGATAAATGAAATGGATAATTATGTATAAATTCAATGTTCAATGATCATAAGAGATTGAATATTTTAAGGGGAATAAAATATAATTCACCGAAGGTAATATGGATATTGTCCTTCACCAAATCAATAATAAACCATCCAGAGGAATAATAAGGATGGTTTCAATATAAAAAATCCCAAGTGGAGTAAAAATAAAGGGTTGTTGTGGTCAAAGAATAAAAAAATTAAAACAAATCTTTTAAAAGCATTATTCAGGAAAATATCCTTGTTTACCTTTTGAAAAGCCTTTTCACTGAATATCCTTTTTTAAGACATTTTCTTTAAAATTTATCTTTTTATACATTCAAAGTAAGCTTCAAATAAATTATGGTGATTAAATATGTACTTGACGTATGAGGTAAAGGAATATTACTTTTTCATGGTAAAAAGGTTTGAAAATGCCTTTTCTGGAAAACCACAGTAATATTATTCAGAAAAAATGTTAAAATAAAAATGTTAAAAATTTGTTTATTAAATATTTTAAATTCATTTTGGAAAACATTTTAATAAAATATGGTTTTTAGATGAAAATTGGTTCTTTGACTAAATAGATAAATAAAGTCATGTTTTCTTAAAAAAATTCTAAAAATATTCAAATACCAAATAATTGAAAAATGGTACTAATACTTAAAAATTTTCATAAATAGCCAAAGTAGAGGAAAATTAAAGTCTTTACTCAAAAATGATCCAATCATTTCCTCTGATGTAAGTTCTTGTTTAAATAATCCCAAACAAAATGAGACTGTAAGTTAAACCCTTGAAAAGGCCATGACATTGATGAGAAAATCAACTAATGAATAGATTATGTGTCTCAAATTTGAATCCAAGTAAATAAGTGAAAATACAATAATATATAATGAAAATTGAATACACACATAATCGTATAATATTAACGACCGTGAAGTAGTAATATAACCCTATAAACATGAATCAGGCTATGAAATTGTTTTCCACTTGGTAACTTTTAACTCAAACCCCCTTAAAATAAATAATTCAAATTGAAACTAAAAAAATCAGGAATAATGAATGAGTCATGATATTATATGTAGAATTAATAGTATTTACTCAATATATATGAAATTAGGTTCATGAAAAAAATGTGATTGTTTCAAGAGGAAGTTAACAATCTCAAACGGAAATGAGATTGAAAAAATAATCATTAAAAACATTATTTAGGAGAATAATCATTAAACATTACAAAGTGTCCCATGCCATATAGAAACATTTAAATAATAATATATTTGAAGGAATATAATTCAATGAGATTTATAATATCATGAGAATAAGGATATTCGTGATATAACATGTCAAAGGGCAGAATATACACTATTTAAAAGAATTAAGTGGTGAACATGACATTTATCTCATAGAAGTAAAAAGTGAGACGCAAATAACTTAATATGGGTTTCCTTTCAGGTAAAAAACCTTTACATTATTATTAAATAAAATTATGTAAATTTTATAATTGATTCAGATAATTTTTTATGTTTATAATTAATTTTATTTCACTTATTACGATGTTGTGTACAACTACTTAAATGATTTAGTTTACGTCGAGTGTTTTGACCAAATTCTATTTATGTGTCAAAAAATAACTTTTGTAGGTAAACTACGGTCAAATGGGTCATTATATACCATATATAGAATAATAATCATGACATAATTATAATATTTATATATAAATTATACTTTAAAAAAAATTACATACGGATATAAAAAATGAATCAACGTTACAATCATAGAGACGGTAGGACGTAGGTATGCATGAGTAACATTTATTTTTCAATGATCATTATGGAAAGATGGTAAGTATCATTATATATTTCCATAATGATAATTATATAATAAAAACAATATTATTTAATCATATATACTTATATATATAATTCTTATAATGAAAAGGAATCTCCTCATGTCGAGGAGGCGGTAGTCCACATGTCCGTGAATAACATTATCACTTTTTAAGTGCATGAAAGGGTAATAAAGAAAATGATATATATTATATTTCCATAAATTTAATTATGTCATTAATATAATATATGTAATTTTTATGTCACAAACTTTTAATTTAAACCATCCTTTTTACATTCCACCTATCATGTGAACGAATCACATCGCTTAAGGTGGAGGTAGTCCACACTTCCACAAATGATGTATTGTTTTTTAAAAAATAGAAAGTGTAAAGTTATGTGGTGTAAAATACTTAAATAAGAATAAATACATAATAAATACCATACATAACATATATAAATAGAGTTTCTATCATAATTACCAACATGAGAGGTAGTAAATGAAGAATGAACCATCATTTCGTGAGGTCATAGTTCACCCTTCACATAAATAGTATGTTCATTACCCATTAGATAGATGTGTTTATATGTGTTTGAGTAAACCCTAGAATAAAAGCACCATAGAATATTTAAGATAATTTTTTTTATTATATTAACATGTAATAATGAGATTTTAGTTAGGGGGATAACTAATTGAATGAAAAGTGATCGTCTGAAAGCATTACCTTAGAAATCAGGTAACTCCTTTTGGTTTATAAAAAAATGCTTAAATTGAAGGATTTATGCTCAAATAGAGGCTTCAAGGTAAAGGGGATGGATTTTGGTAACTTATTTGGGCAGATATTTTCCAAACCTAAGTGGTTTGATACGTGTGTGGAATTGGGAGAAGTGGTGGCCTTTTATTGTGGAGGAGTGGTACTCCTGTAATATTTTTGATAAAGGAATTATTCCCATGTTTTTCATGTTGCATGTGGTAAAAATAATGGAACCAATTATATCCTATATTGTATAGGGTCTATATATGGACATCCAATAGCTCTTGGAAAAGTTTATTGGTATTTTTGGGCCTTAACGTTTAGGTTTATTCCCTAATTAATCTTATTTTTACATTAATCATTGCAATTGATTTTAATCACTTTCACTAATATTTTAGGTCAAAAACAAATTTGGAATTATTATAAATCATAAATTATACTAATTCCAAATATGGAGTTTATATTTTCAAATTCCAAACATATAAGTTACAAAAATTGATTTAAATTTAATCTTGCATGTGGGATGATAATGCAGGTATTTAAAGTAAAAAACTCCTAAACGTTTTCTATTTTTTGATTATAAATTTGAATTTTAATTTGATTAAAATGAATTAAATTTTATTAATTGATAAAATATTATCTAATTAAACTTTAAACCCAATTAAAAGTACAATTTATCCTTATAAATTAAATAAATGAAAAAGCAGTTTTAAACTAAAATTCAGTATTTTGAATGGGCATATCGATGTGCTTTCAGATATGGGTTCACTTCTCCCAAAATGTGTTAGAATTTTAAAATTTTAGGTGCTAATTATCCATTATTATTTTTTCACCTGCATTGTGTTTCTTTTATTTTTTCCTTTATATTAATAAAATTCTTACTTTTCAGTCAGCGTTTTTAAGTATTCATGAAAAAATGAAATGTTTCTAAAAATATAAAATATTTACCCTAACATAAATTTCATGTTTAGGTTTCAAAAATTCATTTTATTTTGAAATTTTAAATCAATAAATTTCTCAAAATTAAAAATTAAAATGGGTTCTCCATTAAGTGGCAGTAAAATTACTTTTATAACAATATTGGTTTTTATTTATAAATAGAGTTTGTTCTTCTCTTATTCTTATCAAACCTAATTGATGAATATAAAAAATATTTGATTGAATATATTACATAAATATTTCATTAAAATAATTCAACTACTATAATTAATTATTTTTATTAAGTTAAAACTCATTTGGAATCATTAAATTAATAATAATTCTTTTTATATCCAATTGATTCTTATTTTCATTTCTCATTAATTGGTTACCCATGAATTCACTTTATATTTATATAAACCATAAATATTTATAAATTATTTAATAATATTAATAACCACTAACATAACATCTAGGTTATATCATATTATATTAAATAATAAAATTTTAATAATACATTGTTATTTAGTGAAACATGGTCTTCCGTGTAATGCAAGTTATCAAAGAAGGTATATCTTTCATGTAACATAAAATTACGAAGAAGTTTTATCTTGTGTGTAATGTGTGATAACACGGTGTTTCATGCATTGAAATATATATAATCTATTTTAAATATTAAAAGTATTGTAAAGTATCTGGATATAATATTCTCTTACACGCTATCAAATTCAAGGTTCTTACTTTAGAATTTCGGGTTTTCACATGTGTACTATGTATAATACCCATGGATGTATTAGAATATTATTATAATTCATTTTATGGGAATGTTTATATCCATTTTATGATCTTTATTTCATGTATTTAATGTTTCAAAATCTACCAAAATAGTAAGACAACTTTGTCTCAATTTTCTTTCTTTGAGAAACATTTTGTATTATGGCACTACATTATTTTTTTTAGGTGTATATACTTCTATTTGGCAGGTCATATATTGAATCTACTTCATTTCATGATATTTTAATTTTCATGTAATTTCATTTTCATACATGATGAGTACGGTCCCAAGTTACCATGTGGTAAGATATTGTTCAAACAATCTCATCATTTATCAAGATTGTTTCTTTATTATTTTTTTTATTGAAATATTATTATCCATATCTCAAAAAATCTCATGAATTTTATTGTCCTATGGTTACTCAGGCTATATTCATGGTTTATTAAAAACTTTACACTATTTGGTATTTAATATATTTAATAAAAAAATTCTAAAATTTTACCTCATTTCTCTCTTCGATCGGAAATCTATTTTACTCAAAAACCATGTTTCCAAAAATGTTTTCAAAAATGTTTTAAAATGGTCCATGAAGATAATTTTCAATGAAAAATTATTTCAAAAATGTTTTATGGTTTTCAAATCTTTCATTATATGTCTTCAATGTTATTTTAAAATTATAATGTTTTATATTTTAAAAGGGTTTTTAAATGTAAAAAGGATATTTTCCTCAAGAAATATTTTTAAAATATATATATAAAAATTATTTCCCATAAAAGAAAACATTAAATGGTGTTACTCATGCCTTTATGGGGAAATTATTCAATTTTTCCATTCATATTCTTTCTCTGAATGTATTATGTTTTCATTGCATGATGTTTATGAAACCTCTTTATCTCTCTTGGGTTATATTCTTTTGATACCTACTTCTTTTCACTAGTTAAGTTTATAATAAAATGATTATTTAACATATATTTTTCCTAAGGTTATTATATGATTACATGTTTATAATACCCATTTTATTTCATGGATTATGATATGATTTTTTATGATCTTGTGGAATATGTATGTATGATTTCACTATGATATGGGTGGGGCCTATATTTTCCTCCAATTATTTAGGTAATGATTTATATATCCTGAGACAGACTAAGATTTTTCTTGGGAGTGAACCTTGATAACTAATATGGTCATCAGAGTGAACCATGACTTCCAAGATGGTATGAGGAATTAACTCGTGCTACTAAGATGGACATGGATGTGAACCGTGACTACCAAGATGGTATGGGGAGTCAACCCATACCACTAATATGGTATTGGAATTGATTACTTGGATACTATGTGAATCATATTATATTATTTTGTGTCTTACATAATTCCATGTTGTATTTCTATGTTATGCATTCAAGGATTATGTTCTTTATTTCATAATGATTCCCCTCATATCAACTACCAATATTTGTGCCTTGTTTCAAGAATATGATCTTTTATTTTCAAGGTATGATCTTATATTTTTTATTATCATGTTCTCTTACCCATATTCTCATTATTATGATTACATACCTCCCTTTTTACCCATACTGTGCATCTAAGCTAACCATTTTGTATGTTTCCTTCCTCTGGTTATAAAGATATGTACTGTGTTTGATGTGTCTAATAATTGTTCTAGTAAAGAAGAACATAGTAAGAAATAATGTATATCACTTATGTATTAGTGTTTTTGGTTCAATGTTTCCAAAAGCACTAAACTAGTATGATATTTAGGCATCTTTTTGTATAATGTTTTAAGTATTCTGCAAAATGTTATGTAGTATTAATGAATGAAAAGTGGGGGTTGTTATAAACACATATTTTCAACCAAGGAGAGAATAACACTACATGAAACATATAATATCTTGAAAATAATTATTTTCATAAAAAAAACTTGTAAAATTTCAGTATATACACATTTTAAATGAATATATTTTCATAACAAAACATGTGTCTCAAAGAAGGGAAATTCTGAAAATATTCCTTTACTGATTTGGTATCTTTTGAATGGTAAACACTGTTAAAAAGTGATCAAAAATTGGATATATAAATACTAGTAAATTTTCAAAATGAAACATATATTAGAAATTTATGGATAGTATATATACCATAAAAAATAAATGGGTAGAGTGTAAGGCTTGTGTACAATAGAAATAAAAGTGAGACAAAAATCCCTTCCCTTAAATCTTGACTCTCATCGTACTCATAAAAACCTCATGTATAATAAATATAATTTTATTATACATATATTTTAAAAAAAATCAATTATATAATACCATATATTATTTATTTATGACTTTATATTTTCTTATTAACAATTCCAAATTTAAGTAATGTTTCGTGTAATAACTGCTTTGTTTTTCACATGGGTTTGGATTTTTTATATTTTTGGTCCTCACAATTATATTATGATTTCATAATTTTTATAATGATAAAAATAACATAAATATAATATATATTTATTTATAATAATCTATCAAATATATAAGTACAAAATGTTATGCACCGTTAATGGAGATGGTAGGTTGTACTTACGCATGAACATCATTACAAATTTACTCTCTTATTGAAAGAAAGTAAGTAAATTAAATATATAAATATATAATATAATTAAAGTATAATTATTATTTCATATATATAATATAATTTCACTAAACCTATCCTTAATATATTACATGTAATGTGTGAATGAATCACGTATCATTGAGGATGTGGTAGACCACACGTCCACAAACGAAATTATCGTATTTCAAAAAAATGGAAAGTATGGAGGTATGTGTTATATAGTAATTACATAAGAATAAATACATCATATATATCATATATATCATATAAAAATATATATAACATCATTATTTCAAACCATTAATGGTGGAAATGGAAGAACAAGTGACATTAGTTTGTGAGGTGTAGTCCGACGTACACATGAACAGTGATTGTGTATCCCATTTGATGGATGTGTGTGTGAGTGTAAGTTGAAACATAATATAAAAAAATATCAAGAAATTTAGGGTACTAAGGTTTTTATAAAAACATGAAATAAAAATAATTTAATGGTTTTAACGAATAAGTAAAATAAAAACATTCATTGATGAACGTTGCATATTCTTTAGGTATCTCCTTCTGATTTGCACAAAAGGAATTATTTGGATGGCCTTTGTCCCAAAGTAAGGCTTCTAGAATTAAGATATTAAAATTAGGAGAATATTTGTATAGTGTGTATCCCATTAAAAAAGGTTGTGAGGTATGAATAATATAGAATAATATATTCCCTTTTAAAAGGGAGAGGTAGGGAACTTTTAAACTTTCTCACAAGATAAATGTAAAAAAAATTAATATCATTAAAAATAACCCAAAATGTCAATTTATTTGAAGATAATATATCAAAAGTTTATAATATAATCTTAAAATATATTTTAAACAAGTTTGGGTTTTATTTTAAACCTTATCAATTTGATTAACCCTTAGTTAATTCATTTTAATTTTAACTATAGTAACAATTTTTTCAATATTAAGTGGATGAAATTTTTACTTATAATGTGCCAATTAGAAAATAAATGGACAATGTAAGATATTTTTTATAGTATATCATCCAATTTTTTCTTATTTAATATTTTTTATATAAATAATATGATAAAATATTATTTTCCAAAAATATCATTAGTGTCTATTTTGACACTTTTCATTACATGGAGTTTATGAAAATAAATAATGAAAGACAAATTCAAACCAATTCATTTAATACAACCCTAAAATTATATATTTCTATTTAAAATTAATTTATTACCTTAATTAAATAAAATTATATTTCTTTTAATATTTATAACATCATTTAATTGATTGTTTCCTTTATTGAATAAGTAATGCATCATCATTTTTTAATTATTTATGATAATTATTTATTCACTAAAATTTAAAAATAAATTTCTATGATTTATAAAATAATTTTAGATTTCACAATAATATATATATATATATATATATTCTAGTATATATTATATTTAACCCCATATTAAAAACATTATACTTATTAAAAGTAAGAGTGTGATATTTTGTCACTCTATTTGATTTTAATAATATTCAAGTCATTTTCAGGGAAAAGTGTCCATTAAATTATGAAATTTTGATCTTTATGTGTCAATGGTCGAATTAAATTCATCCAAGAATGTTTTTTCAAGTGTTAGGGTCATTTTATATCCCTCATAACTTTATTTTTAATTTAAATTACCCAATTTTTCATTTTACCATGGTAATTAAAATTTGCAATGTTGTTATTCATATTGGCCAAAAATAAAAGGGGCCTATTTTTTAAATTTTTTTATTCTGTTTACAAAAATTGAATCCATTTTCCATAATTTAAAACATATAATTTTCTAAAATAACTTTAAAATCATTCCCATCGATTGAACGAGAAAATGGATTTTTAAAGTCAAAACATTTAAAAGAATGAAATTGTTTTATATCCAAATTCAATTAGAAATTGATTCCAATGACCTAAATTGGATTAAATGATAAAATATTTATCTAATTATACTTTCAAACCAATAAAATTTATAATTTAATACTATAAATTATTTTTTGGAAAAACCCATTTTCAATTAAATTTCAGTATTTTTCACAATTCATCACATGAAACATATCAAAAATAAATTAAAATTTTAAAAAAGTTAATTCTGATACTTATATTTCAAATAAGAAGTTTATTTTATAAAATATAATTTATAAAAGTGTAAAAAATATATTTATAATAAGCGTTCCATTAAAAAGTGTCAAAACTGCATTCTTAGAAAAATACTTCTTTTATACGTAAAATTGGATTTCTTCATATATCATTTCTAGAAAACACATAAGATAAATGTTAAAAATTATATTTAATTATATATATATATATATAATTAAGATAATTCAATAATATTGATTTTTTTATTTTTTATAATACACACTTTTACACATTTAAATAATTTTTCAGAAAAACATATTCGTTTATTTTAAAAAGGGTTTTACCTTAATTTATAATAAATTGGTCGAATAATTATGTGCAAAGAATAATTTAATAATTTAGTTAATCATGTCCATACCTTATATTCTAATGGTTAGTTTATAATTTTATTATTTAAATGATTATAATAATAAAATGATGTTTCATAGAAACTCAATGTTTCATGAAAAGAAAGTTTTGACAGTATTGTGTATAGAGTGAGCATAACTTAATATAGAATATAACACAAAAAATCAAATAAATTTAATTTATTAGAAAAAAAGTTCACAAAAACTTAGGGTGTTGCATAGTAATAATTAACTACATTTTAAAGTCATATAGTAATGAGTAATGTTT
Source organism: Viscum album (assembly GCA_963277665.1). Taxonomy (NCBI): domain Eukaryota; kingdom Viridiplantae; phylum Streptophyta; class Magnoliopsida; order Santalales; family Viscaceae; genus Viscum; species Viscum album. Next base: position 2,013,246,240 of record OY728126.1, read on the forward strand.
TTTATTTTAACATCATGTGACTAGGATGTTGGATATTGAGTTTAAGATGATACAATGAGGACAACACGTTATGCGGGTTTACACCATGTTTCTAGGATGTTGGACATGAATTATTATGGTATATGGTAAGGATGATAATTTGTGGTTTAAATCCATGAGTTGAAGACATGGTTTTACAAAATTTAACATCTTTCATCAAGGATTTTGACACGATGTAGTTAAAGTTCAGGTTTTCAAGATCATGTATAAACTGACGTGAAGGTCATGAAAAGTATATCGTGAGATGTTTTACATCTATGGGAGTTGTGATTCATCTCAATAATCTCATTATAAAAATAAATAAAATCTCCAAATCCCTCATGAGTTAAACTCTATATGTCACAAGTTCCCCAGTTGTTTATGATCAGTGAGACAAATTCACCCTACCAATGATTAAATATTAATTAAAGGTTAAAAATAAGTTTTTTATAACTCCACTTGAGTACATGGATGTAGAAGAAGATTAAATTGGATCATAGCATCTGAGTTGTGGAATGATGTGACATATAGGTTATGGATGGAAATTGAGCATGTTTGAAACATAGGTTCCACTACCAAACTATCAGATATCCCCCTTCAGGTATTTATACCCTTTATAGGAGGGGGAGTATTTTTTCCATGTTTCGTCACTGTAGGGGAGTTCTTTCAAAAATGAGGATGGTTCCTTCAGGGTGTGTTCCCTGGATGTGATCTGAACCTATTTTGGCCATATAAAATCACTATAGAAATCTTGTTTATATATGTGGATATTTCCTCTAAGGTTTTCTCCCTAGATGTGAGTTGTGATTATTTTTTCCATGCCCCATCACTATATATGGGCCCATTTGGACAAAAAATATAGAGACCCAAACATCAGAGACAATGTGTGATGATAAAATAGAGGACAAAGCTTAAAATTAGGGATCATGGACCTTGAAACTACACTATAATTAATTATGTAAATAATTTGGATTTTTTAATCCACCACCTATCCATATTTTTTATTTTCTAAAATCACTTTTAAGGGAAAAGTGTGAACCCTAAAAAAATTCAAACCATAAAGAAGTCCAAGATGGAAATCAAACATGTTCAGGCTGAAAGCAGTAAAACACAAAAGGAGGTCACATAGTCATTGAAAACGTGGCTAAAATTGGAGGAATTACTTACTCGATATAAGCCCCATTGAAAATCATGAACCTCTGAATCTGGATCATATCTGATACAATCCTCAAAATGAGTGGCGAGCTTGTCCCATGATTATTTGTATTCCTCCACATTGATATTATTTTCATTGAATCCACATGCTAAGATCCAGTCTTGTTTTTTGATCCAAGCAGTTTGAACTTTATTGGCATTAATACGAAGTCCCCTCTCTAAGATTTTCCCATTCTCCTTATCTTAATCCTTAAGCTCCATGGTCTCAGCCTGCATTTCTTCATTTGAGTGAAGAAAAAGCTCAAAATGTTTCTCTGGTTCTTTAGAAGCAACATGTTCAACCTGTTTGTTTTTCTTTTGAGTTTCCACGCACTTCTTTTTCATGCAAAAGATTCCACCATGCCTTGAATAGAACCAGGTGAGTACCAGATACTTCATATTTTAGGGTCATTTTTCTGATTCCATAATAGTTTGCAAGTGGTATAATGGTCATGTTGCTTGCATTCATGTGTTATTGATATTCAATGTTTTATTGCTTTTACTTCCTCTATTTTAGTATATTATCACCTTGAAACATGGGGAGAGGAAACTCAACAATGTAAATTCAATTATAAAGATGATTTAGTGCTTATAGGAGATCTACATATGTTCCCATGATAGTAGATCCATGCCTCACTATGTATCTCAACAGATGGTAATCAAGACACAAATAGTTATATAAGGAAGTATAATAGATAAATGGTTCTGAAGTAGAAGTTCTACTTAGGTGAGGTATAGATCATCATGTAGTTTCATTTTATGCAATGGATATATTTCTATGTATTTTAACATCATTCAGTGAGGATTTTGATCACGAATTTTAACATCATACAGTAATGGTGATGCACTATGTAGTTTAATGTTATATAAGAAGGATTTTAAAAAAGTACCTTTTCAGTTCATTCACATAGGAACAAAAAACATAGTTTAAATTCATAGGGATTTAACCGTGATTATGCAGTTTAATTTATTTCAGTATGGATGTTGGTTACTCCTTCTTATACTAAGAACATATCTCAATCATGCTAGTGAAAATATCCAATGAAGATCCAAAAGCACATTTGAGTCATTCTTGGAGTGTGAAATAGAAGAAAAATAGGAAATCACTCACAACATATGATAGAATGTGGAAATAGTGGGAATTGATGGGCCTATAATGGTGTATCAATCTTCATGAAGAGACCCATCAATGTGGGGAAATGGGGTAAACCCTAATTCAAAAAGATTAATATTCTCTGCCATGGTGTGCAAGGGTGACATAAAACAAAACATATAGGGATTTATAATTCCAATTGAGAATTGGGAAGTGGATAATATAGTAAATTGTGTTCTATAGGATCTGAAACAACAAATAGTGTTATATGGGTTGAGAATAACCAATAGACATGTTCCAAATGCATGTTCCTCTACCAAACTATGGGATATAGTTCCTCTATGACATATACCATGGATAAAAGGTGGTGTTTTATGGTGTTTTGTAATCACTATAGGGAGTCTTTTTTGAAATAAGGGTTGTTTCTTCGAGTCATGTTCCCTAGATGAGAGGCATAGAGAGACGCTTTCCTTATTCACATATTATCACCTGATTTTAAACATAATTAACTATCAAATTACATGACAAGGATCATAAATTCTTATGTCTTTGGAATAATGGGTACATAAAACTAAAAACATGAAACTAAATAAAAAAATTATTTATTTATCATCCATTATGATCTCTTGACTTCCTTTGATCTCTTACATCTATATAGGATAACCTAGGGATAACATAAACAAAGGGATAAGCTAAAAAGCCTTGTAATGTAAAAACCATTATAATAAAGAATAATAAATAGTTTAGAAGACATAATATGATGACATAAAAGGAATGGATATACATAAAAATCATAAAATGTTATCATGGTATCAGAGGAGATGTGAAAACAATATATAACAAGGCATAAGAGTTATTCAAAGCTAATTGCCCATGAACGAGAACAAGTCAAGGATAACCACCAAGACTGTTGCACATTGAGCATGAGTCAAAGATAACCATCAGGCCCATTTCATATGATGTATAATGAGACTAAACAAAATCCAATGAATTGGAGTGATATATGGGTGCACCCATCAAAACATGTTCATGAATACGTGCGCCACATGAAAAATAAACATAAGTGTAATCCATTGAAAGAAATGGGTATCATAATCATGTCATAAAGCATAATAAATTGGAGTATCATAAAATTTTCAATGAAAGAAATTAATAAAATCCTAAATGGATATTAATAAAGGAAAATAATAATATATCATAATAATTGATGTCAAACAGCAGTGTTAACATGTAAAAAGAGGATTTGAGAAACTTTAGAATTAAAAATTTCTCGTGCGGTTTAAGGAAAATATTAATGAGAATTTAAAGTAGAAAATGGAATTATCTTATATATAAAACCAGAACTTAATGAATAATGTTTTATAAATAAAATTATTGATTTTAGAAAAATAATGTTTCCTTAAAAAAGATTATGGAGTTCACTTGAAAATGGTTAAGAATTTAGCAAGTTTCATTAAAATTGAGCTTGCATATCAGGAAGAATTGTGTAGAGAACCATTTAAAAAACATGTATATACCCATAAAATAACTATGATACAACATGGATACAATATTTTTAAACATATAAATTTTTTTTAAGAAGTTTATAAAAATAAATAAGCATTACATTGGGGAAAATCGAGAGAGTATCTAGAAGTAAAAAATAGAGGTTCTGGTATAATCCCTTACCATATGTCCATAGGTGTTCTTCACATGATATTAATGTCCTATATAATCAAATTGAATCCATTAATTAACTAATTCATAACACTTAATATATTTATTTTATTTTATATAATTTTATTAATTTCATTTATGGCCTTTTTGATGGGTTATGAGATTCAATTTCATCATTCAAGAGCATTGTTTTCCTTGGTTTTCCGGATCAGTTTACTTATATACATGTATGGATAACCATGTGATATTGGAATGTTTGTCTAGAATTTAATTTATATGTTATTAATTAAGATATATATTCTTAAATTATCATATAAGTCATTTGGTTATTTTGGGTGAGGCTGAATCATTAGATAAGATGTTAGTGATAATCCTTTGGATTATTTTGCATGGTTTCACTCAGAGTGAACTAGTTTTGTTTTATTATTTAACATCATGTGTGTAGAATGATTTTATAAAATTGATTATGAAATAATACATATATTATAATCTAATTAAACTATAAAAATGATTTCCTGAACACCTTTGAAGACAATAATAGATATTAAAAACATCATCGTCCTTGAATGTGATAAATTAACACATCACATATGATGTTTTCATTTTTAGTATAAAAGGAGGGGGAAAGAGAGATTATGATGAATTATTCCATTATAATAATAAAATTCTAGTATATTTAAGGTACTGGAGTTATCATACCATTTTTATGAGGGGAGGTGAGGAGAGAAAAGAAAAGAAATGAATTTGAAAAAAAATTAAAAGAAAAGGAAGAGGTTTTTACCTATTGATTACTTATTATTGAGAACCTACATAGGGTATTTGATCAAAATATAGAAAAGGATCAAAGATTTATAGGTGTGAGGAGAATAGGAGGTGAGGAGTGGTATTTATAGTCGATAAGGGGGTGTTTTCTTATTATTTTATTCAATAGTTTATTTTCTTTGGCTCAAGAATATGAATAGTTTAAAATTTATTATCAAATATAATAAAGTAATGAGTATATTTAAAGATTTTGGTCTTACATAATCCATACATAATCTGTGACTCCCTAATTAATGTATTTAACATTTATCATAAATTATTGTATCTTACTATTCACCAAAAATTCATGTATTTTAGAAAAATACCAAAAATTTACCTTAATCATTTCTCAACATGTAGAATTAAAAAATAAACCCAATTTTATGAAAATAATTTTTATATAGGACAAATTTAATTTTTTATTAAAATCATAATTTACACGAAAAATACAGAATTAAGAATTGTAAATGAGTTTTAACACTTTGAAAAATTAACTGAGGTCTCATAAAATTATAGCATAATCTCGAGACAAAGAAATATTAACTTATTAATAAAATTTACAAAAACAAATTTTATTTTAAATTATTAAATTAATCATAAAATTGTAATAAAATATTAATGACTTACAAAAATTCTTATATTTAATTAATAATATTTATAATAATTATTGAATTATATTATGATATAATTATATCAAATCTTCACTTATAAGATGGATAAGTTTTATTTATACTTTCATTGGTGAGGTTATTATTCAATTTCCTGGTTTATTATTTATAAGGGTAACATTATTATTCCAAAGGTTACGTAACTATTTCATCGGTATGTATTCCTTAAATTCTAAAAATAATAAGTATTTAATTCATTCATCATTTATGTAGTATTTATTTTTCTCTAAAAGTTATTTTATTTGATTTATAATTTATGAAATAATTATAAGAAAGTAATTTTAATTGATAAAAATTTTGTTTGTTATAAAGCAGAACTTTATGGTGTTATGTTGTGAATATAGGGGACCTTGTTTTGGATGTGGAAGATGGTTTTGATCCAAATAAAAGGGGATCAATATTATATAATATTGAAGGATAATGTACCAATAGAAGCAAATTTACTCATGGGAAACACCGCTGCAGATTAGGTATGTCATGGTAAAATGGTGTAGGGTAGTTGTAGGTCAAAATGGACTCTAGCTTGTAAAAATTTCGACATTGTGAGTGATTTTTTTTTGATAATATCATCATTTTTAATAGATTAAGTAGATGTAATACCAAAGTATATGTTGTTTAATGTCGTGCATCATGAATTGGATGAAGTTCCTTTTATGGTCATGCACTCAATACCAATGATGTGACCTATAAGGTTATGCACTCACTACCAAGGATGTGCCTTGTAACGTGATACACTTAGAACTAATTATATTGGGTAGTTTAATTTAATTAATAAGGGATGAATGATTTTAATTTTAATTTATTTAATGTAGGACCAATTATACTACATAGGTTAACTCCATACAACAAGGACAAAGGATGTTCCTTTTAAGGTCATACATACAGGTCCAATGATGTTGTATAGTTTAATATCATACATAAGAGATGATCTTATGTAGTTTTATATCATGCTGGGAGAATTTTTTCATACTAATATTACCTAGGATTCAACCGTATTCCTATATAAGAACCCTCAAAATGAGCTTCCTTAACTATCTAGGTTTCTTTCCTCAAGGGTTGTTTGGGATGAGGAATGTGGGTCTCTAAAAATCCTAATGGTTTGGGATTATTGAATATCATGGGGTAACATTCCATAATATCCCATATAATTCCCCCAATATCGATGTGAATTTTCTCCAATTATGAGTTAATCTATATAAACGGGAACTTTTCCATGTGCATTGGTGTTGGTGTCATTGGAAAGACTTCTACAGTTCCTAGTTTCATGGGGAGGACCTTCATGGCTGTTGGAATTTCTAAGAGGACCCCCACCATTATTAGTACCACAAATAGGACCTCCATAACATAGTTCTTTGAAATGGGTAGGGTTTCCTGGATGGTTTCTAACTGGGAAAGATATTTGAAAGAGTCAACCTATCACTTTGGGTAAGTGGTTGGGGTCTCAATCCTAGCCTGGTGGACATATTTCCCCTACATAGTGATGAGTATGGAAGAGGGTACATCATGGGTGGCACAGGCTATAGGAGTTGTTTTAGTGATGTCTCACAGAGATGGGTAGAGTACTTCCCATATAGTAGGAATATATTAGTGGACAACAACTATAAGAGTATTCGGTCATAGTGCAGGGATGCCAAACAACCCATGGCATGGGGGTGGTGCCCCTATGAGATTACACTATTGAATTCCCCTAGTATAATGACACCTTTGAGTTCTCTAATATCATAGGCATTGGTATAGTTTCATTGGATCAAAGTCCTCTCAAGTCATTATCCAAGGGGAATCTTGTTTTCCCACCTATATCGGTGGACTGAAATATTCATTAAGGAAATGTGATGAGGTCACCCAAAAGTTGTGGAAGTTCATATATCTGAAGGTAAGGGTCAATTTTGACCTTGATTTGTAGATTCTTATCTCACTATAGGAATGGTATGAGGTTTATTAGGTGTCTCTGATGTCTATCATACTATATAGACATGAATAGGCTTCCAAGAAAGTTCCATACTCAATTGAATTTTCATCTAACACTGTAATTATTTTAGTCACCGATATAATAATTGACTGATTTCTATTTAAAATATTCAAGATATAAAGTATTGACATTGTGCATTATTTCATTATAATTGGTCCTTACTTGTACTCTTTCACAATAAAATTCACCCTAATGAATATTTGTTCATTAACTTTAATTGCACACCTATTATAAACCAACTTTTAAAGGAAAATAAGAACTTGAAATGTTACATAATCTGAATTTTACATTTTTTTTCAATGATTTCAATGTATGATATATTCATGAAAATTAGATTTATATCCTTTTTATTAGATTCATGAATCACTTCCATTATAATATTAACTCCACTATTTTGCATCATACTACATTCATCATGCTCTTTTGTATAGAATATATAATAGTTATTTACAAAACCATTAAAACAAAATACATATACACTTGGTCCTTTATCTAGGCATTAAATCCATTCAAAAATTGAATTTGGGTTTGTAGATATCTCCTTAAAAATATAATCTTGAAACCATACAATAAATTATTTATTTTATGTATTTGATTTATAAATTTCATCCCTTGATGTATTCAAATGCCTAAGAATTACTTTGTGGTTTTAAATGTACGAATAAACCTTTATACAAAAATATAAAATGGTAAAGTTATATTTCCCCCACTCTGTAATGGTTACTATAACAACATACCTTCTAAAAATCCATTCACAGATTACACATTTTTCGTGATGATATTTTTATAGACCAATTCTCTCAACATATGATAGGTACTCATTATAAAATTCAATAGATTCTTTTATATAATATTACTCTATAAATACAACCTTTTGGACAAATTCAATGTTTGATATACATTTAAAAATATTCATATACCATTCAATAGGGTACATCTATCTACTATATCTTTTGGAAATCCATTCACCAATAACACATTGGTTAATGTGTGTTGAACATTTTTAGAAAGAAAACAACGTAAAGCTATAGGCATTAAATCATCAATCAAAACATAAAATTCATGTTCATTCGGGACCTTTAACATAAAATCATTCATTGAAATGATATTTTTGAAATTTGATGAATATTTTTCTAGAACCATTATATAATTTATAATGTTGAAAAAATTGATATCTCTCTTTCCTAGAAAGAGTGTACGATATTAGGGGAATAGAAGTACACCTTTCACCCTACATGGGAACCATATCTTCACTTATCTCCATGTCAATCATGTCTAACCTAACCATCACATATAGAGAATTCTAGTATTGTAATTCAAAAAAATTATCTCATTTTCCAACGTATTTTGATGAGGTTTTCTAAAGAATGTTTTCTAAAAATAGTGGCAATATCCTTTACATTTTCAAACTATTGATCACCAATTAATGGATTTGGTGTTGGACCTTTTTTTATTAACTTATAATTATGTTATATAGGATTATCATTAATGTCATCAGGGTAAAAATTTATGATATCCAAAAAACATATTATTCAAGGAATGTTTTAACCTAACTGAGTGTAGACATTTTTTGTAGATGGGACATTCGAATATTCCATTAATGTTATATCATAAAAATTTTATATAAGAAATAAATATATTTATCATCCAATAAATAATGGATCTCAATTAGAACTATTCACATCTATTATAATTATAAAATATAGCAGCCATATTATACCTCAATTATAGATCTTTGATCAATGGATCAAAATAAACATCAATATCATTGCCATATTTTTTTGTTCTAAATATAAATGGATACAACATAATGTATTTGTGATTCATGCACAAACAACATGGAAAGTTATAATTTACCAATATAATCTACCATGTACTATGAGTAATAATTTGAATACCAAAAGGGTTCACTCCATCTATATATAGCGTTAGATGGAGGTTGCATGGATCATTTCCAAATTCTGGATACTCAATATCAATATTATTCTAATGAGGAGTGCTCATTGGGTGACTAAGTTTCACATAATGAATTCTTTTATATGTGTTCCACAAAAATTTTCATTCGATATCCTCACATCCATATAGTCATCTAAACCTTAGAATAATTGGAAAGTATTATACAACTTTCAAAGGACTTGATTCATCTTTATTGTATCAAGTCACGCAACACTTAGGGAATTTTTCATGTGATACATAGTCCATGGAAGGAAATATATCATCATTTGGATTAGTGTATATTCTTTTATAGATCATACTCATTGAATGTAGAATTCGTTTAGAATTTTATATTTTACAAGTAAGCCATTTTCTTCTTTTATTAAATCATTTAGGAGACCAAGTAGTACTGTAAAGATGGTAATGTCAAGAATCACCCTATCTTTTACAATATAGTATGGAATAAAATCATTAATACAGTGTTTAAGGGAGTAAAAGGGTTATGTTCACATTTGACCCATTTATCACTAGTTTATACCCCCATGTTTTATCTTATGGTTACTTAATAATTTTAGAAGGGAAATATGGGATTTTTAAAAGATTCCACTTTATATAATTTTTATTTATAAAGGATACTTGTCTCATTTTATAAATTAAAAATGATTTTATATTAATTTCAAGTTTTATATAACAATGATTCAAATTTCATTGGTTTTTATCCTCTATTTATGATTATTTTACATCTTTAATTGTGACTGTTTTTAATTTTCTTTTATAAGGTTATATTTTATTGTAGTGTAGACATTTAAAAATTGAATTCATAAAAATAAATCATACTAAATGATTGGTCACCATTAATTATTTAATAAATAAATTAAACTATATTGTAATAATATTTTATGGGGGGTTCAATGATAATTTTTCTTGAAATTATTTCTTCGGACTAGATAAGAGTATCCATTAATCTCCCTCGATAATATCTGACCAAATTAATTAGTATTTGGAAAGAATTTTGATTTTAATAAGTTTGTGGTATTAAATTTAAATCTCGATTAATATTTGTATAGAGATTGATTAATAGTGTTAGAGTAATCTAAACTTTAATCCTATTAAATTTATTATTATTATTTTATATACTATATATTTTGAAATGATTGTAAAATCATAACATTTATATATTTATTTTCAAAAATTAACAAATTATAAATTTGAATTCCTTTGAAATAATTATTATTAACCCATTAACTAAATTTTTTTAATTGATATTAAAATTTAAAAATATAATTATTTTAAGTTAAGATACATCCATTTTAGAATTATTAATAAATATGGGAATTTTGAAATTATAAATAGACCTTTATATTTGATCTATTTTATTCATATGCTCATTTTTTTAATTCATCTTAGAAAATAATTTTCTTTAATTGAACTTTTGATGCTAAATATTTAATTTTAAATTATTATATACATGGCCCAAGATCAATCTTGAATTTTAATTATTCATCACGATAAAAAGAAACCCTTAATTTTATTGAAAATATAATCTGAGAATAAGAAAATATATGTTAAATGACAATGTTTTTTTGGTTTTATAATCAAAAAATGTATAAAAATCAGGTAGATTAAAAAATATTTCAAAAGCTGGGTCCCATTGCATGAAACCCATTTATGAAAGTGTGTTTTTAATAAATTAACTTACATGAATGGTGTTTACTAAACATTCATAAATTTTACACATCTTTCTTTAACATCATTCACTCTATCCATTTATTGTTTTTTTAATTTTTTTGTATTTTTTTGTTTAATAATAGTAATATATTATTATTATTATTTAATTAATAATACTACTCATAAATTATGAAATTAAAAATATTTATTTAATATAGATAATTTTATGAGAAATGATCATGATAATGTAATTAGTAATTCAATTAATATGAATTCATAATATAACTAATATTTGAATTATTATTAATTAATTCATTAGTTGATATGATTTAATGATGGAATTAATATTAAAAAATAATTTAATTAATAATAATTAATAATTACAAATTTTGGAATTAATAATAACTAATAATAATAAATACTATAAAATTAATAATTAATGTTCGAATAAATAACAATTAACAATTTAAATAATAATAATTTATTTAGGAATTAATAATAATAATAATAATTAAAATGATTAATAAACAATATTTAAATTAATAATAATTAATGATAATAAATATTATATTTAAAAAATTATATGGATCTTAAAAAGTATTATTACTATTCTTTGGTAGATGGGACTGCAATAAACAAACACACACACATTCAAACACCTTAGTGGGTCAAGTCTCATCCCTCCCCAAAAGGATTGGAATACAACCACTATACCAATTTTATTACATATTGATTATCCTTGGAGACCCAGTATGTTGAAGACCTGAAGGTCATGTTATATAATGTGTCAAAGTTTTCTCCTCTTCATGTGCCCCATGTGCCATGACTAACCCGGTTATGTTAGGGATTGATATATGTACCACAAGATCCATGGAATGGTGTCCTTACAAGATTTTTCACACTGAAAACCATGTGGTGTTGAATTGCTGGTTTGTGTGTCCTATATTTTGGAACTCCTAGAGAAGCTCCCAAAGGGGAACGACCACATACATCATTATATTCTAGTACCCCATGTGTTGACATGATGATGCCCATAATGCTCCTCGTGGAGCCCATAATTATGAACCAATCTAAACACCTATGATGGGGATCCGCATGGAGTGCCTCGTGCCTCACCTCATGTGCATCATGGATCTCCTTTGAAGCTTCCCACAATGCTCATGAACATATGTCCATGGTTGTGTCAATCTAATACATAAGTTATCCTGCATCAAAAAATCATAGTGGTTGGGGGTGGGTTGAATTACATGTGAGTACCCACTAACTATTGAGTCATTATCTTACCAACACCATCCATCAGTAGCCACTTCATGCCACATTTCCACCTGCTTCCGAGTAAGCTATTCCATCTATGTTGCACCATGTTTTCATCCGGACTCATTCACAACCCTCTTATTTCGGCATGAGATGCATTATAGGCCTAATGGATCGAATGATAAATGACATGGCTTGAAGTCCCAATGAAATGTCTTTAAAGACCAATTTTTATAAATAGTTACACTTCTATAGTACCTTTCTACACTACCATCAATACTGGAGTGTTATAGTACTGCTACCCTATTACAAAAATTCATCCAAAGCAAGATTTGAACCAATTTTTTTATGTAGGATTACAGAAGACTTTACCACTAAATTGAGCCCCATATTTCAAGATCGACAATTTGGGTAATGAGGGCATTGGAAAGTTCCATGCCCCACCTTTTCTTGACCAAACATCCTCCCTAAGAATTATACGCCCCCAACTAAATTTGAATGTAGTGGGACTCAAACATACACCAGTTCCCATATACTATGGAGTGGCCACCTGTCACAGTACCAAAAATGCATTCTTGGTGGGATAAATGGATAATTTGGGTAACAACGATATTGATAGGAACTACCGAAAGCATTTAGAGAGCCTATCCTACCCCCTTGCACACTGCATGCCCCTAGATAAATTTGAGCTTGGTAGGACTCTAATATTTATTATTTTTAACTATTAATTTTTATAATAAAAATAAAATTTAATTAGATTATTAATTTCTATAAATTATAATATTTATTATTAATATTAATTATTATTTATTACATAGTTAATTATTATTAATTTATCTACTAAACATTTTTAGTACTTTGGATAACCCATCAGTGATCCATTCTAGGGTTCCCCCTTGTGGTCCCATTACCCATGAGTTCATGGATTCGAATCCAAAGGTTTCATAAAATAATGCGGTTCTTCTTCATTTTGAAAAGCCAAACGGTTCCAAGACTGTTAAAGTAGTTTTGTTTACTCATGTTGTGATTGGGCCTTATGTATGTCTTAGTCTCTATTATTATATAATTATTCTAAATCTTTGGGGTCTCAACTGGTGGTAGATCATGATCATAAGCATATGAACTTTGACAGGTTTCAGAAGGATCATAAATTTTCAACCCATAATATAATTATAAAGGGTGAAACTCTTTTGTGGAATCTATTCAAGGTATCTTTTTATGTTGGGCTTAAAGAATGTGGGAACTCAGTCATCATTCATTTTTCCGTGATTTATAATGATGATAAATGGAATTTCACTAAGATTTGAATGTGAATGGTGGAATTATGGGGTTCTTATTGATAGACTTTGACGTCCCTAAGGAGGGGATACTTCCATATTGAATTCCCCAATTTGGTTCTAAAATATAAGGCATGGGCTCTTTGGTTTTTCAACCTAGAGTATGTTATTGTAATAATCCATCATTTTGACCCCTCCTTTAGCACCTTGAAGTTGAGGAACTTAGTTACCTAGTATAAGATTAAAATTAGGGGTTGATTGGGTTTTTCTAGTACCTCAAAATTTTAAGGGGGATCATTTGTTTTGTTGGTGTGAAAATTAAGATGGATAAGGAGACTGAATATATAAGGTTTAGGAATTTTTCATGCCTAATAATGGAAGTCGATCACCGTTCTACCCTAATAAATACCATCATTTTAAATAAAAAATACTTTCATTTTGAATTATTGGTTGAATATGAGAAGGTTACCAACTTTTTCTTAGTGTTTAGAAATATTTTTTACACTTTTGAAAAAAAATTGATGTATTTGATTGCGAAAAATGTAGGTTGAGAGGCCATTTTATTTACACCTTCTGGAGATATAATAAAGACACTATGAGCCCTGATGCTGATAAAAAAGAAAATACTTCTACGTAGGCACACAAAACCAAGGATCCTATTATTGTAGATATATTAAATCATGTCTAAAAAGAAGATGAGGTGAATTCCCATGTAACAATGGATGTTGTGATAGAGCTATATTAGAGTAAAGGTAGTGTTGTTTTTGTACAAATTTTGGACCTAATAAATTAGGTTCAAGTGGATGGATAGTTGACTACCCATGAAACAACAGGTTGTGAACTAGAATAGGCCATAATTTCTTCTGAAAAAGCTCATAAGGATAATGGACGTGAAGATTACTTTTTTTTCTTATGATTCAAATTCACAACAATTATAGGTGAATACATTCCATTATTTAACTAGAAAAGGGAAGAAATAACTAATGGTAATCTCCTATTCCTCTGCTCAACTCAAACTAAACTCTAAAAAGGGAACCATGAAGTAATGCTCTAGGAAAATGAGTTTTTTGGGTCCTCAAAGTCTCATGATTCACCTACTAATATGAAGTTAGAAAATACTTTAAGGTATATTCCTTCTTGGATGATAATAATTCAAAACCAGACCTAATGGGTTCTGTTGGTGTAGTGATAGTAGAGCCTAGTGATGATGTAGGTTCCAACAATATGAAGTCATAGTCCCTAAAATTATAAAATCATTTGGGTCATTATTTTGGGGAGTTAATTCTTCAAATGAGTATGTTTTAATTCTTAAAGGAGTCAGATATTAGAAATGGAACTAATGGGGAATACTCAAGGGATAGTACTCACACCGTAGAAAATGAACAGTCACTTGAAGTAAACTTCATAAGGAATGATACTCACTTCACAGTTGATCCCAATAATGTAAGTATAGTATGCACTGTAGAGTAGGATCATCTACAATATAGTGAAGAGGAACCAACAACAGTTGGCATATCCCCTCTCATGGTATGCCCCTCTGGTAAGCATGCAGTTTTAATTTCATCTATGGATATTCCTAATACTGTAAGCAATGAACCTCAGTCTGTCCCAACTAATCCTTACATGGGTACTAGGAAAAATAGTATCTTTAGTTATCTTGAAAACCTAAATAGATACAATTCCATGGAATCATTCCTAACGAAATGGAAGGATACAATGAAATACGATATTGGTAAGAATCATAGAGTAGATGTTGGTCCTCTAGATGATAAGGACATAACATGGAAACAACCTAAAATGTGGAGGAGGGGTCATCACCCGAGAGGTCGAGGTGGTAGTCGAAGATGAACAATCTTATTCACTTGGATTATGGAGGCTTCTTATTTAGTCTTGTTTCCCCTTTTGTGGCAATGGATTAACACTTTTTCCTCTTTTGGGAATTTGTTTTTCGGGCCTTTTATGGTAGTGTTTTGTCACAATTTCTCAAAAAACCATTCACCTTTATAATACTTTTATTTAATTTTAATAAAGGAGTCATGGTTTTCCAAACTCATATTTCCAAGAAATATTGGATTAATTATCATTTATTCCCAAATTATTTATTATCAGGTACATTGATAATTATTATTAACACTAATACTAATTATTATTATTTTTAAAATTAAATTTAATTAATTATATTAATTATAAAGTTTTTGGTTGTTAATTTCATTATTAATTGTTATTAATTACTAATTTATTTATATTAATTCAAATGTTTAATATTTTTACTTAATTTATTATTTATTATTAATTAAAATAGAAATTATATTGTTAACAAATATTAAATAAATTTTTAATTTCCCTATTAGTATTAATTATCATAAAATATATTTAATTATTATATTATTTTTAATTACATAATTAAATATTATTATTGTTATTTATTAATTAATAATATATTTGTAGTAAACATCTTATTACAAAAAAATTAAAAACAATTAAAATGGCTTGATTAAATAACATTCACTCAGGAAGTGTAAAGGTCGTACAGCTTGAGTGAATGTCATTCATGAAAACTCTTGTGTTTTTTTATTAAATAAACTAGCTTGTGTGAATGGATTTTAGCTAAACAGAAAACCCTTTTCCAAAATAACTTTGAAAATACACATTTTTTATAAATTTGTTATTATAAAATCTAGAAAAAATAAACTAAATAACAAGTCATTAAATTAAATTAAATTGTGTATTTTTAAATTAAAAAAATACGTCATTATTTTTAATTTAACAGTGCATAAGAGACTTCAATTAAAAAATGGAACTCACTTATGAAATTAATTTTTCAACAAAAAATTAAGTTTTTCCTGAAAAAGGTGATTCATTAATATAACTTGTAAATCATTTGAATGTTTCACTGTAATAATTTTTCAATTTTCTATATTTTTTAATTTTTTACATTAGTTTCATGAATACATTATTATAGGGTGTGTTGAAAATATTTTTTCTATTACATGAAATACATCACCCAAAAAACACACTTATATTATAATATTCTTATTAAATCATCGATAATGTAAATATTAAATGTGTATGTATATCTAAATCCATATATGTAAAAAAATGTTTGAGATTTGAATTTTTTCCTTTCAATTCGACACATACTTTCAAATAATCACATGGTTTTTTCAATATCATATTTCTCTCTCTAATTATCGGATGTTAGAATAGAATAATTTTTGTGTCTATGATCTTTGGACCATAATTTTTGTATAGTTAACATCATTTTCATTTTTTAAATAATTTCCATTTTTTCCTATAATAAAAATATAAATATCTACTTGATATTAAATTTACGAAAGCATTTCCTCTTCTTCAACACATTGTGAGATGGTCTTATCTAGATACTCTTTCTCTTTTTTGAATTTTTAACTATACTTAATCTTTCTAAACTATGTTGAAATATATATCAAAACTGTATAAATGGGAAATTCCTAAGAGATTTTAAGTATATGTGATTTCAATTTGAAATATATATGATACATTTATCAGATGTACTCCCTAAAATTGATAGTTTCATTTAATCTCACTTAAGTTTATATTGTGAAGAGTGTACCTTTCTAGTCTCTAAAGACAGTAAACCTTTACGAACGTCGGGTGTTAACTATTGTTAAATTTATGAAAAATTTAACTAAAATGATGAAATATTTATATATGTTTTTCTCAGGTGCCTCATTTCAAGGTAATATATCCACGACTAAAGGTTTTCCCTTTTATGTTCATACATTTTGTACTAAGGGCTATTCATTTCAAGGTTGTGAAACTAGGACCAAGGATAGTTCCTTTTATGGTTGTACAGCTAGAACCAAAGGTTATTCCTTTAATGGTTATGTAGTTAGAACAAAGGGTTGTGGATTTTAAGTGTATGTAACTCGGAACAAATTTCATGAATTTTGATGACATGAATTTATTACCAAAGGTTGTTCATTTTAAAGTAGTGATGTCCAAACCAAGGATTTTTCTTTTTAAGGTCATTAAACTATGACCAATTTTCGTTCATTTTATGTTTGTGCATCCAAGAACAAAGTATGATCCTTTTAATGTTGTGTATCTAAGACCAAGGGGTGCAAGAGTATAAGTTCATACAAGATGGACCAGGGGGTGTTCCTTCTAAGGTCATAAATCGAAGACCACATGTTGTGCCTTTTAGAATCATAAATCTTGGATCAATGCTAGATAAATTTTTTGGGTACCACTACTTTGACAATATGGGTGTACCTTTTATCATCATTCAATAAGGGTATAATTTCATTGAAGTTTATGTTTTTATAGATTGGACTGAAAACCTAAGGAAACATATGTAGAGATGGGGTCCAAGGAAAAACTTGAAGTGAATGAAAAGTTGTAAATGTGACATAGGTAACTATAAAAGGGTTTGCAAAAAGTTTATGGTCATGATTTTTGGATAGATGAGGTGTTTATTTTAAGGTCGTGTGATTAAGACCAAGGGTTGTTCATTTTAGGGTATTGAAACCAATAAAAATAAACATTTTCATTTTCATTTTATGTTGTTTGTACTAGGGCGTACATATTATAAGGTCTTGATTATTAAATTGAAGGTGGCTTCATTTTTGTGTGAAAATGTATAGGGAAACTCGATGAGAGAAACTGATCTTGAAATACATCAGAGGTAATGATATATTTTTATCTATTACCATTATAGGAGATCTGATAATCCCAATGTTGTGGGTTTGGAATAGTAAATATGATGATATAATGGGGGTGAATTTTGTTCCTATAAAAACATAATTGAAAC
Organism: Viscum album; assembly: GCA_963277665.1. NCBI lineage: Eukaryota > Viridiplantae > Streptophyta > Magnoliopsida > Santalales > Viscaceae > Viscum > Viscum album. Next base: position 2,013,264,565 of record OY728126.1, read on the forward strand.
TATACTACCTTCTTGAGTTTTAAAGTGAGGCTTTCATTATCTCTAAATGATGAGGGATAAGGGAAAAATAAATAAATAAAAGAATAATACAAAGAGGTGAATTGTGGTTTGGGGCACAAAGACCCATTTTCCATTCCACCAATGCACTCTTCATGAGATTGGTGATTTTCATTAGTTGGTAATCTTATCTAGAGACCATTATAACTGAGTGTAGGTGGTTGACAACTTTATAAAAATGATTTTATAGGGACATCTTGTTATTTTATAGGGAACCAAAATATCCACATCTTAGTATTTGAAGCTAATACTCTACCACGACTAAGTGTGAGTAATGGACGCTTTAACAGAAAAAATATTGAGATGTAGAAGTTTAATACTAGTTTATCTCATAGTTACAGCAACAAATGATAGATATAGACGATCATCAAAAAATAAAACTAGTATAAAAATATTCTTCAATGTCAAAAATGATTCATTTAAATATTACTAGAGAAAATACTAGGTAGATAATAAAACATGGATTTCTACAAAGTGTGGCTCTAATACATGATTTCATGAACTACAAAAAAATATTAACAAATAAATAATAAAACAACAACAGTGAGTCAATCAAATAGATAAGAATCAAAACATGTATGTTTCCAAAGTGTATCTATAGATTGGATCATAGAATACTATTTTAGAATGTGTACCTATCTCTATTTTTTGAGAAACAAACTACTAGTATTTAACATGTCAAAAGAGTTTCTTTAGGTCAAACATCTTCTGAATTATCGCATGATAAATTATGATTATTCAAATTGAAAACATTCAATGAAATTAAACATCCCTTAGAAATGGGAATGATTTATTCTGTTTAATGTGATCATTTTAATCTGTCCTTATTTTTTATTAAATACATATTAAATTCTAGGAGACCAATTCCAAAATAATAGAAATATTCCATAATTTCAAATTGTGTAGTTTTCCAAGTCAAACGTAGGGTTACTTTGTATAGTGATAAACATTAAAAGTGTGGTAGATAACATATGGTATATTTCCAAAGTTGGGATGTTGGACCAAATTTTTGTTCCTCAAAGGTAGGTTGGCTGCCAAAAGTAATGTTCATGATCCATACTTTTATAACAACATAGGGTACATGATCCATAAATTTACATTAAATATAGGGTATGAAAGTATGGTTCCTTACTAAAAGTCGGGTTCACAAACCATATGTAATTCTCAAAAACATTGGCTATAAATATTGTATCTACAATTATTATACACACATCCAGAACACTTATAATTTTGGAAATCAAATAAACTCTTATGGGATTAAATTATAAAAATGATTCCAGAATAAAATAATTATTCAAGTAATCATTATCCTCAAATTCACATAAATTAACTTTATTAGTAACATATATGTGGTTGTTTGTGATAATAGAAATAAAAAATAAATTAACAAAATAGTGGTTCAACATATTCCAATTGATCTCTTCCTTTTTAGTGATCCCAAAACCCATAACACCAATATAAACATAAAGATGAAAATATAGGTCTGAAATGGATAATTAATTAAAATATAGATTTAAATGATATTTTTTTCCAAAATTTACAAAAAAAAGAAATTAAATTTTATAAACACAATAATAAATAAATTTCAATAAAATTACAAAAAAATGATCCCAAATTTATCTCCATACATTTCTCATATTTATTTCCGTAAATTTTCTCCTATTTTAATGTTTTCCTGTATATTTCTCCCCCTTTATATGACATAAATATGAAATTAATAAATATAAAAATTAATATATTATATCTTAATATAAATAAAAAAATATTATTTTACACCAAGAGAAAAAAACAGTAAAGAGAACATTAGAACATTTTGGATATTTTTTAAACAATCGAGATTTAAAATGATATTTAATATTTGATATTAGATAGTCTATGATGGAATAAAATAATATAGTCTTATGGAAATGATAAATGGTTCATCTTTACACTCCAAACTATAAACTCTTTTACTCATAATATATATAACTTTTTATATAATTTTTATTATTTTTTGAATATCAACGGTTGTTTGATCCATTGAAGAAGATGAAAACTATTTAACTGAAAAATAATTTAGTTAATTTAGATCTAAATTGAAAATAACTTTACATATGATTTTATCTATTTGAATTACCATATCAACATTAAACACATCAAAATATTCTCTATAAATTGACCTTTCTTTCAAATTTTGATACCTACTTTGAAGAGAAAAATAATTCTTTTGAAACAACATAGTTTTCCATATCTCTATAAGATTCTATAGACTTCTTATATCTTCATGAATCTTTCTTACTTCTCAATTAAAAATATAAAACTTAGATACCAACTCTTCATAAGGAATTCCAGCTTTGGATAAATAAAAATATTACAAATTTGGTTCTTCAAAACCAAGGATTTTAGTACATTTTAAATAAGAGTTTTATAAGGATTGATCAACAAAAGAGATTGATTCTTATTCAAAAAGATCAGTAATAGCATTGGAAAAATAATTATCTTGATAATAGAATTATTTCAACTCTACCTTACCATTATATTCTAAATGAATAAAAATAATCAAATTTTCCAAACCTTAAGAACTTAGTAGTTGAGATTAACATTTATCTGAGCATAAATTCCTATGTATAATTATGACAATCAGAGTGGATTCACTATAAGTCTATGAGATTGGTATTTCAAAGAAGTATGAAAATACTTTCTGTTGGGTTCTAGAAATAGTTAGGGTTTTAAAGAGGAAGAAAAACAGTTTTATTCAGATGGTTGTTAGGTGATGTTCTAGATTCTCATAACAAAAAAAGTAATCATTTTAGATTTTTCAATTCAAAATATAGTTTCACATATTAAATAGATTTCATAATAATAACTTCAAATAATTGAATAAAATTTCTAAAAAAATATATTTTCAAATCAAATGAATCTTATGAAATAAATTATTAACATGGTTTTTCATTAGAATTAAATAAATATATATTTCTTTATGAGATTTAACTTAATAAAATCAATACTACATACTCCATTTGAATTAAAGATTCTCCAAGAAAACTAGTATTAAGACATATAAAACATTTCTCAAGGAAAGAACAAGTAATTTTCAAATAATAAAAAATTTACACATATTAGAATACTTTATCAATTTTTTTACACATCTTAATATGAAATTAAATTATGTGAATATTATAATATTTAAAATGAGTATACATGCTGTTATTAGAATAGATAAACATATTGATTCATCACATAAAATAATTGAGTGAGAAAAGATTTACTGGTTTAAGAAAAAATAACTAATTCCTAAATGTTAATAGATTTATCTTTAAGGATCTTTTCTTTTAGAAAATAAAGTACTTTAGAGTTGGTCAAAAATAGAAGAAATTATCATTTTTGAAATATAAATTCATAAATATAAAAAGCATTCAGGGTAATATATCTATAAAATGTCAAACATAGGCACTTTTCAGTACCCATATGCTTTTGGGTCTGGCAATGTTAGCAATTAAATATTTAGGTAAAGAAATCATTTTTCTTTTAGTATAGAATCCATAATTAAATCTTGATAATACTTTAAAGTAATGAACATGTTTAACACCATAAATTGCAGTTTTTCTAAAATATAACTCATTATCATAATGTTCTTTATTACATATTGTAAACATTTTAGAGTAAATAAAAAATTGAACTAGGAGAAAAATAATTTCTATATACTTTGTGTTTTTCTCTATTAGTCCTAATCCCAAGATTACACTTATTATTATCTTTATTTTTACCAAGAAATTGATTTAAAGGTTTTTTCCAATGATAAGAATTATATAGGCTTATTGTAGGACCTCGGGACACCCTGAGAGGGGAGGGGTGAATCGGGGTGACAACTTTTTCTTTTAAAAACAAGGATCATGTTCCCACGTTGGTAGAAACTAGTTAAAAATGTATCATGGATATGATCAGTAATGAAACATTCACCTGAAAATAGGTGACACGACAATTTTTACTTGGTTCACCACTAAGGGCTACGTCCAAGGAGCATACGCCGACAATTTGTCGTTCATACCAAATTCTACTAATCTATACCAGTTGTAGATTACAAAGGTTCGGGAACAGTCACTCTGTCCCAGGATCACTTCCTTTAAAAAAGTTTTGGGATAGCTCACTGCATCCCTCGGGTCACTCCCGTTGACTCCCCTAGCTCACTGCCTTTGGTGAAGTCCCACTCAGTTTATAGACATGAAGGTCTCCTCAATAGATTTGAATTGAAGTCTTTGCCTTTGCTTAGCATGAGACTCTACTTGCATCAAAGATAGGTAAAGATGCACTTGAACACACTGAACCAACGAACTGGATAATCAGAAAGTGTAAATAGGAAACACTGATGATTTTGCGCCACAACAACCCTTTGCACTCATGTTCACACTTTTCACTGAAGGTATTAGGCAATCTTGTAGCTTTTGTGCAACTCCAAAAAGACCGGCGGGCTTCAGCAACACCAGGCGCGCTTCTCTAAGCTCGGTGCGCAAGTTTCAAGATAGCGCGTATGTCTCAGTGCACAAGTCCAAACCGGCATGCAAGTTCCCATCAACCACATATGCTGCACTCACTTCTTCAACTTGAAACTTGAGCGACTCACTTCCTTTCTCGCCTGAGACGCCTTGGGCGCACAACAAATGACTGGCGCACAACTTATACTTGCGCGACCTACACACCACTTGCGCGACCATCACACCTGCGCGACAGGAGCTCTGATTTTCTCTAAGTGTTGAGCTCTTCCAGAATGAGGAGGGGTCGACCTGTATTTATAGGCATTTGGACACCCTGCGTGACGGTGCTCATGTCTCCCCCCAGTGCACAAGTTCCGGTGTGCAACTCCAACAGCCCAATCCTCTCTCGTGCTACTCACTAGCACGACCAAACCAATACTTGCATGGCCCTCTTTCCTTTTCCATATTTTTAAGTTCTAATCATGAAAAACAATAGGCGTGCAAGTTCCCAAGCCTCCAAGTAATCTGTGCGCAAGTCCCTTTTGTCGCGCTAGTCACTTGCGCGACCAAACCCAAAACTTGTGTGTCCCTTATCCCTTTTCCATATTTTGATTTTATGATCTAGAAAAACATATGGAGTGCAAGTTTCGTCTCCTTCAATTCAACGGTGCGCAAGTCCCTTGGACAAAAACCACTTTTCTTCATTTTTCAATTTTTAGGCCCAAAAATTTGGAAAACTCTGGAAAACGGAAACACCTTGTATCTTCTCTTTTTGTACTACCTCCAGATCATCCATTGCTTTGTTGACATTCTTGAATCAAACATGGATCGTTAACTACAGCCCTTGAACTTGATATGCCACCATGAAATCCCCTTTGTCAACAAATTTGTGCGTCATTGTTTGCTTTGTCAACAAGCACAATCACCTCCAAAAAAACTTGTTTTTTGTGATTTTCCTTCTTCATCAACTCTTCTTATTTCATCACAAACTCCACTATCGTGATATATATCCTTTGATAGAACATCTTTAGCATCATCATATTTTGATACAATGTGAAGTGCATGGCCATCTCAGAATTCCAATCCCTTGCACTTTGTCTTCTTCTTCAGCCCTCATTCTCTACTTCATAAAAATCATAAGATTCAATTCTTCCAGAAGTCTATTGCATGGTTCTCATGAAATAATGAAGAATTGCGTGGTCTTAATCATATCCCCATTCTTCTTTAATCAACCCTAGATGTACTATACCTCACCATTCATCACAGTTGTAAACAATGTGTCACCTTTTACACATGTTCTCTAAACTTATGATCAGTACAACAATCATCTGAATTTCCATTCCTCCGTTTCATTAGAGTACTTCTTGATATCCTTCATTTTGATCTTCATTGACAACTATTGACAACAAATAAGACCTTATACAAAATGGGGTCCAAATAATCTCCCCCTTTGTATTTTGTTGTCAATACCTTACATATCTTATGAAATGAATTCGGCAATATCAAAATGAGAATCTTCTCTTCAATCAACTTTTCTTTTCAAACATTCATTTCACTTTCTCTCCCCCTTATTGACAAGAAATACAAAGCTCATGGTATGGAGTGTTTCAATCTAAACTTAAGAAATGTTTCATTAATCTTTTCACTCTAAGTATACTTGAGCAATTCTCGGTGTAGAAAACAAGAGGATTTGATTTAGACATCAAGGTTGTCCATTATTCACATATCATTATACCACATGTGATGAGAACTAATGTATTTTTTCTTCAAGGGTTTACCACTTTAATTTCAGGCTAAATATATCAAATGTGATAGGGAATAATCAACCTAAAACTCCTACACTCACATCAGTAAACAGATCAAAAACATTTAAGTACAATTGGCAGGATAAGTGGCCTTGGATCACTTCCACTATTCTTATGCCACTGATCAATTCAGTTACTCCCCCTTTGTAGAATGATCTTTATTCTTCCGGAGTTGATACTGATTGGAACAATGATTTTGGAAGCTTCTTCATTTTTTTCTCCCCCCCATGGGAAACACTCCTCATCATCTTCATCAAGAGTGATCCCTCATTATCTTAATATTTGAATATCAATTGAAGAATCTTCCAAAGATGGAAACTTCTTCAGCTTAGCTATCAAGAGTTGATAGCATTCACTACTTCTAAGGTTCTCCCCCTAAGGGCATGCTTCACCATCGATTCCCTAAATTATTAGCACAAATACAATACACAATTGATTAAGGAAATAAGGTGGTTCCTCCTTGCTTCATCAACTTGAGCTGCATGGTTGAGGTTCTTTTCTCAACAAAGTTCCTCTATTCACTCCAGTCTTCATGCCAGCACATTTGAACATATGTTCTGATATGTGTTGATGCGGCATGGTTCCCTTCACATTTTCTTATGCGTGGTATGGAGAATTATTCTTCTTAATAACCATTTTCAATGATGCATTCTTACTCCTTTTGAGGATTGCTTCTTGCTCTGGTATTAAGGTTAGACAACCTTTTGAAATATGCCCGGATTTCTTGAATCTCTCACATAGAACTTCTTTCACATGTGTGTTTCTCTTGGTTGGCAATCTATCATGCACTCTGTCTTCATCACGTGAAATTTTTTCTTTTTCTTTACCAGTAGCCCTGGCTTGTTCGTTTTCAAGTGTCCTCATTCTTTCAAAATCTTTTGGCCAGATGACCAGAAAGTCATTTGGAACTGTTGCAGCAGGTTTGAATATTTCATATGGGTTCATCTCAGTGTCATCTTTCTTATTTTCTATTTTGGATGAATTTCCCTTCAATTTCATGGATCTAAAATTCAAGGACTTCTCAGCTTCCCTACTTGAGATTTTCTTGGGGAAGTGTGTGTTCACAACATTCTTATGATTTCTTCCAAAGGAAGTTGCTTTATACTTAGTCGGCATCAGATTTCTTCTTTTCTTATCAACATATAATGCATGTTTAAATGGGAATATACCTACCATGTGACCACTGTCGTTTCATATATCACATATGTTATCAAGAACTCCAAATATGTGTGTGATAAATAAATGCTTCTAGACCTATGAATGTTTCTTCTTCTTCACTGGATTTCTTCCCTTTGATATAGACTTTGTATTTGCTTTTCCATGTAAGGGATTGTACCAACAATTCAGTGCACAGTGCCCAAATTTGTTGCAGCACCAACATTGACCCACAAACCTTGTATTCTTTATATCTTCTGTATAAGGTAGTTGGGCCTTCTTCCTAATGTGTTTTTCTCTATCTAGGGAACCATCTTCCAATTTTTTTCTTCATATCCGCCCTAGCCATGGTGGTAGGTTCCTTCTCCTAACCTTTCCTCATCCATACTTGTTTAGAATTTTTCTTCCATCCTACACTGATTTTGGGAACGTATTTAGAAACATGAGTACAAGATGGTTTGGATGGAACCTTCACTTTCTCAGTTGCTTGTGATAGATCAATGAGTGAAGTCGCAATCTTCTTATCACATTTTTGTGGTCTTTTGTCTTTATCATCCTCTAGTGTGCATTGAATAGAAACATATATTTTATCTTAATATGGATAATCTATAGTTTTCATAACCTTCTTGTCACATGTTGGAGGTATTTCAACTTTAGTATCCTCCAATGAACATTGATTACTAGCATATCCTATTTCATTCTTTTGTGAAGTCTCAATATGTGTCAACTGGGCTTCCAATTTTTGAATTTAAATATTGAGGATTGTATTCTGATCATCAATCATGATCATCTTCTCTTCACAGTTCTTCTTCAATATTTCAATCTCATCTTCATGCATCTTAAATTTGGTTTGTAACAAAGATTCAAGTTCTCTGAATCACTTGGAAGTTTATTCAAAACAAAAACACTTGACTTCATTGCTCTTCCTCAGCTAAGCTTCAAGTGCATGGATATTTTCTTTTAGAGTCTTATTCACTCCCTCTATTTCTTCAAATAATTTAATCTATTTGGTGAGCTTTAAGAATTCAAGAATTTTTCCTTCCAAGCCCTTTTCCAAATTATCAGCTTCCCTTTCCAATCGATTGATCTCAACCTGCATGCATTGAAATATTCTAAAAACAGTAGTATCTATTTCTTCCAGAATATCATGTAGATAACTTATTAATTTCTCCGGATCACTTGAGATAGTAGTGTCATCCTTTCCTATGGTAGGAACCCGATCCAACTGCTCGATACTTTCTGAGCCTGATATTTCTTCATTATTGGAAGGGCATCGAGAACAAGACATTGTATCTTCTTTGGACATGAGGGACTTATTCAACTGCTTCTTCTCTTTCTTTTTCTTGTTTGTCATGGTCTTTCTGGATGTAGACTTCTACTCAGAAATGAATGAATCTTCATCAAGACTACACTTAATTGTTGATGTTAGGAAAGAAAATCAAATCCTCTTCTGGATAGAATTACTGTGGAGTATCCAACATACGTGAACCTCCTTCTGATACCACTTGTAGGACCCCGGGACACCCTGAGAGGGGAGGGGTGAATCTGGGTGTCAACGTTTTCTTTTAAAAACAAGTATCTTGTTCCCACATTGGTAGGAACTATTTAAACCTATATGATGGATAGGATTAGTAATGAAACATTCACATGCAAATTGGTGACACAAATTTTTTTACTTGGTTCACCACTAAGGGCTACGTCCAAGGAGTATAAGCCAACAAGTTGTCGGTCGTACCAAATTCCACTAATCTTCACTAGTTGTGGATTACAAAGATTCGGGAACAGTCACTCTCTTCCAGGCTCACTACCTTTACAAAAGTTCAAAGATAGATCACTATGCCCCTCGGGTCACTCCCGTTCACTCCCCCTATCTCACTCCCTTTGGTGAAGTCCCACTCATTTTATAGAGATGAAGGTCTTCTCAATAGATTTTCATTGAAGTCTTTGCCTCTACTCAGCATGATACTCTTCTTGCATCGAAGATAGGTAATGATGCACTTGAACACCCTGAACCACTTAACCGGATAATCAAAAAGTGCAAACAGGATACACAGATTATTGCGTGCAGCAATAACCCTTTTCATGCAAGATCACACTTTTCACCGAAGGTATCGGGCAATCTTCCATCTTTCATGCAGCTCCAAAAGGACCTCTTTTCTTTTCCATATTTTGAAGTTCTGATCTTGAAAAATAAGAGGCGTGCAATTTCCCAATCCACTGAGTAATCTGTGTGCAAGTACCTTTTGTCGCGCTAGTCACTTGCGTGACCAAAACCAAAATGTGCATGTCCTTTATCCCTTTTCCATATTTTGATGTTATGATCTTGAAAAACATATGGAACGCAAGTTTCCTCTCCTTCAAGTCAACGAAACACAAGTTCCTTTTAAAAAAACCACTTTTATTCATTTGTCAATTTTCAGGCCCAAAAATTTGGAAAACACTGGAAAACGGAGACACCTTGTATCTTCTCTTTTTGTACCACCTCCAGATCATCCATTCATTTGTCGAAATTCTTGAATAAAACATGGATCGTTAACCACAGACCTGAACTCAACATGCCACCATTAAATCCCCTTTGTCAAAAAATTTGTGTGTAATTGTTTTCTTTTTCAACAAGCACAATCACCTCAAAAAAATTCTTTTCTGTGATTTTCCTTCTTCAGCAACTCTTCTTCTTTCATCACAAACTCCACTATCGTGATATATATCCTTTGATAGATCAGCTTTAGCATCATCATATTTTGATACAATGTGAAGTGCATGGCCATATCAGAATTCCAATCCCTTGCACTTTGTCTTCTTCTTCAGCTGCCATTCTCTACATCATGCAAATCATACGATTCAATTCTTCAAGAAGTATCTTACATGGTTCTCATTCAATCATGAAGAATTTCATGGTCTTCATCAAATCCCCATTCTTATTTAATCATCCTCTAATGGATTGTACCTCACCATTCTTCACTATTGTAAACAATGTGTCACCATTGACACATGTTCTCTGAACTTATGATTAGTACAACAATCATCTGAATTTCTATTCCTCCATCTCATTGGAGTACTTCTTGATCTCCTTAATTTTGATCATCATTTACAACTATTGACAACAAATACAACCTTATACACAAATTAGTCCCAACACTTATTTTAAAGTATCAAATTCATTTAAAAGTTCCTTGATTTAATTTTCCTAAAAAATATAAGAACTTTTGGAATAATTAGATCTTAAATGTACAATATATTTTGATAAGATTTATTTAACATTAGGAATACAATCATAATTAATTATATGTTTTCAATTCTCTTTCTTTAAAGATTTAAATATTTCTTAAAGCATAAAACAATAATTAATTAATTTATAATAAAAATGTTTTAAATAATTAGAACATTAAGAGTAATAAGTTTTTACCTCATCAACATGAGCCATAAGACATAGATTTACTATTTTATTTTCATGCTCAACTTCAGAGTTTGTATTGGATTCATCACTTGAATCATTAGAATAACTCTAATTAGAGTTCATGTATTTCTTACCTTTTCTTCTATAATCATATTTACTTTGATGATTAATCATAAGACTATAATATTTTTATGGCCATTCTTTTTGTATTCACAACATCAATCTTCTTTATTCCATTATAATTTCCCCTTTATATTTTTTTGTGTAGTTCAAAAAAAATAGAAAGATGTGATATCTCATTACTTGAATATGAGTAACTTGAATCAAAAGATACTTCTAAACTTTTTTTTAGTATATTCCTTTTTTATAGAGATATGATTTTTAACTTTTTCTTGCATATCATCTTCAAACATCATTTAGGTGTCAACCAGTTCAAAAATATTTAACTCATTAACTAGCATGGATTGATGAATAGAAGAAAATATTCCATTCCAATTATTTGGTGAAAATAAATGTACCTTTAATGCCTAATTTAGTTCTAAAATATATTCTCCTAATGAAGCTAAATTGTTGACAACTTCAATCAATATTCCATTTATATAAGAGGTTATTTCATATTAATGCATTCTAAATGTTTCAAATTTCAATTTTTTAGTGGTTTACCTTAGTCGTTAGACATTATCAGTTCGTTCATAGTGAATATAAATGGGTTTCCACATCTCATATGTGGATGTACATTGAGAAACATTATTAAATTCATCAGTTCCTAATCCACACACAATATCATCCATAGTTCTTGGATTAAGATCATATTATTTCACTTGAGAATCATTCAATTCCTCAAGATCTCATTTATAAATTTCATATATCTTGACTCTTTTCAAATAAACTCTTATTCCAATATTTTTCAAATAAATAATCATGTGTTATTTCAATAATCCATAATTATCACCATTAAAATAAGTTGCATGAATCATTAATATATCATTTATAATATCATTCATTTGACATTTAACTTCATATAGAACTTTTTATATTCCTTTTTAGAGTCAAAAGGAATATAACAACATGAATATGACCTTTAGACATAAATTGTTGGTATCTGGAAGAAATAGGATAATCTTCAAGAATTATCATAAATAGAAGTGTAGAAAAAGATCCCTTCTTCTAATACCAATTTTTTTGTTCGGAACAACAAAGATAAAGAAACAAGAGGGGTGAACTATGTTTATTTAAAAACTTACTAGAAATAATACTACCATATTTAGTTTTAAAGTGATTCTTTCTTAATCTCTTAAAGATGAATGATAATCAAAAAATAAATAAATAAAGGAATAGTACATAGTGATGTATAGTGGTTTAGGTCAAAGATATCCCCTACTAAACTCCACCAATTTTCTCTTAATGAGCTTGGGGATTTTTACTAGCATGTATTTTTATCCAGAGACCTATATAAATGAGTTTGGATAGTTTACACCTTTATAACAATGATTTTACATGGCGTTATAGTTTCTTTATAGAGAACCTAGATATCCATATTTTATATTTATAAACTAACACTCAATCGTGGTTGAGTATGAGTAGTCAAAACTTTAATATAAAATAGATTGAGATTTAGAAATTGAATACTAGTTTAGCTTAGAGTCATAGAAACATATGATAGGTGTATATGATCTTCAATAAATCATAGTAATGGGAAAATATTTTTCAAATTAAAATGGGATTCCTTTAAATAGTAGTATAGGAAAAAACTAGATAGACGATCAAACATGTTTATCTCTAAATTGTAGCTCTAATAGGTTTTTTCTTAAGATGAAAAAAAATTAAAAAAATACAATATTAGAAAATAGAGAGTTGATCAAATATATGAGAAACAAAAAATGTATGTAACAAAAGTGTAGCTATATAGATGAGAAAACAATATTATTTTCTAACACACATATATCTATGTTTTTTAAGAAAAATAAACTCTCAATATTTAACATGACGGTGAGTTGATTCAGGTAAAACATCATCAGAAATATCACATGATAATTCACAATTATTTAAATTTAGAAATGTTTAAAGAAAGTCATAAATTCCCTTAAAAATAGGACTACTTTAATTAGTTCAATACAAGACTTTGAATCAGTCTTTAATAAACTCTAAAGAGATATTTTATCTGATGACCCCATTTATAAAATTGTAGAAATAATTCATAATTTAAAATTATATAGTTGACCAAGTCAAACTTAGGGTTACCTTACATAGTGATATACATAAAAAGTATAGTTGATAACATAGGTTCAGTTGAAAAAGAAAGGATGATGAACAAAATTTTTGTTCCTCGAACATAGGGTTACTTACAAAATTACATTTCATGATCAATACTTTTACAAAAATGTACGGTACCTGATCCATACATTTACTGTAAATTTTGGGTATTAAAGTATGGTACCTTACTAAAGTAGGGCTCAGAAACTATATGTTCCACACAAAAATTTATGGTATAAACAATGTTTCTATAATTCTTATAAACACGTATAGAATAATTATACTTTTGGAAATCAAATAAAATCTTATAGGATTAATGTTTGAAGTTTATTCTACAATAAAATAATTATTCTATTAATTATTATCCTAAAATTCACTTAAAGTAACATCATCAGTAACCCAGATCACAACTAGAAAATAAGGCTATATCCAAGGTTTGTAACTATGGATATAAACCACAAAACTATAGTTATAGATAATATCCACTATTTAATGAACTGTGGCTTTTATTTTCCTGGATATAGCACAAAACCTATATTTGTGGTTCTGAACTATGTCAATAGCCCTATTTCTATGTTTCAAACCATGGCTATAGACCAATTTCCACATTTTGACCCATGGTAATTGGTCTATTGGAATGGTTTGGAATCATGGAAATAACTTCAGGAATTCAAACCTATATCCATGATTGAAAACTATGGAAGTTTAACTATATCCATGGTGAAAATCATGGCAATGGTATTATTTCAATAGTTAAAAATCGTGGCTATAGTCTCCAGATTCCATAAAAAACACCATGTTGTACCCTCATATCCTCTCTAGTATCTAACATTAAAAAATAAGCAATTTCATATATAATTGGACCCGGAATAGTCTTATAGAACATTAAAAAACAAAGACACCCCTAGATACCACCAAAACAATTGAATAGTAACCAATGTAATGTTTTCAACATGAGAAACCATCACTCACATTAATAACTAACCGAGAAATATAAAAAATAGAAAACAGTGATGAAAGTAATAAATATGCACCTTAATTTACATTATTCATTCAAATTGAAAAAAATTCACGGGATAGGGGAAATGGTGTTCCACTATACAAGTAAAAGGGAGAAATTTTAAGTATAGACAAGGCCAATGACTATGAAACAACCCTAACCTGTTATAAGATAAAATTATAAGTATAGAGACAAGTAATAATTACCAGTAACATGGATCAAAGCATCCAACATTGTGAGTAGTTCAAGCTGATGACCATTGATTTTCAGGTTCATAATCCATAAGACAATAAGATCGTCTATCATGTCTTCAATGCTCTAAGATCAATCCCGCATTAAATAGCACCTAAATAATGAGAAACCATAGTGTCACTCTCTATCAAACACATGGATTTATGTGATCAATATGAAAGAACCCCAATCCATCCAAGGGATAGTAGGTTGGGAATCATGGATGATAAATATGGGCTGTGAACAACAAAAGTGGATATAAGGAAAAACATCTCAAAATATAAAATACATTTGAGAAGAAAATGAAACCATAGCACTAAAATGTATCAATGGGTAGTACAAAAACTAGGAAGTAAATTTTATAACTAGTATCATGGTCTAAATAAAAAATCCAAAAATATATTTCCACCACTATAGTACCTTGAAAAATGATTTGAAACATTGGAAATCACTATGAAGAAGAAAACCTGTCAAAATAGTGGGTAATGAAAAATGTACCACTGAGTAAACATGCATTGTTGGTCATATTGAAGATGTAAACTATCCACGAACATGCATCAAAAGAAACCACATATGATGAAATAATGGGAAAATAAGTGAGATATAATGAATTATTATATGTATGTGATCAGTATGCTTATTGTACATGATAAATGAAATATGAATCAATAACCAATAAAGAATAAATAATATTTAGATTGTTATGTCCAGTTTGTTTAGTTTATGAACATTATTTGACATGTTTATTGAAATTTCACAAACTAAAAAGCATATTTCCATGAATACATTCACATAATAAATATTAGATGAATGATCTCATCAAGGGAAGTTAATAAAACTTCTCAAGAATGGAAACAAGGATTAACAAGAACTTGGTAGGGTTGGCTTCATGTGAGGTAAGAATTGGGAAGGGGGATTCTAGTATTACGGTTGGAGGGGAGTTCAGAGGGATTGAGGTAGTGATGGATTCTATGGAATATTAGTGTCTAGTAAATCTATACATAATAGTTTTAGTATCATCTTTGGTTGTGTGGACCATTGTCAATCAAGTAATTACAGTCACTTCACATAGTATATTGAATACTTTTAGGTGATTGATTCAGATGAGTTTGGTAGAATACATGTCATTGATTGATGCAAGATTAAGTTGTCTTGGTTTAGAGTTATCTCTATATAAGGAATCTAATATATCTATTTTTAACCTAGATATGTGGGTTTAGGGGAATGGATCAAGTTTGAGCTACCACGGGTTCCAATTGGAGGCCAATGTGTACCCTTTGATGGTGCTTCAAGTCAAATTTGTATGGGGTCTTCGATGATTGGACCACATTAAGCACACTAATACATCTTTTAGAAATGAGAAATTATCCTGACATGTAAAGGAAAATATATACTTAGAAACACACACTAGTGTCAAAATTTCACATCGCCCTCATTTTCAAAATATTAATGAAGTTAATAAAATCCAAATATTTCACTAGAATGTACCTAAATTCGAAATACTCAACAAATAAATATATTTTGTAGAATAAAGTGGGATATAATAAATGAATTATATGTTAAATTTTTGATAAAGTGATATAATATCCCTCCCCACACTTTTTTTATTGCACTCCTGTGAAATTATCAATGATGAACACCAAAAACACAGTCAAGAGTCCCAATTTTATACTTCCTAAACTAAGTTTAGTTTCAAGAAATTAAATTTTTTGAATTATCAAAATAATTATCAACAGGAAGTTCCTATTTTAGAAAATTAAATTATGACTCCTATTCTAAATTGCATAAATTTTCATTTTAACGATATGAAAAAATTGATGGCAGTCTCATGCTGGTACACTCCAAAAATTCCCAGAAAATAGTGGATGTGTTTCACTTAAACATGCATATTTTCTTGAAATTGATAGATTTAAAGTATTTTTCAAAAGTAATACTTCTTGAATATCGGAAACAATTCATTTTAGTCAAATATTGAATATTTCAAATCCACATTCAATAATTATAAAAATTATAGAATTTCACAAAGGTTCACAGACTACACACCTCATAATCAACTAAATCAGTTTTCATATGTCCTATAATCCTATGACACATGGAGTTTTTGTTATTATAAATATAAAATTGGGTGTTATCATGGATTAATCTCCAGCTGACATGCCATGCATTTTTGTGACCCAGCTGAGGAAGCTTATTTAGTATATTCTCATCTCATCTATAGTGTATAACATAGGATAGAGAATGTAAATTTCATTTATTTTAGTTATATGAAATTAGTTGGAATGGTAATACAAGACTTATTAGTCTATAGGTCCAATAGATATTCCCTAGTGGTTGTGTATGTGAGATTATGAGTAGTTCTAATGTTTTGTTAAATTTGACAAGTACTGAAGTCATTTTTAGATGGTTAATTAGTATAGAAAAACTATGATTGATGGGTTAGGATTAGAGTGTGTTGTATATGTTGTTATAACATAGTATCAGTTGGGTGAATGTCTGAGTGGTTTTGTTGGATGGTAGTGGAAACTGTTGAGTGTGAAATTTATATTATAATAAATACTCATTTCATAGGGTATTATGGTGGTATTTGGATTATCATAACTAGTAAATAGTGTTATGTGACCAATTATTAACCTATGGATTGTGCGACTACTACTTAATTAGTTATGAGGTGAACATGAATGGTTTTATAAGTGAGTTACACATGTAATTTCAAAGAAATTTTGATTTTAACATGGTTTATATTAGGAACATATATCTTAAATAATGTAGACGATTAACCTTGATACCTTTAGCTGTGTTAGTTTTTGGAAGTTATGATTAGTTGGATTCTTTTCTTGGTGGTTTTGATAAATTTTGGATATGATATAATACTAATAGAATTGATGAGATGCCTATAGTTGTGATGGAATTAGGTCTTTTTGAGGGGGATATGGGGCCCTATTTGACGTGGGAGACTTAAAAAATAGATTTTTGTACCATGGTATGACCAATTTGAGCTTGGTCCAAGATATGTGTTCTGGTTGATTTGATGATAGTGGTTCAGGAGGTCATATTAACATGTAATGAAGGAACCCATTGGGAGTTGTTCTTAAGGGGAGATGTAAGGAATTCCCAATTTCAGGATCACACAATTGATTATTTAATCTTGTGATGATTTTTTATTGGTTTTTAGAAAATGTTGGGAGTGACTTGTTTGTGATCCCAACCCAAAATAGATTATGGATTTTTGGTTCTTGGATGTGAGAAACTAGGTTACATATGGAAATATAATGCACATAGATATGGGTGTTGGATGATGAGATTCATATTAGGTTAGTGTGTTCTCTATTTGGATGCTTATAGATATGGGATTATGGTTGGGTGGCACAACCAGATCTATTTTCGATAAATAGTCATGTAGGGTAACTGGGTCTATCACATATAGGTGATCATAGATAGCATCTCGATGTGATTGGTAAGGTGAGGACTAATGTTGTAAGTATAGTCCCATTAGTGAGACTATGATTTTTGAGGAAAATTGTTAGGTGGCACCACCTGTGATATTGAGTTGGTGACAAACTGGTATAGTGGATTGTAATTAAACAATGGGGTGTGATGTATGTAAATTTTGAATTCTTTACACCATTAGAAGAATGGAGTTATTATGGATTTTTTGGAAATATATAGTGTCACAATTTGTGGGTTAGCACCATTTTGATTAGTAATGCAAGTTTTATTCTAGTAATAACACAACCATGACCAATGGGAGACATTAGACATTAGTTTTGCATCATGGTTGAATAACTGATATTATTTCATCAGGATACATGATAATAATATCTTGTATTTTAAAAAAATATGTTTGGGGGTTGTAATGACCCACACTATTATTAGTTAGAAAAAGGTAAAATTGATTTTTTTTAGAGAAAATGATGTTTTGAGAATTATCAATTGACCAATCCCATGAGGACCCAATATGTGTGTTATAAGTTTTAGAATATGTTTTAAATTTTTTTTGAGTGGTATCCTAGGGTCGAGGTTAGTTATTCTTATTTTCCTAAGTTGAATCCTTGTTTAGAGAGGTGTTAAAGGTACTATATAGTTAATATAATAAAAAAATGGATCCTTGATTTAAAATAAACAATTCACTTAGTCAAAACATACCTTAAAACATTAAAAAAATCACTATTTTCTAGTCTTATAAATCAAGAACTCAATAAATGGCACAAAAGTCACTAGAAAACCCCATGCATAACTCCTGAATCTCTTTATTCGATCTATTCTATGCTCCATGGTATCCTTCTAAGCCGACAGTATCACAAATTACTGCTTTGAAAGATACTTCTCCAGTTTATTAGTAGATTCTCTTGGTTTTTATTCCACCATATTTATAATTCGTTTGAGCTGCTACTCCTTGAAAATATTAATGCAGATTAAACTCTCAAAAAATATATCAGAATCCAAATTCCAAATATTATCATAAAAGTAATAATTGAAAAGAAAAAAGATAATTGATTTTTGTCACATAACGTTTCTAATGTTGTTTATAAAATATACGCAAGTAGTAATGGAAGGAATTGTCTCATATAATAGGGAATTTTTTAACTAATTGTCAAAAAGACATTTACAATTTAGCTATAGTGACTACGATAACTCACAATTTCATATATTTTTTAGTACGAACAATTAAAATTCATATCACAAATTTTAACAAAGACCACATAATGATAAATTTAAATCTATCATATATACATTTATATATTGTAATGAACAATAAGGAAAAAAATTTATTACACATATAGTTTCTTATAGAATCTTTGTAAATAATGACAATCTAATTCAAAATAAAAAATCAACTGATAATGGATAACCACATAAACATTATTCTCATCCATCATTCTCTATGAAACTCTCCATTCATCGATGAATAGAAAACACTTTAGAAAAAAATTAAAATGGAAAAAAATCAAATAATATCATCACCTTGAAAAACTAATCTTTCACCCATGCAGAATAAAAATGAATACAAAAAAATATGAATGTATAAAATGAAAGACATAGAATAAAATAAAAAATAATAATGATCTAAGAAATATGTACATGTTATACAGATTGTGTTTCAATTGATGGTGTTTATAAAAAATGATTATAATAAGTTTTGAAAATCCATAGAAATTATTAGGTTTAACTGAGAATATAATTGAGAAAATACATTTCATTATAGGATAGAATGGATTTATTACAAGGAAATAAACAAAAAAACTCCTATGAAAATCTAATGAGTAGGGGAAAGAATATGAATTAGAAAAAATATCATTAATGTGGAATTTAATAAGTTTAAAATAACTGAAATCAATTTAAAAAAGTTTATTCTTGTCATTATAGGAAAAAATACATGAATAAATAAGAATGACCATTAGAAATATGTAAGAATACCAAAATACATATTGGATGCCACTATATCTTCTGATGAAAAGGATAATGAGAATGAATAGGAAATTTCCTATTAAAAACAAAAGATTTTAAATCCAAATCATAAAGCGATGAGTGGGATTATCATCTGAAACTATTATGGGGCTAAATGATTGGTTTAAGGATATAGTAAGGTAAAATGAAAACTTTACAATAATTAAAATAGGATTTAGTAAAACCCTACCAACATAAATGGTGAAGAAAATGAGAATGGGATGGATCTCTAATGACTACAATGATGAAGAAAAAACAAAATATATTTGAAATTTTTGAAATATTATAATTGTAATATATTTTTCGAAAAAAATCAATTTATTAAAAATTTTAAATTTATAAAAAATAAAAATAAACTATTTCAAAATAATAATATATGAGCTGAAAAAATAGTTATTTCCTTAAAAAAACTAAACATCTAAGAGGAATTTAAAATATGCCTTTAGTTACCAAAAAATATAACATGAGGAAATGTTATAAAAAACAAACTAACTAACCAATAATTAGTTTTGACTTAAGAAATCCACCTAAAAATAAAAAACAAAAAAACAAAAAATTATCAGAAAAGTAATTGAGATGATGTTAATTATATAATCAATTATATGCAACTGTTATTCAGAATAATGAGTTACAATTGAAGATGCATTATTTTTTTGATACTTTTCAAAAAAATTATATTTTAATACAAAGAAGAGTACAATTTAAAAATATAAAAAAAATATAAATACTCTGAACAATTAAAGGAATGAGTAAAAATTAAAGAAATACAGAGATAAAAACTCTAAAAAATAAAAAAAACAAAGTGTATATTATATACATTAGATAATCCTAAATAAAAATATTGGGGTATGTAGATAAACTAATAAAAAATTATACCAAAAAACTTCCCAAACCAAGATAAATGAAAATCAATGTAATAGTCAAATAGGGACAAACCAATCATCAATTCAAAGATTTCCTATTACGGTGCTTAAAAAAATTCCTCTAGAATTGAAAAACAATTACAGTTGTACTTGTATAGAGATCTAATTTGAAAAGTAAAACTCATATCTTGACTAATACAGTTCTTGAAATAATAAAATTGCATGCTTAGAACTAGATAATGCGCCTATAATTAGATTTTGGGAAACCTAGAATACTAAAAAGGAGTTGAATAGAGTGCTTGGATAGTCATGATCATTCCACTAAAATTTAACTTGTAAATACAGTAATTTAAAATTCATAAGGCATATACTGATTAACATAGTAACTATGTATTGGGCATTGACACCTTCTTAATAGATGGACAACTAAACGTTGTATGTTTCCCTATCTATTTATGAAGTAAATAAAATATGCACTTTCAAAACTAGTTCTATAATTGTACTATCTTGAAAACATAAAAAGGAATAATTTTTAAAGTTCTTTATAGTATCTAGAATCTGAAAATGCATTGGTTTCTAGGATTCCTAATCTTTTAAGAATACGGAGAATGATA
The DNA here is from genome assembly GCA_963277665.1 of Viscum album. Lineage (NCBI taxonomy): Eukaryota > Viridiplantae > Streptophyta > Magnoliopsida > Santalales > Viscaceae > Viscum > Viscum album. The sequence goes on from OY728126.1 coordinate 2,013,285,836, forward strand.
GATCACAAGATTCAACAATAATTTTAAAAAATCACCGTTTTCAAATCAATCAAAAAAATCATGAATGAAAAAAATTTAGAACAGACCATAACATCGAAGAACTGTAATAACAAATTAACAATAATAGACCATAACATCAATCAACTTTAATAAAAAATTACAAAATACTCCAAAATAATCTTAATGTAAAATTTATTATATGAAATCATTTCATTATAACTAAATTGGCAAGACCCCACAACACGTCCATCTGAAATTTTCAAGTGTATTAAGAAAATTATAACATATTTGAAATAATAATGTATAAACCAAATTGATTAAATCAAAATAGAGTGAATCAATGAAAAATAATCCACATCAGAACATCTAGGATTAACACTACCATTTCTAGTTGCCTGTATATGAAAACAAATAAAGGCTTGATTATCCATAACATGAAATAATGAACTGACCATAAAATGAGTCATCATATAATTACTACATTGAAACTCACATGCAAGGTGTATAGGCCGAGCTTCCACTATGACATTTGTTGTGGTAAACCTATTGAAAATCATTTTTCATAGTAACCCACTATCTATAAAATAAAAATCCACAATTGAGATTTGATCCTTGAAATAAATCTATCAAGTTAGAGAAACCATAAATGAAAAAAAATGAAAATCCATCCCTTCTGGGTCCAATAAACTATGAATGTGAGTATTTTATATTTCATATTTACCTTAATAGAACCATTCCATTCACAAAGAATATTGAATAATAATCACGTTCTGGGGGAACTTCTTATTTAGGTAAAGTGAAGAATACATAGATATCCAATATTATTCATAGACCCCATAGTATTGAGTTCTTATAAAGATAAAATCCTTAGAAACCCATTTTTAAGAGAGCATAACAAAGAAAATGACTGGCTAAAAAATCATTTTTTATGTGAAAAGAAGAACCAGGGGATGTTAATTTAAAGGAATTGTCAGTGTGGAGATATTTAATAAATAAAAATTGAAATAGAAAACAAAATAGTAATGTCTTTCATTTTTATAAAATATTATATCAAGAATAGATGTTCTTATATGGATATTAAAATAATTTACATTAAATATAAAATAGGAAATTAAGATTAAATGAATATTAGTAATGAGTTAAAAAAAATTGGATGAACATAAATAAACCATAGCTACTGATATATTGATTAAATATATGTGATACATATTATAAACTCATATTCACATGAAAAAAAATTACATACAATCATGGGGATTGAATATTATCTGAAGGCATGAATGATCAAAATCAATATAACAAATAGTAAATATTCATAGACCTTCTAGTTTCTTCTAGAATAAAATTTCTCATTAGTGGGTTAGGAGAATGGTTTATAGGTTGATGTGATATGTCTATTAAAATATTAGAAATTTGGTGTGGTCAAAATTTTGATGGGAAAATATAGGGTGCACGATTGTATAGAATAACAATTCTCAATCCATTTTTTTATTATCTTGAGAAACCACTTTCTGGCTAAGTGGAAACCTTAGAGAAGAACCATTCACTGCCATGTAGGCACCACAAAAACCAGATACAAAATTCAAAATTCAACATTCAAAATTAAAACTTAAAACTGCAACTTGCAACCTACAAATTTTAGGAACACCGAACCATGGGCCACCATAGGAGAAAGATCCACCAGCAAACCGACAACCAAAATCAGGACATCTGCCGAATGGATGATCCCTGCAAGCTCTCACATACCCTTCCACTACAGGATAAATGTGCTCACCAAACACCTGGTCACCATCAGGTCAATGGAATCAGGCCACCGAGGATGCCGCTTAAGATCTGAAGCCACCACTGAGCGTTGCATCCGAACCATGAACCAAATGGGAAGGATGAAGCCACACCAAGACACATGGCCAAGAAGGGGGGAGGAGAAATATTTGAAGAGGGATGAGATGAAAGGGAAAATAGAACCATCAAATCGAAAAGGATAGAGCTTAAAGAGGAATGGGAAGAGGAACATCAGCGAGAAGATGTGAAACACCCTGAACAAACATCACCAAGGCAAGAGGCGCCGCTGAGCTCGAGCGAGAGGAAAGAAAACACTCATTGCAGAGAATAGGTCACTCTGAAAACATATAAAAATTCTGACTAATGGGTACCAAATTGTAGAAAAAACTGATGAAACCAAACTTGAGTTGTAAAATAAAAATCCATAGTTTTTTATAGTAATATTTTTTTTCAATTGACACATTTTTAGTAGGTGGCCTTCAAAATCACTATTGATTACAGAGTCATGGATGAATGAGAACTGGAGATAGGTATGAATTGATTTAGAGATCAGCTGTCATAAAGGAGTAACTATTGAAATCTTTATAGAATGTGTAGGGGTTGGCTCATATGGATCATGCTCATGGAATTTCTCTATTCAGTCGCTGCACCGATTGGATGAGTAATGTGTGACGAAGGGGGTGGACGAGGAGAGTAACATGATGTGAAAGGGATGGAAGGGATCATATGAGGGACATACAAACTAAATAGAGAATCCTACGAGGATTGGATGAGGGAGAAGTAATCTTTTAGTGAAGAGGGAGAGGGTTCGAGATGATCCATCTTGAGGGAGGAGATTATGCATGGGATATGAGTCGTGAAGGAGATAAATCACTAGAGGAGCTAGTTCCACAGGAACCTTTTTGTCGTGGGTTTATCTATTCTAAATAAATGGTATTCAAATAACAGTGGCTATAGTATAACCTATAGTCATAGACCAATTAAACCATGGCTATAAGTCCATGGCTATAAGTCATTTTTCTAGTAGGGGATGTGGGTGTTTGTGAGAATCATAATCAAAAATAAATTAACAATTTTTTTTTGATCAACATATGCCTAAAATATGCGTCTCATGAATTCAGAATTAGACAATACTTAGTTATTTATAAGGGTGGTGTGGTATAAAACTAGTGCCATGATAATGGAGACATCCTCTTGAGTGAGGGGTTAAAGTATCATGTAGTTTTAAGTCGAATGATTGAGACTAAACTGTGTAGTGTAATGTCATGCAACAAAGATATTAAACACATAGTTTAAAATCATACAGAAGTAAAAGAGGTTATTTATTGAGGTTTAAATTCACATAGCTTTGACCATCAGGGATGGGAATATGGATTCTATATTGCATGAATGGTAAAGAAAAATCTACGTGAAATAAGGTATCATGGGCTTAGTTCCACATAGATATCCCCATAATGGGGTGCATATTGTTTATGGTCATGATTATTGGACCGCATGGTTTCTAAGTTTTAAGGTTGTATATCTTTGACCAGGGGTGAAATGTCTCATATACCAGGTGAGAAGAGCCCAACATAATACAAATGAGAAGGCTCATGTGCTAATATGAACTAGCTTTGACATTGGAAGCACAATGCTTAGGTTCATGATGAATGGACCAAAGCACATGCATTTTAAGTTCATACAAGTAGGACCAAGGATCGTGCCTTTTAATATAAGGACCTGATACTTTAGATCCTTAAAATTGATACTATCTTAGATAGATTATTTCATATGAAACACCAAACCAATGTAACACCCAACTAAAACAAATCATGGAATATTAAAATTACATGAATAATATAATCATTTATATAAATATATATTATGTGTTTAGGGGGATAATTACAACTAAAAACATAGACACCACACATGCATAGGCCATATGGAAATTCATATCCCCCCAGGGTATAGCCTACCCAAAAATCCCTTTATTTATATATTACATATATATAGGTCAGTATACCATTTTTTAGTACATGGATTGTAGGTTCAACATTGGATGTCTCAAAGTCCCCTTTGTTTAATGGCCCAAATTCCATGCTTGCCTCAGCCCATATATGAGTCTACAGCCCATGCCTGTATCATCATGTACATGTTCCATGCATGTGTCACCACCCCTTATATCAGCACCTTCATCAATGCTTGTATCATAAATCCCCCAAGAGGCTTTCCAAGATTCGAACCCTTTTATTTTTTGGATGAAGGATTATGGGGTTTACCTCTCCAGATCCACCCCAACTAAAATATATTCATTAGTAGATAGAAATATAATAGTTAATTAAAATAATTGTATATTATTATTTTACATTGATTAATATATTAAAAGAAATAATTCTTTTTTAAGAACCATTTAAAAAAATGGGGTAATGTATATTACCATAATAAATTAAAATTATCGTAGTTAAAATTTCATCATAATAGTTAATATTTAGATATCAAAAATAATATACCAATATTAATTTATTTATAAATAGATATGAAATTATATTAAAAAAACATGAAGTTTAAAAATGTATTTTTTTATAAAAGAAGTATGCCTTAATATATTGTATTTCCATTTAAAAGAAAATTTATATATTTTAGAATTTTAAATTAACCAAAAATAAAATCATTTTTTGGATTAAATAATTCAATATTATCCTAATATTAATTTGTGTTATTTTTCAACAAATATTTATTCTTTGGTAAATAGTGTCAAATACCATTTTTAAAAAAACATGACTTTATGCCTTTATTAATATAAAAGTATAAATTTAAAATCCATGAAAACTTTTTATGAGACCAAATATTTATTTTATAAGTGACTTTATAATTTTAAAAATGTTGGTTTTAATTTAAAACCCCATATCTTACATTTTATAACTTAAGTTATATTTTTTACAAAAAAAAAATATTTTTAATACATTATACATTTTTATTTTCAAATTAATTTTTTTCAATATTATAAATTCAATAAAATAAAATAAATTTCAATTTTTTTATAATTATTTCCAAATTATGTTTTAACATACATTATATTTTGGTTTATAAAGGCTAAGTTACCTAAGCCAAAAAAATAGTTTACTTGGGAAAACCTAAAATGGTAAAAGTAAAAATCTAATAGTAAAAGACCCCAAACATGATTAAAATATGTGAGGGAATGTGTGGTTGAAAAGTTTAATGACCTTATAACTTTATATATCAATTATTTATCAATTTTTGATCCACTTTTGTTGAGAGTGACTTCTCATTATTAAAAACTTTTGGGTATTTAAATAAATGCCACTCTTTTTCACATATAAAAGTAGGACCCCTCTCATGACTTCCCCTCACTCAGAAACCCCATTAGTTTGGAAAAACTCTACCCAACTGTATCCTAAAAAATTATAAACCTTTAATAGGTTATGTTATTATCAAAGGAACATACTCAAATGGTTTAATCCCATTCACAAAGTAGATAATCTATGAAACTAGGTATAAGTTCCTAACCTCTATTTATTTTTAAAATTTCTTTATCTACCTTTATTATTCCATAGATTTCTTTTCACCAAACTAAAATTATAACATCAGTATCTTTATTATACTATTAATTTTTATTATGATGTCAAAATCATTAACCATCCTCTCCTTTTCCATTAGTAAAAACTAAAATGTGAATTGTTGGTTTTGTAGACTACAACATCCAAGACAGAACATGTTTTTTCCATCACCATATTAACATAATGGTCCTGATTGGTAAGTTAATATATAATTATTATATTTATGGAATATTTTGGACTCATAAATTATTAACCATATTAGTCTTTTACTCATTCTATGGAAAATAAAAATTGTCATACAGGTGTATGTGAAGACTACCACCTACACGGAACAATGAATTTTGATTTTTCATTTCATCACTGCCTTACATGAATGGTCATGAGATTAGTTTTAAATGATAAATATTATGTTTATGATATTAATAATTTTATATTAATAAAAATTTAATAATCCTTTTGGTGATATGAAAGGTAAACATTCCTTATAAGATTTACTATCTTAAATAAATGAACTATGAAGAAAAAAAATTATTTTTACTATGAAAATCTTTCATATACATCAATTATTATCCAATTTATGACTAATTATTATATAAAACACTACTAAACACTAAAATATATAATTATTATACTGTTATAATGATATTTTGATTTTATAACCACATAATCAACTATTAGTCATGGTATATTCCTGTTTGTCTCGGTGTGACCACCTAGCAGAACAATGAAAAGAAATTATATAATGGATGATTATGAAAAAAGAATTACTGATGTAGTATGATTTAAATATTTAAATAATTGTTTTTTTTGTTTTAGAAATTATATATAAATTTTTAACTCATTAATTAAGAAAACACCCTCTGTAGGTTAAAAATCACTAAAACTGCATGTTTCAAATTTTATCTTCTAAGATAATGATTAAATTATACATGAAAGTAAATTTAAACCACATAAATAATTATATTTAATCCATTATATTAACTTTAATCGAATTTTAATGATGCAATTTGGGAGAAGAAGAATTTCAATACCACCATTATGAAACAATTTCAAAACAATCCTGATTACCGACACATGACATCAATAATATAAAATAACAAACTAATATAAATGTAGAGATGAATTATGAATTAACTTTATAAAAGGTTATGTAAAAGAAAATCGATTTAAATTATGTAATTAACATTTTTATATTTTTTTAGAGAGGATCTTATAGTTCATTCGACTAAGCAGGGATATAATGTAATTGTTTTTCATCTCAAATTCCTCTCTTTACGATATGTTTTTTATTATACACATAATTTATTTTAAGTGATATATATATTACAAAATTGAGATATTTTATAATGAAATACCCTTTATTCATGATATTTTTAGTTTAATTTAAATCTCTCCCTACTTCAAGGTTTTTTATTTTAAAGTCACTCATGTTGTAAGGTTTTTATTGAGAACCTCATTTTAAAATTAAGACCTCTAAAATATGATTCCCATATTGATAATTTTTATTGAATTTCATTCTAAGATGACCATAATTTTGTTATCCTATGTTTATGCCTATTGATATTTTTCTTCAATTTAAATTGTTTTAAATAGGAAATTTTATATTCTTTTAAACAAAAGTGGTTTTCAAAAATGTGTTTTATTAAAACGAATTTATTTTATGATAAACTCCTCATATTTTTTGATATGTCATTATATCTGTTTAAAAAATTGAAAAAAAAAATTAGACTTACTTGATCTTATTTTCCAATGTTATAAAGTAAAATCACATAATGATTTCCACAAGGTTCATTGTTTACAAAATATAATCTCTTTTTATGTTTTTATGTGAAATTATAATTTTGTTTTTTTACCATTTTATATGAAACTTGCTCTCAAAATTTTAATTCTTTCTTAAGGAAATTTTTTCTCCTAGTTTTATAAAAAATTCTTAGAAATTTCTATCAAAACTATCATTGTTATTTATTATTTCTTAAATGATTTTATTTCTAAAACTCTTAGAAATATTTTCCCATATAAGTTAACATCCCTTGTTATATATTATTCTTGATCAAGGATATTAATTAGATGCCAAAAACTACCTTATTTATCTGGATGGATTATCCATCGATATCTTCTCTCAAAGGAATTATTGATCAATAACTTTTTCTTGTCTAATCATTTTTATGTATAACCATATTTTTTCATCCAATGTATTTCCATTGTGAATACCTAGTTTTTAATTCCATTGATTAAAGTGTGTTCACTAGATTCAATAAATCAATTTATTCGGGTGTTTTGTTGTCTTAAAAATATACCCTATATCTATAAGATGTAAATATTATGTGCTTGATTATATTTATTGAATGGTATTTTCATAGAATTCTATTTGATGTTTCTAAAGAAACTCATCTTCTTTTAATGGGTTCTTTATTATGTCTTTAAATAAAATTCGTTTTTTTTCTTGGGTTTTTTATGATGTGATAAATAATATTTTTTAATTATTACACATATGTATAGATGATGACAGGTGTGGTAATATATCGCCCTTCAAGGCGGTGGTAATTTTTATATATTTTGAGCTCAAAGAGGGTACTTGAGAGGTTATCCCAAGCCCAAAAGAGGATACACAGGAGGTTATCCCAAGGCCAAGAGAGGTTACATGGGAGGTTATCTAAAATCTAAAGTAGGTACATGGGTGGTTATCCCAAGCCTAACATGCAATGAATTTATTAGTGGGTATCCATGAAAGAAGATTTATATTATTATGATTAATCCAAATTTTATTCCACAATCTTATGAAATGATTTTATTCCAATGTTAAACCCTCATGGATCATGTTATTTTATTATTTTATGACTAGTGTATTATCAACAATAAATATTTATTTCATAAATCTTGATTATATGAATTATTGGGTATTAATTTAAAATTTTAAGTTGATGTTCTCATTCCTTTATTCTCATGACATGCTTTCATATGATCAGTAATCTTTATAACCCTTGTTTAACGTTACTAATCACATGAGATCACACTTTCTTATGTAACTTTTTCCCTAGGATAAAAATAGAGGTTTAATTTATGAATTATCTAATAAGTGTTCTAGTTGTGAATAACTAATATGGAGACGATGTAGATATTTTATATACTAATTTTTTATGTCTCTAAAATTCCAAAGCCACTAAACCTTTATGGATTGGGAATAGATCATAATGGTATATAATTAATACATATCTAAAATATTATAATATTTCTGTATGTAAATTTTGGGTCACTATGGTTGGTATCGAATCATGGTTTAGATAACTTTGGATATTATGATATTATCGATTAAGTATAATTAAGGAGTTAGAGTTGTTCTCAAAGATTGATAAGTTTTGGTTGATAATAATTACATATCTATTGAAAATATTTTTTTGTTTTTTGAGGTAATATTTAACATTCTAGGGATTTGGATAAGCTAACATTACTAAAAACCATAGGTATAAGTCTAAGCGATAATTTTTATTATCTTGTAACATATTGAAATTTTTATAAAGTATGTGTTGTTGGGTTTTTGTAGAAAATACATCCCTATATAGATACTATAAATAGGATGAATTATTTAGAACAGTTGTACCTAGGGGTGATGATCTTGAAGAGGGTGTGTTGGGTATTAACCCAATCGTGACCCATTGTACGACAAATAGTCCTAACTACACACCTGTCTTGACACTCCCATGGGGTATGCTTTGGTCAATACAATTCTCTTCATGAACAATTTTGAAGGATTTATTTTACAATTAATTTATGGGATTAGGTTTAAGTGAATGTGAGAAGACATCATAAAGTATCCTAGGTAAAACTAAGAGAGTTATAGGGTTAACCAAGTATGACATGATTAAAATAAAGGTATCATAGGTTGGAATTAAGGTGTAGTTAGAGAATAAATCTTAAGATTGAGCTTTCATATTCATATACACTTATTATTTTGGATATTATCATAACCAGTTTGGTTTTAGTATTTGGTTGAAAAATGATCATGAGGATGAATTTGAGAAAGGTATGTATCCAAAAACAACTATGACTTATAAATTAATAAGTGAGAATACATAAATGGTTTAGAATATTAGTATATTACTATTATGATATTAAATTTGAATTTCATAGTATTACATATGTTTGTGAGGTTGAATCCATAGTAAAAATTAATTTTTGATAATTCTAGTTATTTCCAATAATGAGTAATATTTATCAATGGTATTTTGGTATATTATAAATTTTATAAGGGTTATATTCTACTTTATATATTTTGAAAAAATATTAAACTGAATCAATAACCATGAAAATAATTTTATGACAAGTTATATTTTTGGGGATTACATTGAAGAACACATGATTGAGGTATGGATAACCCTTAAGAATAATAAATTAGATTTTGAGGTAATAAAGGATTGATTAATTTTGATAAAATAGATTTAGATAGTATTGATTGCCTTGAAATTTATTTTTGATTTGATGAACTAGTGATCCATTATATTTTTGGTGAATTTTAGATCATTTTTTGGATTATGAAATATATTGACTATTGTGTGACATTATGAACTATTGGTTTGTAAATTTGAGTGTCAAATATAACGTTAATTTTTTTAGGAATAAATGATATCCACGTAGTTTAATTTATCATATATTAAAAACATTTTGTCAAAGATATGTAATGTAGAAAATAAGATTAGGGTATATAAATACTAGGGTGAATGATTATATAAATGATCAATGTTGTTTGAGAAAAGATAAGTAACTTGGTATAACCTAATAAAATAATGTTGATGTTATATTAAATTTTTTCACCTGAATGATGTATATGTTAAAATTAATCTCACCTAATTTCATCAATGTGTAATAATTAAAATCATGAGGAAAAAAATAATTTAAGGGGTAGAATACAAAAAACCAAGATTTTTGATCATTTAATTTGATACTATCTTTGATGAATTATTTTGCACAGAACACCAAACCAATGAAACACCTAACTAAAATAAACCATGACATATTAAAATTAAGTAAAGGATGCAGTCATTAGTGAATAAAAATATAATAATAAATTTAAATAAATACATATTATTATTTGGATTTGATTAATATTTTTAAATAAACAATGCGTTTTGAAGAACAATTTAAAAAAGGTATTTAATTTTAACTAAATATATTAAATTGATCATAGTTAAAATTTTATCATAATATTAAATATTAACATTTATAAACTAATATATCAATATTCACTGATTTTTAAATCTATATGAAACAATATTAAAAACACTGGAAGTTGAAAATTTTCATAGTTTTAATAAAATAATTGCCTCTTAATATATGTTGTCTTAATTTAAAAGATAATTTATAAATTTTAGAATTTTAATTTTAAAAAAAAATCATCGTTATATTAACATTGTAATATTATCTTAATAATAATTTTAATGATTTATTATAAAATGATTTATTTTTAGGTAAATGACGTAAAATGTTATTTTTACAAATAACCTGATTTTTATTACATTATTAGTATATTATTTTGAATTTTAAATTCATGAATCATTTTTATAACACCAAATAGTTATTTTATAATTTTATTTATAATTTTAGAAAAATAGTTTTAATTTACAAACCCATATTTTACATTTTAGAACATAAGTTATATTTTTCTCAAAAATTGTTTTTAATACATTATAAATTAGTATTTTAAAATTAATTTTTATCAATTATAGAAATTATATAAAATAGAATTTATTTAAAATTTAGAATTAGTAGGTCCAAATTATGTAATAAGGGACATTTTTTTATTGAATCAAGGATAGCATACCATAGGTAAAAAAAAGTACCATGGTAAAATCTATAATTGTAAATGTAAACAAATAATACTAAAATATAGAAAAGAATGTTTGAAACATCTGTGAGAATTTTTTGTTGAGAACTAAACAACCTTATCACTTTAAATCTACATTATTTTTTAGTTTTTGAGCCACTTTCCTTAAAGGTGACTTCCTATTACAGAAAAATTTGATTAATTACAAAAATCACACTCCTTTTCACTTATAAAATGGGAACTCCAATCCTCGCTTACCCTTACTCCAAAAGCCCCGGTGTTTGTAAAAAACTCTAAAAAAACTCCCCAATAAAATCCTATACAAATTAATTAGCTTTATTTATTCTCAAAATACCATTCCTCAAATTTTTAATTCCCTTCGCAAAGGAGATAATACACAAAATGGGGTATAAGGTCATAACCTCTTTGTTTCTCCTATTTCTTTATGTTCTTTTATTCTTCGAAAATTTTCTTTTGAACTTATTAAAATTATAACATATGTATCATTATTATACTATTATTTTTTTTATAATTATAGTAAAATATTTAACCACCCTTCCATTTTCCATTAAGAAAAATGAAAATTTGAATTGTGTATTGTGCGTACTATCTCCTCCATGACGCAACATGTTTTGTTTTCTGTAACAAACATACAAGGATTTTCATAATATTTAAGTTATTATATAATTTTAATATTTATGAAATATTTTATATTATGAAATTTCAAACCATATTAGTACTTTTCCTCAGTTTATGGAAAATGAAATCGACATCCATACGTACGTGTAGACCACCACCTCCATGGAATGATCGATTGTTTTTTCATTTCATAACCACTATACTAGGATGGTTGTGAGAATGGTTTAAAAGGTTAACATTATGTTTATTTTTTGAATAATTTTATTTAAATACAAGTTGATTAATAGTATTAATGATATGAATGGTAAACAATCATTATAAAACTAACTCTCTTAAATAAGAGAACTAATAGGAAAACAATTTATTCATTCTGTGAAATTATTTCATATCCATTAATTTGTCTCCAAATTATTTATAATTACAATATATAACACAAATAAAAACTAATTTATATAATTATTCTACTGGTATAACCATATTTTGACTTAATCACCATATAATCATCCATTAATCATGATATGTTCATGTTCGGGTCTGTTTGAGCACCTACTTAAACAATAATATAAATTTATATCATGAATGATTATTAAAAATTAATTACTAATATAATATTATATAAATATTTAAATAATTATTATATTTATATTCTATAAAGTAAACATAAATATTTAACTTATTTATTAATAAAACACTCTTCGTAGGCTAAAATAACTGAAAATGTTCATTTTTCATTTTACCTTTATAGATAAAGACTAATGTCCTAATGAAAGGAAATAAAAAACATGTAAAATATTACAAGTAATACATTATAGAAACTATAATGAACTTTTAATGATTAAATTTGAGAGAAGAATTAATATCTACATCGTTATTACCAAAATAGTTCAAAATGATCAAGATTACCACCACCTGACATCAAAAATTGGTAATAACTAACAAATATAAATATAGAGAACTATTATAAATAAAGTTTATAAAAGTTTATTTTTTTAAAATGGTTATAAAATAGGTAATTAATATATTTATGATTATTATATAGGATGTTATAGTTCATTTGACTGAGCGGGGAAAAAGGTAAGGGTTTTTCATCTAAAATTTCTCTCTTTGAGACATGTTTTTTATTATAAAACTAATTTATTTTAAGTGGGTTATATAATAACTAATTGAGATTATTTATCATTAAATACCCTCTATTCATGATATTTTTAGTTCAATTTAAAGATATATCTCTTTTAATGGTTTTAATTTGAATGTCACTCAAGCCATAAGGTTTCTATTATGAGCCTTATTTTAAATTTGAGACCTCTCAAATATGATAAACCATCTTAAGAATTGGTATATACTTTAATTATAATTCAACCACTATTTAATTATTCTATAGTTATAATTAGTGACATTTTTCATCTCTTTAAATTCTTTTCAACTGCATGTTTTATAAATTTTTAATGTAATTTGGTTTTCAATAGAAGTGTTTTAAAAAAAGGGAATTCCTTTTATGCTAAACTATATATTTTTTTGGACATCCTTGTATCTATTTCAAGAATTGAAATAAGGTCATTTTAGATTAACTTGAACTTATTTTAAAAAAAAATTAAATTAAAATCACTTAATGTTTCCCACATTTGTTGTTTCTAAAAAAATAATCTCTTCTAACATTTTCATGTGAACGTATCTTTCTTCTTTTTTACCATTTTACATGAAACTTACTCTCTATGTTTTCATAATTTATAGAATAAATTATATTTCTCATAATTTTATAAAAAATATGTTTTAATATATTTTCTAAAAGATCAAGGGTATTTCTTATTTGAAAATTTAGTTTATTTCTAAAACTATCAATATAGTTTTTCATCTAAGTAAACATCCCTTGATATATCTTATTCTTGATCAAGGATATTCTTAAAATGATAAATTCTTCCTTCTTAATCTGGATGTCTTATGTATCAATATCCTCTATCGATGGAATGATTTATCTGTACCTTTTTCTTCTCTGATAATTTTTTATGTATAACTTTAATTTTTCTTTCAATGTATTTCCTCTATGAATACCATGTTCTAGATTCCTTTTATTGAAAGGTGTTCACCTAGATTCTATACATCGATTTGTTGGGTTGAATTATTGTCTTAAACATATACCCTATATCTATATAGTTTAAATTCAATAAACATTATTAACTTGATTGAATGGTTTTTACCAAAAAAGTTATTTGATGTCTTGAATGAAACCCATTTTCTTTCCATGTTTTATTTATGATGTCTTTAGGTGTAACCCATTTTATTTTCATGGGTTCTTTATGATGTGATAAATATTTTTTTCAGTGACATGCATTTGTATAGACGGTGTTGGGTGTGGTCCTATATCACCCAACAAGGCATCGATAGTGTTTACATCTTATGAGCTCAAAAGGATAAACAAGATGATTTATCTCAACCCAAAGGGTACACAGGAAGATGTATCCCATGACAAAGGGTACATCAGAGGATTTATCCCGAGCCAAAGGGTACATGAATGGATTTATCCTAAACTAAATGGTACACTGTAGAATTTATCCCAAGATAAAGGTACAGAGGAAGTTTTATCCCAAGCCCAAGGGTACACAAGGGGATTACCCCAAACCCAATATGGTACATAAGTTGTTATCCCAAGACTACTATGTGATTAATGCATTTATTGGTTTCCTGGAAATATGGTTTCTGTGCTTATTTTTGTTCCGAATTTGAAATAGGTTTCATAGTTTAATGATTATATTCATGACTATGTTATGCTCACATGGATCGTGTTTATTAACTTGCCCTTTTGATTCATGTATTATTTAATGTCAAGTTGTACACCATCATTTTGACATAATATTTTTTGGGTGTGATTTTCTTATATATCTTTATTAAATCAATATTCTTATATTATTCCCACTTATTGCCTTTGATTGTTATCACTTATGTTTATAATTACTGATTATCAGAGATCACTATGAGAAAAATGACATTTTGCGACGGGGACACCAATCAGTTGCAAATACACGGCGGCGGTAAATATAATTTAGCATCGGGAGACACCCCCCATCACAAATAACTCACAGCGATAAATACTATTTGCGACTGGATATAGCCCCATCGCAAATAGTGTGTCGGCAGATCACTATTTTCTACGGGACTCATCACAAATACCCTTTTAACCGCTAACAGTAATTAAAGCAGCCGATGGTATTTGCGAGGGGTCCCGTCACAAATAGTCTCGTCGCAAATAATCTAACCTATATATACCCCCCCATCCATTTTTTCATTCTTCCTCTCTATTCTCACTTTCTCTCTCTCTTTAGACTCTAATTTTAGAGTTAAACTTTTTTCTGAGTTAAATTTTTTACCAACATATTTTGAAGTCATCTACACCGATAAGAGATCAAGTTTAAAGGTATTTATGTTTTATTTAATTCAATATTAATTTCAGTTTTTATAGACAATTTAATTATTGTTAATTTGATGTAATTAAATTAGATTTAAATTGTTTTGTTATCAGTATTTATTTGTAGTAATAAATTGAAATTATTAGTGCTAATTATAAATAATTAGTGATAATTAGGAATTATTAACGATAATTAGAAATGAATATAAATAATTAGCAGTAATTTGTATTTTGTAGCTGTAATTAGCAGTAATTAATGGTAATTAATGCTAATTAGTAATAATAATCGATAATTAGTAATAATTAGAAATAAATAGTAATAATTAGTAAAAAATAGTAGTAAATACTAATAATTAGTAATACTTATTAATAATTAGTAATAATTAGCAATAATTAGTAATAATTACTCATAAATAGTAATAATTACTAATAAATAGTAGAAATTAGTAAAAATTAGTAAAAAATAGTAACAAATACTAGTAATTGGTAACAAATACTAATAATTCGTAACAAATAGTAATAATTAGTAATAATTACTAATAAATAGTAATAAATACTAAAAATTAGTAACAATTAGAAATAATTAGTAATAATTAGTAATAATTAGTAATAATTAGTAATAATAAGTAATAATTAGCAATAATTAGTAATAATTAGCAGAAATTAATAATAATTAACAATAATTAGAAATAACTAGCTATAATTACCAATAAATAGCATTAAATAGTAATAATTAGTAATAATTAGTGGTAATTAGTAATAATTAGGTATAAATAGTAATAATTAGTAAAAAATAGAAATAAAAAATAATAATTACTAATAATTACTAATAATTTGTAAAAATTAGTAAAAATAGTAACAAATACTAATAATTAGTAACAAATAGTAATAAATACTAATAATCACTAATAATTAGTAACAATTAAAAATAATAAGTAATAATTAGTAATAAATAACAATAATTAGAAATAATTAGCCATAATTCGTTATAATTAGCAATAATTAGCAATAATTGACAATAATTTGTAATAATTAGCAATAATTAGAAATAATTAGCAATAATTAGCAATAAATAGTAATAATTAGCAATAATTAGCAATAATTAGAAATACCTAGCAATAATTAGTAATAATTATTAATAATTAGTAATAATTAGCAACAAATAGTAATAATTAGTAGAAAGTGCTAATAATTAGTAAATAATCAGTAATAATTAGCAATCATTAGTAATAATCAGAAATAATTAGCTATAATTGGCAATAATTAGCAATAATTAACAATAATTAGTAATAATTAATAACAATTAGCAATAATTAGCCAGAAATAATAATAATCAGTAATAATTACTAATAATTAACAAAAGATACAAATAATTAGTAAAAAATACTAATAATTAGTAAATAATTAGAAATAATTAGAAATAATCAGTAAATAATTTGAAATAATTAGCAATAATTATAAATAATTAGCAATAATTTGCAATAATTAGCAATAATTAGCAATAATTAGTAATAATTAGAAATAATTAGTAATAATTAAAAATAATTAGTAATAATTTGAAATAATTAGTAATAATTAGGAATAATTAATAATAATTAGTAATAATTAGTAATAATTAGAAATTATTAGTAAAAATTAGTAAAAAATACAAATAAATAGTAATAAATACTAATAAGTAGTAATAAATGCTAGTAAACAGTAATAATTTGCAATAATTACTAATAAATATAAATAATTATCAATAATTAGAAATAATTAGTAATAATTAGTAACAAATTGAAAGAATTAGTACTAAATTGAAATAATTAGTAATAAATAGGGATAATTGTAATAAATTGTAAGAACTTGTCACAACTTCCAATGGATTGGAGGCACTCCTTTTGCTCAATGACTCTTCTCCTCTCAACTCTCACCGACTAAAAACATTATGAAAAATGTGGTCAAACTTATGCATATCTAATCTCTTATATATGAGATTGGATATGCATTCATAGGACCACATTTTCCAGATTATGTTTTCAGGTGAAGACAGTTTCAAGAAGATGATTCGTCAATAAAAAGGGGGGTTTTTTCTAATGGATCATTTACTTGTATCTCTATCACACTAAAATCACAATGAATAATCTGATTAGAGGTACACTTATGCATTCTCGTATGCATTGGAATGGATATGCGTACCTCCGAGTAGATTCTTCATTGTGATTTCAGTATGAGAAAGTTTCAAGTAAATGAATAGTCAGACAAAAGAGCAATCTCCAATCCACTGGAAATTGTGTCACCTGTAATTAATGGTAATTAGTAAGAAGTAGCAGAAATACATTATCTTCTCTTTTTTGGATAGTGTTTTTCTTGTATCAAATTATTCAAAAACATTAATGATTTTATATTTTTTAGAAAAATATGGAACAAGGAAGTCGACAATAGTTGTTATTAGATGATCTTGCATGGATAAATAAATGCATACATCTAAATGGTTCTAGTTTAAATCTTGTATATATTGAGGGTGTTGAATCTTTCATATCATTTTCATCATAAAAACTAGAATTTGTTTCAGAACGGACAATTAAGTGTCTTTGTAAAAAATGTTCTGTGAGAACATCTGAGACATTTGAAAGTGTTGGGAGACATCTCTTATGTTTTGGTTTTCAACCAGATTATGTTTTTTGGTATCAACATGGTGAATGCAGTTTCAGAGAAGATACTAATAATTTGATTCCAGATCCATCATTATTTTAAAATTTATTACATTATGTTACAGGTCTTTCTATTCAACAAACCAAAACATGTGATGATATTGACTTAACTCCTAAGTTAGAACTATTAGAATTTTATGAGTTGTTGAGGTCTTTTGAGGATGCGTTATATCCTGGTTGCAAGATAATAAAATTAGAAGTGGTTGAAAATTTTATAGCTATTAAATCAGATAATGGAATGTCAAACAACACTTTTGATCGGATATTTTCTTTGGTTAAAACATGGTTCCTAAACGAAATGTATTTCCTATAAATTACTCTTAGAGAAAGAGGCTGGTTCATAATCTAGAACTTAGTTATCATAAGATTCATGCATGTTCAAATGATTCCATCTTATATTCTGGTGAAAATGATTCACTAGATTGTTTTCCCACATGTGGACAATAGAGATATAAACAAGCTCTATAAGGGAGGTATGGATCGATTCCTGTAAAATAGTTGAGATATTTCCCACTTAAACCCATGTTGCAGCGTTTTTTTATATCTCAGAAGCTAGAGATAGTGATGTCATGGCACAAAACCAAGATTTAAACTGGTAAATGCTTTAATCATCCATATGATGGTGATTCATGGAAACATTTTGATAAAGTGAATCTATCTTTTTCTTTAGAATAGAGGAACATGTGATTGGTCATTCTACTGAAGGTTTTTGCTCCTTTTGTTCTTATGATAGTCAGTATTCAAGTTGGCCTGTCTTTATAACTCCATAAAATTTTCCTCCATGGATGTTGATGAAGGAGCATTATATCTTTTTGAGATTATTAATCCCAAGACATCCAAAAAATAATATTTATGTTTATTTGAATCCATTTATTGATGAGTAAAATTCATTGTGGAGAAATGGTGTTAGTACATTTAGTACACATAGAGATCATCTGGTAAGTAATTTTTTTTTAAAATTTTATATAGCTATAATTATAAATAGTTTATTTTATATTCATATAGGCAGTCGAGCATCCCGATATTATGGAGTACGACATTTATTGGAGGATATATAGTGATCCAACCACTGGACGGATTAGAGGTGATTGACAGTGTCAGATTGTGGTCAGTATTATTTTTTCAGTTTTAAAATTAACTGCATATAATATTTCCACTATTTTAATTTCAAATTAGAGCTGAAGGATTCATTTGAGGTCATGACCTCTCAGACACAGGCTAAGAGTCAGGACGAGATGGATGATCAGAATGGTGCCCACCATTTCGATAGGGCAACATGGTTGTAGACGGCCCAGTATACCTTTGAGAAGGGCCTACAAGTTGGTATCTACTCTCGATTGGCACTTGGGAATTATTTTGGTACTGTTGTGATGTCGGCATCCAGATCGAGAGGAGATCGTGGAGAGGAATCATCTTTTGGCTCACAATATTAGGAGAAGTTGTGAGCTCAAAGTGAGCCTATAAGGAGTTTTTGTAAGAAGAAAGAGGAGATGTGGCAGTAATAGCTACATGAGGAGGAGCACCAATGATAGCCGCATGAGTACGAGGGGCAGATGGGTCCATGGCAGCAGCAGCAGCATGAGCGGATGGAGTACCTGTTGAGAGCTCAACTAGGGAAGGTTAAGATTCAGATAGTGATGAAGAGATGGCTCATATAGCGAGGAGATTCAAGAAATTCTATAGAAAGTAGAAATTTTTCAGAAAATCAAATTATAAGGGTAAGTATGTCCAACAAGGTAATTGGAAGAGAGACTGGAAGAAAGATGATAAAAATGATGAGATAGTCTGTTATAAATGTAAAAGGAAAGTACATGTTAAGGCTGACTGTCCAAAATTAAAGTTTAAGAAAAATATGATTATAAGGACAAAAAATATAAGAAAGCTACAAAGGAAACATAGAGTGCTTCGGAAGACAACTCAAGTGGATCTGATGCTTCGGATTCTGAAGAAAAGAATCATACCAACATGTGTTTCATGACTAAAACATCTGAGGTACATGTTTCCCCTATGCTAAATGATTACTATTCTGGGAATGAAAGTAATTCAAATAATGATGATAATATGTCTAAAGCTGAATTATTTGAATACTGTAATATGTTAGAAGATAATTGTAATGAGGTAAAATATAAGTACAAATCATTGAAGAAACAGTATGCCTTGACTAGTACTGTTAAATTTGATCTTAGTATAGAAAATGGAAAAATGATCAACTATTAAAGGAAAATACTGAACTTAAAATTTTCAAATGAGAAACATAGAAAAGACTTAGAGAAGTTCAAAAATGGAAAGAACACTCTAACTAAAATGCATAGAAATCAAGTTTCACCAATGTATACTACTAGTTTAGGATACCAACCTGGACAGAGACAGATTGTTAAGAATAAATTTATTCCAAGATCTAGAAAGTATGCTGCTAGTTCAATTTATGGAAACTTTTATGCTTCATCTAGCTATCCAAATTTTTATAGACTAAAAAAAGTTTACCTATCAAAATCATTTGAATGTGTTAATTATAGGAAACCCATTAGACAAATATGGGTTTCTAAAGTTTTACTTTCTAACCATTCTGGACCCAAGAAAATATGGGTTACAAAATTATCTTCTATCTAAATCTGTTTTGTAGGAAACTTGCTTGAAAAGTTTCAGTACGAAGATATGGTACTTGGAGAGTGGATGTTCAAGGCATATGATAAAATACTTCTCATGCTTTAATTGCTTAATAAAAGTTGATGGAGGACATGTCACATTTGGGGTTAACTCAAAAGAAAAAATCATCGGCTTTGGCCAGAGTTGTAACACTGATTCAATTTTAATTTCTAAAGTACAATTTTTTTATGGATTAAAATAAAACCTGCTAAGTATTTCTCAGTTGAGTGATGATGGTTTCAATGTAAAATTTGAAAATGATTCATGTAATGTTTTTAATTCTAAAATTTTTATGGTAATTACTGCATTAAGTAATGAAAATGTATATGTTGTATATTTGAATTCTTTAGCTAAAAAATTGTCACTTATTTAAATGCTTTTCATAAAGAATCTTGGTTGTGGCACAGAAGGCTAGGACACTGCAATGTGCACTCACTTAGCAAACTGACTAGGAAAGCTTTAGTTATAGACTTACCTAAACTAGAGTTCCCAGTAAACAAAGTGTGTAATCCTTGTCAATAGGGAAAATAACAAAAAGTTTCTTTCAAATCAAAGAAAGAAGTTACTATTTCTCAAACTCTTGATTTGGTTCCTATGGATTTGTTTATACCATAAAGAGTTTCAAGTCTAAATGGGAAGCACTATGTTCATGTTTTTTTAGATGATTTTTCTAGGTACACTTGGGTATACTTTCTTTCTCACAAAAGTGAATCTTGTTCTTATTTTATTAAATATTCCAAGTCTGTAGAAAACCTTAGTGGACTTAGGATCAAGACCTTGATAAGTGATCATGGTCGTGAGTTTGAAAATCAAGAGTTTAAATCATATTTCTCACATAATGGCTATATTCAAAAATTCTATTCACCAAGAACACCTCAACATAATAGTGTAGTAGAAAGAAGAAATAGGACTCTTCAGGAGATTTCTAGGACAATGATCAATGAATATGATTTTCCAATTTACTTTTGGGTTGAAGCTGTTAATACCACTTGTTACATTATCAATAGAGTATTGATTATACAAATTCTTAAAAATACCCCTTATGATCTTTGGAACAAGAGGAAGCCTAAGGTTGATTACTTTCGAGTTTTTGGTTACAAATATTTTATCCTTAACACTAAATATAATCTTGACAAATTTGCTTCCAAAAGTGATGAAGGAATTTTCCAAGGTTACTCAATATCAAGTAAAGACTATATAGTATTCAACAAAAGAACCAAATGTGTGGAAGAATATGTACACATCAAATTTTATGAAAATTATCCACATGAAACTAAGACCCCTCTTGAAAATCATGAAGAAGATATGTCCATTCTAAACCCTAATGACAAGAATAGTGAAACTGTTGTTAAGAAAACTAGTTCTGGAAATTTTCTAGAACCTATTTCTATAGAACCAAAACTTGTAAATGAAACTGGAATTTCTATCCCTACCTTCTCTAAACCAACTAGGACTCTTAAAAATCAACCTTTAGATGATATAGCTGGTGATTTAAATATAGGGACACAAACTAGAGCTTCTCTGAGAAACCATGTTGAACATCAAGCTTTTCCTTCACATCTTGAACCTAAAAACATCAATGATGCAATCAATGATGAATTTTGGGTGGTGTATATGCAAAAAAAATGAATCAATTTGAAAGAAACAAAGTTTGGAAGTTATTAGATAGACCTAAGAACACTTTGACCATAGGCACAAAATGGGTTTTTAGGAATAAATTTGATGAAGCCTGTAGCGTAGTTAGAAACAAGGCTTGACTAGTTGCACAAGGCTATAGTCAAAAAAAAGGAATTGACTATGAGGAGACCTTTGAACTAGTAGCCAGACTTGAAGCCATCAGAATCCTGGTTTCTTATGCTGCGCATTTTAATTTCAAACTATTTCAAATGGATGTTAAGAGTGTATTCTTAAATGGGTATATAGCTGATGATGTTTTTGTTGAAGAACCCCATGGAGTTACAAACCCCCATTTTCCAAATCATATTTTTAAACTACCAAAAGCATTATATGTTTTGAAGTAAGCTCCAAGAGAATGGTATGATATATTGAGTACTTTTCTTATTTCAAAAGGTTTTACAAAAGGAATAGTTGATCCTACCCTTTTTATAAAACGGATTTCTAATGATGTTTTAGTTGTTCAAATCTATGTAGATGACATTATTTTAGGATCTTCAAAGAATTATTTATGTGTTGATTTTTCTAAATTGATGCAAAATGAATTTGAAATGAGTTTCATGGGAGAAGTCAAATATTTTTTTTTTCAAGTTTTCCAAATTGAAGATAGTATTATTTTAAATCAGTGTAAATATACAAAGGATCTTCTAAAACATTTTGGATTGGATTCCACTAAAAGTAATGACACTCCCATGAGTACCACTTGTAAGTTGGATCTTGATGAAGATGGAAAATCTATTGATCAAACCACTTATAGAGGAATGATTAGAAGTTTACCTTAATTAACTACTAGTCATCCTGACATTATGTTTAGTGTGTGTATGTGTGATCGTTTTCATGAAAACCCTAAGTAATCTCATTTAAATGCTGTAAAATAAATTCAAATACCTCAAGAATACACCCAATCTAGGACTGTTTTATCCTAATGGAAAATAATTTGAAGTAGTTAGTTATTCTAATGCCGACTTTGGTGGTTGTAAGTTAGATATAAAAAGCACATCTAGAACATGTCACCTTTTAGGCAAGCCACTATTATCATGGTGTAGTAAGAAACAAAATTTTGTTGCATTATCCACTGTAGAAACTGAATACATAGCTACTAGTAGTAGTTGTGCACAAATTTTTTGGAACAAACACACATTACTAGATTATGGATATCGATTCAGACATGTACCTATAAATTGTGACAATAAAAGTGCTATTAACATCGCAAAAAAACTTTTTTCACATTCTAGGACAAAGCATATTGATGTAATATATCACTTTTTGAGAGATAATTATCAAAAAAGTGATATCACTTTGGAATTCATTGGTACTGAATATAAACATGCTGATATATTCACTAAACCATTAAATTCGGAGATAATATACTACATCATACATGAACTAGGCATGATAAATCTAAAATAGATATTGTACTTGTTTCTGTTTTAGGTCTTACTATTCGATATCTTACTGTGTTATACTTTACTGTTTCATGATTACGGTTTCTCAGTTACTGTCTCTCATGTTTATTGTCTCACCGTAAAGTTTTATGTTTACGATCTCACCATTTGTATTTCTTACTTACGGTCTGACGTTTTCTGTCTCACCATCATTCACATTGAATGTTTCACTCATGGTCTCACTATGAAACTCATTTATTGTCTCACTATAATGACCAATCACGGTCTCACCGTAAAAATTGTTTATGTTTTTTTTAAAATTTGTATCACGGTCATTATCCTTTTCACCTATTTTATTTTCCCGCGTTCTTATTTTGGAAACATTTGATATTCCTAAATGAAAAAACAAAGTATGCAGCACTCAATTCTTCACTAGAGGTTTCTTCTACCTACACTTTTTGAACCCTTCTTCATCCCTGCAACCCATCTCTTGCTCGAACCTTCACTGGATTCCAAGAATGAAACATCTGTCATCATTGACACCTGAGTAGAACAACTCGAAGAAGATAAAGATTGCACCTAAACTGAAACCCAAAGGACCTTTAAATCTGAATCTGGTAAACCGTATTGTTGTACCTAAGAAAGAGATTTTCCCCAAATGGTTTATGTCTAATACGTATCTCGTATTGAAAGTGTTAGAACAAAAAGGTTGGTTAGAATGGTTCTCAAAGGAGGATAGACCCATCTATCCTAGGTTAGTGGCTCATTTTTACCAATACGTACAGTTCTCATTTGATTCTGGTGAGAGTTATGTTCTGAGAAGTTGGGTCAATAGCCCGAGATGCTCATTCTCTTTGATGTTATAGGATGCATGCCTTAGGATACCTCATAAAGGAATCTGTGAGGATTATCAGAGAGGACCTCCACCTTCTACCAATTTATTTGAGTTAGAAGATGTCCTGAAAATCTTAACTGGAAATGTGACACAGAGAAGA
The DNA here is from genome assembly GCA_963277665.1 of Viscum album. Lineage (NCBI taxonomy): Eukaryota > Viridiplantae > Streptophyta > Magnoliopsida > Santalales > Viscaceae > Viscum > Viscum album. The sequence goes on from OY728126.1 coordinate 2,013,310,425, forward strand.
GCCATTACTTCTGAATTAGATGGAGAAACAAGGCTTCTTTTAAAGTTTGTACATAATTTTGTTAGTCCGAGAAGAGTTGATTTTGCTGTTTTAAAATATAAAGATGTGTTTCTGATTCACCTCATGAAAAATGGGTATAAGATCAACTTGTGCAATTATATCATACACCACATGTGTGAGTTGATCAAAGTCACATCCAAGTAAACTTCTCTAATCTACTCTCGGATAATCTCATCCATGCTTCTTTCCTAGGGTATGGTTGGACCTAATGAGGATGTAATTATGGATTGTGAGTACTCTCTCTCAAAAGACATTTTCAAAAGAATGAAGATAAACTGGAATCCTTAGAAAAATGAATGGGTGGAGGACATGACTACTATTCTTCATGTAGTTCTTAAAGAAGAAGTACCTACTCCTAAAGAAGCTGTTAATTTAAAAACTCAACCCGAAGCTGTAATAGAATCAATTGCTAAAGAATCTGAAAAGAATGCCATAGAAGAGCCTATAGTGGAAGAGCTACCTCTTTTACAAGAGGTCAATCTTGAGGAACTCCCTATAGAACAATCTTTTCCAGAAATCATCCATTCAACTGAAGAAAAGATGGAGCTAACCTTTCAGCTGGCAAGACAGGAAATGAGTGAGGAACCTAGAGCTGAGTTTGTGTAATTAGACCAAGATCCTAAGCCTCTCAGTCCGGAGAAGGAGGCATCAGTTGAGGGGGAGAAAATCCCATATCTTGATTCTGTTGAAGCCTCACATCCAACATAGTCAAGTCCTGTAGACACTCAGTATAAATTTCCTAGTTTCTATAATGTGAATTATTCTAAGCAGGTTACAGCATTGGGACTTGATATTTCCTCCCTATTTCAGTTAAAATCATTCTCCAATTTTGCACCTAAGAAGGAACTTTATCATGTACTAGTTCCTACTACTGAACCCTTATATGAACTGCCATCCTTTGTGAGTAAGGATGATCTGAATGAATTTGGTGCTACTCTCTTATCTGGGGTTGAGAAACTCATGAATACCCAACCTCATCTTGTGACAAATTTAAGTGAGAGATATTCCTCACTATTATTGGAGAAAATTATTTGGAAAATACAACCTAAGATGGTCCATGAAATTAAAGAAGTAATTTTTGAAAATAAGCTACTCAGTAATGATGTTAAGACTCTAAGAATTATGGTTGAAGACATGTAGAGAGAGCTGCATTCGAGATCTGAATCTATTGCTCCTCCTGTAGAACATGTTGCTCCTAAAATCTCACAAGTTGGTGTGTCTTAGATTCAACCTCATCTAGCATTCTTAGATGAAAAGATCTTTGAAAGGAACTAACAAATTGTGAAATAAATGAAAGAGATTGTTTCCAATCTTAATAAACTCACTGATGAGTATAAAAGGTGTCTTAAAAAGGTGTTTAATCAACTAAAATCTCTGACCACGGCTGTCAAAGTATCAGTCAATCATTAAAACCCCCCTTAGATAGTGATCTGATCAGAACTATAGTCAAATAAGAGCTTTAGAATGTACTCATTAGCTTCAATACAGATTCCTTATCTAAAGTGCTCAAGAAAAGTGATAGAGTTATTCACCTAGTACAAATCCACTCCAAAATTTCTAATGATACTCAGCAATATATTTCCAAGAAAGTGGATTTATACTTCAACAGAATCTTCTCCAATACTGATATGACAAAACATTTCATGTACCTTGCAGAAAATCTGTGGATTCCTCCTGTGAATCAAGATTTGAAGAACCAAGTCCAGAAGCTCACAGAGTTCACTCAATTATTGGACATGTTTATAGAGAACAAGGAAGATTTTGAGAAATTAGTTCAATATGGTGGAGAGATCATTACAGATTTCATCAAATTCCTGAGGCCCTATCTTCATGTCCAAAGTACAGTCATTGTTGCTCCAGCGGCTGCACCTCTCAGACCTGGGCTTCCTACCTTCTCTTCAGCCCTAGCCTCAACCACCATGTCTTTCGGATAAGCTCTAAGTCAGATCAGGCATGTGATTCTTGATCATCAACTGCCTAGATCTTCTATTGCTCTTTCCTTGGCTCCCTCAGTATTTAAAGGCATTTCTTTTCCCTCTTTTTCAACCACCTCTCTACCTTCTTCTACCTCAACCTCTTCCCCTATGGCTCCCTCTTCTACCACTGCTGCTAAAGGAAATCAGAAGGTCTTCCCATAAAGAAGAACATTGATTACTCTTTCTGATAGGGATGCTTTTGATTTTGTATTTCTTTTTTTTTTGTACTGTCACTTATTTGCTATTAATAGACTATGCACTCTTTGACTTCTCTTATTCCATATTTTTTATAATCCCAAAAGGGGGAGAAGTTTCTATATATTATCCATTTTTCTCTATAGTTGAATTTAATTATATAGTTGAATCCAATATACACTTTAACTTTACATGATCTATGATCATCAAAAAGGGGGATATTGTTGGACTCCTCGTGTATTAATCATGTTTTAATGATCACAAATATTATTTAATCATGTTTTAATGATCGAAAATCTTATTTAATCATGTTTTAATGATCACAAATATTATTCAACCTAGTTACCTCATATAAATTATATCCGATCATGTGTATTTATTTTTAATGTTTTCTCATTCTTTAAGAAGATCCATGAATGATCTTAACTGTTCTACATTCCATTTACCTACATTATATTATCTTTGATCTACTCTCATAATACCTTCCTTGGAAAATTCTTAAGTATAATCCTTTCTAGTATCATCATTATTTAAGTCTAAACACAGTTAATTTGAAAAGTCTAAGACACCATGAGTCTGCCACTGGCTATGTATTTCTAGCACCGGGAGGCCAAACACCATGAAGCCAGACACTGTGAAGCCATACATCATGAAGCTGACACCGTGAAGAAAGACGCCATGAAAAAGACACCATGAATCAAGACACTGTGAGAAAGACACCATGAACAAGACAACATGAACAAGACACCATGAACAAGGCACTGTGACCATGAGACACCGTGACCATGAGACATCATGACACTCAGAAACCCTGATCAATCTAGACACCGTGTGAAGGACACACAGTTTCCATGACTTACTGTGACACTTTTTCTTATACTATTTTGTCGTCTTTCAATTTAATTTCCAATGGTCATATTTTGTGCTTTTAATGCAACTTCTATTAATTAATGCGGGTTGTTTGCAAGTCAGGGAACCGTACCTCATACCTGTAAAAGGTAATCATTCCCATTGTCGGAGAAAAATAAAAATAAAAGGAATATCGAGCTGCTGCAAAGAAGATACATACATGGAGGCATATACATAAGTAAGAATAGAAGATACATAAGAGACACGTACAAGAATATACACACGTACATGAAGATAAGAACACATGAAGAACTCAAAGAACACTCATACACATCAAGAACACAAGTTCAAAGAAGAGGTTCAAGCGCTACAAGAAATACTCTCACATTCAAGATGAACACCTATGATGGAAGTGAAGAAACCAAACCTTGACACTCTGTTTTCCAAAAAACTTCCAGAGAAGGACTCAAAGCTTTATCTGCTTCAATCCAAACGATTCCATAGTTGCATCGACGTCACACAAGAGCATTCTAAACTCATATTCATATTATTGCTATGTTGTGAGAATTTTTATTCCATTACAAGTAGTGATTGCTTCTGTCTGTTTGGACACACACTGACTCCTAAGATAAACTTAAGGATACTGAAATCCTCACACAAAAATATTTATAACTTTGTGTATCCCATGTAGAAATGTTGTAGGGGTCTGAGGACTTGGATAGGTTGTGGTTTGTTGTTGTTGTTTTCCCACGGAGAACTATGGTAGAGGTCTGAGGACCTGGACATTAAGAGTACTATTGTAAACCCCGATCTAGGGTGTGGATATATGCTTTATATAAATAATTTGAGAGGACTAAGTCTCAACATGATACTAAACCTCTTGGTCAAAGATGTTGTGCATCTTATTTCAGTTTAAACTATTTTCAATATTCTGCTGCTAATTAATTTAAAATTCAAATATTTTTTAAAGTAAATCTTATAGTTGAACTAGAAAGGGTTTGTAATTATTTTGAACCAATAAGTTAGTTTCAAAATATAACTTAATCTTCATATTAAGTTAACTGAGAAATAATCAATATTTGAGAATCTAATTGAACACATAAAATCTTTATAAATTCTCTATAGTTTAACTTGTTTTATGAACTGGGGGATTTCAATATAAATCTTTTAAATAGAAATTTTATAATAGGAAATCAATTCACCCCCCTCTTGAGTATCCACTCAGACCAACCCCAACTACAAAGACTAAGTATTTTCATACATGGATATTACATATTTTTAAATGAATATTCATTACATTGCATGAAAACATTCCTGAAGACCGCAATAGTTTAGAGCCTTGGGAAACTTGGAAAATAAAAATCTAATATGGTAAAAGATCTTAAAAATATCCTATAAATATCTTCCCCTATAGTAATACTACTTGAAATCTTTCTTCACAACCTGGGTAAAGGAAACAGAAGAAATGGTGAGCTCATATTCTCATTAAGGGTAAGAAATGGATATATATACCCATAATCATGAACATAATGGTATGATAACATGATCTTGGCATTATGAAAACATACCATTCATATCAAATATTATGTCAAACCACCTTTAATTAACATAATTTTTCATTACATTGTACAAACAGAGGATCTATTAATGATTAGATTCTTGAAAAAAAGGTACATAGTACATGAAAAGTTAAAAATTATTCTAATAAACTTAAAATTATTAATCATAGGTTCATCCCAAGTAAATTTATTACACCTCATTACCTGGTGACCAACATCAGAGGAAAGGGTGGGCATAACGCCAACTATGGGAAAGCATTGGAAATAGTTTACAAGTGATCATGGTAATTATCAATAATAATGTAAATATTATAATAAAGGAATGATAATGGGAAAAAATAAATATCATAGTGAAAATAACATGAATCGTAACATTAAAATGTGTCTACAACATTTAATTGAGTCATTCATAAGCATATCACAATGGTTTATCAAAGATTTGTCATAAAATTTACCATGGTTATTCACCAAGGTATCGTAAAATATGTAATCTATAGAGATTAAAATTTTTACCAAATTAATTGGAGAACTATCATGGTGAACCCTTCATATGTGTGAGCCACATATATAATAATAAAACATTTCACAAATAAATCATGGAGAATAAAAGTAACTTGTATCATATCAAAATCATGGAGTAAAAAAAATGCAAAAAGATAATATCTTTATGAAATTATTAACCCCATAAAAAGGAAGGCGGGTTTCATGTGTGTTAATACCATAATAAAATAAGTCATTTTTAAATATAGGTGAATACACCTTTAGAATAATGAGGTTTGGGTATTCACAAAATAATATAATATATTTCTTGGGAAAAATGAGGTAAATTTTAAGAAGAAAACTCGACAACATAACGGGGATGAAACATGGTTTTAGAAAACACTAAAAAGAGAAAGGAAAATGGTCTCAAATTAATAAAATAAATTTAATATAGTAAAGGTATATAACTAAATAGATAGACTAACAAAGTATAAAAATTTCAAAGACATACCACTTTAAAAGGAACTTGAAAGGAAAAGAGAATTCAAGATTTCTGTTACATTGAACAATAACTCCTAAAACATAAATATAGGGACTTTGGGTGGTTGAGGACACCATGGTAGGAATACTTGGGAGGCTAAAATATTTTATCATCATAGAGGATGAATTTTAAGTGATTTTAAATTAAAAATTTGGTGGTTATTTATAGAAAAAGAGGAGGATTTGTTCATTAATTTCATATGACACCTATGTAGTCTAAATGCTAAATCATGGGCTTTCCCATTGTATTTTCCATTATTATTATACATTTGGGACGCATATTATGATATTTTAATACAAAATAGTAAAAAATATTTTTATATTACTTATTTTGTCAAATAAAATTAATGTTTTTACAAAATAACATTTTTAAACATAAATTTTCCATTTTAAAATTTAGAAAGGGAATTATTTATTAGGAAATTGATTAAAATATATTAAAAATAGTATATATAAATAAAATATAATATATTAAGTCTTGGATTGGGGTTAATCCGTTATTTAATCATTATTAAATAATTATGATTTCATTAAACATACCAAAAAAACTCAAACTGTATTTTTAATATTCCTAAAAAATAAAGTATTTTAGAAAATAATCATAAATTCACCCTAACCTAATTTTGACATGATGATTTAAAAAATAATATTCATTTTATCATAATAATTATTTCAATATTATAAATGTATCTTTTAAACACAAAAATCATTATTTATTAAAAATAATAGCTCATAGAAAATGCATAGTGAAAAAGCCTAGTGAAATTTCAGACACATTAAAAAAATTATTTTATCATTTATATTTAAATAAGATTTTTCTATAATAATATTTAATTAAAATAAGTATTTTTAATAATATATTATTTTATTATAGTATTTATATATTTTCTAAAAAGTACAATTTGTGTCCAAAAAATAAATTTATCAAATTTCAACTAAATTTTGTTAAGGAAAATTATTCTTAAAACAGAATTAATGGAACAAAAATTTTAGTTATAAAATTTCATTAAAACTAATTAACTAGGGACTCAAAACATAACCTCTTATATCACCCGCATATAAACTAATGGTAAGGTGTGCGATGGTGATAGATTCTTAGGGCGACTCAAATAACTTCACCCAAGTGGTAATTTTCACTAAATTGAACTTCTATTATACATGATTTCATTCATGAATAACATATAGAAGCTTGGATTGGAATTAGTCAAGATCAAAGCCTAGTGACACTACCTCCTTCCCATTATTTGAAAAATGGGCTTTTTAGGGAATGACTCTACGGGGTTAAGGCCATTGTTTCTCCTTTATACATTAATTAACCATTATCGTTTCTATATATAAAAATTATTATAACGATAAAATTATTATTAAGATTATTTTCTATAATAGTCATATAATGTTTGAAACCTGATGGTCACATTTCAATTTATACTCACATAATTATTAAATAGATAGAGTTTTGTTGAGTATAATATAACACACATTTTTTGGGAATAATTATCATTCAAAAGGTTTGTGTCATTACATTCTTCCCCCTTATGAAATGTCATCCATAAATTCTCTTCACGTTCCCTCAGTTGAGAAAATGTGTAGTAACTTCTTCCTCATTGTTTCCTCTGGTTTCCATGTGGATTCTTCATATTTTGGGTTCTTCCACCACACTTTAATAATGGAGGTTGTCTTATAGAGTAGAACCGTTTCTCTACGGTCCAAGATCTTAATCGGTCACTCCTCATAAGAGAGGTCATGTTCCATTTGTACCACCACCAGATTCAGTACATGTGAATGGTCATGTATGTACTTCTTCAAGAGATATATGAGAAAAAATAATGAAGTTGAGCTAGGTTTAGTGGAATTTCAAGCCAATATTCCACTACTATTATACGATCAAAGATTTAAAAGGTGACAATTTATCTAGGGTTGATATTCCCATTCTTACCAAACTGCATGACTTTCTTCCAAGGTGAAATTAGAAGGAAGACTTTTTCACCAACATAAAACTTCAATTCCCTTCGATGGTTGTCAGTATAGATCTTCTTCTGAATCTAAGAAACCTTATGTGTTGTTGGATGGCATGAACCCCTTCTATTATCACTTGTACTAGATTAGGCCCAAGAATCATTCTCTCATTAGCTTCATCTGAAAAAAGTAGGAGTTATATATCACATACCAAATCGAGATTCATAGGGTGCCATTTGAATACTCAAATGGAAGTAGTCATTTAATGAGAACTCTTCTAATGGGAGGTTTTGATCTCATCTACCTTTAAATTACATTGAGCATGTTCTCAGCATGTTCTCAGTATATTCTTGAGTGGTTGAATATTACTTTCAGATTGCCCCTCAGTTTTGCAGTGATAGGTCATAATGAAATTCAATTAAGTGCTCATAACTTGTTGAAGATTTCTCCATAATTTTGATATTAACCTTGGATCACTATCAATTATGATAGAGAGTGTTACCCCATGCATCCTTACCACTTCCTTCACATATATAATGGAAATTTAGTCAAAAGAGAAATCTTCTCGAATAGTGATAAAATTGGAAATCATGGTGAGATGGTCCAATATAACACATATTTTATTATTTCATTTGGATGGTTTCAGAAGACCGGTGAAAATTTCCATAGTGATTTTGTCTCACTTCCAAGCTATAATTGGAAGTGGTTGTAATACCCATTTAGGAATATGTTGCTCTTCCTTCACTTTCTGACACACTCAGCACCATGTAGTGTTATTGGCAATCTTCTATTCATATTATACCATCAATAATGATCACAAAGGGACCTATACATTTTCATGCTTCTAGGATGTATAGAGTAAGTAGATTTATGAGCTTCATCCACCATCTCCTTATTTATTTCCCGAAAATACAGAGCACATTACTTTGTATGAAATTTTAGTACACCTTCTTAATCAATATTTAACTCAAGAAACTTCCCATTATTCACATCCTCTTAATTAAGTATCTTCCCTTTGAGAGTTATTGATCTTCTATATCAATGATGGTTTAGAAATCATTTGGTATAGATTTCATGATGTCCTTTCACTTATGATTCCCATGTCTAGTTTTACTATGTCTTGGTCAAAGGATATCTATGAATCCTTATCATTTCTAGAAAAATAGGGTCTTTTCTACTTAATACCTTAGTGACTTTGTCTTCTCTACCAGGATGATGATGAATTGAACAATCATAGTCATTAAGAAGTTCTAACCATCTTCTCAATCTATTATTCAATTAATTTTGTGCGAAAATATACTTCAATGTTTGGTGGTATTTGGATATATCACATTTATCCCCATAAATATAGTGAATTTATATCTTCATATCAAAAAAAATTGCAGCCATCTTCAGGTCATGTGTATAATAATTCTCATCATAAGGCTTTTGACTATCGATATGCATAAGAAATCACCTTGTCATTTTGCGTGAGGATGCACCCAATCCCGTTTAGATATGCATCACTAAAAATAATGAATATTTATCTAATAGATGGTAGACTTAACACGGGTGAAGTAACCAATATCTTCTTCAGCTCTTGGAAACTTTCTTCACACTCCTTTATCCAGATGAACTCAGCTCTTTTTCAAGTTAACTTTATTAGTGGATTAGAAAATCATGAAAAAATTTCACAAATCTCCAATAAAATCCTACTAATCCCAGGGAACAAAAAATCATAGTTACTATTATAAGATGAGGTCCCTCCTATATAACCTTTTTCTTTGAAGGATCAACTATTATTTCTTCATTGGTTACAATATTCCCCAAGAAAGAAACTTTTTGTAACCCAAATTAACAATTGATTAACTTTCCAAATAGTTTCTCCTTCCTCATACTTTTCAATACAACCATTATTTGATTCTCATTTTCCTCATGAAATTTTACATTATTTCATAATATCATCAATAAAAACTACAACAAAGTTATCAAGGTAGTCTTTAAATATTCTATTCTTCAAATACATAAAAATCGAAAGAGAATTAGTCAAGATTAAGGGAATAACAACAAACTCATAATTCCCATATCTTGATTGGAATGTGGCCTTTGGAATAGCTTCTTTCCTCACCCCCAATTGATGATAACCAAATCGAAGATCAATCTTGGTGAAAAATTGAGCCCCAAAAAGCTTGTCAAATAAATCATCAATTCTTGGAAGATGGTAATTTTTCTTTAATGTGATCACATTAAGTTCTCTATTATCAATGCATAGTCTTATTGATACATAATTGTTCTTAAAAAAGAGAAAATGTACTCCCTAATGAGACACACTTGGCTATATAAACCCCTTCTCCCAAATATCTTGGAGTTTTTTATTTAATTCTATAGCTCCACATTTTCTATTCTATATAGAGTTTTTGAAATTAGATCAGAACCAGGAATGATCTCAATGGAGAAATCTACCTCTCATTTTGAGGGAGGTCCAGGTAACTACTTAGGAAATTTTTCAATATATTCCTAAATGATGGGGACATTTTTTATTTGTTTAATTTCATTTTCTACTTCATCTTCACCGATCATTTCCATAAAGAAGGCTATGGGAGGTGTTTCTAGACAAAGATCAGGTCGATATATCTCTCCTTTGAAAACTAATATATGTTTTCTATTTATGAATAATAGGATTTCCATTCTTCTGCTATTGATCTTATCATTATACTTTGATATCTAGTATATCCCTGGTATAATGTAGAATTCCAGCATGGGAATGACTACTAAATTTGTGATGATATTATGCTCACCAAAGTAAATACTAGAGTTTCTATTGAGTTTTGATGATTTAATAATCCCTCTAGGATTTTTGACTAATAGTTTTACTTCAATAAGTTTATGGATCAATTTTATATTCTTTGAAAACTTGGAGGAAATAAAGGAATGCATAGAACTAGAATCAAACAAAGTACTTTATAGCTTTGACAGAACAACGATGAGTAAATTTCACCACATCATTTAGAGCTTCAACTTCCGCTATCGTGATAGCAAAAGAATAACCTTGCCCATGTGACCTATGTTGATTTTGATGGTGATTCCCCTCAACTATCTTTAGATTTTGATAGTGATTAGAGTAGTGCATAAGTTTTCCACACATGAAGCATTACACATCAGTTAGGCCATACACCATCTTTCATTTTACATTAGGGTTGATAATTTGAGGCTTCATCTCATTAAGATAGTTCTGAGAAATATAATCATCTCTTCCACACTTTTAACATTTCCTGATCTTGAGAAAACATCTCCCTGAATGATTCTTCAGACTTTTATTTCATGTGGGAAGTTTCACATGACTTTTTCATCTTCCTTGATCAAATATACTCCCTAATAATGGATTTATTGATCTCTTCTTTTCATTTGATCTATGGGACCATTGCATCTCTTTAAAATCTAGTTAAATTTCCATATCACTCATCACATTCTCCTCGTAGTTTTAATATTCTAGATTGGATAGATTATTCTATATATGGGGACTTAGTTCAGTGAATAATCTATCAAAATTTTCCTTAGGATCCATGAAAATGATAGAAGTGTAGTGATATAGCCTTGTAAACTTCAACTTTTATGTTCTCATAGATTCATTTTCCATTTTCTTCAGCTTTAGGAAGTCCTTCTCCATTTTTTTCCCATCGAACAAGGGAAATATTTTTTAAAAAGGAAACCTTGAACACTTCCCACTCCATAGATTCAATAACCCTTCTCGGATTTGTGTTTTTAATCAATTTTAACCATTTATCTGCTTCCCTTTCTATGTAGAACATAGCCAAGGTGACATTATCTTGTTCTGAACAAGGGAATACAAAAATGATACATTCTATAGAGCTTATCCACTTTTCAGCTATCAATGTGTCGGTAGATACACTGAAATAAGGTGTCTATTGACGTAAAGAGGACTCAACGGAAAGTTTTTTCATTCGAGGTGAATCCAGTCTCCCGGCTTTATTCATGTTATTAATCATAACTCGAGTTAGTTGACTCATCACTCTCCTAAATTATTTTATTATGACTTCCATTGGAAGACCATTAGTGCCTTGCCCGTTTGGCTCACCATTTACATTATTTATCCTATTTCACATAATTTTCTAAAATAAGAAAACCATAGTGAGAAACTTGTTTTATTTAATAATATTATAATTATAAAAAAAATTCATGTTTTAAAACATCATGCTTAAATATTTCATTCTTTAACAACAATTAAATTTTCTATAAATCATTCAATACGGTTCATAAAAATCTTGTGATTAACCAAACATATCCCCATGAGTTTCAATCTTGGTGGAATGTAAGTCCCATTATCGTGTACTGGGATACGTTGAGTTAGGCTCGACACACCTTTTCAGAGTTTTTACCTCAAGGTATATCTATTCTTGAAAAACATCGACTTTTTCATATATAGTCTGGGATTTCCTTTCTTAGAAAGAACTTACTTAATACTTCCCCAAAATAATAGGTTGTTTTCTAATTTTTAAACATTTCTCTAAGGTTGTTCAAAAATTTGTCAAATCCTAATTTACACTAATAAATAAACCATCCTTTTATATCAATTATGGAATGACACCTTTTATTTACATAACTTTTCATTGTGTTATACAAACAGAGGATCTTTTACAGATTAGTTTCTTAGAAAAAAGGTACATAATACAAGAAAACATAGAAATTATTCTAATCCACTGAAAAATATTCCTAGTAGGATAATACTAAGTACATTAAATGAAATTCATAATTTGGGGACATATACCAATAGAAAGGGTGAGAATATGGCCTAATAAGGGAAAGCAAGGGAAACAGTTTACATGTGATCATTAGAATTATAACTAAGAATATGAAGAATATTATAAAGGAATGAGGACAGAAAAAAAAAAGACATATCATAGTAAAAAAAACATGAATAATAACATGTAAATTTGGAAAAAAACATTTAATTGGGAAATTCATAAGCTGATCACCAAGGTTTATCACTGAGGATTCATAAAAATTACCAAGATTTTTAACTAAGGTATCGTAAAATATTCTATCTCTATAGATTATATTTTTTATCCAATGAATTGGAGAACTATCAGGTTTCACCCATCATATGTATAAATTAATTTTATCCACATGTATTAAAACAAAATATTTCATAAATAACACTTGGAGAATAAAAGGAACCAGTTTTATATAAAAATCTTGGCATTTTAAAAAGAATTCTTAAAGATAATAGGTTTATGTCATTATTAACCCACTAAAAATGAAGGAAGGTTTCATGTATTCTAATCCAAAAAAATTACCATTTTGAAATATAGGTGAATATCCATATAAAAGAATGATTTTTGGCTATTCAGAAATGAAAATAAGAAAATTTCTTGAGAAAAAGAGATAAATTCTCGGAAGAAAATATTGCAGCATAACGGGTATGAAACATAGTTTTAGAAAATAAAAAATGAGAGGGGGAAAGATTATAATTTTTTTAAAAGAATCTTAATAAAATAAACAGATAGAATAAAATGGAAAAAATAACATATTATTGAAAATTTAAAGTCACACCACATAAAAAAGGGAACATGAATGGAAAAGAGAAGTTGTGATTTCCCTTTCTTGGAAGGGAATAACAACAAACTCATAATTCCCATATCTTGATTGGAATGTGGCCTTTGGAATAGCTTCTTTCCTCACCCCCAATTGATGATAACCAAATCGAAGATCAATCTTGGTGAAAAATTGATCCCCAAAAAGCTTGTCAAATAAACCATCAATTCATGGAAGATGGTAATTTTTATTCAATGTGATCTCATTAAGTTCTCTATTATCAATGCATAGTCTTATTGATACATAATTGTTCTTAAAAAAGAGAAAATGTACTCCCTAATGAGACACACTTGGCTATATAAACCCCTTCTCCCAAATATCATGGAGTTTTTTATTTAATTCTCCAGCTCCACATTTTCTATTCTATATAGAGTTTTTGAAATTGGATCAGAACCAGGAATGATCTCAATGGATAAATCTACCTCTCGTTTTGAGGGAGGTCCAGGTAACTACTTAGGAAATGTTTCAATATATTCCTAAATGATGGGGACATTTTTATTTGTTTAATTTCATTTTCTACTTCATCTTCACCGATCATTTCCATAAAGAAGGCTATGGGAGGTGTTTCTAGACAAAGATCAGGTCGATATATCTCTCCTTTGAAAACTAATATATGTTTTCTATTTAGGAATAATAGGATTTCCATTCTTCTGCTATTGATCTTATCATTATACTTTGATATCTAGTATATCCCTGGTATAATGTCGAATTCCAGCATGGGAATGACTACTAAATTTGTGATGATATTATGCTCACCAAAGTAAATAATAGAGTTTCTACTGAGTTTTGATGATTTAATAATCCCTCTAGGATTGTTGACTAATAGTTTTACTTCAATAAGTTTATGGATCAATTTTATATTCTTTGAAAACTTGGAGGAAATAAAGGAATGCATAGAACCAGAATCAAACAAAGTACTTTATAGCTTTGACAGAACAACGATGAGTAAATTTCACCACATAATTTAGAGCTTCAACTTCCGCTATCGTGATAGCAAAAGAATAACCTTGCCCATGTGACCTATGTTGATTTTGATGGTGATTCCCCTCAACTATCTTTGGATTTTGATAGTGATTAGAGAAGTGCATATGTTTTCCACACATGAAGCATTACACATCAGTTAGGCCATACACCATCTTTTATTTTACATTAGGGTTAATATTTTGAGGCTTCATCTCATTAAGATAGTTCTGAGAAATATAATCATCTCTTCCACACTTTTAACATTTCCTGATCTTGATAAAACATCTCCCTGAATGATTCTTCAGACTTTTATTTCATGTGGGAAGTTTCACATGACTTTTTCATCTTCCTTGATCAAATATACTCCCTAATAATGGATTTATTGATCTCTTCTTTTCATTTGATCTATGGGACCATTGAATCTCTTTAAAATCTAGTTAAATTTCCATATCACTCATCACATTCTCCTCGTAGTTTTAATATTCTAGATTGGATAGATTATTCTATATATGGGGACTTATTCCAGTGAATAATCTATCAAAATTTTCCTTAGGATCCATGAAAATGATAGAAGTGTAGTGATATAGCCTTGTAAACTTCAACTTGTATGTTCTCATAGATTCATTTTCCATTTTCCTCAGCTTTAGGAATTCCTTCTCCATTTTTTTCCCATCGAACAAGGGAAATATTTTTTAAAAAGGAAGCCTTGAACACTTCCCACTCCATAGATTTAATAACCCTTCTCGGATTTGTGTTTTTAATCAATTTTAACCATTTATCTGCTTCCCTTTCTATGTAGAACATAGCCAAAGTGACATTATCTTGTTCCAAACAAGGGAATACAAAAATGATACATTCTATAGAGCTTATCCACTTTTCAGCTATCAATGTGTCGGTAGATACACTGAAATAAGGTGTCCATTGACGTAAAGGGGACTCAACAGAAAGTTGTTTCATTCGAGGTGAATCCAGTCTCCCGGCTTTATTCATGTTATTGATCATAACTTGAGTTAGTTGACTCATCACTCTCCTAAATTATTCTATTATGACTTCCATTGGAAGACCATCAGTGCCTTGTCCGTTTGTCTCACCATTTACATTATTTATCCTATTTCACATAATTTTCTAAAATAAGAAAACCATAGTGAGAAACTTGTTTCATTTAATAATATTATAATTATAAAAAAAATTCATGTTTTAAAACATCATGCTTAAATATTTCATTCTTTAACAACCATTAAATTTTCTATAAATCATTCAATACGGTTCATAAAAATCTTGTGATTAACCAAACATATCCCCCATGAGTTTCAATCTTGGTGGAATGTAAGTCCCATTATCGTGTACTGGGATACATTGAGTTAGGCCCGACACACCTTTTCAGAGTTTTTACCTCAAGGTATATCTATTCTTGAAAAACATCGACTTTTTCATATATAGTCTGGGATTTCCTTTCTTAGAAAGAACTTACTTAATACTTCCCCAAAATAATAGGTTGTTTTCTAATTTTTAAACATTTCTCTAAGGTTGTTCATAAATTTGTCAAATCCTAATTTACACTAATAAATAAACCATCCTTTAATATCAATTATGGAATGACACCTTTTATTTACATAACTTTTCATTGTGTTATACAAATAGAGGATCTTTTACAGATTAGTTTCTTAGAAAAAAGGTACATAATACAAGAAAACATAGAAATTATTCTAATCCACTGAAAAATATTCCTAGTAGGATAATACTAAGTACATTAACTGAAAGTCATAATTTGGGGATATATACCAATAGAAAGGGTGAGAATAAGGCATAATAAGGGAAAGCAAGGGAAACAGTTTACATGTGATCATTAGAATTATAACTAAGAATATGAAGAATATTATAAAGGAATGAGGACAGAAAAAAAGACATATCATAGTAAAAAGAACATGAATAATAACATGTAAATTTGGAAAAAAAACATTTAATTGGGAAATTCATAAGCTGATCACCAAGGTTTATCACTGAGGATTCATAAAAATTACCAAGATTTTTAACTAAGGTATCGTAAAATATTCTATCTCTATAGATTATATTTTTTATCCAATGAATTGGAGAACTATCAGGTTTCACCCATCATATGTATAAATTAATTTTATCCACATGTATTAAAACAAAATATTTCATAAATAACACTTGGAGAATAAAAGGAACCAGTTTTATATAAAAATCTTGGCATTTTAAAAAAAATGCTTAAATATAATAGGTTTATGTCATTATTAACCCACTAAAAATTAAGGAAGGTTTCATGTATTCTAATATAAAAAAATTACCATTTTGAAATATAGATGAATAACCATATAAAAGAATGATTTTTGGCTATTCGGAAAAGAAAATAAGATAATTTCTTGAGAAAAAGAGATAAATTCTCGGAAGAAAATATTGCAGCATAACGGGTATGAAACATAGTTTTAGAAAATAATAAAAATAGAGGGGGAAAGTTTATAATTTTTTTAAAAGAATCTTAATAAAATAAACAGATAGAATAAAATGGAAAAAATAACATATTATTGAAAATTTAAAGTCACACCACATAAAAAAGGGAACATGAATGGAAAAGAGAAGTTGTGATTTCCCTTTCTTGGAAGAGTAAGTACTAAAACAAAAATATTGAGAACTTTGGTGCTTGAGGATGCCTTGGGAGGACTACTTGGGAGGTAAAACTATTAGAGCTTCATGTAATATGAATTGAAAGTGAAATTAAATGAGATAATGAGTTGGTATTTATAGCAAAAGTGGAGGATTTGTTTTTTAATTTCCTAGGACACTTGAGTAGTGGTAAATGAAAAACCATGGGCTTGACCATGGTATTTTCCCATGGTATTAGACACATGGGACACCAATAATGATATTTTAATCCACAATATGTGACCATAATTTTATATTACTTATTATGGAAAATAAAATTAATGTTTTCAAAAAATAACATTTTTAATGTTAAAGTTTCCATTTTTAAATTGGGAATGTAATTTAAATACACAAAAATTTATTAAAATGTATTAAAATAAATGATATAAATAAAATGAAATATATTAAGTCTTTGATTGTGTTTAATTATATATTACATCATTATGAAAAAATTATGATGTCATTAAACATACTGAAAAACTAAAACTGTATTATTACTATTCATAAATAAATAAAGTATTTTAAAAATTACCATAGATTCATCCTAACATAATTCTGACATAATGATTTAAAAAATTATATTTATTTTATTGTAATAATTATCTAAATATGATAAATTTAACTAATAAATATAAAAAAAATTATTTATCAAAAATAATAGTGGATAAAAAATGCATTGTGAAATTGCATAGTAAAATTTCTGACACTTGAGAAAAATAAAATTATTTTATATTTTATATTTATATAGGAGTATTTTAACCATGATATTTTATTAAAATAATTATTACTCATAATATATTAGTTTATTATATTACCATTAACTTTGATGAAAAGTAAAATTTCTTTCTGAAAAATCAATTTATCAAATTCCTACTCAATTTTATTAAGAAAAACTGCAATTAAAACAAAATTGATGGGACACCAATTTTATTTATACAATTTCATCTCACTTTTAATATATATGTCCTTTAAACATAACCCCTTATAATACCCACATAAGACCTAATGTTTAGGTGTACTGTGTTGATAGATTCTTGGGGTGGCTCCGATAACATCGCCCATGTGGTAATTTTCACAAACTTGAACTTATCTCATATGTAATTTTATCCATGATTAACATATTGAAGCTTGGATTTGTATTGTTCAAGAGATAAGACCATTTATTCTACCTACTTCCCAAGCTCCAAAAAATGGGCTTCATATGACCCAACTCTAATGGTTTAGTCTATCGTTTCCCTTTTCAACATTTATTAACCATTATCATTTCTATTTATAACACTAATTATAATATTCAAAATATTATTAATAGTATTGTTTAAAATTGTCATATTGACTAATGGTCATATAATTGTAGAAAATAGATGTTCATATTTAAATTTATACTCACATAATTGTTAAATATATTTAGTTTTGTTGAGTACAATATAACATGCATTTTAAGGAAAAATTATCATTCAAAAAGTTTTGGTCATTATAAATTTCATATACATGATAAATATCATAAATAATGGAATTTAATAAGACATTAATAATTATTCAATCAATATCATAATCCATGAAACCATAACATAAGAATAAGACAATAAAATTATGGCAGATGTATAAACTTGTAAAATCATTCCCTGTAAGTCAATCTGCATTGCCAAAGAAAAACATGGCACTTCATGGGTACTATACCTACTAGTAAGGAAACACCACCATACACAATCATAGTTATTTCCTTTTAATTTATTAGTAACCCTCATCATCCCATAGTTTATAGGGTTTCTCCATCTTTCCATAGTGTATCGGGTTTCCCCATCTTTCATAGTGGATCAAGCATGTCGAATTGTTCCCATAATTATCTCATTAGATATAAATATTTACCGAATGAATTTTACGGAGATATATGTCCAACCCATCACATAAATTAAACCATATATATGTGTGCAACAGTAACATATATCATTAATCATATAAAAACCTATAAAAAGAAATAAGTTTAATAAATATTTCACCGTAACATAACCCACATAAGAAATGGATTTCATAAATATAAACATAAACAAACCATAAAATACTAAGGATAAATTACTTTGAATAATATCCCCAATAAATCATAAGTAACATAAAATAATATGATCTTAGATATAAAATAATTTTTAATGAAATCTTGAAATAATTCTTGAGGAAGATATCCTTTCCATTTTTGAAATGAAACACTTTTCAAATCATAACATATTTTGAAAAAATTGTTCTTTGAAATTAACCTTTCAAAAATATAAAGGAATATTTTAAAACTGTTGTAAAACTATATTAAATCGGGTTCCCTGAAAAATACTAAATAAAATTTTCAAAAAACCTTTAAAAAATTAGAAACCATTATTTTGAAGGAAGACTATAACACCCCATGTTTTGATGGATCTTTTTTTTCGAATAAAATAAACTGTCATTTATGTCTTAAAATGCACAGAGTAAAAAATTCCATTCACATGACAATGACTAGACGTATGTTACATGGAAAATATAAATGTTTTACGTTACACACAACACCAACTTGGTGTATGTTACAAAAATTAATAACGGTCCTAATAAAAATCATTTTATTGTCATAATTATTTCAATGATATAATTATAACATAGCCTTTAAACAAAGTTATATGAAAATTAATAACTACTTTTAAAATATTTTTTATAAATATATATATATATATATATATATATATTGAGAGAAAAAGATATAATTTTTGGTAAAGTCCTTATATTTTTAAAAATGATATTTTCTCAAATGAACTCCTTTTAATGTCCTTCTATGAAAAATAATAAAATTAATTTTGGAAACATTTATAAATTTAATTTTATAAAATAAAATTTATTTTCGAATTTAGAATCTCAAAATTATATTAGGCATAATTTTTTGGATTTTTCTGAGAAACTTCATTTTTGGAGGAAAATTTAAAAATAATAGTTTTCAATTCAAAATAGCCTTTTAGTATAATTTATTTATAAGGATAAATTATATTTTAAATTATTTTAAAAGTTCAATAATATACTATTTTTATCAATTAATCCAATTGAGTTCATTGTAATCAATTTCACATTGAAATTGGGTATAAAAACTTATCAAACATTTGGACATTTCTACCTTAAAAACCTGCAGTGTCGTCACATCAATGGAATTATTTTTAAATTAATTTCAACCACTTATATTATTTTAATTTTAATAAATGGATTAAAAATTTTTAGTTATAATAATTTATGATAATTTCTACTTAGTTTTTGAAAAAACAATATTAGTCAAAGTGGTTAAAATAAATTACACCGATTGAGAGAAAAATTAGGTTAACAAAGTACTGAACTTTAAATTTATGACCCAAAATTACCTAAAAACTTATCAAAAATAAAATTTATGTCCATTAATATAAAATTAAACTTAAATTATCTATTTTGGATGGTTTTTATGAAAACACATGGGTACACCTAACTTGTTTTCAAAATGTCGAGTGTGTCATTTCCCTTCACTATAGAAGGCCCAAACCTCTCCCTCTTCTTTACACCTCTCAAAAGACTTATATTCGGCCAATATATGACCAATACACTTTACAACATCCATAAATTACAATTATAATCATGCACTTTGTATGTAATCATACCACTAAATCATTTGGGATGAAACCAAAAGGAGTTTCCGGATTGAGAGGTAACGTCTTCTCTCAAGCTCCTTTATTTTATTTTATTTCAAAACCCCCACCATTATATTTACTCCATAATTGTATAAAAAACCTATATATTAAATAAAATAGGATTTTTTTTATTCTAATGGGTCGACCTATACTCACACAGTCCTCCATCAAATGGGTAACAAACATAATGTTTATGTGTATGGTGTACTACCACCTCACAAAACGGTAATTGTTCTTTTTTTCTAACTACCTCTCATGGTGAAAGTTATGATAGAAAATATTTTTATATAAGTAAAATATTGTATTTATTATGTATTTTAGCTTATTTAATACTTTTACAACATATATCATTATACTTTTCATTTGGTGTAAATACGAGAATTTTATTTGAGGAAGTGTGGATAACTGCCCCTCCATGTGATGTTATTCATTCACACACTACATGGAATGTATTATGGATTGTTTTAGTGAAATTATATGATATATATGATGTAATAATTATATTTTTATAATATATATATAAATATACATATTTTATTTACCTTCATTCTTTCAATGTGATAATAAAAATGAAAAAAGCGTTCATGTGTACGTGCGGCTTACTATCTCAATGAACAGTGTATTCAATTAAATACTTATATATTCTATATATTATTATAATAAAAATATACTGAATATAAATTATATTTATATAATTATTTACATTCTTTAAATTGTGATATGATTATAAAGACCAATTATATAACAAATTAATACACATGCGAAGAACAAAGCGAATATTACCTGAAGTGAAATCTCAACATAGGATTGTTTACAACTGGGTAATATAATGTCATAATAAAACCATATACGGTATCATATATAATAATATGGTTCTTTATAATATTTATAATAAATTTGTATTTATTATACCATTGTTTTGAACTATTATGATGAGATTCAAGACACCAGGTAAGTGGGTTTTATCACACTTTTTATTTCTGTCTGATACCGTCTTTATTCACCACTCTGTACTTTTGTGTGGTTTGTATAATAAATATGGTTTTATTAAATTGATCTCATACTTAAATTTATGTTTATCTATATATCCATTATATAATCTTTATTTTATAGTGTTAGTGATTCAAAATCTACCAAATCAGTAAGGTATTTTTGTATCAATTTTCCTTCTTTGAGACAAATGTTTTATTATACACCTACATTAATTTTTGATGTGTATATACTTCCATTTGATAGTTTATATCTTGAATCAAATTCATTTCTTGATATTTAAATCGTCATTTAATTTTATTTTCTTACATGAGAGTATGATCCCAAGTTACCATGTGGTAAGAGTTTATTGAAACAATCTCATCATTGATCAAGATTGTTTAGGATTATATTTACTTTATTGAAATCTTATGATTAATATCTCAAGAAAACACATGAATTTTATTTCCATCTAGATAATCATGATTTATTCTTGATTTTGTACCATTTTCATCACCCTTTGTTACTTAATATATTTAATAACAAAATTATGATGTTTTACAGAATTTATCTCTTCGGTCAAAAATCTATTTAACCAAAAAAACCCTATTTTTTAAAAAGTTTTCAAATAATCCTTAAAGATCGTTTTCAATGAAAAAATTATTTCAAAAAAATTATGGTTTTAAAAGAATCCTTCATAAGTTTTCAAATCTATTTTCAAATAAAATGGTTTTAAAAAATGTTTTATGTTTTAAAAATAAATTTTCAATGCTGAAAGGATATTTTCTTCAAGAAATGTTTTTAAATGATCTTTCAAAATTATTTCTAATCTAATATAACATCTGTTGGTGTTACACATTCCTTTCTAGTGAAATTATTCAATGTTCCCATTCATATTGTTTTCTCTAAATGGATAATGTTTTGATGTAATGATGTTTACGAAACTAATTTCTCTCTCACGGGTTATATTCTTTTGAAACACACTTATTTTCACTGGTTATGTCTATAATAAAATGATTATGAATCCTATATTTTTTCAAAGATAATGATATTTTTAAATTTTCATAATTTCCATTTAATTTCATGGGTTATGTTATGATTATTTATGATCTTGTGTGACATGTATGTATGATATCACTATGAGATGGTTGGAACCTATATATCCCTCCAAATGCATTGGGTAAATATTTATATCTAATGAGATTGATTCAGATGATATTAGGAGTGAACCATGACTACTAATATGTCCATTGAAGTGAAACATCGCTATAAATATGGTATGAGAAGTGAACTACTGCTACAAATATGTCCATGGGAGTGAACCATGACTACTCAGATGGTACAAGGAGTAAATCAATACCACCAAAGATGATCTTGGCAGTGATTCCCTAGATAATATGAAAATCATATTAAATGTTTATTTATGTACCACATTTCCATATTTTATTATTATTATATTCTTTCATGGATTATGTTTTTTATTTTTGAATGATTCATATCTTATGAACTTATAAGATTTATACCATGTTTCACGCATATGACGGTTGATATCCAAGCTATGATCTTCTATTTTCATGATCATGTTCTCATACCCTTATTCTCATGATTATTCTTGTATATATCCCTTCATTACCATTACTGAGCATTTGAGCTCACCCCTTTTGGGGTTTCCTTCCCCAGGTTATGAAGATGTGTATTATGTTTGATGTGTATAAGGTTGGTTGTAGTCAAGAAGAACCTAGTGGGTGAAAATGTATCTAACTTCTGTATGAGTGTTTATGTTTCCATTTTTTCAAAGGCACTAGACTAGTATAGTCTTTCGTTGTCTGTTTGTATAATGTTTTATGTATTCTATTACTTTTCTGTAATGATAATGTATGAAAATATATGCTCTTTATAATTGGTATTAGAGAAAAGTTTTAGTTTACCTTTGGAAGAAATGATGAGAAAACCTTAGTGATAACCCTAAGGAGATGTCTAGAGGCTATGTCTACGGTTAAGGAAACTTATTGGAAGATTTCACGGAATTTTGGAAAGGGATAGAGTGAGTGGTTTCATAGAAATATATCCCTATCTAGATACTACAAATTTATGTGGCTCTATAATAGATGTACCTGGGGAAATAACTCTGAAAAGATGTTTTGGGCTTAATTTGGGGTAATCTGGTACATGACAACAGAATTTGTTGCATGCCTGGTTAGACAGTCCCATGGCATATTCTTTGGGAATTCAAAAACCAATCACAATACATCATTAAGGATCTATATAAAAATTAGATATGAATAATCTTAGATAAACCTAACGATTCATATATTAAGGACGGTGTCCTAGTTTAGATATCCTATAAGTGACTTTTCATGAATATGTTGTTCCTCAATATGATAATTGTTTCTTTCTCTAAACTTATTTTTAGGTCAATGTATGGAACCTGAAGTAACCGCATTAATTGTGATTGTGATGGAAAATGAAATGATTGTCCTCATATGACACTAAATTCCAAGGGAGTTCAAATGAAAAACTAAATTTATATGCTCAGACAGCTTTTTTAAGCTATGAATCATGGTGGACTTCCAAATTTGAAAATTAGGGAACAACAATCTCCTAAGGCATTTATGAGGCTACATCCCCATTTTTTTAGAGGGTCTTATGATCCACTTATTGTAAAAATATTGTATCAGTACTACGGAATATGTATTCTACTTTCTCCATCATTCGAAGCAGGAGAAAGGTATTCTATATTTTTATCATTTTGAAGTTGAATCATAATAGTGGTATACTCTAATCATGAATACTGTTTATCAAGGTGATATAGAATCCATGTATTGTGTTGAGTTGAAGGAATTATTTTTCAATAAGTTCTTTTCTTGAATTCTTTATTCCAAAATCTAGAAAGATTTGCTTTATTTGAATCAAAAGGATTATGAATCTATTGGTTCCAACAAGGCTAATTTCATTAGACTTGTGAGGTACGCTTCTAAAATTTTCATCCAACTTCAAAGTAAAGTTGAAAGGTTCTTCAGTGTCTTACATCCAAGTATCATAAGGGAACTTGCCATAAGATACTTATATAGATATGAAGATATTGTGTGTTGTGCGATCAAAGATTAAATAGAGGTTAGAGTCATGTATGAACCTCATGGTTTTGACAAGAAAAGGAAGAGTGAGTTTAAAGGAATAGCTAAAAACTATGAAGAGAATAATATGATCTTTCCTTTATGCTCTACATGTGGGAAGAAGCATGGAAGAAGTTTCCTTAAGGGGTCTAATAAATTTTTTAAGTGTAGAAGGGATAGACATAAGGTATTTGATTGCCAAAGTGAAGGGAATAAGTTAGAAAATGTTTCAAATGGAGAAAAAGTAGCACATAATGAACTTCCCCAGATTTAGTGCTACAAGTGTAAGGTTAATGAAAATTATTCTAACCGCTGCCCAAACACAAGGGCTCGTGATGATTATTGGCGTCAGCAGCCTCTTAAGCTGAGGTAAAAGTGGAAATCTCATGAAATCTCTACTTCTAATGAGGGGTGTGATAACAATATGATGAAATGTACACATACCAACCACTATAGTACTACTAATGTCATATTTTATTATGTATCTACCCACACTTTGATATCTAAATAATTTTCTAAATTTTTTTAGATTCCACAAAAACATTTAGATGTATAACTTGGAGTACAAAACATTAATGGTATGATTATTTCATCCCAAGTCTATGATTCCTCTCTGATTCGATTTTGAAGGAATGTGATTCCTGGAAATATTTCCATTCTAGTTTTGGTTGAACATGATGTCATAATAGGCATGGATTGGATTTCTCTAAATGTTATGAAAACCATGAAATTATTGTGGATATTACATCTAGTATATGGGTCATAATTCCCATTCAATTGGTGGTTTATATCAAATGGTCAGGGAGAAAATCAATATCGATGATTTTCATATTGTTTCAAAATTTTTGGATATCTTTCCAGAAGAGTTTTCTAGTCTTCCACCAAAATATAAAGTTGAATTCTCGATAAAACTCATACCTAGTTCCACACCAATTTCAAATAATCTTTATTGAATGGCCCTGATTGAGTTGAAAGAATTGAAGAAGAAACTCAAATAAAACCTTGATAAAGGATTCATTCATCCAAGCGTGTCAACTTGGGGTGCACCCATTATTTTTGTGAAACATAAAGATAGATCAATGATACTCTTCATTGATTATTAGTAGTTGAACAAGATCACAATAAATCAAAACTATCCTCTTCCTCATATTGATGATTTGTATGATCAACCATGTAGAGCTCAATAATTTTCCAATACTAACCTTCATTCTGGATGTCATCAATTGTGGCTTAATAACGATGATATACCAATGACGGAATTCCATACAGGGTAGAGACACTATGAATATATATTTATTCCCTTTTTTGTTGGTGATTTTCCTTCTATCATCATGGACTTAATGAAAATAGTCTTTAGAGACAACCTCGTTTGGTTTAGGGTTGTATTTATAGATGATATTATTACTTATTTAAAGAAAAAAGGAATATCATCAATATCACTTGAGAATTGTACTAAAAACTCTAAGGAAGGAGAAACTATATTAAATATTTATAAAATTTGAATTCATGATGAAAAGGTTTTCATTTTTAGGTCACATAATCTCAAGATATGGTATAGATCTAATCATGGTGACCGAGATCCCTATATTTCTTGGTTTAGTTGGATATTATCAACAGTTTGTGGATATTTTATCATGAATATCTAATCCTATGACCAAATTAACTCAGAAGGGTTTCATGTTCCTATAGATTGATGATTGTGAGGAAAATTTCAATGAACTAGAGAGAAGGTTAGTTGGTGCACCTATGCTAACACTACCCTATAGTGGAGAAGGGTGTTTAATCTATACTGATGAATCCAAGAGTGGATTGGAATGTGTTCTTATGAACAATAACATGGTTATCAATTATGCATCATGAAAGTTTAATATTCATGAGAAAAATTACCCACCTCATAATTTGAAGTTATTAGCGATAGTTTTAGAGTTTAAGGTATGGAGGAATTATATTTATGTATAAAAGAGTAATATATATACCAATCATAAAATTATAAAATATATATTCAAATAGAAGGAGTTGAACATGCACCAGATAAGATGGTTATTGATGATAAAGTATTATGACTGCTCAATACATTACCACCCTGGGAAAGGAAACATGGTGGACACTGATTTGAGTCAGATGGATCATGCTAGCTAATCTATTATAAGGATCACAAAAGATCCAATATTTATGGATTTTAAAAGTATGGATCTATAAATCATGAAGGAAGGGGGAATATTATCTTTCTCAAATGAATATTCAACCCTCTATCCAAGTAAATATTAAGGAGGTGGAGAACGAAGATTTGTAGCTATTAAAGATAACTAGTAATATCATGAGTTTAACCTTGATCAAGATGGAATGATGAGGTTCAAGAATCGTTTATCTGTTCCTTCCATACCAAATTTAAAGAAGGATCTATTAGAGGAAGCTCATAGTTTTTCAATCTCTATTAATCCTAGAAGTATGAAGATGTGTAAGGACTTAAAATAATATTTCTGGTGTGATGGAATGAATAGAGATATAGCTGAGTTTTAAAATCGATTCTTTGTATGCCAGTAAGTTAAGGATGAAAGACAAAATTAAAAAAGGGATGTTTCTTCTATTACCCAAACCAAAATGGAATTGGGAAAACATCACTAGGGATTTTTTCATTAGACTACCCAAAACCTCTAAAAATATTAATGCAATATGGGTGGTAGTCTATCCCTATAATAAGTTATATACTTCATTCCTATTAGAGAATATTTCCCTCTGGATTAGATTTTGGGGATATACATTAAGAAAGTGGTAAGGCTACATTGATTACCACATTCCATTGTATCTGATCAGGATCTGACTTTCACCAAAAAATTCTAGAAAATAATTTAATAAGAACTTCATATATAATTGAGTTTCAGTACTGCTTATCATCCTCAAATAGATAGTCTGACTAAAGAACAATTCAAACCCTAGAGGATATGTTGAGATCATGTTCTCTTTATTTCAAAGGTGGATGGGATCAACATCTTCCTCTAGTTGATTTTTCTTACAAAAATATGATTCACTAAATAATTTTCAAGGAACCTTATTAAGCTCTCTATGATAAGAAAAGTAGAGCTCCAATGTGTTGGGATGAGGCTAGAGAATGAAATCTTTGGGGACATGTGATCATTTAAGAAATGGTCGAGAAGGATAGAACTATTCAATAACATATAAAGTTAGTTCAAATTTTTAGAAATGTTATGCCGATAACTAATAGAATAATATTGAATTTGTTGTTGGTGAAGAGGTTTTTCAATTAATCTCACTATGGAAGAAAGTTATGAGATTTGGGAAGAAACGAAAACTAATCCATATGTATATTAGTCCCTTCTAAATTATTGATCACATTAGGATGGTAGCCTATCACTTGGAACATGATCCAAATCTCTATCAAGCCCATGATGTGTTCCATGTATCTCTCTTGAGGAAGTACATACCTAACCCTTCACATGTATTGAACTCAAAGGTCATACAGTTGGAGTAGGATCTTTCTTATGGAGAACAACTGGTTGAAATTGTGGACCGATCATAGAATGTTCTATGAAACAACACAACTCACCAGGTCAAATTTTTGTAGAGAAATAACCAGTTAGATGAAGCTATATAAAAACATAAGGATTGATGAAGTAGAATTATCCTAATTTTTTTTTACTTTACTAACAAATTTCAAGGGAGAAATTCAATTTAAGGGGGTAGAATGTAACATCATGGGTTTTTATAGACCTTTTTTCAAATAAATTAAATTTTCATTTAGTTCTTGAAATGAAGTATGTTAAATATTCATTTCACATGTAACCGGATCATTATATGTTACATAGAAAATCAACTTGGTGTATATTACATGTAACACTGACTTAACATACATTACACGCAACACCAATGTTTCTATGAAACATCTTTTTGTTATTTTAATTATTCAAATGAGATAATTATAACCTAGCCATTAAACGTAGTTGTATGAATAGTAATAACTAATTTTCAGATATTTTTTATAATTTTTTACATAAATAAAATATATTGACACCAAAAGATATAATTTTTGGTAAATTCTTTATATGTGTAAAAATATTATTTTCCCAAATGAACTTCTTTTAATGTGCTTCTGTGAACAATAATAAAACTAAATTTAGAAACATTTAGAAATTGAATTTGGTAAAATAAATTTAATTTTTTAATTTATGATTTTTAAATTATCTGATGTATAATTTTAAGGGATTTTTTTGAGAGACATAATTTTTATGAATAGTGAAAAATACCATATTTTAATTCAAAACTACATTTTTATTTAATTTATTTATATGATTAAATTATATATTAAATTGGTTTAAAATTTCAATTAGATAAAAAAAATTATCAATTAATCCAATTTAGGCCATTGTAATGAAATTTACATTCAAATTTGGTTTAAATTTTTTGAAAACTTTAGGATGTTTTTACTTTAAAACCCCCAGTGTCGGCTTGTCGACCAGAATATTTTTAAATTAATTTCTTCCAAATATGTGATTAGATTTTGGGAATATGGATGAAATATTTGGGATCAAAATAATTTTTAATTTTAATAATTTAATCTTAGTTATTGAAAAAAAATATTAGTGAAATTGATTACATTTAATTATAATTATTAAGAGAAAAAATTTGTTAACAAATTAATAAACCTTAAATTTAAGATCGAAAACAACCTAGAAACTTATCCAAACCCATTTTATATCTATATTTCTTCAATTAAACTTCCATTAATTAGTTATTTTATTTTTTATGACTTTGTTTACGTAAAAAATATCGGTACACATATCGTTTTTTCAAAATTCCAAGTGTGTCCTTTCCCTTCCCTATAAAAGTACACAACCTCCCCCTCTTCTTCACTCCTCTCATGCCACATAGGTTCTGCCAATATCAACCCAATACACTTCCAAAAACCCAAACCATACTCTTATAATCTTTTCACTGGTTAGGATCCAATCCAAGGAATTAGTTTTTCACAAACCAAAAGGAGTTACCAGATTATGAGGTTACATCTTCTCTCAAGATACTTTCTTTAATTTTATTTATCCACCCCCATCCTCTCTCATTATTTCATGATAGTATAAAAAACCAATATCTTAAATATAATTTTTTTTTATTTTTCTATTTTTTTTACTTACACTCACACATGACTCTATATAGTACATAGAGAACATATTTTCTATGTGTACGATGAACTACCCTCTCACAAAATAATGATTTTTCATTTTCCCTTACCACCTCTCATGGTAGAAATTTGGATGGAAACTCTATTTATATATGTTATATATTGTTTTTACAATTTCATTAATTTTATTTAATCCTTTAAAAAACACATCTTAACACATTCCATTTGTTGTAAATACAATAATATTTTTTGAGGAAGTGTGGACTACCACCCGCTCAAACTGATGTGATTTGTTCACGCACTTAATTGAATTCATTAAGGATGTTTTTAGTGAACGTATATGATATATATGATATAATCATGCCACTATATTAATTATATTTATATAAATATGTATATATATAGGTCATTTACCTTCTTTCTTTAACTATGACAATGAAAATGGAAATAACATTCATGCATATGTACGACTTACCGTCTCCATGAATGGTGTAATCAATTTAATAATCCAATATTATATAGATTATTATAATACAAATATACTGAATATACATGATATTTATATAATTATTTACATTCTTCAAATCATTATATAAGTATAAGGACCAAAGATATAACAAATTAAGACACATGAGAAAAACAAAGTGAATATTACTTGAAGTGAAACCTCAACATAGGATTGTGAACAAGTAGGTAATACAAGACCATAATAAAACCATATATGGTAATGTATATAAGAATATTTTTCTATAACATATATATAATAAATTTTTTTATTATACAGTTGGTTCAAATGAGTACGACGAGAGTCAGGACACAAGGTAAGTGGATTCCATGCCACTTTTTATTTCAGTGAGAAACATGCTTTATTAACCACCCATTCCTTTTATGTTATAGCACACTAACCATAGATATCATAGATATAGTCTTAGATACTAATTACATTATCATTATTACAAGTAATAAAATCCAAATGGACTGATTAGTTTAGTAGTCTTGGTAAACAAGACGCATATATGAGTCTTTTATTACAAAAGAATACACTAATTAAAACATAATTTTTTTCTTTCTAAATAAATAACTTTGAGGATAACTATAATCCATATAGTAAATCGTTGCATATATATAATTGTTTTCTTATTGGATTCATGAGGAATTAAACATAATAATGTTGATCTCAAATTATTAGTAAGGGAAAAATATAGCAGAACCAATAATGAATCAATGATAATAATAATTACTACATTTTAAATAACCAAATTCACATTCCATATAATCAATAAAATAAGAGGGAAGTGTATAAAAAATATATAAAGTTAATAACTAGAAACATGTTCCATTAAAATAACTAGATAAGTAAAAATAAATATGGCAAGGTAAGAAAGTGAAACATGCTTCATTTAATCAAGGAATTTAAAATAAAGTATATCCAAAGATGCGTAGATGAAAAATAACAGGGATAAATAATAAATGAAACTAAATGAGGGAAATTATTTCTTAATGGAAGTCATTTATATGTCTAATAAAAACCTATACCATCAATACCTTTCACAAAATAGTTTAAATTGTGGATTGAAACCCATTTGATTTATTCAACTTATTTGTCTCCTGAGAACCTATCGATGCATTGATAAGTTATATAAATTCTGAGCTCCACCCATAATCACTAGTAAAAATAATTCCTTATATTTAATAATAAAATTAAATTATATTCCTCATAAAAAATACATATTTAATGAAGAGTATAGAATTATCAATATTTCCCCACAAAAAAATAACTATCAATGTAGAAAATATTTGTAAAATGGTATACAATGATAAATGAAATGGAAAATTAGGGGGAAATTAAATGTTTAGTTGTCATAAGAGATTGAATATTTCAAGGGTAATGACACATAATTAATGTAAGTGAATTTGAATATTACCCTTGGATAAATCAATAATAACCCATTCAGAGGAATAATAAGGTTGGAATCAATACAACAAATCCCATGTTGAGTAAAAATAAAGGGTTGTTATAGTTTATGAATAAGAATACTATAAAAATATCATTTAAAATAATTATTGAGGAAAATATACTTCTGTTTTGTAAAACCTTTTCAAAAGGACTTTTCATAGAAAATATATTTTGAAAAAAAATTCCTTAAAAAGTTACCATTTAGACATCAAAATGAAGCTTCTAAGAAATTATGTGGAGTAAATAAGTACTTGTCATACAATTTTAAATAACATTCCTTTTACATTGTAAAAAGGTTTTGAAAATTCCTTGCCAAGAAAATAACAAGGAGACCCCAATGAAAACATTGGTAAAAAAAGGGTAAAATTTCCTTTACCAAATAATTTAAAAAAATTGAATTTTTTTTAATGAAAAATGGTTTTTAGAAGAAAATAGGTTCTACAACTAAAGAGAGAAATAAAATCGATCTTTCTTAAAAACAATTTCTTAAACATTTTAAGTTCCAAAGAATGTAAAAATGGTACTAATACTTGAAAAATTAAATGAATACCCAGAGGATAGGAAAATTAAAAGGTTTACAAAAAAATTATCTAATAATTTCATATTATGGAAATTCAAGTGTAAATAATGTCGAACAAAATGTGATTGTAAGGTAAACCCTTGAAAATGCCCTGACATTGATGTGAAACTCAAACAATGAAAAGATTAAGTGTGTAAATGTGAATCCACATACAATAATTGGAAATAAATCAATATATATTGAAAACATATTATACACATAATCTTATAATATTAATAATATTGTAGAAGTAGTATAGCCCAATAAAAACGAATCAGGTTATGAATTTTTTTCCACTTGGTAACATTAACTCAAATCCCCTTAAATAAAATAATTTAAATTAAAACTCAAAATATATTGAAGAATTAATGATTCATGATATTATATGTCAATTTTTTTAGTATGTATACAATATATAAGAAATTATGTGCACAAAAATAATGTAATTGTTTCAAGAGAAAGTTATCAATATCAAAAGGAAGTGAGATTTCAAAGATAATCATTAAAAAAGTTTTTGAGTATAATAATACTTAAACATTCCAAAGTGTCTCAAACCACATTGAAACATTTGAACCATAATATACATGAAGTAATATAATTAAATAAAATTTATAATATCTTAAGAATAATTATATTCATCATATAACATGTCAAAGGGAAGTGTATACACCGTATAAAAGAAGTAAGTGGAAAGAATTGAATTTATCTCAAAGAAGTTAAAAGTTGAATAAAAATACCTTACCTTGAGTTTCCTTTTGGATGAGAATCCATTAAATTCCATTATTATAAACTTATGTTAATTTTGTACTTATTTAAAATTATTTTTCATGTTTATCATTACGTTTATTTCACTTATTATCATGGTGTGTACAACTAATTAAAAATTATGTTTACATCAAGTGTTTTGACCAAATTTGATTTGTGTCAAAAAACATTGATAGGTCAACTATGGTCAAAGGGGTAATCATATATCATCTCCATAATAAAAATCATAAAATAATTATCATATTTATACCCCATGTATAAATTTATAAAAAATCATTATGTGCGGATATGAAAAATGAATCAACGTTACAATCATGGAGATGGTAGGTCGTACGTACGCATGAGTAACATTCTTATTTTTCAATGATCATTATGGAAAAAAGGTAAGTAACATAATATATTTTTATAATAATAAATATATCATAAATAAAATATTATTTCATAATATATACTTATATATATATAATTATTATCGTGAAAATTAATCACATCATGTCGAGGATGTGGTAGTCCACATGTCCACGAATAACGTTATCACTTTTTAGGTTTGGGAAAGGGTAATAAAGAAAATGATACATATTATATTTAAAAAATGTAATTATTTATTAAATATCATATAGAAGTTATTTATGTCACATATTTTTAATTATAACGATCCTTTATACATTCTTTGTATCGTGTGAACAAATCACGTCGCTTGAGGGGGCGATAGGCCACACTTCCACAAACGATGATTTCATTTTAAAAAAAATGTATAGTATAAAGATATATTTTATAAAAGAATTAAATAAGATTAAATAAATTTTAATTATCATATATAACATATATAAACCGAGTTACCATCATAATTACCACCATGATAGGATGTAAAGGTAGGACGAACAACCATCATTTCGTGACACGGTAGTTTGTTGTTCATAAAAATAGTATGTTCATTAAATATTAGATGAATATGTGTGTAAGTTTAGTTTTAACCTAAATCATAAAAATACCATAGCATAATTATTATATATTTTTATTATATAAACATGGATAAAGAAAATTTGAGGTGGTGGGGAAGTAATTGAAAGAAAAGTGATTGTTTGAAAGTGTTACAATAAAAATAGGTTAATTCATTTTGGTTTATACCAAATGGATTCCATTGAAGAATTTCATCCCAAAGATAGGATTTAAGGTATTTGGTAGTGATTTTGGGAATATATTTGGGAAGATCTTGTCCAATATTAAGTTGTTTTAGAGGTATGAGTAATGGGGTTAAGTGGTGGCCTTTTATAGTGGAGGAGGATTGGCTGTCTTGTAATATTTTGACAACATAATTCTACCCACATTTTTCATGTTTCAATTGGGTCCAATAATGGAAAAAATTATATAAAATAGAGTATAGGGTCTATATATGGATATAAAAAATCTCTTGTACAAGTTTATAAGTCGTTTTATCCCTTAAGGTTAATGTTTAGTTCTTAATTAAGCTTAATTTAACCTTAGTCGTTGTAATTAATTTTAATCATTTTCACTAATATATTTGGTTAAAAAAATTGGTCTTATTAGACATTATAAATTATTATTATTACATATTCGTAATCCATTTTTCCAGTTCAAATTCTACAAGTGGTAGAAATTTATTTATATTTAATCATGCAGGTGGGACGATAATACGGGTTCTAAAAGTAAAAACGTCTAAATGATTAATATGTTTTTATAATCAATTTCAAAGTGAAATTGATTACAATAACATAAATAGTATTAATGGATAACAATATTATATAATCAAACTTTAAAACAAATTATAATTATAATTTATCCTTATAAATAAATTATATTAAAATGAATTTTTTAACTAAAATACAATATTTTTAACTATTTGTTAAAAAATGAAATGTTTCAAAAAAAAATGAAAAATTCACCCTAACATAATTTTGATGTTCCAATTTAAAAAATATTAATTGTTTTTATATATTAAATCAATTAAAGTTTCTAAATTCATATATAAAATGGGTTAACTATTAAAAGGTGTTAAAATTACCTTTCTTAAAATATATGTTTTTATGAGTAAAATAGAGTTTGTTCTTATTTTATGCATATAAAAGCTAATATATGAAAATAAAAAAAAATTGATTCAATATATAGAATATACGATTAATTAAAATCATTCAATAATTTTAAATAATTATTTTGATTGAGACAAAACTCCTTTAGAGTCTTAAAAATAATAATATTTATTTTTATATCCAATTGGTTCTTATTTTCATTTCTCATTAATTGGTAACCCATGAATACATTTTATATTTATATAAACAATAAATTTTCATAAGTTATTTGACACTATTCATAACAACTAACATAAATTCTAGGGTATGTCATATTATATTAAATAATAATATTTTAATAATACATTGTTTTTTGGCGAAACATGGTCTTGTGTGTAACGCAAGCTATAATAGAAGGTCACTCTTGTGTGTAACACAAGATATTGAAGAAGATTTTTCTTGTGTGTAACTCAAGATAACTCGGTGTTGCATGCATTGAAATATATAGAATATATTTTAATAGTAAATATTTTATAATGTATCTGAATATTTTATTCCCTTAAACGTTTAGTGTCACATGTCATACACACTATTAAATACATGGTTCTTACAATAAAATTTTAGGGTATTAAATTTTACCCGCCTTAATTAAATTATGACCTTGAAATTTAATCTTTATCTTAGTGATATATTGTTTGATATTTTCTATGTTGAAATCCCACATTGTAAGAAGGGTTCATCAAACAACCACTAGAAAAGATATGATGGGAAGTGAAAAGTTCACACTGACTAACATATAACTAGGTATCTAAGTAGAAGAACATTAGAGGAAAGTATAGATGCGTAATTAGAATAAAAGAATTAATATTTATAGGTAGTGATTGAGGTCATAAATCACAAACTGGTTAATGAGGAATATAATTTTGAGGGCCTCTAACCCATAAATATATGGTTATTTAAAAGGACATCTATTTTACAAAAAATAAGGTATTAGAACAATATTTTTGACAAAATATGCTTTTCCAAATGTTGAAGAAATCTTTTAATATCTATGTATACTTACTTTATGTATTTTTATAAACATAATTTCATCATTTGGTTGTGTTTCGGTCTATTTTCCAATTCATTCAAAAATTTATATTGATGCATGATGCACAAAAATACATTTCTAAAGGATATTAACACCCATAAAAGAGTGAAAAGTATTACTATTTGTCATTAACTATATATCAAAACCAATATGGTGAATAGATTAATCTCTAATCCGAAAAATTGATACTACTGGTTCATCATCAATATTTTTTTCAAATTTTTTAACTAAAAACAATGGAAAATTAACCATTACATTTTGTTGGACAGTGGTTGGTGTGAAACGCTTACTATCCTTCGATGAGGGGTTCAAGACCCATGGCCTTGCCAAATTTGATTAGTTTTCACCCTACTTAATGTTATTCTTTTTCTAAAACCAAATTAATATAATTTCCAAAATAAATAAGATGGAAATCATTGAAATAATTTTAATCACTAAATATCCTTCTAACAAAGGATTTTAATACATCCTAAATATATGAATACTTTATACACATAATTCCTTATAGATTCTTCCTTGGTCTGGAGTTTATCCCCTATAATATGGAATTGACTTGAGAAATTTCTAGGTTCCCCACACTTACTAAAAATAATTATAAAGTATGTATTAGGATGAGCTTTATTTCCTTCCACCACACTCTTCATTTTTCTTTAGCTATTCTTTGCATTATGTCATTTATTACCATGTTTAAAGAATTTCCCCATTCCACTGATAAAATTTCCTAGGTGTCTCCTTCCATATTTCTTGCATAAGTTAAATTGTGACTTCTTTTCTTTATGGTATCCATCACTAGAGCTCTTATATATCACTATCCTTCTATCTTTCGGTGAGTTTAGGAGTTGGTAAAGGTATATATAGGTAATCATATTTCAATAAAATAGATTTTTCATAAACATGATTTCCTTCACACCTATTAACAAATCATTTGGTTTCTCATTTTTACCACCATTTCCTTCATATTCTATGTTAACTTGAATCCTTCAGGTTCTATCCATTGACTAAAACTAGAATGAATAGTGTGAGGAATGTTAGTCATAATGATAAAAGTGAAGAATTGTCTAAAAGATATATAAATCATGACACCTTATTTTTAAATATAAAACACCTTGGTTTTATCCTTGATTATTTATTTTCATTATCCATTAAAATTTTTCTTAATGGTTTGTAAATAAAAAGTGGATTATCCTAAGTAAATCCTCTGTATTGTCATACTAGGTGCGTAGTAAGGCTCATTGGCATGTACCAGCTTACCCTGAGTTAGGCTCGGAACAACATGTCTGAGTTATTACTCCAAGGTATATCTATTCTAGAACCATGTCCATTTTTAGTATCCAAAAAATGGATGTATTTATTGGAATAACCACATAATATTTACCTAACCAAAATTCTAGGATGTTATTTTATACTTATCCTCAAAGTCTTTAGAAGGGTTATGTTCTCTAATCTATGTTTTTCTAAATCTAGTTCCCAAGGTTGCAACTAAACTTTCTTTGAACCCAACTGTAGTTCCCTGACCCCAGATAATATCAATCCAATGTATGTTACTAATAAAATTGGAATGATTACAAGGAATCAAATCTCGTAGGACCGATTAGTTTATTAGTCTTGGTAAATTAGATACATACATGAGTCTTTTATTGTAAAATAATACAATAATTACTACATAATTTTTTTTCTTATAAATATTTAACATTTATTATCACTCTAATCCATCTAGTACATCCATACATATCTTTCATATTAATATTCATAGATTCATGGGGAAAAAATATAATAAGGGTGAACTCAAATGAACAGTAATGTAAAAATATAGCGGAAGCAATAATGAATCTATGAGAATAATATTTATGACAAGGTAAATATCTAAACTCACATTCCATATAATCAATAAACTGAGAGGGAAGTAAATAAATAATATTGAAAAGTAATAACTAAAAACACATTCCATTCAAATAAATAGACAATGAAAAATAAATATAGCAAGGTAAGAAAATGAAACCCATGAAATTTAATCAATGAACTAAAAATGAAGTGTATTTATTGATATGTCGATGGAAAATATCATGGATTAATGATAACTGAAAATAAATAAGGGAAATTCTTTTTTAATTATAATCATGTATAAGGTACATGAAAACTTATACCATCAAGACCATTCATAATATGGTTTAAAACTACAGATAGAAACCCATTTAATTTGAACAACTTCTTTATCTCATGGGAACCTATCAATGCATCAAGGAGCTGTATAAAGTTCAGGCTCCACCCATCATTACCAGTCCAAATCATTCCTAATATCATATAATCAAAATAAATAATATTCCTTATCAAATATCCATATTGAATAAAGAATACATAATTATAAATATTTCCTCAAATAATCAAATAACTATCAAATTAGACCCCGTTTGTAAAATCATATATAGTTTATGAAATATTATTATTTATGATAAATGAAATGGATAATTAGGTAGAAATTCAATGTTCAATGATCATAAGAGATTGAATATTTTAAGGGGAATAAAATATAATTCACCGAAGGTAATATGGATATTGTCCTTCGCCAAATCAATAATAAACCATCCAGAGGAATAATAAGGATGGTTTCAATACAAAAAATCCCAAGTGGAGTAAAAATAAAGGGTTTTTGTGGTCAAAGAATAAAAAATTAAAACAAATCTTTTAAAAGCATTATTCAGGAAAATATCCTTGTTTACCTTTTGAAAAGCCTTTTCACTGAATATCCTTTTTTAAGACATTTTCTTTAAAATTTATCTTTTCATACATTCAAAGTAAGCTTCAAATAAATGATAGTGATTAAATATGTACTTGACGTATGAGGTAAAGGAATATTACTTTTTCATGGTAAAAATGTTTGAAAATGCTTTTTCTGGAAAACCACAGTAATATTATTCAGAAAAAATGTTAAAATAAAAATGTTAAAAATTTGTTTATTAAATATTTTAAATTCATTTTGGAAAACATTTTAATAAAATATGGTTTTTAGATGAAAATTGGTTCTTTGACTAAATAGAGAAATAAAGTCATGTTTTCTTAAAAAAATTCTAAAAATATTCAAATACCAAATAATTGAAAAATGGTACTAATACTTAAAAATTTTCATAAATAGCCAAAGTAGAGGAGAATTAAAGTCTTTACTCAAAAATGATCCAATCATTTCCTCTGATGTAAGTTCTTGTTTAAATAATCCCGAACAAAATGAGACTGTAAGTTAAACCCTTGAAAAGGCCATGAAATTGATGAGAAAATCAACTAATGAATAGATTATGTGTGTCAAATTTGAATCCAAGTAAAATAAGTGAAAATACAATAATATATAATGAAAATTGAATACACACATAATCGTATAATATTAACGACCGTGAAGTAGTAATATAACCCTATAAAAATGAATCAGGCTATGAAATTGTTTTCCACTTAGTAACTTTTAACTCAAACCCCCTTAAAATAAATAATTCAAATTGAAACTCAAAAAATCAGGAATAATGAATGAGTCATGATATTATATGTAGAATTAATAGTATTTACTCAATATATATGAAATTAGGTTCATGACAAAAATGTGACTGTTTCAAGAGGAAGTTAACAATCTCAAACGGAAGTAAGATTGAAAAAATAATCATTAAAAACATTATTTAGGAGAATAATCATTAAACATTACAAAGTGTCCCATGCCATATAGAAACATTTAAATAATAATATATTTGAAGGAATATAATTCAATGAGATTTATAATATCATGAGAATAAGGATATTCGTGATATAACATGTCAAAGGGCAGAATATACACTATTTAAAAGAATTAAGTGGTGAACATGACATTTATCTCATAGAAGTAAAAAGTGAGACGTAAATAACTTAATATGGGTTTCCTTTCAGGTAAACAACCTTTACATTATTATTAAATAAAATTATTTAAATTTTATAATTGATTCAGATAATTTTTTATGTTTACAATTAATTTTATTTCACTTATTACCATGTTGTGTACAACTACTTAAATGATTTAGTTTACGTCGAGTGTTTTGACCAAATTCGATTTATGTGTCAAAAAACAACTTTTGTAGGTAAACTACGGTCAAATGGGTCATTATATACCATATATAGAATAATAATCATGACATAATTATAATATTTATATATAAATTATACTTTAAAAAAAATTACATACGGATATAAAAAATGAATCAACATTACAATCATAGAGACGGTAGGACGTAGCTATGCATGAGTAACATTTATTTTTCAATGATCATTATGGAAAGATGGTAAGTATCATTATATATTTCCATAATGATAATTATATAATAAAAACAATATTATTTAATCATATATACTTATATATATAATTCTTATAATGAAAAGGAATCTCCTCATGTCGAGGAGGCGGTAGTCCACACGTCCGTGAATAACATTATCACTTTTTAAGTGCATGAAAGGGTAATAAAGAAAATGATATATATTATATTTCCATAAATTTAATTATGTCATTAATATAATATTTGTAATTTTTATGTCACAAACTTTTAATTTAAACCATCCTTTTTACATTCCACCTATCATGTGAACGAATCACATCGCTTAAGGTGGAGGTAGTCCACACTTCCACAAATGATGTATTGTTTTTAAAAAAATAGAAAGTGTAAAGTTATGTGGTGTAAAATACTTAAATAAGAATAAATACATAATAAATACCATACATAACATATATAAATAGAGTTTCTATCATAATTACCAACATGAGAGGCAGTAAATGAAGAATGAACAACCATCATTTCGTGAGGTCATAGTTCGCCCTTCACATAAATAGTATGTTCATTACCCATTAGATAGATGTGTTTATATGTGTTTGAGTAAACCCTAGAATAAAAGCACCATAGAATATTTAAGATAATTTTTTTTATTATATTAACATGTAAGAATGAGATTTTAGTTAGGGGGATAACTAATTGAAAGAAAAGTGATCGTCTGAAAGCATTAACTTAGAAATCAGGTAACTCCTTTTGGTTTTTAAAAAAATGCTTAAATTGAAGGATTTATGCTCAAATAGAGGCTTCAAGGTAAAGGGGACGGATTTTGGTAACTTATTTGGGCAGATATTTTCCAAACCTAAGTGGTTTGATAGGTGTGTGGAATTGGGAGAAGTGGTGGCCTTTTATTGTGGAGGAGTGGTACTCTTGTAATATTTTTGATAAAGGAATTATTCCCATGTTTTTCATGTTGCATGTGGTTAAAATATTGGAACCAATTAAATCCTATATTGTATAGGGTCTATATATGGACATCCAATAGCTCTTGGAAAAGTTTATTGGTATTTTTGGGCCTTAACGTTTAGGTTTATTCCCTTATTAATCTTATTTTTACATTAATCATTGTAATTGATTTTAATCACTTTCACTAATATTTTAGGTCAAAAACAAATTTGGAATTAT
This sequence comes from Viscum album, assembly GCA_963277665.1. Lineage (NCBI taxonomy): Eukaryota > Viridiplantae > Streptophyta > Magnoliopsida > Santalales > Viscaceae > Viscum > Viscum album. Next base: position 2,013,351,988 of record OY728126.1, read on the forward strand.
TATAAATCATAAATTATACTAATTCCAAATATGGAGTTTATATTTTCAAATTCCAAACATATAAGTTACAGAAATTGATTTAAATTTAATCTTGCATGTGGGATGATAATGCAGGTATTTAAAGTAAAAAACGCCTAAACGTTTTCTATTTTTTTATTATAAATTTGAATTTGAATTTGATTAAAATGAATTAAATTTTATTAATTGATAAAATATTATCTAATTAAACTTTAAACCCAATTAAAAGTACAATTTATCCTTATAAATTAAATAAATGAAAAAGCAGTTTTAAACTAAAATTCAGTATTTTGAATGGGCATATCGATGTGCTTTCAGATATGGGTTCACTTCTCCCAAAATGTGTCAGAATTTTAAAATTTTAGGTGCTAATTATCCATTATTATTTTTTCACCTGCATTGTGTTTCTTTTATTTTTTCCTTTATATTAATAAAATTCTTACTTTTCAGTCAGTGTTTTTGACTATTCATGAAAAAATGAAATGTTTCTAAAAATATAAAATATTTACCCTAACATAAATTTCATGTTTAGGTTTCAAAAATTCATTTTATTTTGAAATTTTAAATCAATAAATTTCTCAAAATTAAAAATTAAAATGGGTTCTCCATTAAGTGGCAGTAAAATTACTTTTATTAAAATATTTTTTTTTATTTGTAAATAGAGTTTGTTCTTCTCTTATTCTTATCAAACCTAGTTGATGAATATAAAAAATATTTGATTGAATATATAACATAAATATTTCATTAAAATAATTCAACTACTATAATTAATTATTTTTATTAAGTTAAAACTCATTTGGAATCATAAAATTAATAATAATTCTTTTTATATCCAATTGATTCTTATTTTCATTTCTCATTAATTGGTAACCCATGAATTCACTTTATATTTATATAAACCATAAATATTTATAAATTATTTAATAATATTAATAACCACTAACATAACATCTAGGTTATATCATATTATATTAAATAATAATATTTTAATAATACATTGTTATTTAGTGAAACATGGTCTTCCGTGTAATGCAAGTTATCAAAGAAGGTATCTCTTTCATGTAACATAAAATTACGAAGAAGTTTTATCTTGTGTGTAATGTGTGATAACACGGTGTTTCATGCATTGAAATATATATAATCTATTTTAAATATTAAAAGTATTGTAAAGTATCTGGATATAATATTCTCTTACACGCTATCAAATTCAAGGTTCTTACTTTAGAATTTCGGGTTTTCACACGTTTACTATGTATAATACCCATGGATGTATTAGAATATTATTATAATTCATTTTATGGGAATGTTTATATCGATTTTATGATCTTTATTTCATGTATTTAATGTTTCAAAATCTACCAAAATAGTAAGACAGCTTTGTCTCAATTTTCTTTCTTTGAGAAACATTTTGTATTATGGCCCTACATTATTTTTTTTAGGTGTATATACTTCCATTTGGCAGGTCATATATTGAATCTACTTCATTTCATGATATTTTAATTTTCATGTAATTTCATTTTCATACATGATGAGTACGGTCCCAAGTTACCATGTGGTAAGATATTGTTCAAACAATCTCATCATTTATCAAGATTGTTTTTTTATTATTTTTTTTATTGAAATATTATTATCCATATCTCAAAAAATCTCATGAATTTTATTGTCCTATGGTTACTCAGGCTATATTCAGGGTTTATTAAAAACTTTACACTATTTGGTATTTAAGATATTTAATAAAAAAATTCTAAAATTTTACCTCATTTCTCTCTTCGATCGGAAATCTGTTTTACTCAAAAACCATGTTTTCAAAAATGTTTTCAAAAATGTTTTAAAATGGTCCATGAAGATAATTTTCAATGAAAAATTATTTCAAAAATGTTTTATGGTTTTCAAATCTTTCATTATATGTCTTCAATGTTATTTTAAAATAATAATGTTTTATATTTTAAAAGGGTTTTTTAAATGTAAAAAGGATATTTTCCTCAAGAAATATATTTAAAATATATATATAAAAATTATTTCCCATAAAAGACAACATTAAATGGTGTTACTCATTCCTTTATGGGGAAATTATTCAATTTTTCCATTCATATTCTTTCTCTGAATGTATTATGTTTTCATTGCATGATGTTTATGAAACCTCTTTATCTCTCTTGGGTTATATTCTTTTGATACCTACTTCTTTTCACTAGTTAAGTTTATAATAAAATGATTATTTAACATATATTTTTCCTAAGGTTATTATATGATTACATGTTTATAATACCCATTTTATTTCATGGGTTATGATATGATTATTTATGATCTTGTGGAATATGTATGTATGATTTTACTATGAGATGGGTGGGGCCTATATTTCCCTCTAATTATTTAGGTAATGATTTATATATCCTGAGATAGACTAAGATTTTCTTGGGAGTGAACCTTGATAACTAATATGGTCATCAGAGTGAACCATGACTTCCAAGATGGTATGAGGAATTAACTCGTGCTACTAAGATGGACATGGAGGTGAACCGTGACTACCAAGATGGTATGGGGAGTCAACCCATACCACTAATATGGTATTGGAATTTATTACTTGGATACTATGTAAATCATATTATATTATTTTTTGTCTTACATAATTCCATGTTGTATTTCTATGTTATGCATTCAAGGATTATGTTCTTTATTTCCTAATGATTCCCGTCATATCAACTACCAATATTTGTGCCTTGTTTCAAGAATATGATCTTTGATTTTCAAGGTATGATCTTATATTTTTTATTATCATGTTCTCTTACCCATATTCTCATTATTATGATTACATACCTCCCTTTTTACCCATACTGTGCATCTAAGCTAACCATTTTGTATGTTTCCTTCCCCTGGTTATAAAGATATGTACTGTGTTTGATGTGTCTAATAATTGTTCTAGTAAAGAAGAACATAATAAGAAATAATGTATCTCACTTATGTATTAGTGTTTTTGGTTCAATGTTTCCAAAAGCACTAGACTAGTATGATATTTAGGCATCTTTTCGTATAATGTTTTAAGTATTCTACAAAATGTTATGTAGTATTAATGAATGAAAAGTGGGGGTCGTTATAAACACATATTTTCAACCAAGGAGAGAATAATACTACATGAAACATATAATATCTTGAAAATAATTATTTTCAAAAAAAAACATGTAAAATTTCAGTATATACACATTTTAAATGAATATATTTTCATAACAAAACATGTGTCTCAAAGAAGGGAAATTCTGGAAATATTCCTTTACTGATTTGGTATCTTTTGAATGGTAAACCCTGTTAAAAAGTGATCAAAAATTGGATATATAAATACTAGTAAATTTTCAAAATAAAAAATATATTAGAAATTTATGGATAGTATATATACCATAAAAAATAAATGGGTAGAGTGTAAGGCTTGTGTACAATAGAAATAAAAGTGAGACAAAAATCCCTTCCCTTAAATCTTGACTCTCATCGTACTCATAAAAACCTCATGTATAATAAATATAATTTTATTATACATATATTTTAAAAAAAATAAATTATATAATACCATATATTATTTATTTATGACTTTATATTTTCTTCTTATTAACAATTCCAAATTTAAGTAATGTTTCGTGTAATAACTGCTTTGTTTTTCACATGGGTTTGGATTTTTTATATTTTTGGTCCTCACAATTATATTATGATTTCATAATTTTTATAATGATAAAAATAACATAAATATAATATATATTTATTTATAATAATCTATTAAATATATAAGTACAAAATGTTATGCACCGTTAATGGAGATGGTAGGTTGTACTTACGCATGAACATCATTACAAATTTACTATCTTATTGAAAGAAAGTAAGTAAATTAAATATATAAATATATAATATAATTAAAGTATAATTATTATTTCATATATATAATATAATTTCACTAAACCTATCCTTAATATATTACATGTAATGTGTGAATGAATCACGTATCTTTGAGGATGTGTTAGACCACACGTCCACAAATGAAATTATCGTATTTCAAAAAAATGGAAAGTATGGAGGTATGTGTTATATAGTAATTACATAAGAATAAATAAATCATATATATCATATATATAATATAAAAATATATATAACATCATTATTTCAAACCATTAAAGGTGGAAATGGAAGAAAAAGTGACATTAGTTTTTGAGGTGTAGTCCGACGTACACATGAACAGTGATTGTGTATCCCATTTGATGGATGTGTGTGTGAGTGTAAGTTGAAACATAATATAAAAAAATATCAATAAATTTAGGGTACTAAGGTTTTTATATAAACATGAAATAAAAATAATTTAAGGGTTTTAACGAATAAGTAAAATAAAAACATTCATTTATGAACGTTGCATATTCTTTAGGTATCTCCTTCTGATTTGCACAAAAGGAATTATTTGGATGGCCTTTGTCCCAAAGTAAGGCTTCTAGAATTAAGATATTAAAATTAGGAGAATATTTTTATAGTGTGTATCCCATTAAAATAGGTTGTGAGGTATGAATAATATAGAATAATATATTCCCTTTTAAAAGAGAGAGGCAGGGAACTTTTAAACTTTCTCACAAGATAAATGTAAAAAAATTAATATCATTAAAAATAACAAAAAATGTCAATTTATTTGAAGATAATATATCATAAGTTTATAATATAATCTTAAAATATATTTTAAACAAGTTTGGGTTTTATTTTAAACCTTATCAATTTGATTAACCCTTAGTTAATTCATTTTAAATTTAACTACAGTAACAAGTTTTTCAATATTAAGTGGGTGAAATTTTTACTTATAATGTGCCAATTGGAAAATAAATGGACAATGTAAGATATTTTTTATAGTATATCATCCAATTTTTTCTTATTTAATATTTTTTATATAAATAATATGATAAAATATTATTTTCAAAAAATATTATTAGTGTCTATTTTGACACTTTTCATTACATGGAGTTTATGAAAATAAATAATGAAAGACAAATTCAAACCAATTCATTTAATACAACCCTAAAATTATATATTTCTATTTAAAATTAATTTATTACCTTAATTAAATCAAATTATATTTATTTTAATATTTATAACATCATTTAATTGATTGTTTCCTTTATTGAATAAGTAATGCATCATCATTTTTTAATTATTTATGATAATTATTTATTCACTAAAATTTAAAAATAAATTTCTATGCATTATAAAATAATTTTAGATTTCAAAATAATATATATATATATATATATATATTCTAGTATATATTATATTTAACCCCATAATAAAAACATTATACTTATTAAAAGTAAGAGTGTGATATTTTGTCACTCTATTTGATTTTAATAATATTCAAGTCATTTTCAGGGCAAAGTGTCCATTAAATTATGAAATTTTGATCCTTATGTGTTAATGGTCGAATTAAATTCATCCAAGAATGTTTTTTCAAGTGTTAGGGTCATTTTATAGCCCTCATAACTTTATTTTTAATTTAAAATACCCAATTTTTCATTTTACCATGGTAATTAAAATTTGCAATGTTGTTATTCATATTGGCCAAAAATAAAAGGGGCCTATTTTTTAAATTTTTTTATTCTGATTACAAAAATTCAATCCATTTTCCATAATTTAATACATATAATTTTCTAAAATAACTTTAAAATCATTCCCATCGATTGAACGAGAAAATGGATTTCTAAAGTCAAAACATTTAAAAGAATTAAATTGTTTTATATCCAAATTCAATTAGAAATTGATTCCAATGACCTAAATTGGATTAAATGATAAAATTTTTATCTAATTATACTTTCAAACCAATAAAATAGATAATTTAATACTATAAATTATTTTTTGGAAAAACCCATTTTTAATTAAATTTCAGTATTTTTCACAATTCATCACATGAAACATATCAAAAATAAATAAAAATTTAAAAAAAGTTAATTCTGATACTTATATTTCAAATAAGAAGTTTATTTTATAAAATATAATTTATAAAAGTGTAAAAAATATATTTATAATAAGCGTTCCATTAAAAAGTGTCAAAACTGCATTTTTAGAAAAATACTTCTTTTATACGTAAAACAGGATTTCTTCATATATCATTTCTAGAAAACACATAAGATAAATGTTAAAAATTATATTTATTTATATATATATATCATTAAGATAATTCAATAATATTGATTTTTTTTATTTTTTATAATACACACTTTTACACATTTAAATAATTTTTCAGAAAAACATATTCGTTTATTTTAAAAAGGGTTTTACATTAATTTATAATAAATTGGTCGAATAATTATGTGCAAAGAATAATTTAATAATTTAGTTAATCATGTCCATACCTTATATTCTAATGGTTAGTTTATAATTTTATTATTTAAATTATTATAATAATAAAATGATGTTTCATAGAAACTCAATGTTTCATGAAAAGAAAGTTTTGACGGTATTGTGTATAGAGTGAGCATAACTTAATATAGAATATAACACAAAAAATCAAATAAATTTAATTTATTAGAAAAAAAGTTCACAAAAACTTGGGGTGTTTCATAGTAATAATTAACTACATTTTAAAGTCATATAGTAATGAGTAATGTTTTTTATTTTAACATCATGTGACTAGGATGTTGGATATTGAGTTTAAGATGATACAATGAGGACAACACGTTATGCAGGTTTATACCATGTTTCAAGGATGTTGGACATGAATTATTATGGTATATGGTAAGGATGATAATTTGTGGTTTAAATCCATGAGTTGAAGACATGGTTTTACAAAATTTAACATCTTTCATCAAGGATTTTGACACGATGTAGTTTAAGTTCAAGTTTTCAAGATCGTGTATAAACTGACGTGAAGGTCATGAAAAGTATATCGTGAGATGTTTTACATCTATGGGAGTTGTGATTCATCTCAATAATCTCATTATAAAAATAAATAAAATCTCCAAATCCCTCATGAGTTAAACTCTATGTGAGAAACAAGTTCCCCAGTAATATTTATCACATTCACGGACATATCATAACAGAAATCGATGGGTTGAGCTAGAATGTTTTATCGATAACCAAGGAAACTCGTGGACATGAGAAATGGGTTGTTTATGATCAGTGAGAAAAATTCACCCTACCAATGATTAAATATAAATTAAAGGTTAAAAATAAGTTTTTTATAACTCCACTTGAGTACATGGATGTAGAAGAAGCTTAAATTGGATCATAGCATCTGAGTTGTGGAATGATGTGACATATAGGTTATGGATGGAAATTGAGCATGTTTGAAACATAGGTTCCACTACCAAACTATCAGATATCCCCCTTCAGGTATTTGTACCCTTTATAGGAGGGGGAGTATTTTTTCCATGTTCCGTCACTATAGGGGAGTTCATTCAAAAATGAGGATGGTTCCTTCAGGGTGTGTTCCCTGGATGTGATCTGAACCTATTTTGGCCATATAAAATCACTATAGAAATCTTGTTTATATATGAGGATATTTACTCTAAGGTGTTCTCCCTAGATGTGAGTTGTGATTATTTTTTCCATGCCCCATCACTATAGATGGGCCCATTTGGACAAAAAATATAGAGACCCAAACATCAGAGACAATGTGTCATGATAAAATAGAGGAAGAAGCTTAAAATTAGGGATCACGGACCTTAAAACTACACTATAATTAATTATGTAAATAATTTGGATTTTTTAATCCACCACCAATCCATATTTTTTATTTTCTAAAATCACTTTTAAGGGAAAAGTGTGAACCCTAAAAAAATTCAAACCATAAAGAAATCCAAGATGGAAATCAAACATGTTCAGGCTGAAAGCAGTAAAACACAAAAGGAGGTCACATAGTCATTGAAAACGTGGCTAAAATTGGAGGAATTACATACCCGATATAAGCCCCATTGAAAATCATGAACCTCGGAATCTGGATCATATCTGATACAATCCTCAAAATGAGTGGTGATCTTGTCCCATGATTATTTGTATTCCTCCACATTGATATTATATTCATTGAATCCACACGCTAAGATCCAGTCTTGTTTTTTGATCCAAGCAGTTTGAACTTTATTGGCATTAATACGAAGTCCCCTCTCTAATATTTTCCCATTCTCCTTCTCTTAATCCTTAAGCTCCATGGTCTCAACCTGCATTTATTCATTTGAGTGAAGAAAAAGCTCAAAATGTTTCTCTGGTTCTTTAGAAGCAACATGTTCAACCTGTTTGTTTTTCTTTTGAGTTTCCACGCACTTCTTTTTCATGCAAAAGGTTCCACCATGCCTTGAATAGAACCAGGTGAGTACCAGATACTTCATATTTTAGGGTCATTTTTCTCATTCCATAATAGTTTGCAAGTGTTATAATGTTCATGTTGCTTGCATTCATGTGTTATTGATATTCAATGTTTTATTGCTTTTACTTCCTCTATTTTAGTATATTATCACCTTGAAACATGGGGAGAGGAAACTCAACAATGTAAATTCAATTATAAAGATGATTTAGTGCTTATAGGAGATCTATATATGTTCCCAAGATAGTAGATCCATGCCTCACTATGTATCTCAATAGATGGTAATCAAGACACAAATAGTTATATAAGGAAGTATAATAGATAAATGGTTCTGAAGTAGAAGTTCTACTTAGGTGAGGTATAGATCATCATGTAGTTTCATTTTATGCAATGGATATATTTCTATGTATTTTAACATCATTCAGTGAGGATTTTGATCACGAATTTTAACATCATACAGTAAGGGTGATGCACTATGTAGTTTAATGTTATATAAGAAGGATTTTAATAAAGTACCTTTTCAGTTCATTCACATAGGAACAAAAATCATAGTTTAAATTCATAGGGATTTGACCGTGATTATGCAGTTTAATTTATTTCAGTATGGATGTTGGTTACTCCTTCTTATACTGAGAACATATCTCAATCATGCTAGTGAAAATATCCAATGAAGATCCAAAATCACATTTGAGTCATTCTTGGAGTATGAAATAGAAGAAAAATAGGAAATTACTCACAACATATGATAGAATGTGGAAATAGTGGGAATTGATGGGCCTAGAATGGTGTATCAATCTTCATGAAGAGACCCATCAATGTGGGGAAATGGGGTAAACCCTAATTCAAAAAGGTTAATATTCTCTGCCATGGTGTGCAAGGGTGCCATAAAACAAAACATATAGGGATTTATAATTCCAATTGAGAATTGGGAAGTGAATAATATAGTAAATTGTGTTCTATAGGATCTGAAACAACAGATAGTGTTATATGGGTTGAGAATAACCAATAGACATGTTCCAAATGCATGTTCCTCTACCAAACTATGGGATATAGTTCCTCTATGACATATACCATGGATAAAAGGTGGTGTTTTATGGTGTTTTGTAATCACTATAGGGAGTCTTTTTTGAAATAAGGGTTGTCTCTTCGAGTCATGTTCCCTAGATGAGAGGCATAGAGAGACCATTTCCTTATTCACATATTATCACCTGATTTTAAACATAATTAACTATCAAATTACATGACAAGGATCATAAATTCTTGTGTCTTTGGAATAATGGGTACATAAAACTAAAAACATGAAACTAAATAAAAAAATTATTTATTTATCATCCATTATGATCTCCTGACTTCCTTTGATCTCTTACATCTATATAGGATAACCTAGGGATAACATAAACAAAGGGATAATCTAAAAAGCCTTGTAATGTAAAAACCATTATAATAAAGAATAATAAATAGTTTAGAAGACATAATATGATGACATAAAAGGAATGGATATACATAAAAATCATAAAATGTTATCATGGTATCAGAGGAGATGTGGAAACAATACATAACATGGCATAAGAGTTATTCAAAGCTAATTTCCCATGAACGAGAACAAGTCAAGGATAACCACCAAGACTGTTGCACATTGATCATGAGTCAAAGATAACCATCAGGCCCATTTCATATGATGTATAATGAGACTAAGCAAAATCCAATGAATTTGAGTGATATATGGGTGCACCCATCAAAACATGTTCATGAATATGTGCGCCACATGAAAAATAAACATAAGTGTAATCCATTGAATGAAATGGGTATCATAATCATGTCATAAAGCATAATAAATTGGAGTGTCATAAAATTTTCCATGAAAGAAATTAATAAAATCCTAAATGGATATTAATAAAGTAAAATAATAATATATCATAATAATTTATGTCAAACAGAAGTGTTAACATGTAAAAAGAGGATTTGAGAAACTTTAGAATTAAAAATTTCTCGTGCGGTTTAAGGAAAATATTAATGAGAATTTAAAGCAGAAAATGGAATTATCTTATATATAAAACCAGAACTTAATGAATAATGTTTTAATAATAAAATTATTGATTTTAGAAAAATATTGGTTCCTTAAAAAAGATTATGGAGTTCACTTGAAAATGGTTAAGAATTTAGCAAGTTTCATTAAAATTGAGCTTGTATATCAGGAAGAATTGTGTAGGGAACCATTTAAAAAACATGTATATCCCCATAAAATAACTATGATACAACATGGATACAATATTTTTGAACATATATTTTTTTTTAATAAGTTTATAAAAATAAATAAGCATTACATTGGGGTAAATTGAGAGAGTATCTAGAAGTAAAAAATAGAGGTTCAGGTATAATCCCTTACCATATGTCCAGAGGTGTTGTTCACATGATATTAATGTCCTATATAATCAAATTGAATCCATTAATTAACTAATTCATAACACTTAATATATTTATTTTATTTTATATAATTTTATTAATTTCATTTATGGCCTTTTTGATGGGTTATGAGATTCAATTTCATCATTCAAGAGCATTGTTTTCCTTGGTTTTCTGGATCAGTTTAATTATATACATGTATGGATAACCATGTGAGATTGGAATGTTTGTCTAGAATTTAATTTATATGTTATTAATTATGATATAGATTCTTAAATGATCATATAAGTCATTTGGTTATTTTGGGTGAGGCTGAATCATTAGATAAGATGTTAGTGATAATCCTTTGGATTATTTTGCGTGGTTTCACTCACAATGAACTAGTTTTGTTTTATTATTTAACATCATGTGTGTAGAATGATTTTATAAAATTTCTTATGAAATAATACATATATTATAATCTAATTCAACTATAAAAATGATTTCCTGAACACCTTTGAAGACAATAATGGATATTAAAAACATCATCGTCCTTGAATGTGATAAATTAACACATCACATATGATGTTTTCATTTTTAGTATAAAAGGAGGGGGAAAGAGAGATTATGATGAATTATTCCATTATAATAATAAAATTCTAGTATATTTAAGGTACTGGAGTTATCATACCATTTTTATGAGGGGAGGTGAGGAGAGAAAAGAAAAGAAATGAATTTGAAAAAAAAATTAAAAGAAAAGGAAGAGGTTTTTACCTATTGATTACTTATTATTGAGAACCTACTTAGGGTATTTGATCAAAATATAGAAAAGGATAAAAGATTTATAGGTGTGAGGAGAATAGGAGGTGAGGAGTGGTATTTATAGTGGAGAAGGGGGTGTTTTCTTATTATTTTTTTCAATAGTTTATTTTCTTTGGCTCAAGAATATGAATAGTTTAAAATTTATTATCAAATATAATAAAGTAATGAGTATATTTAAAGATTTTGGTCTTAAATAATCCATACATAATCTGTGACTCCCTAATTAATGTATTTAACATTTATCATAAATTATTGTATCTTACTATTCACCAAAAATTCATGTATTTTAGAAAAATACCAAAAATTTACCTTAATCATTTCTCAACATGTAGAATTAAAAAATAAACTCAATTTTATGAAAATAATTTTTATATAGGAGAAATTTAATTTTTTATTAAAATCATAATTTACACGAAAAATACAGAATTAATAATTGCAAATGAGTTTTAACACTTTGAAAAATTAACTGAGGTCTCATAAAATTATAGCATAATCTCGAGACAAAAAAATATTAAATTATTAATAAAATTTACAAAAACAAATTTTCTTTTAAATTATTAAATTAATCATAAAATTGTAATAAAATATTAATGACTTACAAAAATTCCTATATTTGATTAATAATATTTATAATATTTTTTGAATTATATTATGATATAATTATATCAAATCTTCACTTATAAGATGGATAAGTTTTATTTATACTTTCATTGGTGAGGTTATTATTCAATTTCCTGGTTTATTATTTATAAGGGTAACATTATTATTCCAAAGGTTACGTAACTATTTCATCGGTATGTATTCCTTAAATTCTAAAAATAATAATTATTTAATTCATTCCTCATTTATGTAGTATTTATTTTTCTATAAAAGTTATTTTATTTGATTTATAATTTATGAAATAATTATAAGAAAGTAATTTTCATTGATAAAAATTTGGTTTGTTATAAAGCAGACCTCTATGGTGTTATGTTGTGAATATAGGGGACCTTGTTTTGGATGTGGAAGATGGTTTTGATCCAAATAAAAGGGGATAAATATTATATAATATTGAAGGATAATGTACCAATAGATGCAAATTTACTCTTGGGAAACACTGCTGCACATTAGGTATGTCATGGTAAAATGGTGTAGGGTAGTTGTAGGTCAAAATGGATTCTAGCTTGTAAAAATTTCGACATTGTGAGTGAAAAATTTTTGATAATATCATAATTTTTAATAGATTAAGTAGATATAATTCCAAAGTATATGTTGTTTAATGTCGTGCATCATGAATTGGATGAAGTTCCTTTTAAGGTCATGCACTCAATACCAATGATGTGCCCTATAAGGTTATGCACTCACTACCAAGGATGTGCCTTGTAACGTGATACACTTAGAACTAATTATATTGGGTAGTTTAATTTAATTAATAAGGGATGAATGATTTTAATTTTAATTTATTTAATGTAGGACCAATTATACTACATAGGTTAACTCCATACAACAAGGACAAAGGATGTTCCTTTTAAGGTCATACATACAGGTCCAAGGATGTTGTATAGTTTAATACCATATATAAGAGATGATCTTATGTAGTTTTATATCATGCTGGGAGAATTTTTTCATACTAATATTACCTAGGATTCAACCATATTCCTATATAAGAACCCTCAAAATGATCTTCCTTAACTATCTAGGTTTCTTTCCTCAAGGGTTGTTTGGGCTGAGGAATGTGGGTCTCTAAAAATCCTAATGGTTTTGGATTATTGAATATCATGGTGTAATATGCCATAATATCCCCTATAATTCCCCCAATATCGATGTGAATTTTCTCCAATTATGAGTTAATCTATATAAACGGGAACTTTTCCATGTGCATTGGTGTTGGTGTCATTGGAAAGACTTCTACAGTTCCTAGTTTCACGAGGAGGACCTTCATGGCTGTTGAAATTTCTAAGAGGACCCCCACCGTTATTAGTACCACAAATAGGACCTCCATAACATAGTCATTTGAAATGGGTAGGGTTTCCTTGATGGTTTCTAATTGGGAAAGATATTTGAAAGATTCAACCTATCACTTTGGGTTAGTGGTTGGGGTCTCAATCCTAGCCTGGTGGACATATTTCCCCTACATAGTGATGAGTATGGAAGAGGGTACATCATGGGTGGCATAGGCTATAGGAGTTGTTGTAGTGATGTCTCATAGAGCTGGGTAGAGTACTTCCCATATAGTAGGAATATATTAGTGGACAACAACTATAAGAGTATTCGGTCATAGTACAGGGATGCCAAACTACCCATGGCATGGGGGTGGTGCCCCTATGAGATTACACTATTGAATTCCCCTAGTATAATGACACCTTTGAGTTCTCTAATATCATAGGCATTGGTATAGTTTCATTGGATCAAAGTCCTCTCAAGTCATTATCCAAGGGGAATCTTGTCTTCCAACCTATATCGGTGGACTGAAATATTCATTAAGGAAATGTGGTGAGGTCACCCAAAAGTTGTGGAAGTTCATATATCTGAAGGTAAGGGTCAATTCTGACCTTGATTTGTAGATTCTTATCTCACTATAGGAATGGTATGAGGTTTATTAGGTGTCTCTGATGTCTATCATACTAGATAGACATGAATAGGCTTCCAAGAAAGTTCCATACTCAATTGAATTTTCATCTAACACTATAATTATTTTAGTCACCGATATAATAATTGACTGATTTCTATTTAAAATATTAAAGATATAAAGTATTGACATTGTGCATTATTTCATTATAATTGGTCCTTAATTGTATTCTTTCACAATAAAATTCACCCTAATGAATATTTGTTCATTAACTTTAATTGCACACCTATTATAAACCAACTTTTAAAGGAAAATAAGAACTTGAAATGTTACATAATCTGACTTTTACATTTTTTGTCAATGATTTCAATGTATGATATATTCATGAAAATTAGATTTATATCCTTTATATTAGATTCATGAATCACTTCCATTATAATATTAACTCCACTATTTTGCATCATACTACATTCATCATGCTCTTTTGTATAGAATATATAATAGTTATTTACAAAACCATTAAAACAAAATACATATACACTTGGTCCTTTATCTAGGCATTAAATCCATTCAAAAATTGAATTTGGGTTTGTAGATATCTCCTTAAAAATATAATCTTGAAACCATACAATAAATTATTTATTTTATGTATTTGATTTATAAATTTCATCCCTTGATGTATTCAAATGCCTATGAATTACTTTGTGGTTTTAAATGTACGAATAAACCTTTATACAAAAATATAAAATGGTAAAGTTGTATTTCCCCCACTCTGTAATGGTAACTATAACAACATACCTTCTAAAAATCCATTCACAGATTACACATTTTTCGTGATGATATTTTTAGAGACCAATTCTCTCAACATATGATAGGTACTCATTATAAAATTCAATAGATTCTTTTATATAATATTACTCTATAAATACAACCTTTTGGACAAATTCAATGTTTGATATACATTTCAAAATATTCATATACCATTCAATAGGGTACATCTATCTACTATATCTTTTGGAAATCCATTCACCAATAACACATTGGTTAATGTGTGTTGAACATTTTTAGAAAGAAAACAACGTAAAGCTATAGGCATTAAATCATCAATCAAAACATAAAATTCATGTTCGTTCGGGACCTTTAACATAAAATCATTCATTGAAATGATATTTTTTAAATTTGATGAATATTTTTCTAGAACCATTATATAATTTATAATGTTGAAAAAATTGATATCTCTATTTCCTAGAAAGAGTGTACGATATTAGGGGAATAGAAGTACACCTTTCACCCTACATGGGAACCATATCTTCACTTATCTCCATGTCAATCATGTCTAACCTAACCATCACATATAGAGAATTCTAGTATTGTAATTCAAAAAAATTATCTCATTTTCCAACGTATTTTGATGAGGTTTTATAAAGAATGTTTTCTAAAAATAGTGGCAACATCCTTTACATTTTAAAAATATTGATCACCAATTAATGGATATGGTGTTGGAACTTTTTTTATTAACTTATAATTATGTTATATAGGATTATCATTAATGTCATCAGGGTAAAAATTTATGATATCCAAAAAACATGTTATTCAAGGAATGTTTTAACCTAACTGAGTGTAGACATTTTTTGTAGATGGGACATTCGAATATTCCATTAATGTTATATCATAAAAATTTTATATAAGAAATAAATATATTTATCATCCAATAAATAATGGATCTAAATTAGAACTATTCACATCTATTATAATTATAAAATATAGCAGCCATATTATACCTCAATTATAGATCTTTGATCAATGGATCCAAATAAGCATCAATATCATTGCCATATTTTTTTGTTCTAAATATGAATGGATAAAACATAATGTATTTGTGATTCATGCACAAACAACATGGAAAGTTATAATTTACCAATATAATCTACCATGTACTATGAGTAATAATTTGAATACCAAAAGGGTTCACTCCATCTATATATAGCGTTAGATGGAGGTTGCATGGATCATTTCCAAATTCCGGATACTCAATATCAATATTATTATAATGAGGAGTGTTCATTGGGTGACTAAGTTTCACATAATGAATTCTTTTATATGTGTTTCACAATAATTTTCATTCGATATCCTCACATCCATAGAGTCATCTAAACCTTAGAATAATTGGAACGTATTATACAACTTTCAAAGGACATGATTCATCTTTCTTGTATCAAGTCACGCAACACTTAGGGAATTTTTCATGTGATACATAGTCCATGGAAGGAAATATATCATCATTTGGATTAGTGTATATTCTTTTATATATCATACTCATTGAATGTAGAATTCGTTTAGAATTTTATGTCTTACAAGTAAGCCATTTTCTTCTTTTATTATATCATTTAGGAGACCAAGTAGTACTGTAAAGATGGTAATGTCAAGAATCACCCTATCTTTTACAATATAGTATGGAATAAAATCATTAATATAGTGTTTAAGGGAGTAAAAGGGTTATGTTCACATTTGACCCATTTATCACTAGTTTATACCCCCATGTTTTATCTTATGGTCACTTAATAATTTTAGAAGGGAAATATGGGATTTTTAAAAGATTACACTTTATATAATTTTTATTTATAAAGGATACTTTTCTCATTTTATAAATTAAAAATGAGTTTATATTAATTTCAAGTTTTATATTACAATGATTCAAATTTCATTGGTTTTTATCCTCTATTTATGATTATTTTACATCTTTAATTGTGACTGTTTTTAATTTTCTTTTATAAGGTTATATTTTATTGTAGTGTAGACATTTAAAAATTGAATTCATAAAAATAAATCATACTAAATGATTGGTCACCATTAATTATTTAATAAATAAATTAAACTATATTGTAATAATATTTTATGGGGGGTTCAATGATAATTTTTCTTAAAATTATTTCTTCGGACTAGATAAGAGTATCTATTAATCTCCCTCGATAATATCTGACCAAATTAATTAGTATTTGGAAAGAATTTTGATTTTAATAAGTTTGTGGTATTAAATTTAAATCTCGATTAATATTTGTATATAGATTGATTAATAGTGTTAGAGTAATCTAAACTTTAATCCTATTAAATTTATTATTATTATTTTATATACTATATATTTTGAAATGATTGTAAAATCATTACATTTATATATTTATTTTCAAAAATTAACAAATTATAAATTTGAATTCCTTTGAAATAATTATTATTAACCCATTAACTAAATTTTTTTAATTGATATTAAAATTTAAAAATATAATTATTTTAAGTTAAGATACATCCATTTTAGAATTATTAATAAATATGGGAATTTTGAAATTATAAATAGACCTTTATATTTGATCTATTTTATTCATATGCTCATTTTTTTAATTCATTTTAGAAAATAATTTTCTTTAATTGAACTTTTGATGCTAAATATTTAATTTTAAATTATTATATACATGGCCCAAGATCAATATTGAATTTAAATTATTCATCACGATAAAAAGAAACCCTTTTTTTATTGAAAATATAATCTGAGAATAAGAAAACATATGTTAAATG
Source organism: Viscum album (assembly GCA_963277665.1). Classification (NCBI taxonomy): domain Eukaryota; kingdom Viridiplantae; phylum Streptophyta; class Magnoliopsida; order Santalales; family Viscaceae; genus Viscum; species Viscum album. The sequence continues at coordinate 2,013,369,630 of OY728126.1, forward strand.
ACAATGTTTTTTTGGTTTTATAATCAAAAAATGTATAAAAATCAGGTAGATTAAAAAATATTTCAAAAGCTGGGTCCCATTGCATGAAACTCATTTATGAAAGTGTGTTTTTAATAAATTAACTTACATGAATGGTGTTTACTAAACATTCATAAATTTTACACATCATTCTTTAACATCATTCACTCTATCCATTTATTGTTTTTTTAATTTTTTTGTATTTTTTTGTTTAATAATAGTAATATATTATTATTATTATTTAATTAATAATACTACTCATAAATTATGAAATTAAAAATATTTATTTAATATAGATAATTTTATGAGAAATGATCATGATAATGTAATTAGTAATTCAATTAATATGAATTCATAATATAACTAATATTTGAATTATTATTAATTAATTCATTAATTGATATGATTTAATGATGGAATTAATATTAAAAAAATAATTTAATTAATAATAATTAATAATTACAAATTTTGGAATAAATAATAACTAATAACAATAAATACTATAAAATTAATAATTAATGTTCGAATAAATAACAATTAACAATTTAAATAATAACAATTTATTTAGGAATTAATAATAATAATAATAATTAAAATGATTAATAATCAATATTTAAATTAATAATAATTAATGATAATAAATATTATATTTAAAAAATTATATGGATCTTAAAAAGTATTATTACTATTCTTTGGTAGATGGGACTACAATAAACAAACACACACACATTCAAACACCTTAGTGGGTCAAGTCTCATCCCTCCCCAAAAGGATTGGAATATAACCACTATACCAATTTTATTACATATTGATTATCCTTGGAGACCCAGTATGTTGAAGACCTGAAGGTCATGTTATATGATGTGTCAAAGTTTTATCCTCTTCATGTGCCCCATGTGCCATGACTAACCCGGTTATGTTAGGGATTGATATATGTACCACAAGATCCATGGAATGGTGTCCTTACAAGATTTTTCATAATGAAAACCATGTGGTGTTGAATTGCTGGTTTGTGTGTCCTATATTGTGGAACTCCTAGAGAAGATCCCAAAGGGGAACGACCACATCCATCATTATATTCTAGTACCCCATGTGTTGACATGATGATGCCCATAATGCTCCTCGTGGAGCCCATAATTATGAACCAATCTATACACCTATGATGGGGATCTGCATGGAGTGCCTCGTGCCTCACCTCATGTGCATCATGGATCTCCTTTGAAGCTTCCCACAATGCTCATAAACAAATGTCCATGGTTGTGTCTATCTAAGACATAAGTTATCCTACATCAAAAAATCATAGTGGGTGGGGGTGGGTTGAATTACATGTGAGTACCCACTAACTATTGAGTCATTATCTTACCAACACCATCCATCAGTAGCCACTTCATGCCACACTTCCACCTACTTCTGAGTAAGCTATTCCATCTATGTTGCACTATGTTTTCATCCGGACTCATTCACAACCCTCTTATTTCGGCATGAGATGGATTATAGGCCTAATGGATCGAATGATAAATGACATGGCTTGAAGTCCCAATGAAATGTCTTTAAAGACCAATTTTTATAAATAGTTACACTTATATAGTACCTTTCTACACTACCATCAATACTGGAGTGTTATAGTACTGCTACCCTATTAAAAAAATTCATCAAAAGCAAGATTTGAACCAATTTTTTTATGTAGGATTACAGAAGACTTTACCACTAAATTGAGCCCCATATTTCCAGATCGATAATTTGGGTAATGAGGGCATTGGAAAGTTCCATGCCCCACCTTTTCATGACCAAACATCCTCCCTAAGAATTATACGCCCCCAACTAAATTTGAATGTAGTGGGACTCAAACATACACCAGTTCCCATATACTATGGAGTGACCACCTGTCACAGTACCAAAAATGCATTCTTGGTGGGATAAATGGATAATTTGGGTAACAACGATATTGATAGGAACTACCGAAAGCATTTAGAGAGACTATCCTACCCCCTTGCACACTGCATGCCCCTAGATAAATTTGAGCTTGGTAGGACTCTAATATTTATTATTTTTAACTATTAATTTTTATAATAAAAATAAATTTTAATTAGATTATTAATTTCTATAAATTATAATATTTATTATTAATATTAATTATTATTGATAACATAGTTAATTATTATTAATTTATCTACTAAACATTTTTAGTACTTTGGATAACCCATCAGTGATCCATTCTAGGGTTCCCCCTTGTGGTCCCATTACCCATGAGTTCATGGATTCGAATCCAAAGGTTTCATAAAATAATGCGGTTCTTCTTCATTTTGAAAAGCCAAATGGTTCCAAGACTGTTAAAGTAGTTTTGTTTACTCATGTTGTGATTGGTCCTTATGTATGTCTTAGTCTCTATTATTATATAATTATTCTAAATCTTTGGGGTCTCAACTGGTGGTAGATCATGATCATAAGCATATGAACTTTGACAGGTTTCATAAGGATCATAAATTTTCAACCCATAATATAATTATAAAGGGTGAAACTCTTTTGTGGAATCTATTCAAGGTATCTTTTTATGTTGGGCTTAAAGAATGTGGGAACTCGGTCATCATTCATTTTTCCTTGATTTATAATGATGATAAATGGAATCTCACTAAGATTTGAATGTGACTGGTGGAATTATGGGGTTCTTATTGATAGACTTTGACGTCCCTAAGGAGGGGATACTTCCATATTGAATTCCCCAATTTGGTTCTAAAATATAAGGCATGGGCTCTTTGGTTTGTCAACCTAGAGTATGTTATTGTAATAATCCATCATTTTGACCCCTCCTTTAGCACCTTGAAGTTGAGGAACTTAGTTACCCGGCATAAGATTAAAATTAGGGGTTGATTGGGTTTTTCTAGTACCTCAAAATTTTAAGGGGGATCATTTGTTTTGTTGGTGTGAAAATTAAGATGGATAAGGAGACTGAATATATAAGGTTTAGGAATTGTTCATTCCTAATAATGGAAGTCAATCACAGTTCTACCCTAATAAATACCATCATTTTAAATAAAAAATACTTTCAATTTGAATTATTGGTTGAATATGAGAAGGTTACCAACTTTTTCTTAGTGTTTAGAAATATTTTTTACACTTTTGAAAAAAATTGATGTATTTGTTTTTGAAAAATGTAGGTTGAGAGGCCATTTTATTTACACCTTCTGGAGATATAATAAAGACACTATGAGCCCTGATGCTGATAAAAAAGAACATACTTCTACGTAGGCACACAAAACCAAGGATCCTGTTATTGTAGATATATTAAATCATGTCTAAAAAGAAGATGAGGTGAATTCCCATGTAACAATGGATGTTGTGATAGATCGATATTAGAGTAAATGTAGTGTTGGTTTTGTACAAATTTTGGACCTAATAAATTAGGTTCAAGTGGATGGATAGTTGATTACCCATGAAACAACAGGTTGTGAACTAGAATAGGCCATAATTGGTTCTGAAAAAGCTCATAAGGATTATGAACGTGAAGATTACTTTTTTTTCTTATGATTCAAATTCACAACAATTCTAGGTGGATACATTCCATTATTTAACTAGAAAAGGGAAGAAATAACTCATGGTAATCTCCTATTCCTCTGCTCAACTCAAACTAAACTCTAAAAAGGGAACCATGAAGTAATTCTCTAGGAAAATGAGTTTTTTGGGTCCTCAAAGTCTCATGATTCACCTACTAATATGAAGTTAGAAAATCCTTTAAGGTATATTCCTTCTTGGATGATAATAATTCAAAACCAGACCTAATGGGTTCTGTTGGTGTAATGATAGTAGAGCCTAGTGATGATGTAGGTTCCAACAATATGAAGTCATAGTCCCTAAAATTATAAAATCATTTGGGTCATTATTTTGGGGAGTTAATTCTTCAAATGAGTATGTTTTAAGTCTTAAAGGAGTCAGATATTAGAAATGGAACTAATGGGGAAAACTCAAGGGATAGTACTCACACCCTAGAAAATGAACAGTCGCTTGAAGGAAACTTCATAAGGAATGATACTCACTTCACAGTTGATCCCAATAATGTAAGTATGGTATGCACTGTAGAGTAGGATCATCTACAATATAGTGAAGAGGAACCAACAACATTTGGCATATCCCCTCTCATGGTATGCCCCTCTGGTAAGCATGCAATTTTAATTTCATCTATGGATATTCCTAATACTGTAAGCAATGAACCTCAGTCTGTCCCAACTAATCCTTACATGGGTACTAGGAAAAATAGTATCTTTAGTTATCTTGAAAACCTAAATAGATACAATTCCATGGAATCATTCCTAACGAAACGGAAGGATACAATGAAATACAAGATTGGTAAGAATCATAGAGTAGATGTTGGTCCTCTAGATGATAAGGACATAACATGGAAACAACCTAAAATGTGGAGGAGGGGTCATCACCCGAGAGGTCGGGGTGGTAGTCGAAGATGAACAATCTTATTCACTTGGATTATGGAGGCTTCTTATTTAGTCTTGTTTCCCCTTTTGTGGCAATGGATTAACACTTTTTCCTCTTTTGGGAATTTGTTTTTCGGGCCTTTTATGGTAGTGTTTTGTCACAATTTCTCAAAAAACCATTCACCTTTATAATACTTTTATTTAATTTTAATAAAGGAGTCATGGTTTTCCAAACTCATATTTCCAAGAAATATTGGATTAATTATCATTTATTCCAAAATTATTTATTATCAAGTACATTGATAATTATTATTAACACTAATACTTATTATTATTATTTTTAAAATTAAATTTAATTAATTATATTAATTATAATGTTTTTGGTTGTTAATTTAATTATTAATTGTTATTAATTACTAATTTATTTATATTAATTCAAATGTTTAATATTTTTACTTAATTTATTATTTATTATTAATTAAAATAGAAATTATATTGTTAACTAATATTAAATAAATTTTTAATTTCCCCATTAGTATTAATTATCATAAAATATATTTAATTATTATATTATTTTTAATTACATAATTAAATATTATTATTGTTATTTATTAATTAATAATATATTTGTAGTAAACATCTTATTACAAAAAAATTAAAAACAATTAAAATGGCTTGATTAAATAACATTCACTCAAGAAGTGTAAAGGTCGTGCAGCTTGAGTGAATGTCATTCATGAAAACTCTTGTGTTTTTTTTATTAAATAAACTAGCTTGTGTGAATGGATTTTAGGTAAACAGAAATCCCTTTTCCAAAATAACTTTTAAAATACACATTTTTTATAAATTTGTTATTATAAAATCTAGAAAAAATAAACTAAATAACAAGTCATTAAATTAAATTAAATTGTGTATTTTTAAATTAAAAAAATACGTCATTATTTTTAATTTAATAATGAATAAGAGAATTCAATTAAAAAATGGAACTCACTTATGAAATTAATTTTTCAACAAAAAATTAAGCTTTTCCTGAAAAAGGTGATTCATTAATATAACTTGTAAATAATTTGAATGTTTCACTGTAATAATTTTTCAATTTTCTATATTTTTTAATTTTTTACATTAGTTTCATGAATACATTATTATAGGGTGTGTTGAAAATATTTTTTCTATTACATGAAATACATCACCCAAAAAACACACATATATTATAATATTCTTATTAAATCATCGATAATGTAAATATTAAATGTATATGTATATCTAAATCCATATATGTAAAAAGATGTTTGAGATTTGCATTTTTTCCTTTCAATTCGACACATACTTTCAAATAATCACATGGTTTTTTCAATATCATATTTCTCTCTCTAATTATGGGATGTTAGATAGAATAATTTTTGTCTCTATGATCTTTGGACCATAATTGTTGTATAGTTAACATCATTTTCATTTTTTAAATAATTTTCATTTTTTCCTATAATAAAAATATAAATATCTACTTGATATTAAATTTACGAAAGCATTTCCTCTTCTTCAACACATTGTGAGATGGTCTTATCTAGATACTCTTTCTCTTTTTTGAATTTTTAACTATACTTAATCTTTTTAAACTATGTTGAAATATATATCAAAACTGTATAAATGGGAAATTCCTAGGAGATTTTAAGTATATGTGATTTCAATTTGAAATATATATGAGACATTTATCAGATGTACTCTCTAAAATTGATAGTTTCATTTAATCTCACTTAAGTTTATATTGTGAAGAGTGTACCTTGCTAGTCTCTAAAGACACTAAACCTTTACGAACGTCGGGTGTTAACTATTGTTAAATTTATGAAAAATTAAACTAAAATGACAAAATATTTATATATGTTTTTCTCAGGTGCCTCATTTTATGGTAATATATCCACGACTAAAGGTTTTCCCTTTTATGTTCATACATTTTGTACTAAGGGCTATTGATTTTAAGGTTGTGTGACTAGGACCAAGGATAGTTCCTTTTATGGTTGTACAGCTAGAACCAAAGGTTATTCCTTTAATGGTTATGTAGTTAGAACAAAGGGTTGTGGATTTTAAGTGTATGTAACTCGGAACAAATTTCATGAATTTTGATGACATGAATTTATTACCAAAGGTTGTTCATTTTAAAGTAGTGATGTCCAAACCAAGGATTGTTCTTTTTAAGGTCATTAAACTATGACCAATTTTCGTTCATTTTATGTTTGTGCATCCAAGAACAAAGTATGATCCTTTTAATGTTGTGTATCTAAGACCAAGGGGTGTAAGAGTATAAGTTCATACAACATGGACCAGGGGGTGTTCCTTCTAAGGTCATAAATCGAAGACCACAGGTTGTGCCTTTTAGAATCACAAATCTTGGATCAATGGTAGCTAAATTTTTTGGGTACCACTACTTTGACAATATGGGTGTACCTTTTATCATCATTCAATAAGGATATAATTTCATTGAAGTTTATGTTTTTATAGATTGGACTGAAAACCTAAGGAAACATATGTAGAGATGGGGTCCAAGGTAAAACTTGAAGTGAATGAAAAGTTGTAAATGTGACATAGGTAACTATAAAAGGGTTTGCACAAAGTTTATGGCCATGATTCTTGGATAGATGAGGTGTGTATTTTAAGGTCGTGTGATTAAGACCAAGGGTTGTTCATTTTAGGGTATTGAAAACAAGACAAATAAACATTTTCATTTTCATTTTATGTTGTTTGTACTAGGGCGTACATATTATAAGGTCTTGATTATTAAATTGAAGGTGGCTTCATTTTTGTGTGAAAATGTATAGGGAAACTCGATGAGAGAAACTGATCTCGAAATACATCAGAAGTAATGATATATTTTCATCTATTACCATTATAGGAGATCTGATAATCCCAATGTTGTGGGTTTGGGATAGTAAATATGATGATATAATGGGGGGTGAATTTTGTTCCTATAAAAACATAATAGAAACTATACTACCTTCTTGAGTTTTAAAGTGATGCTTTCATTATCTCTAAATGATGAGGGATAAGGGGAAAATAAATAAATAAAAGAATAATATAAAGAGGTGAATTGTGGTTTGGGGCACAAAGACCCATTTTCCATTCAACCAATGCACTCTTCATGAGATTGGTGATTTTCAGTAGTTGGTAATCTTATCTAGAGACCATTATAACTGAGTGTAGGTGGTTGACAACTTTATAAAAATGATTTTATAGGGACATCTTGTTATTTTATAGGGAACCAAAATATCCACATCTTAGTATTTGAAGCTAATACTCTACCATGACTAAGTATGAGTAATGGACGCTTTAACAGAAAAAATATTGAGATGTAGAAGTTTAATACTAGTTTATCTCATAGTTACAGCAACAAATGATAGATATAGACGATCATCAAAAAATAAAACTAGTATAAAAATATTCTTCAATGTCAAAAATGATTCATTTAAATATTACTAGAGAAAAAACTAGGTAGATAATAAAACATGGATTTCTATAAAGTGTGGCTCTAATACATGATTTCATGAACTACAAAAAAATATTAACAAATAAATAATAAAACAACAACAGTGAGTCAATCAAATAGATAAGAATCAAAACATGTATGTTTCCAAAGTGTATCTATAGATTGGATCATAGAATACTATTTTAGAATGTGTACCTATCTCAATTTTTGGAGAAACAAACTACTAGTATTTAACATGTCAAAAGAGTTTCTTTATGTCAAACATCTCTCGAATTATCGGATGATAAATTATGATTATTCAAATTGAAAACATTCAATGAAATTAAACATCCCTTAGAAATGGGAATGATTTATTCTGTTGAATGTGATCATTTTAATCTGTCCTTATTTTTTATTAAATACATATTAAATTCTAGGAGACCAATTCCAAAATCATAGAAATATTCCATAATTTCAAATTGTGTAGTTTTCCAAGTCAAACGTAGGGTTACTTTGCATAGTGATAAACATTAAAATTGTGGTAGATAACATATGGTATATTTCCAAAGTTGGGATGTTGGACCAAATTTTTGTTCCTCAAAGGTAGGTTGGCTTCCAAATGTAATGTTCATGATCCATACTTTTATAACAACAGGGTACATGATCCATAAATTTACATTAAATATAGGGTATGAAAGTATGGTTCCTTACTAAAAGTAGGGTTCACAAACCATATGTAATTCTCAAAAACATTGGCTATAAATATTGTATCTACAGTTATTATACACACATCCAGAACACTTATAATTTTGGAAATCAAATAAACTCTTATGGGATTAAATTATGAAAATGATTCCAGAATAAAATAATTATTCAAGTAATCATTATCCTCAAATTCACATAAATTAACTTTATTAGTAACATATATGTGGTTGTTTGTGATAATAGAAATAAAAAATAAATTAACAAAATAGTGGTTCAACATATTCCAATTAATCTCTTCCTTTTTAGTGATCCCAAAACCCATAACACCAATATAAACATAAAGATGAAAATATAGGTCTGAAATGGATAATTAATTAAAATATAGATTTAAATGATATTTTTTTTCCAAAATTTACAAAAAAAGAAATTAAATTTTATAAACACAATAATAAATAAATTTCAATAAAATTACCAAAAAAATGATCCCATATTTATCTCCATACATTTCTCATATTTATTTCCCTAAATTTTCTCCTATTTTAATGTTTTCCTGTATATTTCTCCCCCTTTATGTGACATAAATATGAAATTAATAAATATAAAAATTAATATATTATATCTTAATATAAATAAAAAAATATCATTGTACACCAAGAGAAAAAAACAATAAATAGAACAATAGTACATTTTCGATATTTTTTAAACAATCGAGATTTAAAATGATATTTAGTATTTGATATTAGATAGTCTATGATGGAATAAAATAATATAGTCTTATGGAAATGATAAATGGTTCATCTTTACACTCCAAACTATAAACTCTTTTACTCATAATATATATAACTTTTTATATAATTTTTATTATTTTTTGAATATCTACGGTTGTTTGATCCATTGAAGAAGATGAAAACTATTTAACTGAAAAATAATTTAGTTCATTTAGATTTAAATTGAAAATAACTTTACATATGATTTTATCTATTTGAATTACCATATCAACTTTAAACACATCAAAATATTCTCTATAAATTGACCTTTCTTTCAAATTTTGATACCTACTTTGAAGAGAAAAATAATTCTTTTGAAACAACATAGTTTTCCATATCTCCATAAGATTCTATAGACTTTTTATATCTTCATGAATCTTTCTTACTTCTCAATTAAAAATATAAAACTTAGATACCAACTCTTCATAAGGAATTCCAGCTTTGGAAAAATAAAAATATTACAGATTTGGTTCTTCAAAACCAAGGATTTTAGTACATTTTAAATAAGAGATTTATAAGGATTGATCAACAAAAGAGATTGATTCTTATTCAAAAAGACCAGTAATAGCATTGGGAAAATAATTATCTTGATAATAGAATTATTTCAACTCTACCTTACCATTATATTCTAAATGAATAAAAATAATCAAATTGTCCAAACCTTAAGAACTTAGTAGTTGAGATTAACATTTATCTGAGCATAAATTCCTATGTATCATTATGACAATCAGAGTGGATTCACTATAAGTCTTTGATATTGGTATTTCAAAGAAGTATGAAAATACTTTCTGTTGGGTTCTAGAAATAGTTAGGGTTTTAAAGAGGAAGAAAAACTGTTTTATTCAGATGGTTGTTAGGTGATGTTCTAGATTCTCATGCCAAAAAAAGTAATCATTTTAGATTTTTCAATTAAAAATATAGTTTCACATATTAAATAGATTTCATAATAACAACTTCAAATAATTGAATAAAATTTCTAAAAAAATATATTTTCAAATCAAATGAATCTTATGAAATAAATTATTAACATGGTTTTTCATTGGAATTAAATAAATATATATTTCTTTATGAGACTTAACTTAATAAAATAAATACTACATACTCCATTTGAATTAAATATTCTCCCAGAAAACTAGTATTAAGACATATAAAACATTTCTCAAGGAAATAACAAGTAATTTTCAAATAATAAAAAATTTACACATATTAGAATACTTTATCAATTTTTTTACACATCTTAATATGAAATTAAATTATGTGAATATTATAATATTTAAAATGAGTATACATGGTGTTATTAGAATAGATAAACATATTGATTCATCACATAAAATAATTGAGTGAGAAAATATTTACTGGTTTAAGAAAAAATAACTAATTCCTAAATGTTAATAGATTTATCTTTAAGGATCTTTTCTTTTAGAAAATAAACTACTTTAGAGTTGGTCAAAAATAGAAGAAATTGTCATTTTTGAAATATAAATTCATAAATATAAAAAGCATTCAGGGTAATATATCTATAAAATGTCAAACATAGGCACTTTTCAGTACCCATATGCTTTTGGGTCTGGCAATGTTAGCAATTAAATATTTAGGTAAAGAAATCATTTTTCTTTTAGTATAGAATCCATAATTAAATCTTGATAATACTTTAAAGTAATGAACATGTTTAACACCATAAATTGCAGTTTTTCTAAAATATAACTCATTATCATAATGTTTTTTATTACATATTGTAAACATTTTAGAGTAAATAAAAAACTGAACTAGGAGAAAAATAATTTCTATATACTTTGTGTTTTTCTCTATTACTCCTAACCCCAAGATTACACTTATTATTATCTTTATTTTTACCAAGAAATTGATTTAAAGGTTTTTTCCCATGATAAGAATTATATAGGCTTATTGTAGGACCCCGGGACACCCTAAGAGGGGAGGGGTGAATCAGGGTGTCAACTTTTTCTCTTAAAAACAAGGATCATGTTCCCACTTTGGTAGAAACTAGTTAAAAATGTATCATGGATATGATCAGTAATGAAACATTCACATGCAAAGAGGTGACACGACAATTTTTACTTGGTTCACCACTAAGGGCTACGTCCAAGGAGCATACGCCGACAAGTTGTCATTCATACCAAATTCTACTAATCTATACTAGTTGTAGATTACAAAGGTTCGGGAACAATCACTCTGTCCCAGGATCACTACCTTTACAAAACATTCGGGATAGCTCACTGCATCCCTCGGGTCACTCCCGTTGACTCCCCTAGCTCACTGCCTTTGGTGAAGTCCCACTCAGTTTATAGACATGAAGGTCTCCTCAATATATTTGAATTGAAGTCTTTGCCTTTGCTTATCATGAGACTCTTCTTGCATCAAAGATAGGTAAAGATGCACTTGAACACACTGAACCAATGAACTGGATAATCAGAAAGTGTAAATAGGAAACACTGATGATTGTGTGCCGCAACAACCCTTTGCACGCATTTTCACACTTTGCACTGAAGGTATTAGGCAATCTTGTAGCTTTCGTGCAACTCCAAAAAGACCGGCGGGCTTCAGCAACACCAGGCGCGCTTCTCTAAGCTCAGTGCGCAAGTTTCAAGATAGCGCTTATGTCTCAGTGCACAAGTCCAAACCGGCATGCAAGTTCCCATCAACCACATACGCAGCACTCACTTCTTCAACTTGAAACTTGAGCGACTCACTTCCTTTCTCGCCTGAGATGCCTTGGGCGCACAACAAATGACTGGCGCACAACTTATACTTGCGCGACCTACACACCACTTGCGCGACCATCACACCTGCGCGATAGGAGCTCTGATTTTCTCTAAGTGTTGAGCTCTTCCAGAATGAGGAGGGGTCGACCTGTATTTATAGGCATTTGGACACCCTGTGCGACGGTGCTCATGTCTCCCCCCAGTGCGCAAGTTCCGGTGTGCAACTCCAACAGCCCAATCCTCTCTCGTGCTACTCACTAGCACGACCAAACCAATACTTTCATGGCCCTATTTCCTTTTCCATATTTTTAAGTTCTAATCATGAAAAACAACAGGCGTGCAAGTTCCCAAGCCTCCAAGTAATCTGTGCGCAAGTCCCTTTTGTCGCGCTAGTCACTTGGGCGACCAAACCCAAAACTTGTGTGTCCCTTATCCCTTTTCCATATTTTGATTTTATGATCTTGAAAAACATATGGAGTGCAAGTTTCCTCTCCTTCAAGTCAATGGTGCGCAAGTCCCTTGGACAAAAACCACTTTTCTTCATTTGTCAATTTTCAGGCCCAAAAATTTAAAAAACACTGGAAAACGGAAACACCTTGTATCTTCTCTTTTTGTACTGCCTCCAGATCATCCATTGCTTTGTTGAAATTCTTGAATCAAACATGGATCGTTAACTACAGCCCTTGAACTTGATATGCCACCATGAAATCCCCTTTGTCAAAAAATTTGTGCGTCATTGTTTGCTTTGTCAACAAGCACAATCACCTCCAAAAAAACTTGTTTTTTGTGATTTTCCTTCTTCATCAACTCTTCTTATTTCATCACAAACTCCACTATCGTGATATATATCCTTTGATAGAACATCTTTAGCATCATCATATTTTGATACAATGTGAAGTGCATGGCAATCTCAGAATTCCAATCCCTTGCACTTTGTCTTCTTCTTTAGCCCTCATTCTCTACTTTATAAAAATCATAAGATTCAATTCTTCCAGAAGTCTATTGCATGGTTCTCATGAAATAATGAAGAATTGTGTGGTCTTAATCATATCCCCATTCTTCTTTACTCAACCCTAGATGTATTATACCTCACCATTCATCACAGTTGTAAACAATGTGTCACCTTTGACACATGTTCTCTAAACTTATGATCAGTACAACAATCATCTGAATTTACATTCCTCTATTTCATTAGAGTACTTCTTGATATCCTTCATTTTCATCTTCATTGACAAATATTGACAAAAAAAACCTTATACAAAATGGGGTCCAAATAATCTCCCCCTTTGTATTTTGTTGTCAATACCTTACATATCTTATGAAATGAATTCAGCAATATCAAAATGAGAATCTTATCCTCAATCAACTTTTCTTTTCAAACATTCATTTCACTTTCTCTCCCCCTTATTGACAAGAAATACAAAGCTCACGGTATGGAGTGTTTCAATCTAAACTTAAGAAATGTTTCATTAATCTTTTCACTCTAAGTATACTTGAGCAATTCTCGGTGTAGAAAACAAGAGGATTTGATTTAGACATCAAGGTTGTCCATTATTCACATATCATGATACAACATGTGATGAGAACTAATGTATTTTTTCTTCAAGGGTTTACCACTTTAATTTCATGCTAAATATATCAAATGTGATAGGGAATAATCAACCTAAAACTCCTACACTCACATCAGTAAACAGATCAAAAACATTTAAGTACAATTGGTAGGATAAGTGGCCTTGGATCACTTCCACTATTCTTATGCCACTGATCAATTCAGTTACCCCCCCTTTGTAGAATGATATTTATTCTTCCGGAGTTGATACTGATTGGAACAATGATTTTGGAAGCTTCTTTATTTTTTTCTCCCCCTCATGGGAAACACTCCTCATCATCTCCATCAAGAGTGATCCCTCATTATCTTAATATTTGAATATCAATTGAAGAATCTTCCAAAGATGGAAACTTCTTCAGCTTAGCTATCAAGAGTTGATAGCATTCACTACTTCTAAGGTTCTCCCCCTAAGGGCATGCTTCACCATCGATTCCCTACATTATTAGCACAAATACAATACACAAATGATTAAGGAAATAAGGTGGTTCCTCCTTGCTTCATCAACTTGAGCTGCATGGTTGAGGTTCTTTTCTCAACAAAGTTCCTCTATTCACTCCAGTCTTCATGCCGGCACATTTGAACATATGTTCTGATATGTGTTGATGTGGCATGGTTCCCTTCACATTTTCTTCTGCGTGGTATGGAGAATTATTCTGCTTAATAACCATTTTCAATTATGCATTCTTACTCCTTTTGAGGATTTCTTCTTGCTCTGGTATTAAGGTTAGACAACCTTTTGAAATGTGCCCGGATTTCTTGAATCTCTCACATATAACTTCTTTGACATGTGTGTTTCTCTTGGTTTGCAATCTATCATGCACTCTGTCTTCATCACGTGAAATTTTTTCTTTTTCTTTACCACTAGCCCTGGCTTGTTCATTTTAAAGTGTCCTCATTCTTTCCAAATCTTTTGGCCAGATGACCAGAAAGTCATTTGGAACTGTTGCAGTAGGTTTGAATATTTCATATGGGTTCATCTGAGTGTCATATTTCTTATTTTCTATTTTGGATGAATTTCCCTTCAATTTCATGGATCTAAAATTCAATGACTTCTCGGCTTCCCTACTTGAGATTTTCTTGGGGAAGTGTGTGTTCACAACATTCTTATGATTTCTTCTAAAGGAAGTTGCTTTATACTTAGTCGGCATCAGAGTTCTTCTTTTCTTATCTACATATAATGCATGTTTAAATGGTAATATACCTACCATGTGACCACTATCGTTGCATATATCACATATGTTATCAAGAACTCCAAATATGTTTGTGATAAATAAATGCTTTTGGACCTATGAATGTTTCTTCTTCTTCACTGGATTTCTTCCCTTTGATATAGACTTTGTCTTTGCTTTTACATGTAAGGGATTGTACCAACAATTCAGTGCACAGTGCCCAAATCTGTTGCAGCACCAACATTGACCCACAAACCTTGTCTTCTTTATATCTTCTGTATAAGGTAGTTGGGCCTTCTTCCTAATGTGTTTTTCTTTATCTAGGGAACCATATTCCAATTTTTTTCTTCATATCCGCCCTAGCCATGGTGGTAGGTTCCTTCTCCTCACCTTTCCTCATCCATACTTGTTTAGAATTTTTCTTCCATCCTACACTGATTTTGGGAACGTATTTAGAAACATGAGTACAAGATGGTTTGGATGGAACCTTCACTTTCTCAATTGCTTGTGATAGATCAATGAGTGAAGTCGCAATCTTCTTGTCACATTTTTGAGGTCTTTTGTCTTTATCATCCTCTAGTGTGCATTGAATAGAAACATATATTTTATCTTCATATGGATAATCTATAGTTGTCATAACCTTCTTGTCACATGTTGGAGGTATTTCAACTTTAGTATCCTCCAATGAACATTGATTACTAGCATATCCTATTTCATTCTTTTGTGAAGTCTCAATATGTGTCAACTGGGCTTCCAATTTTTGAATTTCAATATTGAGAATTATATTCTGATCATCAATCATGATCATCTTCTCTTCACAGTTCTTCTTCAATATTTCAATCTCATCTTCATGCATCTTAACTTTGGTTTGTAACAAATATTCAAGTTCTCTGAATCACTTGGAAGTTTATTCAAAACAAAAACACTTGAATTCATTGCTCTTCCTCAGCTAAGCTTCAAGTGCATGGATATTTTCTTTTAGAGTCTTATTCACTCCCTCTATTTCTTCAAATACTTTAATCTATTTGTTGAGCTTTAAGAATTCAAGAATTTTTCCTTCCAAGCCCTTTTCCAAATTATCATCTTCCCTTTCCAATCGATTGATCTCAACCTGCATGCATAGAAATATTCTAAAAACAGTAGTAACTATTTCTTCCAGAATATCATGTAGATAACTTATTAATTTATCCAGATCACTTGAGATAGTAGTGTCATCCTTTCCTATGGTAGGAACCCGATCCAACTGCTCGATACTTTCTGAGCCTGATATTTCTTCATTATTGGAAGGGCGTCGAGAACAAGACATTGTATCTTCTTTGGACATGAGGGACTTATTCAACTGCTTCTTCTCTTTCTTTTTCTTGTTTTTCATGGTCTTTCTGGATGTAGACTTCTACTCAGAAATGAATGAATCTTCATCAAGACTACACTTAATTGTTGATGTTAGGAAAGAAAATCAAATCCTCTTCTGGATAGAATTACTGTGGAGTATCCAACATACGTGAACCTCCCTCTGATACCACTTGTAGGACCCCGGGACACCCTGAGAGGGGAGGGGTGAATCTGGGTGTCAACGTTTTCTTTTAAAAACAAGTATCTTGTTCCCACATTGGTAGGAACTATTTAAACCTATATGATGGATAGGATTAGTAATGAAACATTCACATGAAAATTGGTGACACAAATTTTTTTACTTGGTTCACCACTAAGGGCTACGTCCAAGGAGCATTAGCCAACAAGTTGTCGGTCGTACCAAATTCCACTAATCTTCACTAGTTGTGGATTACAAAGATTCGGGAACAGTCACTCTCTTCCAGGCTCACTACCTTTACAAAAGTTCAAAGATAGATCACTATGCCCCTCAGGTCACTCCCGTTCACTCCCCCTATCTCACTCCCTTTGGTGAAGTCCCACTCATTTTATAGAGATGAAGGTCTTCTCAATAGATTTTCATTGAATTCTTCGCCTCTACTCAGCATGATACTCTTCTTGCATCGAAGATAGGTAATGATGCACTTGAACACCCTGAACCACTGAACCGGATAATCAAAAAGTGAAAACAGGATTCACAGATTATTTCGTGCAGCAATAACCCTTTTCATGCAAGATCACACTTTTCATCGAAGGTATCGGGCAATCTTCCAGCTTTCATGCAGCTCCAAAAGGACCGGCGGGCTTCAGCAACACCTGGTGCGCTTCTCGAATCCATGCATGCAATTTCAAGATGGTGCTCAAGTCTCGGTGCACAAGTCCAAACTAGAGAGAATTTTCACCTCAACCACTTGTGCGACACTCACTTCTTCGAATTCAAACTTGCGTGATTCACTTCCTTTCTCGCCTGAGCGGCCTTGGGTGCGCAACAGATGAATGGCGCACAACTTATACTTGCGCGACCAACATACCACTTTCCCGACCAGCACATGTGCGCAATGGGGGCTCTAATTTTAATTGTTGAGATCATCCAGAATGAGGAGGGTTCGAACTCTATTTATAATCATTTGGACACCCTACGCAACAGTGCACAAGTCTCCCCACGACGCACAAGTTCAGATGTGCAACTCCAACCGCCCAAGCCTCTATCACGCTAATCACTTGCGTGACCAAACCAATAATTGCACGGACCTCTTTTCTTTTCTATATTTTGAAGTTCTGATCTTGAAAAATAAGAGGCGTGCAAGTTCCCAATCCACTAAGTAATTTGTGTGCAAGTACCTTTTGTCGCGCTATTCACTTGCGTGACCAAAACCAAAATGTGCATGTCCTTTATCCCTTTTCCATATTTTGATGTTATGATCTTGAAAAAAATATGGCACGCAAGATTCCTCTCCTTCAAGTCAAAGACACACAAGTTCCTTTTTCAAAAACCACTTTTATTCATTTGTCAATTTTCAGGCCCAAAAATTTGGAAAACACTGGAAAACGGAGACACCTTGTATCTTCTCTTTTTGTACCACCTCCAGATCATACATTCATTTGTCGACATTCTTGAATCAAACATGGATAGTTAACCACAGACCTTGAACTCAACATGCCACCATTAAATCCCCTTTGTCAAAAAATTTGTGTGTAATTGTTTGCTTTTTCAACAAGCACAATCACCTCAAAAAAATTCGTTTCTGTGGTTTTCCTTCTTCAACAACTCTTCTTCTTTCATCACAAACTCCACTATCGTGATATATATCCTTTGATAGATCAGCTTTAGCATCATCATATTTTGATACAATGTGATGTGCATGGCCATATCAGAATTCCAATCCCTTGCACTTTGTCTTCTTCTTCAGCTGCCATTCTCTACATCATGCAAATCATACGATTCAATTCTTCAAGAAGTATCCTACATGGTTCTCATTCAATCATGAAGAATTTCATGGTCTTCATCAAATCCCCATTCTTCTTTAATCATCCTCTAATGGATTGTACCTCACCATTCTTCACTATTGTAAACAATGTGTCACCATTGATACATGTTCTCTGAACTTATGATTAGTACAACAATCATCTGAATTTCTATTCCTCCATCTCATTGGAGTACTTCTTGATATCCTTAATTTTGATCATCATTTACAACTATTGACAACAAATACAACCTTATACACAAATTAGTCCCAACACTTATTTTAAAGTATCAAATTCATTTAAAAGTTCCTTGATTTAATTTTCCTAAAAAATACAAGAACTTTTGGAATAATTAGATCTTAAATGTACAATATATTTTGATAAGATTTATTTAACATTAGGAATACAATCATAATTAATTATATGTTTTCAATTCTCTTTCTTTAAAGATTTAAATATTTCTTAAAGCATAAAACAATAATTAATTAATTTATAATAAAAATGTTTTAAATAATTAGAACATTGAGAGTAATAAGTTTTTACCTCATCAACATGAGCCATAAGACATAGATTTACTATTTTATTTTCATGCTCAACTTAAGAGTTTGTATTGGATTAATCACTTGAATCATTAGAATAACTCTAATTAGAGTTCATGTATTTCTTACCTTTTCTTCTATAATCATATTTACTTTGATGATTAATCATAAGACTATAATATTTTCTATGGCCATTCTTTTTGTATTCACAACATCAATCTTCTTTATTCCATTATAATTCCCCCTTTCTATTTTTTGTATAGTTCAAAAAAATAGAAATATGTGATATCTCATTACTTGAATATGAGTAACTTGAATCAAAAGATACTTCTAAACTTTTTTTTAGTATATTCCTTTTTTATAGAGATATGATTTTTAACTTTTTCTTGCATATCATCTTCAAACATCATTTAGGTGTCAACTAGTTCAATAATATTTAACTCATTAACTAGCATGGATTAATGAATAGAAGAAAATATTCCATTCAAATTATTTGGTGAAAATCAATGTACCTTTAATGCCTAATTTAGTTCTAAAATATATTCTCCTAAAGAAGCAAAATTGTTGACAACTTCAATCAATATTCCATTTATATAAGTGGTTATTTCATATTAATGCATTCTAAATGTTTCAAATTTCAATTTTTTAGTGTTTTACCTTAGCCGTTAGACATTATCAGTTCGTTCATAGTGAATATAAATGGGTTTCCACATCTCATATGTGGATGTACATTGAGAAACATTATTAAATTCATCAGTTCCTAATCCACACACAATAGCATCCATAGTTCTTGGATTAAGATCATATTATTTCACTTGAGAATCATTCAATTCCTCAAGATATCATTTATAAATTTCATATATCTTGACTCTTTTCAAATAAACTCTTATTCCAATATTTTTCAAATAAATAATCATGTGTTATTTCAATAATCCATAATTATCACCATTAAAATAAGTTGCATGAATCATTAATATATCATTTATAATATCATTCATTTGACATTTAACTTCATATAGAACTTTTTATATTCCTTTTTAGAGTCAAAAGGAATATAACAACATGAATATGACCTTTAGATATAAATTGTTGGTATCTGGAAGAAATAGGATAATCTTCAAGAATTATCATAAACAGAAGTGTAGAAAAAGATCCCTTCTTCTAATACCAATTTTTTTGTTTGGAACAACAAAGATAAAGAAACAAGAGGGGTGAACTATGTTTATTTAAAAACTTACTAGAAATAATACTACCATATTTAGTTTTAAAGTTATTCATTCTTTATCTCTTAAAGATGAATGATAATCAAAAAATAAATAAATAAAGGAATAGTACATAGTGATGTATAGTGGTTTAGGTCAAAGATATCCCCTACTAAACTCCACCAATTTTCTCTTCATGAGCTTGGGGATCTTTACTAGCATTTATTTTTATCCAGAGACCTATATAAATGAGTTTGGATAGTTTACACCTTTATAACAATGATTTTACATGGCGTTATTGTTTCTTTATAGAGAACCTAGATATCCATATTTTATATTTATAAACTAACACTCAATCGTGGTTGAGTATGAGCAGTCAAAACTTTAATATAAAATAGATTGAGATTTAGAAATTGAATACTAGTTTAGCTCAGAGTCATAGAAACATATGATAGGTGTATATGATCTTCAATAAATCATAGTAATGGGAAAATATTTTTCAAATTAAATTGGGATTCCTTTAAATAGTAGTATAGGAAAAAACTAGATAGATGATCAAACATGTTTATCTCTAAATTGTAGCTCTAATAGGTTTTTTCTTAAGATGAAAAAAAATTAAAAAAATACAATATTAGAAAATAGAGAGTTGATCAAATATATAAGAAACAAAAAATGTATGTAACAAAAGTGTAGCTATATAGATGAGAAAAAAATATTATTTTCTAACACACATATATCTATGTTTTTTAAGAAAAATAAACTCTCAATATTTAACATGATGGTGAGTTGATTCAGGTCAAACATCATTAGAAATATCACATGATAATTCACAATTATTCAAATTTAGAAATGTTTAAAGAAAGTCATAAATTCCCTTAAAAATAGGACTACTTTAATTAGTTCAATACAAGACTTTGAATCAGTCTTTAATAAACTCTAAAGAGATATTTTATCTGATGTCCCCATTTATAAAATTGTAGAAATAATTCATAATTTAAAATTATATAGTTGACCAAGTCAAACATAGGGTTACCTTACATAGTGATAAACATAAAAAGTATAGTTGATAACATAGGTTCAGTTGAAAAAGAAAGGATGATGAACAAAATTTTTGTTCCTCGAACATAGGGTTACTTACAAAATTACATTTCATGATCAATACTTTTACAACAATGTATGGTACCTGATCCATACATTTACTGTAAATTTTGGGTATTAAAGTATGGTTCCTTACTAAAGTAGGGTTCAGAAACTATATGTTCCACACAAAAATGTATGGTATAAACAATGTTTCTATAATTCTTATAAACACTTATAGAATAATTATACTTTTGGAAATCAAATAAAATCTTATAGGATTAATGTTTGAAGTTTATTCTACAATAAAATAATTATTCTATTAATTATTATCCTAAAATTCACTTAAAGTAACATCATCAGTAACCCAGATCACTTCTAGAAAATAAGGCTATATCCAAGGTTTGTAACTATGGATATAAACCACAAAACTATAGTTATAGATAATATCCACTATTTAATGAACTGTGGCTTGTATTTTCCTAGATGTAGCACAAAACCTATATTTGTGGTTCTGAACTATGTCAATGGCCCTATTTCTATGTTTCAAACCATGGCTATAGACCAATTTCCACATTTTGACACATGGTAATTGGTCTATAGGAATGGTTTGGAATCATGGAAATAACTTCAGGAATTCAAACCTATATCCATGATTGAAAACTATGGAAATTTAACTATATCCATGGTGAAAATCATGGCAATGGTATTATTTCAATAGTTAAAAATTGTGGCTATAGTCTCCAGATTCCATAAAAAACACCATGTTGTACCCTCATATCCTCTCTAGTATCTAACATAAAAAATAAGCAATTTCATATATAATTGGACCCGGAATAGTCTTATAGAACATTAAAAAACAAAGAAACCCCTAGATACCACCAAAACAATTGAATAGTAACCAATGTAATGTTTTCAACATGAGAAACCATCACTCACATTAATAACTAACCGAGAAATATAAAAAATAGAAAACAATGATGAAAGTAATAAATATGCACCTTAATTTACATTATTCATTCAAATTGAAAAAAATTCACGGGATAGGGG
Organism: Viscum album; assembly: GCA_963277665.1. Taxonomy (NCBI): domain Eukaryota; kingdom Viridiplantae; phylum Streptophyta; class Magnoliopsida; order Santalales; family Viscaceae; genus Viscum; species Viscum album. The sequence continues at coordinate 2,013,391,700 of OY728126.1, forward strand.
AAATGGTGTTCCACTATACAAGTAAAAGGGGGAAATTTTAAGTATAGACAAGGCCAATGACTATGAAACAACCCTAACCTGTTATAAGATAAAATTATAAGTATAGAGACAAGTACTAATTACCAGTAACATGGATCAAAGCATCCAACATTGTGAGTAGTTCAAGCTGATGACCATTGATTTTCAGGTTCATAATCCATAAGACAATAAGATCCTCTATCATGTCTTCAATGCTCTAAGATCAATCCCGCATTAAATAGAACCTAAATAATGAGAAACCATAGTGTCACTCTCTATCAAACACATGGATTTATGTGATCAATATGAAAGGACCCCAATCCATCCAAGGGATAGTAGGCTGGGAATCATGGATGATAAATATGGGCTGTGAACAACAAAAGTGGATCTAAGGAAAAACATCTCAAAATATAAAATACATTTGAGAAGAAAATGAAACCATAGCACTAAAATGTATCAATGGGTAGTACAAAAACTAGGAAGTAAATTTTATAACCAGTATCATGGTCTAAATAAAAAATCCAAAAATATATTTCCACCACTATAGTACCTTGAAAAATGATTTGAAACATTGGAAATCACTATGAAGAAGAAAACCTGTCAAAATAGTGGGTAATGAAAAATGTACCACTGAGTAAACATGCATTGTTGGTCATATTGGAGATGTAAACTATCCAAGAACATGCATCAAAAGAAACCACCTATGATGAAATAATGGGAAAATAAGTGAGATATAATGAATTATTATATGTATGTGATCAGTATGTCTATTGTACATGATAAATGAAACATGAATCAATAACCAATAAAGAATAAATAATATTTAGACTGTTATGTCCAGTTTGTTTAGTTTATGAACATTATTTGACATGCTTATTGAAATTTCACAAACTAAAAAGCATATTTCCATGAATACATTCACATAATAAATATTAGATGAATGATCTCATCAAGGGAAGTTAATAAAACTTTTTAAGAATGGAAACAAGGATTAACAAGAACTTGGTAGGGTTGGCTTCATGTGAGGTAAGAATTGGGAAGGGGGATTCTAGTATTACGGTTGGAGGGGAGTTCAGAGGGATTGTGGTAGTGATGGATTCTATGGAAGATTAGTGTCTAGTCAATCTATACATAATAGTTTTAGTATCATCTTTGGTTGTGGGGACCATTGTCAATCAAGTAATTACAGTCACTTCACATAGTATGTTGAATACGTTTAGGTGATTGATTCAGATGAGTTTGGTAGAATACATGTCATTGATTGATGCAAGATTAAGTTGTCTTGGTTCAGAGTTATCTCTATATAAGGAATCTAATATATCTATTTTTAACCTAGATATGTGGGTTTAGGGGAATGGATCAAGTTTGAGCTACAACGGGTTCCAATTGGAGGCCAATGTGTACCCTTTGATGGTGCTTCAAGTCAAATTTGTATGGGGTCTTTGATGATTGGACCTCATTAAGCACACTTATACATATTTTAGAAATGAGAAATTATCCTGACATGTAAAGGAAAATATATACTTATAAACACACACTAGTGTCAAAATTTCACATCGCCCTCATTTTCAAAATATTAATGAAGTTAATAAAATCCAAATATTTCACTAGAATGTACCTAAATTCGAAATACTCAACAAATAAATATATTTTGTAGAATAAAGTGGGATATAATAAATGAATTATATGTTAAATTTTTGAGAAAGTGATATAATATCCCTCCCCACACTTTTTTTATTGCACTCCTGTGAAATTATCAATGATGAACACCAAAAACACAGTCAAGAGTCCCAATTTTATACTTCCTAAACTAAGTTTAGTTTCAAGAAATTAAATTTTTTGAATTATCAAAATAATTATCAATAGGAAGTTCCTATTTTAGAAAATTAAATTATGACTCCTATTCTAAATTGCATAAATTTTCATTTTAACGATATGAAAAAATTGATGGCAGTCTCATGCTGGTACACTCCAAAAATTCCCAGAAAATAGTGAATGTGTTTCACTTAAACATGCATATTTTCTTGAAATTGATAGATTTAAAGTATTTTTTCAAAAGTAATAATTCTTGAATATCGGAAAAAATTCATTTTAGTCAAATATTGAATATTTCAAATCCACATTCAATAATTATAAAAATTATAGAATTTCACAAAGGTTCACAGACTACACACCTCATAATCAACTAAATCAGTTTTTATATGTCCTATAATCCTATGACACATGGAGTTTTTTGTTATTATAAATATAAAATTGGGTGTTATCATGGATTAATCTCCAACTGACACACCATGCATTTTTGTGACCCAGCTGAGGAAGCTTATTTAGTATATTCTCATCTCATCTATAGTGTATAACATAGGGTAGAGAAAGTAAATTTCATTTATTTTAGTTATATGAAATTAGTTGGCATGGTAATAAGAGCCTTATTAGTCTATAGGTCCAATAGAGATTCCCTAGTGGTTGTGTATATGAGATTATGAGTAGTTCTCATGTTTTGTTAAATTTGACAAGTACTGAAGTCATTTTCAGATGGTTAATTAGTATAGAAATACTATGATTGATGGGTTAGGATTAGAGTGTGTTGTATATGTTGTTATAACATAGTATCAGTTGGGTGAATGTCTGAGTGGTTTTGTTGGATGGTAGTGGAAATTGTTGAGTGTGAAATTTATATTATAATAAATACTCATTTCATAGGGTATTATGGTGGTATTTGGATTATCATAACTAGTAAATAGTGTTATGTGACCAATTCTTAACCTAAGTATTGTGGGACTACTACTTAATTAGTTATGAGGTGAACATGAATGGTTTTATAAGTGAGTTACACATGTAATTTCAAAGAAATTTTGATTTTAACATGGTTTATATTAGGAACATAGATCATAAATAATGTAGACGATTAACCTTGATACCTTTAGCTGTGTTAGTTTTTGGAAGTTATGATTAGTTAGATTCTTTTCCTGGTGGTTTTGATAAATTTTGGATATGAGATAATACTAATAGAATTGATGAGATGCCTATAGTTGTGATGGAATTAGGTCTTGTTGAGGGGGATATGGGGCCCTATTTGACGTGGGATACTTAAAAAATAGATTTTTGTACCATGGTATTACCAATTTGAGCTTGGTCCTAGATATGTGTTCCGGTTGATTTGATGATAGTGGTTCAGGAGGTCATATTAACATGTAATGAAGGAACCCATTGGGAGTTGTTCTTAAGGGGAGATGTAAGGAATTCCCAATTTTGGGATCACACAATTGATTATTTAATCTTGTGATGATTTTTTATTGGTTTTTAGAAAATGTTGGGAGTGACTTGTTTGTGATCCCAACCCAAAAGAGATTATGGATTTTTGGTTCTTGGATGTGAGAAACTAGGTTACATATGGAAATATAATGCACATAGATATGGGTGTTGGATGATGAGATTCATATTAGGTTAGTGTGTTCTCTATTTGGATGCTTATAGATATGGGATTATGGTTGGGTGGCACAACCAGATCTATTTTCGATAAATAGTCATGTAGGGTAACTGGGTCTATCACATATAGGTGATCATAGATAGCATCTCGATGTGATTGGTAAGGTGAGGACTAATGTTTTAAGTATAGTCCCATTAGTAAGACTATGATTTTTGAGGAAAATTGTTAGGTGGAACCAAGTGTGATATTGAGTTGGTGACAAACTGGTATAGTGGATTGTAATTAAACAATGGGGTGTGATGTATGTAAATTTTTAATTCTTTACACCATTAGAAGAATGGAGTTATTATGGATTTTTTGGAAATATATAGTGTCACAATTTGTGGGTTAGCACCATTTTGATTTGTAATGCTAGTTTTATTCTAGTAATAACACAACCATGACCAATGAGAGACATTAGACTTTGGTTTTGCATCATGTTTGAATAACTGATTTTGTTTCATCAGGATACATGATAATAATATCTTGTATTTAAAAAAAATATGTTTGGGGGTTGTAATGACCCACACTATTATTAGTTAGAAAAAGGTAAAATTGATTTTTTTTTAGAGAAAATGATGTTTTGAGAATTATCAATTGACCAATCCCATGAGGACCCAATATCTGTGTTATAAGTTTTAGAATATGTTTTAAATTTTTTTTGAGTGGTATCCTAGGGTCGAGGTTAGTTATTCTTATTTTCCTAAGTTGAATCCTTGTTTGGAGAGGTGTTAAAGGTACTATGTAGTTAATATAATAAAAAAATGGATCCTTGATTTAAAATAAACAATTCACTTAGTCAAAACATACCTTAAAACATTAAAAAAATCACTATTTTCTAGTCTTATAAATCAAGAACTCAATAAATGGCACAAAAGTCACTAGAAAACCCCAGGCATAACTCCTGAATTTCTTTATTCGATCTATTCTATGCTCCATGGTATCCTTCTAAGCCAACAGTATCACAAATTACTGCTTTGAAAAATGCTTCTCCAGTTTATTAGTAGATTCTTTTGGTTTTTATTCCACCATATTTATAATTCGTTTGAGCTGCTACTCCTTGAAAATATTAATGCAGATTAAAATCTCAAAAAATATATCAGAATCCAACTTCCAAATATTATCATAAAAGTAATAATTTAAAAGAAAAAAGATAATTGATTTTTGTCACATAACGTTTCTAATGTTGTTTATAAAATATATGCAAGTAGTAATGGAAGGAATTGTCTCATATAATAGGGCATTTTTTAACTAATTGTCAAAAAGACATTTACAATTTAGCTATAGTGACTACGATAACTCACAATTTCATATATTTTTTAGTACGAACAATTAAAATTCATATCAAAAATTTTAACAAAGACCACATAATGATAAATTTAAATCTATCATATATACATTTATATATTGTAATGAACAATAAGGAAAAAAAATTATTACACATATAGTTTCTTATAGAATCTTTGTAAATAAGGACAATCTAATTCAAAATAAAAAATCAACTGATAATGGATAACCACCTAAACATTATTCTCATCCATCATTCTCTATGAAACTCTCCATTCATCGATGAATAAAAATCATTTTAGAAAAAAATTAAAATGGAAACAAATCAAATAATATCATCACCTTGAAAAACTAATCTTTCACCCATGCAGAATAAAAATGAATACAAAAAAAATATGAATGTATAAAATGAAAGACATAGAATAAAATAAAAAATAATAATGATCTAAAAAATATGTACATGTTATACAGATTGTGTTTCAATTAATGGTGTTTATAAAAAATGATTATAATATGTTTTGAAAATCCATAGAAATTATTAGGTTTAACTGAGAATATAATTGAGAAAATACATTTCATTATAGGATAGAATGGATTTATTACAAGGAAATAAACAAAAAAACTCCTATGATAATCTAATGAGTAGGGGAAAGAATATGAATTAGAAAAAATATCATTAATTTGGAATTTAATAAGTTTAAAATAACTGAAATCAATTTAAAAAAGTTTATTTTGTCATTATAGGAAAAAATACATGAATAAATAAGAATGACCATTAGAAATATGTAAAAATACCAAAATACATATTGGATGCCACTGTATCTTCTGATGAAAAGGATAATGAGAATGAATAGGAAATTTCCTATTAAAAACAAAAGATTTTAAATCCCAATCATAAAGCGATGAGTGGGATTATCATCTGAAACTATTATGGGGCTAAATGATTGGTTTAAGGATATAGTAAGGTAAAATGAAAACTTTACAATAATTAAAATAGGATTTAGTAAAACCCTACCAACATAAATGGTGAAGAAAATGAGAATGGGATGGATCTCTAATGACTACAATGATGAAGAAAAAACAAAATATATTTGAAATTTTTGAAATATTATAATTGTAATATATTTTTCAAAAAAATCAATTTATTAAGAATTTTAAATTCATAAAAAATAAAAATAAAATATTTCAAAAAAATAATATATGAGCTGAAAAAATAGTTTTTTCCTTAAAAAACTAAACATCTAAGAGGAATTTAAAATATGCCTTTAGTTACCAAAAAATATAACATGAGGACATGTTATAAAAAACAAACAAACTAACTAATAATTAGTTTTGACTTAAGAAATCCACCTAAAAATAAAAAACAAAAAAACAAAAATTCATCAAAAAAGTAATTGAGATGATGTTAATTATATAATCAATTATATGCAACTGTTATTCAGAATAATGAGTTATAATTGAAGATGCATTATTTTTTTATACTTTTCAAAAAAAATATATTTGAATACAAAGAAGAGTACAATTTAAAAATATAAAAAAAATATAAATAATGTGAACAATTAAAGGAATGAGTAAAAATTAAAGAAATACAGAGATAAAAACTCTAAAAAATAAAAAAAACAAAGTGTATATTATATACATTAGAGAATCCTAGAGAAAAATAGTGGGGTATCTAGATAAACTAATAAAAAATTATACCAAAAAACTTCCCAAACCCAGATAAATGAAAATCAATGTAATAGTCAAATAGGGACAAACCAATCATCAATTCAAAGATTTCCTATTACGGTGCTTAAAAAAATTCCTCTAGAATTGAAAAACAATTAAAGTTGTACTTGTATAGAGATCTAATTTGAAAAGTAAAACTCATATCTTGACTAATACAGTGCTTGAAAAAATAAAATTTCATGCTTAGAACTAGATAATGCGCCTATAATTAGATTTTGGGAAACCTAGAATACTAAAAAGGATTTGAATAGAGTGCTTGGATAGTCATGATCATTCCACTAAAATTTAACTTGTAAATACAGTAATTTAAAATTCATAAGGCATATACTGATTAACATAGTAACCATGTATTGGGCATTGACACCTTCTTAATAGATGGACAACAAAACGATGTATGTTTCCCTATCTATTTATGAAGTAAATAAAATATGCACTTTCAAAACTAGTTCTATAATTGTACTATCTTGAAAACATAAAAAGGAATAATTTTTAAAGTTCTTTATAGTATCTAGAATCTGAAAATGCATTGGTTTCTAGGATTCCTAATCTTTTAAGATTACGGAGAATGATAGATCACAAGATTCAACAATAATTTTAAAAAATCACAGTTTTCAAATCAATCAAAAAAATCATGAATGAAAAAAAATTAGAACAGACCATAACATCGAAGAACTGTAATAAAAAATTAACAATAATAGACCATAACATCAATCAACTTTAATAACAAATTACAAAATACTCCAAAATAATCTTAATGTAAAATTTATTATATGAAATCATTTCATTATAACTAAATTGGAAAGACCCCACAACACGTCCATCTGAAATTTTCAAGTGTATTAAGAAAATTATAACATATTTGAAATAATAATGTAGAAACCAAATTGATTAAATCAAAATAGAGTGAATCAATGAAAAATAATCCACATTAGAATATCTAGGATTAACACTACCATTTCTAGTTGACTGTATATGAAAACAAATAAAGGCTTGATTATCCATAATATGAAATAATGAACTGACCATAAAATGAGTCATCATATAATTACTACATTGAAACTCACATGCAAGGTGTATAGGCCGAGCTTCCACTATGACATTTGTTGTGGTAAACCTATTGAAAATCATTTTTCATAGTAACCCACTATCTATAAAATAAAAATCCACAATTGAGATTTGATCCTTGAAATAAATCTATCAAGTTAGAGAAACCATAAATGAAAAAAAAAATGAAAATCCATCCCTTCGGGGTCCAACAATCTATGAATGTGAGTATTCTATATTTCATATTTACCTTAATAGAATCATTCCATTCACAAAGAATATTGAATAATAATCACTTTCTGGGGGAACTTCTTATTTAGGTAAAGTGAAGAATACATAGATATCCAATATTATTCATAGACCCCATAATATTGAGTTCTTATAAAGATAAAATCCTTAGAAACCCATTTTTAAGATAGCATAACAAAGAAAATGACTGGCTAAAAAATCATTTTTTATGTGAAAAGAAAAACCAGGGGATGTTAATTTTAAGGAATTGTTAGTGTGGAGATATATAATAAATAAAAATTGAAATAGAAAACAAAATAGTAATGTCTTTCATTTTTATAAAATATTATATCAAGAATAGATGTTCTTATATGGATATTAAAATAATTTACATTAAATATAAAATTAGAAATTAAGATTAAATGAATATTGGTAACGAGTTAAAAAAAATTGTATGAACATAAAAAAAACCATAGCTACTGATATATTGATTAAATATATGTGATACATATTATAAACTCATATTCACATGAAAAAAAATTACATACAATCATGGGGATTGAATATTATCTGAAGGCATGAGTGATCAAAATCAATATAAAAAATAGTAAATATTCATAGACCTTTTAGTTTCTTCTAGAATAAAATTTCTCATTAGTGGGTTAGGAGAATGGTTTATAGGTTGATGGGATATGTCTATTAAAATATTAGAAATTCGGTGTGGTCAAAAATTTGATGGGAAAATATAGGGTGCACGATTGTATAGAATAACAATTCTCAATCCATTTTTTTATTATCTTGAGAAACCACATTTTGTCTAAGTGGAAACCTTAGAGAAGAACCATTCACTGCCATGTAGGCACCACAAAAACCAGATACAAAATTCAAAATTCAACATTCAAAATTAAAACTTAAAACTGCAACTTGCAACCTACAAATTTCAGGAAGACCGAACCATGGGCCACCATAGGAGAAATATCCACCAGCAAAACGACAACCAAAATCAGGACATCTGCCGAATGGATGATCACCACAAGCTCTCACATCCCCTTCCACTACTGGATAAATGTGCTCACCGAACACCTGGTCACCATCAGGTCAATGGAATCAGGCCACCGAGGATGCCTCTTAAGATCTGAAGCCACCACTGAGCGTTGCATCCGAACCATGAACCAAATGGGAAGGATGAAGCCACACCAAGACACATGGCCAAGAAGGGGGGAGGAGAAATATTTGAAGAGGGACGAGATGAAAGGGAAAACAGAACCATCAAATCAAAAAGGACAGATCTTAAAGAGGAATGGGAAGAGGAACATCAGCGAGAAGATGTGAAACACCCTGAACAAACATCACCAAGGCAAGAGGCGCCGCTGAGCTCGAGTGAGAGGAAAGAAAACCCTCATTGCAGAGAATAGGTCACTCTGAAAACATATAAAAATTCTGACTAATGGGTACCAAACTGTAAAAAAAACTAATGAAACCAAACTTGAGTTGTAAAATAAAAATCCATAGTTTTTTATAGTAATATTTTTTTCAATTGACACATTTTTAGTAGGTGGCCTTCAAAATAACTATTGATTACAGAGTCATGGATGAATGAGAACTGGAGATAGGTATGAATTGATTAAGAGATCAGCTGTCATAAAGGAGTAACTATTAAAATCTTTATAGAATGTGTAGGGGTTGGATCATATGGATCATGCTCATGGAATTTCTTGATTCAGTCGCTGCACCGATTGGATGAGTAACGTGTGACGAAGGGGGTGGACGAGGAGAGTAACATGATGTGAAAGGGATGGAAGGGATCATATGAGGGACATACAAACTAAATAGAGAATCCTACGAGGATTGGATGAGGGAGAAGTAATCTTTTAGTGAAGAGGGAGAGGGTTCGAGATGATCCATCTTGAGGGAGGAGATTATGCATGGGATATGAGTCGTGAAGGAGATAAATCATTAGAGGAGATAGTTCCACAGGAACATTTTTGTCGTGGGTTTATCTATTCTAAATAAATGGTATTCAAATAATAGTGGCTATAGTATAACGTATTGTCATAGACCAATTAAACCATGGCTATAAGTCCATGGCTATAAGTCATTTTTCTAGTAGGGAATGTGGGTGTTTGTGAGAATCAAAATCAAAAATAAATTAACAAATTTATTTGATCAACATATGCCTAAAATATGCATCTCATGAATTCAGAATTAGACAATACTTAGTTATTTATAAGGGTGGTGTGGTATAAAACTAGTGCCATGATAATGGAGACATCCTCTTGAGTGAGGGGTTAAAGTATCATGTAGTTTTAAGTCGAATGATTGAGACTAAACTGTGCAGTGTAATGTCATGCAACAAAGATATTAAACACATAGTTTAAAATCATACAGAAGTAAAAGAGGTTATTTGTTGTGGATTAAATTCACATAGCTTTGACCATCAGGGATGGGAATATGGATTCTATATTGCATGAATGGTAAAGAAAAATCTACGTGAAATAAGGTATCATGGGCTTAGTTCCACATAGATATCCCCATAATGGGGTGCATATTGTTTATGGTCATGATTATTGGACCGCATGGTTTCTAAGTTTTAAGGTTGTATAGCTTTGACCAGGGGTGAAATGTCTCATATACCAGGTGAGAAGAGCCCAACATAATACAAATGAGAAGGCTCATGTGCTAATATGAACTAGCTTTGACATTGGAAGCACAATGCTTAGGTTCATGATGAATGGACCAAAGCACATGCATTTTAAGTTCATACAAGTAGGACCAAGGATCGTGCCTTTTAATATAAGGACCTGATACTTTAGATCCTTAAAATTGATACTATCTTAGATAGATTATTTCATATGAAACACCAAACCAATGTAACACCCAACTAAAACAAATCATGGAATATTAAAATTACATGAATAATATAATCATTTATATAAATATATATTATGTGTTTAGGGGGATAATTACAACTAAAAACATAGAAACCACACATGCATAGGCCATATGGAAATTCATATCCCCCCAGGGTATAGCCTACCCAAAAATCCCTTTATTTATATATTACATATATATAGGTCAGTATACCATTTTTTAGTACATGGATTGTAGGTTCAACATTGGATGTCTCAAAGTCCCCTTTGTTTAATGGCCCAAATTCCATGATTGCATCAGCACATATATGAGTCTACAGCCCATGCCTGCATCATCATGTACATGTTCCATGCATGTGTCACCACCCCTTATATCAGCACCTTCATCAATGCTTGTATCATAAATCCCCCAAGTGGCTTTCCAAGATTCGAACCCTTTTATTGTTTGGATGAAGGATTATGGGGTTTACTTCTCCAGATCCACCCCAACTAAAATATATTCATTAGTAGATAGAAATATAATAATTAATTAAAATAATTGTATATTATTATTTTACTTTGATTAATATATTAAAGGAAAGAATTCTTTTTTAAGAACCATTTAAAAAAATGGGGTAATGTATATTACCATAATAAATTAAAATTATCGTAGTTAAAATTTCATCATAATAGTTAATATTTAGATATCAAAAATAATATACCAATATTAATTTATTTATAAATAGATATGAAATTATATTAAAAAAACATGAAGTTTAGAAATGCCTTTTTTTATAAAAGAAGTATAACTTAATATATTGTATTTCCATTTAAAAGAAAATTTATAGATTTTAGAATTTTAAATTAACCAAAAATAAAATCATTTTTTGGATTAAATAATTCAATATTATCCTAATATTAATTTGTGTTATTTTTCAACAAATATTTATTCTTTGGTAAATAGTGTCAAATACCATTTTTAAAAAAACATGACTTTATGCCTTTATTAATATAAAAGTATAAATTTAAAATCCATGAAAATTTTTTATGAGACCAAATATTTATTTTATTAGTGACTTTATAATTTTAAAAATGTTGGTTTTAATTTAAAACCCCATATCTTACATTTTATAACTTAAGTTATATTTTTCACAAAAAAAATATTTTTAATACATTATACATTTTTATTTTCAAATTAATTTTTTTCAATATTATAAATTCAATAAAATAAAATAAATTTCAAATTTTTTATAATTATTTCCAAATTATGTTTTAACATACATTATATTTTGGTTTATAAAGGCTAAGTTACCTAAGGCAAAAAAATAGTTTACTTGGGAAAAGCTAAAATGGTAAAAGTAAAAATCTAATAGTAAAAGACCCCAAACATGATTAAAATATGTGAGGGAATGTGTGGTTGAAAAATTTAATGACCTTATAACTTTATATATCAATTATTTATCAATTTTGGATCCACTTTCGTTGAGAGTGACTTCTCATTATTAAAAACTTTTGGGTATTTAAATAAATGCCACTCTTTTTCACATATAAAAGTAGGACCCCTCTCATGACTTCCCCTCACTCAGAAACCCCATTAGTTTGGAAAAACTCTACCCAAATGTATCCTTAAAAATTATAAACCTTCAATAGGATATGTTATTATCAATGGAACATACTCAAATGGTTTAATCCCATTCACAAAGTAGATAATCCATGAAACTAGGTATAAGTTCCTAACCTCTATTTATTTTTAAAATTTCTTTATGTACCTTTATTATTACATAGATTTCTTTTCACCAAACTAAAATTATAACATCAGTATCTTTATTATACTATTAATTTTTATTATTATGTCAAAATCATTAACCATCCTCCCCTTTTCCATTAGTAAAAACTAAAATGTGAATTGTTGGTTTTGTAGACTACAACATCCAAGACAAAACATGTTTTTTCCATCACCATATTAACATAATGGTCCTGATTGGTAAGTTATTATATAATTATTATATTTATGGAATATTTTGGACTCAAAAATTATTAACCATATTAGTCTTTTACTCATTCTATGGAAAATAAAAATTGTCATACAGGTGTTTGTGAAGACTACCACCTACATGGAACAATGAATTTCGATTTTTCATTTCATCACTGCCTTACATGAATGGTCATGAGATTAGTTTTAAATGATAAATATTATGTTTATGATATTAATAATTTTATATTAATAAAAATTTAATAATCCTTTTGGTGATATGAAAGGTAAACATTCCTTATAAGATTTACTATCTTAAATAAATGAACTATGAAGAAAAAAATATTTTTACTATGAAAATCTTTCATATACATAAATTATTATCCAATTTATGACTAATTATTATATAAAACACTACTAAACACTAAAATATATAATTATTATACTGTTATAATGATATTTTGATTTTATAACCACATAATCAACTATTAGTCATGGTATGTTCCTGTTTGTCTCGGTGTGACCACCTAGCAGAACAATGAAAAGAAATTATATAATGGATGATTATGAAAAACGAATTACTGATGTAGTATGATTTAAATATTTAAATAATTGTTTTTTGTGTTTTAGAAATTATATATAAATTTTTAACTCATTAATTAAGAAAACACCCTCTGTAGGTTAAAAATCACTAAAACTGCATGTTTCCAATTTTATCTTCTAAGATAATGATTAAATTATAAATGAAAGTAAATTTAAACCACATAAATAATTATATTTAATCCATTATATTAACTTTAATTAAATTTTAATGATGCAATTTGGGAGAGGAAGAATTTCAATACCACTATTATGAAACAATTTCAAAACAATCCTGATTACCGACACATGACATCAATAATATACAATAACAAACTAATATAAATGTAGAGATGAATTATGAATTAACTTTATAAAAGGTTATGTAAAAGAAAATCGATTTAAATTATGTAATTAACATTTTTATATTTTTTTAGAGAGGATCTTATAGTTCATTCGACTAAGCAGGGATATAATGTAATTGTTTTTCATCTCAAATTCCTCACTTTACGATATGTTTTTTATTATACACATAATTTATTTTCATTGATATATATATTACAAAATTGAGATATTTTATAATGAAATACCCTTTATTCATGATATTTTTAGTTTAATTTAATGCTCTCCCTACTTCAAGGTTTTTTATTTTAACGTCACTCATGTTGTAAGGTTTTTATTGAGAACCTCATTTTAAAATTAAGACCTCTAAAATATGATTCCCATATTGATAATTTTTATTGAATTTCATTCTAAGATCACCATAATTTTGTTATCCTATGTTTATACCTATTGATATTTTTCTTCAATTTAAATTGTTTTAAATATGAAATTTTATATTCTTTTAAAGAAAAGTGGTTTTCAAAAATGTGTTTTATTAAAACGAATTTATTTTATGATAAACTTCTCATATTTTTTGATATGCCATTATATCTGTTTAAAAAATTGAAAAAAAAATTAGACTTCCTTGATCTTATTTTACAATGTTATAAAGTAAAATCACATAATGATTTCCACAAGGTTCATTGTTTACAAAATATAATCTCTTTTTATGTTTTTATGTGAAAGTATAATTTTGTGTTTTTTACCATTTTATATGAAACTTGCTCTCAAATTTTTAATTCTTTCTTAAGGAAATTTTTTCTCCTAGTTTTATAAAAAAATTCTTGGAAATTTCTATCAAAACTATCATTGTTATTTATTATTTCTTAAATGATTTTATTTCTAAAACTCTTAGAAATATTTTCCCATATAAGTTAACATCCCTTGTTATATATTATTCTTGATCAAGGATATTAATTAGATGCCAAAAACTACCTTATTTATCTGGATGGATTATCCATCAATATCTTCTATCAAAGGAATTATTGATCAATAACTTTGTCTTGTCTAATCATTTTTATGTATAACCATATTTTTTCATCCAATGTATTTCCATTGTGAATACCTAGTTTTTAATTCCATTGATTAAAGTGTGTTCACTAGATTCAATAGATTAATTTATTCGGGTGTTTTGTTGTCTTAAAAATATACCCTATATCTATAAGATGTAAATATTATGTGCTTGATTATATTTATTGAATGGTATTTTCATAGAATTCTATTTGATGTTACTAAAGAAACTCATCTTCTTTTAATGGGTTCTTTATTATGTCTTTAAATAAAATTCGTTTTTTTCTTGGGTTTTTTATGATGTGATAAATAATATTTTTTAATTAGTACACATATGTATAGATGATGACAGGTGTGGTAATATATCGACCTTCAAGGCGGTGGTAATTTTTATATATTTTGAGCTCAAAGAGGGTACTTGAGAGGTTATCCCAAGCCCAAAAGAGGATACACAGGAGGTTATCCCAAGGCCAAGAGAGGTTACATGGCAGGTTATCTAAAATCTAAAGTAGGTACATGGGTGGTTATCCCAAGCCTAACATGCAATGAATTTATTAGTGGGTATCCATGAAAGAAGATTTATATTATTATGATTAATCCAAATTTTATTCCACAATCTTATGAAATGATTTTATTCCAATGTTAAACCCTCATGGATCATGTTATTTTATTATTTTATGACTATTGTATTATCAACAATAAATATTTATTTCATAAATCTTGATTAAATGAATTATTGGGTTTTAATTTAAAATTTTAAGTTGATGTTCTCATTCCTTTATTCTCATGACATGCTTTCATATGATCAGTAATCTTTATAACCCTTGTTTACCGTTACTAATCACATGAGATCACACTTTCTTATGTTACTTTTTCCCTAGGATAAAAATAGAGGTTTAATTAATGGATTATCTAATAAGTGTTGTAGTTGTGAAGAACTAATAGGGAGACGATGTAGATATTTTATATACTAATTTTTTATGTCTCTAAAATTCCAAAGCCACTAAACCTTTATGGATTGGGAATAGATCATAATGGTATATAATTAATACATATCTAAAATATTATAATATTTCTGTATGTAAAGTTTGGGTCACTATGGTTGGTATCAAATCATGGTTTAGATAAATTTGGATATTATGATATTATCGATTAAGTATAATTAAGGAGTTAGAGTTGTTCTCAAAGATTGATAAGTTGTGGTTGATAATAATTACATATCTATTGAAAATAGTTTTTTGTTTTTTGAGGTAATATTTAACATTCTAGGGATTTGGATAAGCTAACATTACTAAAACCCCTAAGGATAAGTCTAAGTGATAATTTTTATTATCTGGTAACATATTGAAATTTTTATAAAGTATGTGTTGTTGGGTTTTTGTAGAAAATACATCCCTATATAGATACTATAAAGAGGATGAATTATTTAGAACAGTTGTACCTAGGGTTGATGATCTTGAAGAGGGTGTGTTGGGTATTAACCCAATCGTGACCCATTGTACGACAAATAGTCCTAACTACACACCTGTCTTGACACTCCCATGGGGTATGCTTTGGTCAATACAATTCTCTTCATGAACAATTTTGAAGGATTTATTTTACAATTAATTTATGGGATTAGGTTTAAGTAAACGTGAGAAGACATCATAAAGTATCCTAGGAAAAACTAAGAGAGTTATAGGGTTAACCAAGTATGACATGATTAAAATAAAGGTATCATAGGTTGGAATTAAGGTGTAGTTAGAGAATAAATCTTAAGATTGAGCTTTCATATTCATATAAACTTATTATTTTGGATATTATCATAACAAGTTTGGTTTTAGTATTTGGCTGAAAAATGATCATGAGGATGAAGTTGAGAAAGGTATGTATCCAAAAACAACTATGACTTATAAATTAATAAGGGAGAATACATAAATGGTTTAGAATATTAGTATATTACTATTATGATATTAAATTTGAATTTCATAGTATTACATATGTTTGTGAGGTTGAATCCATAGTAAAAATTAATTTTTGCTAATTCTAGTTATTTCCAATAATGAGTAATATTTATCAATGGTATTTTGGTATATTATAAATTTTATAAGGGTTATATTCTACTTTATATATTTTGAAAAAATATTAAACTGAATCAATAACCATGAAAATAATTTTATGACAAGTTATATTTTTGGGGATTACATTGAAGAACACATGATTGAGGTATGGATAACCCTTAAGAATAATAAATTAGATTTTGAGGTAATAAAGGATTGATTAATTTTGATAAAATTGATTTAGATAGTATTGATTGCCTTGAAATTTATTTTTGATTTGATGAACTAGTGATCCATTATATTTTTGGTGAATTTTAGATCATTTTTGGGATTTTGAAATATATTTACTATTATGTGACATTATGAACTATTGGTTTGTAAATTTGAGTGTCAAATATAACGTTAATTTTTTTAGGAATAAATGATATCCACGTAGTTTAATTTATCATATATTAAAAACATTTTGTCAAATATATTTAATGTAGAAAATATGATTAGGGTATATAAATACTAGGGTGAATGATTATATAAATGATCAATGTTGTTTGAGAAAACATAAGTAACTTGGTATAACCTAATAAAATAATGTTGATGTTATATTAAATTTTTTCACCTGAATGATGTATATGTTAAAATTAATCTCACCTAATTTCATCAATGTGTAATAATTAAAATCATGAGGAAAAAAATAATTTAAGTGGTAGAATACAACAAACCAAGATTTTTGATCATTTAATTTGATACTATCTTTGATGAATTATTTTGCACAGAACACCAAACCAATGAAAAACCTAACTAAAATAAACCATGAAATATTAAAATTAAGTAAAGGATGCAGTCATTAGTGAATAAAAATATGATAATAAATTTAAATAAATACATATTATTATTTGGATTTGATTAATATTTTTAAATAAACAATGCGTTTTGAAGAACAATTTAAAAAAAGGTATTTAATTTTAACTAAATATATTAAATTGATCATAGTTAAAATTTTATCATAATATTAAATATTAACATTTATAAACTAATATATCAATATTCACTTATTTTGAAATCTATATGAAACAATATTAAAAATACTAGAAGTTGAAAATTTTCATAGTTTTAATAAAATATTTGCTTCTTAATATATGTTGTCTTAATTTAAAAGATAATTTATAAATTTTAGAATTTTAATTTTTTAAAAAAAATAAATTCATCGTTATATTAACATTTTAATATTATCTTAATAATAATTTTAATGATTTATTATAAAATGATTTATTTTTAGGTAAATGAGGTAAAATGTTATTTTTACAAATAACCTGATTTTTATTACATTATTAGTATATTATTTTGAATTTTAAATTCATGAATCATTTTTATAACACCAAATAGTTATTTTATAATTGTATTTATAATTTTAGAAAAATAGTTTTAATTTACAAACCCATATTTTACATTTTAGAATTAGTAGGTCGAAATTATGTAATAAGGGACATTTTTTTATTGAATCAAGGATAGCATACCATAGGTAAAAAAAATTACCATGGTAAAATCTATAATTGTAAATGTAAACAAATAATAGTAAAATATAGAAAAGAATGTTTGAAACATTTGTGGGAATTTTTTGTTGAGACCTAAACAACCTTATCACTTTAAATCTACATTATTTTTTAGTTTTTGAGCCACTTTCCTTAAAGGTGACTTCCTATTACAGAAAAATTTGAGTAATTACAAAAATTACACTCCTTTTCACTTATAAAATGGGAACTCCAATCCTCGCTTACCCTTACTCCAAAAGCCCCTGTGTTTGTAAAAAACTCTAAAAAAACACCCCTATAAAATCCTACACAAATTAATTAGCTTTATTTATTCTCAAAATACCATTCCTCAAATTTTTAATTCCCTTCGCAAAGGAGATAATACACAAAATGGGGTATAAGGTCATAACCTCTTTGTTTCTCCTATTTCTTTCTGTTCTTTTATTCTTCAAAAATTTTCTTTTGAACTTATTAAAATTATAACATATGTATCATTCTTATACTATTTTTTTTTATAATTATAGTAAAATATTTAACCACCCTTCCCTTTTCCATTAAGAAAAATGAAAATTTGAATTGTGTATTGTGCGTACTATCTCCTCCATGACGCAACATGTTTTGTTTTCTGTAACAAACATACAAGGATTTTCATAATATTTAAGTTATTATATAATTTTAACATTTATGAAATATTTTATATTATGAAATTTCAAACCATATTAGTACTTTTCCTCAGTTTATGGAAAATGAAATCGACATCCATACGTACGTGTAGACCACCACCTCCATGGAATGATCGATTTTTTTTTCATTTCATAACCACTATACTAGGATGGCTGTGAGAATGGTTTAAAATGTTAACATTATGTTTATTTTTTGAATAATTTTATTTAAATACAAGTTGATTAATAGTATTAATGATATGAATGGTAAACAATCATTATAAAACTAACTCTCTTAAACAAGAGAACTAATAGGAAAACAATTTATTCATTCTGTGAAATTATTTCATATCCATTAATTTGTCTCCAAATTATTTATAGTTACAATATATAACACTAATAAAAACTAATTTATATAATTATTCTACTGGTATAACCATATTTTGACTTAATCACCATATAATCATCCATTCATCATGATATGTTCATGTTCGGGTCTGTTTGATCACCTACTTAAACAATAATATAAATTTATATCATGAATGATTATGAAAAAGTAATTACTAATATAATATTATATAAATATTTAAATAATTATTATATTTATATTCTATAAAGTAAACATAAATATTTAACTTATTTATTAATAAAACACTCTTTGTAGGCTAAAATAACTGAAAATGTTCATTGTTCATTTTACCTTTATAGATAAAGACTAATGTGCTAATGAAAGGAAATAAAAAACATGTAAAATATTACAAGTAATACATTATAGAAACTATAATGAACTTTTAATGATTAAATTTGAGAGAATAATTAATATCTACATCGTTATTACCAAAATAGTTCAAAATGATCAAGATTTCCACCACCTGACATCAAAAATTGGTAATAACTAACAAATATAAATATAGAGAACTATTATAAATAAATTTTATAAAAGTTTATTTTTTTAAAATGGTTATAAAATAGGTAATTAATATATTTATGATTATTATATAGGATGTTATAGTTCATTTGACTGAGCGGGGAAAAAGGTAAGGGTTTTTCATCTTAAATTTCTTTCTTTGAGACATGTTTTTTATTATAAAACTAATTTATTTTAAGTGGGTTATATAATACCTAACTGAGATTATTTATCATTAAATACCCTCTATTCATGATATTTTGAGTTCAATTTAAAGATATATCTCTTTTAATGGTTTTAATTTGAATGTCACTCAAGCCATAAGGTTTCTATTATGAGCCTCATTTTAAATTTGAGACCTCTCAAATATGATAAAACATCTTAAGAATTGGTATATACTTTAATTATAATTCAACCACTATTTAATTATTCTATAGTTATAATTAGTGACATTTTTCAACTCTTTAAATTCATTTTAACTGTATGTTTTATAAATTTTTAATGTAATTTGGTTTTCAATAGAAGTGTTTTAAAAAAGGGAATTCCTTTTATGCTAAACTATATATTTTTTGGGACATCCTTGTATCTATTTCAAGAATTGAAATAAGGTCATTTTAGACTAACTTGAACTTATTTTAAAAAAAATTAAATTAAAATCACTTAATGTTTCCCACATGGGTTGTTTCTAAAAACAATAATCTCTTCTAACATTTTCATGTGAACGTATCTTTCTTCTTTTTTACCATTTTACATGAAACTTACTCTCTATGTTTTCATAATTTATAGAATAAATTATATTTCTCATAATTTTATAAAAAATATGTTTTAATATATTTTCTAAAAGATCAAGGGTATTTCTTATTTGAAAATTTAGTTTATTTCTAAAACTATCAATATAGTTTTTCATCTAAGTAAACATCCCATGATATATCTTATTCTTGATCAAGGATATTCATAAAATGATAAATTCTTCCTTCTTAATCTGGATGTCTTATGTATCAATCTCCTCTATCGATGGAATGATTTATCTCTACCTTTTTCTTCTCTGATAATTTTTTATGTATAACTTTAATTTTTCTTTCAATGTATTTCCTCTATGAATACCATGTTCTAGATTCCTTTTATTGAAAGGTGTTCACCTAGATTCTATACATCGATTTGTTGGGTCGAATTATTGTCTTAAACATATACCCTATATCTATATAGTTTAAATTCCATAAACTTTATTAACTTGATTGAATGGTATTTACCAAAAAAGTTATTTGATGTCTTGAATGAAACCCATTTTCTTTACATGTTTTATTTATGATGTCTTTAGGTGTAACCCATTTTATTTTCATGGGTTCTTTATGATGTGATAAATATTTTTTTCAGTGACATGCATTTGTATAGACGATGATGGGTGTGGTCCTATATCACCCAACAAGGCATCGATAGTGTTTACATCTTATGAGCTCAAAAGGATAAACAAGATGATTTATCTCAACCCAAAGGGTACACAGGAAGATGTATCCCATGACAAAGGGTACATCAGAGGATTTATCCCGAGCCAAAGGGTACATGAATGGATTTATCCTAAACTAAATGGTACACTGTAGAATTTATCCCAAGATAAAGCTATAGTGGAAGTTTTATCCCAAGCCCAAGGGTACACAAGGGGATTACCCCAAACCCAATATGGTACATAAGTTGTTATCCCAAGACTACTATGTGATTAATGCATTTATTGGTTTCCTGGAAATATGGTTTCTATGCTTATTTTTGTTCCAAATTTGAAATAGGTTTCATAGTTTAATGATTATATTCATGACTATGTTATGCTCACATGGATCATGTTTATTGACTTGCCCTTTTGATTCATGTATTATTTAATGTCAAGTTGTACACCATCATTTTGACATAATATTTTTTGGGTTTGATTTTCTTATATATCTTTATTAAATCAATATTCTTATATTATTCCCACTTATTGTCTTTGATTGTTATCACTTATGTTTATAATTACTGATTATCAGAGATCACTATGAGAAAAATGACATTTTGCGACGGGGACACCAATCAGTTGCAAATACACAGCGGCGGTAAATACAATTTAGCATCGGGAGACACCCCCCATCACAAATAACTCGCAGCGATAAATATTATTTGCGACTGGATATACCCCCATCGCAAATAGTGTGTCGGCAGATCACTATTTGCTACGGGACTCGTCACAAATACCCTTTTAACCGCCAACAGTAATTAAAGCAGCCGATGGTATTTGCGAGGGGTCCCGTCACAAATAGTCTCGTCGCAAATAATCTAACCTATATATACCCCCCATCCATTTTTTCATTCTTCCTCTCTATTCTCACTTTCTCTCTCTCTTTAGACTCTAATTTTAGAGTTAAAATTTTTTCTGAGTTAAATTTTTTTACCAACATATTTTGAAGTCATCTACACCTATAAGAGATCAAATTTAAAGGTATTTATGTTTTATTTAATTTAATATTAAATTCAGTTTTTATAGACAATTTAATTATTGTTAATTTGATGTAATTAAATTAGATTTAAATTGTTTTGTTATCAGCATTTATTTGTAGTAATAAATTGAAATTATTAGTGCTAATTATAAATAATTAGTGATAATTAGGAATTATTAACGATAATTAGAAATGAATATAAATAATTAGCAGTAATTTGTATTTTGTAGCTGTAATTAGCAGTAATTAATGGTAATTAACGCTAATTAGTAATAATAATCTATAATTAGTAATAATTAGAAATAAATAGTAATAATTAGTAAAAAATAGTAGTAAATACTAATAATTAGTAATACTTATTAATAATTAGTAATAATTAGCAATAATTAGTAATAATTACTCATAAATAGTAATAATTACTAATAAATAGTAGAAATTAGTAAAAATTAGTAACAAATACTAATAATTGGTAACAAATACTAATAATTCGTAAGAAATAGTAATAATTAGTAATAATTACTAATAAATAGTAATAAATACTAAAAATTAGTAACAATTAGAAATAATTAGTAATATTTAGTAATAATTAGTAATAATTAGTAATAATAAGTAATAATTAGCAATAATTAGTAATAATTAGCAGAAATTAATAATAATTAACAATAATTAGAAATAACTAGCTATAATTACCAATAAATAGCATTAAATAGTAATAATTAGTAATAATTAATGGTAATTAGTAAAAATTAGGTATAAATAGTAATAATTAGTAAAAAATAGAAATAAAAAATAATAATTACTAATAATTACTAATAATTTGTAAAAATTAGTAAAAATAGTAACAAATACTAATAATTAGTAACAAATAGTAATAAATACTAATAATCACTAATAATTAGTAACAATTAAAAATAATAAGTAATAATTAGTAATAAATAACAATAATTAGAAATAATTAGCAATATTTAGTTTTAATTAGCAATAATTAGCAATAATTGACAATAATTTGTAATAATTAGCAATAATTAGAAATAATTAGCAATAATTAGCAATAAATAGTAATAATTAGCAATAATTAGCAATAATTAGCAATACCTAGCAATAATTAGTAATAATTATTAATAATTAGTAATAATTAGCCACAAATAGTAATAATTAGTAGAAAATACTAATAATTAGTAAATAATCAGTAATAATTAGCAATCATTAGTAATAATCAGAAATAATTAGCTATAATTGGCAATAATTAACAACAATTAACAATAATTAGTAATAATTAATAACAATTAGCAATAATTAGCCAGAAATAATAATAATCAGAAATAATTACTAATAATTAACAAAAAAATACAAATAATTAGTAAAAAATACTAATAATTAGTAAATAATTAGAAATAATTAGAAATAATCCGTAAATAATTAGTAATAATTAGCAATAATTATCAATAATTTGCAATAATTAGTAGTAATTAGAAATAATTTGAAATAATAAGCAATAATTATAAATAATTAGCAATAATTAGCAATAATTAGCAATAATTAGCAATAATTAGCAATAATTAGTAATAATTAGAAATAATTAGTAATAATTAAAAATAATTAGTAATAATTTGAAACAATTAGTAATAATTAGGAATAATTAATAATAATTAGTAATAATTAGTAATAATTAGAAATTATTAGTAAAAATTAGTAATAAATACAAATAAATAGTAATAAATACTAATAAGTAGTAATAAATGCTAGTAAATAGTAATAATTTGCAATAATTACTAATAAATATAAATAATTATCAATAATTAGCAATAATTAGTAATAATTAATAACAAATTGAAAGAATTAGTACTAAATTGAAATAATTAGTAATAAATAGGGATAATTGTAATAAATTGTAAGAACTTGTCACAATTTCCAATGGATTGGAGGCACTCCTTTTGCTCAATGACTCTTCTCCTCTCAACTCTCACCGACTAAAAACATTATGAAAAATGTGGTCAAACATATGCATATCTAATCTCTTATGCATGAGATTGGATATGCATTCATAGGACCACATTTTCCAGATTATGTTTTCAGGTGAAGACAGTTTCAAGAAGATGATTCGTCAATAAAAAGGGGGGTTTTTTCTAATGGTTCATTTACTTGTATCTCTATCACACTAAAATCACAATGAATAATCTGATCAGAGGTACACTTATGCATTCTCGAATTCATGGGAATGGATATGCATACCTCCGAGTAGATTCTTCATTGTGATTTCAGTATGAGAAAGTTTCAAGTAAATGAATAGTCAGACAAAAGAGAAATCTCCAATCCACTGGAAATTGTGTCACCTGTAATTAATGGTAATTAGTAAGAAGTAGCAGAAATACATTATCTTCTCTTTTTTGGATAGTGTTTTTCTTATATCAAATTATTCAAAAACATTAATGATTTTATATTTTTTAGAAAAATATGGAACAAGGAAGTCGACAATAGTTGTTATTAGATGATCATGCATGGATAAATAAATGCATACATCTAAATGGTTCTAGTTTAAATCTTGTATATATTGAGGGTGTTGAATCGTTCATATCATTTTCATCATAAAAACTAGAATTTGTTTCAGAACGGACAATTAAGTGTCTTTGTAAAAAATGTTCTGTGAGAACATTTGAGACATTTGAAAGTGTTGGGAGACATCTCTTATCTTTTGGTTTTCAACCAGATTATATTTTTTGGTATCAACGTGGTGAATGCAGTTTCAGAGAAGATACTAATAATTTGATTCCAGATCCATCACTATTTTAAAATTTATTACATTATGTTACAGGTCTTTCTATTCAAAAAACTAAAACATGTGATGATATTGACTTAACTCCTAAGTTAGAACTATTAGAATTTTATGAGTTGTTGAGGTCTTTTGAGGATGCGTTATATCCTGGTTGCAAGATAATAAAATTAGAAGTGGTTGAAAATTTTATAGCTATTAAATCAGATAATGGAATGTCAAACAACACTTTTGATCAGATATTTTCTTTGGTTAAAACATGGTTCCTAAAGGAAATGTATTTCCTGTAAATTACTCTTAGAGCAAGAGGTTGGTTCATAATCTAGACCTTAGTTATCATAAGATTCATGCATGTTCAAATGATTCCATCTTATATTCTGGTGAAAATGATTCACTAGATTGTTTTCCCACATGTGGTCAATAGAGATATAAACAAGCTCTATAAGGGAGGTATGGATCGATTCCTGTAAAATAGTTGAGATATTTCCCACTTAAACCCATGTTGCAGCGTTTTTTTATATCTCAGAACATAGAGATAGTGATGTCATGGCACAAAACCAAGATTTAAACTGGTAAATGCTTTAATCATCCGTATGATGGTGATTCATGGAAACATTTTGATAAAGTGAATCTATCTTTTTCTTTAGAATAAAGGAACATGTGATTGGTCATTCTACTGAAGGTTTTTGCTCCTTTTGTTCTTATGGTAGTCAGTATTCAAGTTGGCCTGTCTTTATAACTCCATAAAATTTTCCTCCATGGATGTTGATGAAGGAGCATTATATCTTTTTGAGATTATTAATCCCAAGACATCCAAAAAAGAATATTTATGTTTATTTGAATCCATTGATTGATTAGTAAAATTCATTGTGGAGAAATGGTGTTAGTACATTCAGTACACATAGAGATCATCTGGTAAGTACTTTTTTTAAAAATTTTATATAGCTATAATTGTAAACAGTTTATTTTATATTCATATAGGCAGTCGAGCATCCCGATATTATGGAGTACGACATTTATTGGAGGATATATAGTGATCCAGCCACTGGACGGATTAGAGGTGATCGACAGTGTCAGATTGTGGTCAGTATTATTTTTTCAGTTTGAAAATTAACTGCATATAATATTTCCACTATTTTAATTTCAAATTCGAACTGAAGGATTCATATGAGGTCATGACCTCTCAGACACAGGCTAAGAGTCAGGACGAGATGGATGATCAGAATGGTGCCCACCATTTCAATGAGGCGGCATGGTTGTAGACGGCCTAGTATGCCTTTGAGAAGGGCCTACAGGTTGGTATCTACTCTCGATTGGCACTTGGGAATGATTTTGGTACTGTTGTGATGTCGGCATCCAGATCGAGAGGAGATCGTGGAGAGGAATCATCTTTTGGCTCACAATATTATGAGCAGTTGTGAGCTCAAAGTGAGCCTATAAGGAGTTTTTGTAAGAAGAAAGAGGAGATGTGGCAGTAATAGATACATGAGGAGGAGCACCAATGATAGTCGCATGAGTACGAGGAGCAGATGGGTCGATGGCAGCAGCAGCAGCATGAGCGGATGGAGTACATGCACCATCTGACGCGTAGTTTAGGGATGAAGTTTCCTCAACCATCTCCTCCACCTCTTCCATAAGACCATCCCCCAGTGATTTTTTTTGTCATGTTAAAAAAATTTGAATTCAAAGATTGTTTTAATGTTAACTATTTACAGTTCATGTCTTTTATATTGGTGAAAATATTACATAATTTAAATTTTTTAATTTTTTTATTATTTTTAATATTTTAATATTTTAATATTTATTATTTGTATTATTTTTTTTAATTTTTTTAATTTTACTAATAATAAGAAGAATATTTTTTTTATATTATTATGTTTTTTGGGAATATTGAGAATTTTAATATTTTATTATTTTTTAATTATTTTAATAATATTAATATTATTTTTTCATAAATGTTAATAATAATAACAAAATTATTATATTACTATTATTATTTTATTATTCAAATTATAATAATATAATTTTTTATAATATTAATATGAGTATTATTATTATATAATATTATATTATTTATATTAATATTTTTATTATTTTCTAATATTAATTTATCATAATTTTATTGAATATTTTTTTATTAACTATTTGAAAAGCCATTTTCTTCAATGGTCTATTTGTAACGGGACCCCATTTCAAAGAACTCATCACAAATACCTCAAATCCCAATAGTGGATCAACCCTCCTTGTGTTTCCATTTACCAAGGTTATGAAGAGAAGCAATACATAAGATGTTTCTAGAAGGGTATCTTAATAGATGAAATTGTGGAAAATATTTAAGACTTGTTGTGGATGAATTAGTTGTTTATAGTGCGGGAAAATATCCATCATTTGAAAAATAAATGGCTTTGGTTAGTTAATGTGTTTCCCTAATTCTATAAACTCTAAACCAAAAAGGTATTGGGAATGTGTTGTAGTGAAATATTTGTTTTATATCATGCAATTAGATGGTCACATCTATGGGATGTCATATTAAAATTCATGAAACCAGTATCAAATACAAATATTTTAAGGTCATGATTCTTAGACAAAGGGGTGAGATAGTCTCACTGGCCAGAGTAGAATAAGCCTGACATGAATTGGAGAGACCCAGAGGGGCCCATAATGAGTGTAGAGGGCCCCTCTAATGGGGAGAATTTATATCTGGGCCTAATAAAATGTGTATGGGAATAACTAATTTTCCCATGAATAAAGAATAAATCTATACATAGTTTTGGATGGTACAGTAGATGACCAACAAAAAGGGGTAATGTGTGGTTGGGATCCAACACCACATAGAAAGTTTCCTCTCAAGAGAGTAGAAAGATATCATGCATTTTTAAGTCATGTGAAAGGGACATATCAAATAATTTAATTTCATGAGATGAATATGTTATACAATATATTAACATCATATAGTTTGGGGGGAAATTGATCATGTTGATGAGGAAAACTAACCCCAAACTCCTAAGCTCACATGAATCGTGTTCTATGTGAGAAACATTAAGTGGTGGCATGTATCTCATGTCATATGATATTTCTAGACAAGAATTAACCAATTAGGTGGGATTCCATATGGATAGTTCACCGTTACAATATAATATAAGACACAAGAGGGAAACATTGATGGTTTTAATACTCCATATGAGGGTATGGGATTGAAGGAGAGTAAATTATGACTTAAAAATTTATATTTCTAGGGGTTGATAGATATGTATAAGATGAATGTTGACTACATTTGGGATATGGGTTCCACCACAATATGACCAAGGATGAGATGACAAAATTTATATTGATTGTTGACCAATTTTATCATGTGTCGGAAGCTATTCGTAGCCATAAAATCATATGGGGTGTGTGCCTTGGTGGTTGAATTTGGCCATGTTATTTCATTGTAGGGGAGCCTATTTGGATGTGGAGGGTTATAGGGAAACTCAAATCTAGGGAAACAAAGTTTGGAGAAAAAGTAATATACCCAAGGGGACATAAAACAACCTTGGGGATACAGCATCATGCATTAGTCGTATTAACAGGATGCACCAGATTGGATTGAATATTGAACATTGAATAGACACAGGGAAGCTCACCCAAGTTCTTGGGAAACCAAATTGATATTAGATGCTACAATGTTTAAGATCACATATTTTTTATTATGTTTGTACTATATATTTAAGTCCATGGATCTTGGAAAAAAATTAGGGTTATTTGAACAGTGTTGAGTATAGGTAACACCTAGCAAAAATTGGTAGCCCAATACTTGTATAAACAATGTTAGGGGAAGAGGTGTGCAATTTTGGTCCATACTTTCTCGACCCATGGTGGGTATTTCTATGTGGAAGAGGTGGGTGGAAACACAATATGGAATATAGTTCCAATACTATCATAGACAAAACACTTAATTTATGGACACAGTTTGAGGTCATGTTGCTTAGACCATAGGGGTGTACATTTTAAGGTTGTGTTGCATGGGACAATTTTTTGTAGTTTAAAGTAATGTAGTTAATAATATTTTTTATAGTATAATGTCATATGAACAGGATCTTGGACGTGTGGTTTAACACCATATAGCGAGGATGACACTCTATTTAGTTTTACATCATGTAGCTAGGACATTGGACACATGGTTTAATGACATATGGTTGGGATGGTGTCGTATGATTTAACATAATGTGGTAAGGATGTTGCACCATAAAATTTAACATTTTATATCTTGGATGGTGTGAGACACATTTTAAGTTCATGTTTTCAAGACCTTTTCTGAATTGACCTAAAGGTTGTGTAAAGTAAATCATTAGAATACTTACATCAGTGGGAGGTGTGATTCATCTCTATCGTGATAGTAAAATGATTAACCAAAACTCCTAAACCCACATGATTAAAACTTTGCGTAAGAAAAAAGGGTCCCTTGAATATTTCTCACATTCAATGAGAGAATGATATAAATTGATGAGATAGGACTAGAATGTTGTATTTGTGACCAAGGAACACTTTTAGATGTGGAGAACCTATTAGGTGTGATCCACAAGACTGATTCACACTATCAATGTGAAGAAATTCAATAAAGGGTAACACCAAGGGTGTTATAATTCCACTTGAGCATAAGGATATTGAAGAATTGTAAATTATATCACGGGATCTCAGTTGATGGATGATATGATTGATGGGTTGAGGATGATCATTAAACAAGTTTGGAACATGGTTTTCACTTCCATACTATCATAAATGTCTCCTCTAGTATGTGTACACTATATAAGTGGGGGTATTTTGACATGTTCCATCATTATAGGTGATTCTATTCCGAATGGGGGACAGTTCCTCCATGTTGTGTTAGCTAGAAGGGATTTGATCCTATGTGGGTCATAAATATCACCCTCAGTGCCCGTTTATACACGATAATGATTCTTATGGGATTCTGTCCATATACATGAGGTGATCCTATTTTTTCCATGTACCATCACCATATGGGATCCTATTTGGGCATGGATGATAGATATCCAAACTTTGTAGACAAAGTGTCCTAAAAAAAGGGAGGAAGGTGATCAAAATGGGATATAGAGAACCCGAGAGATACACCATCCAACATAGAGAAAATTGATGGATTGAATGAGGATTGATTTTATGTTTAAATCCATAAGTGTCACAAGAAAGGTTTGACCACGCCTTATAGTGAATTGGGTTGGTCCTATATGATTCATATTTTATGTTCATTTGGACCGGACTATAAAAGTGTGCATATTTTTTAAAGGTCATCATTCTTGGACCCACGCATTGTTGATATTTAATGTTGTATAGATTATACTATCACCATTTCAGTAGGGTGTCACCTTACCACATGGGGGGAAGGAAATTTTACAATGGAAAGTTGATTACCAAGACAAAGTGGTGTTGATGGTAGATCTACAACTGGGCCCAGGATAAGAAATCTTGGAAACACTAGGTATCAGAACATATGGGAATCAATACATGTGTCATTCTATAAGATTTTTAGAAGATTATGGACACTAAAGGTGGTGGAACTCGCATTACAGGTACAAAGCATCACATAGTTTAAATTCATTCCATAGGGGCATGTACATGCAGTTTAATGTCACACATAGAGGACATTGATCATGGATTTTAATGTCACGTGATGATGTTGATGCACTATGCATTTTTACATTATATAGATAATGGAAATGTTTGAAGAAAATTTTAATTTCATGCACTTATGACTAAGATTCCTAGTTTTAAGACATAGGACATGCAACATGACTATGAATTTTAATGTGCTGCAGTAAGGATGTTGGTTACTCATGACTCTAATTAGAATAATGGTCATTCACACTAACTTAAACAACCAAATAAGACCCCCAATCCCATGTGTGCTATGAATGGGGTGGAATATAAAGGGAAATGTGAAATTACTCATGTCACATGATATTGTGTAGAAATGGTGGAAATTAATGAGCTCAGAATAGTGTTTTGATATTAATGAGGGGACCTTTCAAAGTGGTAAAACAAGGTCATACCAGATTACACAAGGATGATCTTCCCAACCATGATGTGAAATGATGCATTAAAATAAAACATCAGGGGTGTTGGAATTCTACTTGAGTAGTGGGATGTGGACAATAGGGGAAATTGTAACCCAGATGATCTGGAAATAAAGACAGGGGTAGATGGGTTGGTGATAATCCCTATCTAACTTTTAAACACAGATTATACTACCATACTATAATATATGATTCCCCATAGACATGTAATCTTGAAAGGATGTGGGACTCTATGTTTTTGTTCCATAATTTTAGTGGATTCCATTTTGAAATTAGGGGACTTCCTCTAGGATGAATACCCCATATTGGAGGCGTTCCTCTATGGAATTGTGTTGTCAACATAGGGGCTCCCATTTTTTACATAGAATATAATGTTGATCCAAATATAATGGGTTTTATAGATGGGTGTACTGATTGATAATGTCCCAAGAAGAGATAAAAATATCCTGAGATACACCACCTCATATAAATGATGTCATGGGAAATTTGTGTGGGGGTAATTGCAGACTAGCATGGATTCTAGTCGTTGAAAATATCGACCTTGGGAGAGACACAATGATGAAAATATCCTTGTGATTTAAAGAGGGTGCTGATATAATACCAATGCCTACATAGTTTATTATCATAAATATTAGATCTTATGAAGTTCCCTTTAAGGCCATTCCCTCAATAATAAGGACGTTCCATTTAAGTACGTGCACTTAGGACCAAGTATGTACCTTTAAACTTCTTTCACTTAGGTCCACTAATGTTGCATGGTTTAATGTAAAATGGAAGGGATAAAGGATTTTTATTTAAAGGTCATGCATATAGAAACTAGGATTCTATATAGTTTAGAATCATGTAGTAAGGATGAAAGATGTCAATTTTAAGGTTGTAACACAGGACCGAGGATGTAACACTGTTTAGAATCATGTAGTAGGGATAGTCCAATGCAAATTTTCATCATTCATAGAGGATGTTTTCATGATAATATGACTCATAATTCCGTATTATTCCAATGTAATAACCCGGGGAATGATCTTCCTTAATTGCTTGGGTGTCTTACCCCCATGGGGTGTGGTGCTAGAGGCATGTTCATCTCTACCAAATATCGATTGATTGGGAATATAAATGTCCATGGGGTATCCAACCATTGGTTCCCCCCAAAATGACCCTAGAAACCCTGTGTATTTTCTCTAGGAATAATATAGTTTGTATCATGGATAACGTCTCCATGATTATTGGGTTTGGTGGAATGGGGAGGACCTTTTTGGTTGGTGTTATCCTAGGGAAGACCTCTTTGGATGCTGGTATAACTGGGAGGACCTCTTCAGTTGCTGGAATCAACAATAGTACCTCTATAACATTGTTATTTAGTATGGGGAGGGCCTCCATTGTTGTTATTGATTGGGAAACAGTCTCAGAGTGTTGGAAAAGAACATTGGATTGATGTTTAGGGCCTCAATCCCAGCTTTGTGGGCACAAGACCCCTATGTAGCGATAGGGATAACTGAGGATACATCATGTGGGCATATTCCATAGGATCTATTCAAGTGACATATCATGGACAAGGTATTCAGGCTTTCCCCCTACATGGGAATTATTATGTGTAAAATGGATACAAATGTAGATGGTCATAGAGTAGGGTTGTAAAACTATCCTCAATAATAGGGTTGTTCCCCTTAAAGGTTTCCCCATCAAAATTCCCTTAGTATGATTCCCCTTATACTGCCTTTATTTTCAGAGGCTCTGGTATGATTCCATTACATCAAATCCTTATGGAGTAATTTATTAGTTATGAATTCCACCTTCCCACCTATATTAGTGAACCATAATACCCATTAATAAAATGGGTAGAGGTCACCTAGATGTTTTGGAAGTTGATCTCTCTGGAGGTATGGGGAGATGGAACCCAGACACCATGTATGGTTATCTTACTGGAGGAAAGGGATGAAATTCCCAAGGAACTCTGGATGCCTATACTACCAGATGGTTGAGGTAACGGTACCCAGAATGGTCCATACACAATTGAATTTTCATCCGAACCTTCTATAGTTTAATTTCCAATTGAATAATTAAAATATTTCTGTTTATAGAACCCAAGACATAAAATACTAGGACTACCTATAATTCCATTATGAATAGTCAATACTTATACCCTTCCACACTGAAATTTACCTTCATAAATCCAAACTCATTGACCATTACTTCCACTATATTTTCAATCCATTTTCAATGAAAAATAGCCACATGAAATTTAGTATTACCTAACTTGTATATTTATTCAATAATGCTAATCTATAGAATATTCAAGTAAATTGGATTTATGTCCTTGGTACTAGATACATGAAGCACTTACTCTACAAGAGTTACTCCAATATTTTTCATCGTACTATGTTCATCATGTTTCTCTATAGAAAACATATAATTCTTAATTAAATAACCATTTTTAGATAATACATGAACACTTCGTCCTCTATCTAGCCATAAAAGACATTCATAAATTCAATTCAGATTTGTAGATAACTCCTTAAAAATATATTCTTGAAAACATCTTATATATTATTGATTATGTGTATTTGATATCTTACTTTCATCCCTTAATGGATTCAAAAACATAATAATTACTTTGTGGGTTTCAATATATGGGGAAACCTCTATACTATAATATAAAATCTAAATGTGATATTTCTCCCAGTATATAATGGTTATTGTAACAAAATATCATCTATAAATCCCTTTTCCCATATGGTACCCACCATGATGAGATTTCTGGAAACCAATATTACTTAAATATGATAGTTACCCAGTGAAGAATTTGAAAACTTCATTGACAAAATTTCAATCGATAATAAAAACTTTTGGATGACTTTTATTTTTGATGT
The DNA here is from genome assembly GCA_963277665.1 of Viscum album. NCBI lineage: Eukaryota > Viridiplantae > Streptophyta > Magnoliopsida > Santalales > Viscaceae > Viscum > Viscum album. Next base: position 2,013,425,564 of record OY728126.1, read on the forward strand.
ACCCATTCAAAATCTTCACATACAGTTCAATGGGGCACATCTATCTATAATTTATAAAACGACATAGCTAGACCACTCTAACCAGGTGAACCATCAAGTGAACCATTATATCAAAGAATGGTGGTGGGATGTAAATTTCCAAATCACTTAATATGACGACAATTTATTTTCCCATTGTTGGAAACTATAATGGGATTATAACTTTACTGTATATATATTTGAAAAAAAACAATTCAAGGTTAATGTTTACTGAAATGTTTTAAGGAAAATGAAATGAAAATCTATAGGCATTAAATCATGAATAAAAAAATGATAGTCTTGTGATTTTAATCCCTTTAACTTCAAATCATTCATTGAAATGATATTCATGATATTTGATGAATATCCCTTTGGAAAATTTACATCATTCAGAAATTTAAAAATTCATACCTCTCTTGCATGGAAAGAGTGCACACAACTGGAAGAATAAAAGTGTGTCTTCCACCCTTCACATGCATCAACTCTTAACTTATCCTCATATCAATCATATCTGATCGAGGCTTAATGTCATCATTTATTTTGTGGGATTCATTTAGTAACATTACAGTACCACTATGACATACATTTCTTATAATGTGCATGAAATGAATAAAATGTCTGGCATTCAAACAATTCCAATAATGTAATTAAAAAAACTGGTCTCTTTTTAAAACCTATTTTCATAAGGTTTTTTGAAGAATGTTTTAAAAAAATATAGACAATATCCTTTATTTTTTTTAACTATTGATCACATGTTAATGGAGATGATGGTTTACCTTATTTTTTATTCCATTATAATGATGTCATTTTGGATCAATATTTATGTTTTCAGGGTAAAAAAATATTAATTTCCTAAAAAACCCTTCGAAGAATGTTTCAACCAAACTGAGACTGTACCTTTTTAACATATGGGAAACCCCAAAATTCCTTTAATTCTATATTTTGAAAATTTTATATAAGTAGGAATTTCATTTATCATCCCATACAATAGGGTTCTAAATTTGAAATCTTGAATTCTATGAGAATCATAAAATGTAAAATTTGTATTCCACATCAATTCTAGATCATCGATCAATAGAGAAAAATAAATTTCAATATCATTACCTGGTTATTTTGGTCAAGATATAAGCAATTAAAACATAATTTATTTGTGCTTCATAAATAACCATGGTGGTATTTCACAACTTACCAACATAATAATCCATGTACTATGAGTACTACTTTATACACCATAAGGATTCAATCTATCTATACATAGAACAAGAAAAAAAATTCTAAACTCATTTCCAAATTCAGGACACTCATTATTAATCTTTTTCCACTAAGGAGTGTCTATTGGGTGACATACTTTCCAATAACAAATTCTTGTACATGTTTTACATATCAATTTTCTAGTGGTCTCGTTTCATCCATATAGTTTTCTAAACCTTGTAATTATTAGAAATTACTATACAATTTTTGTAGGACTTGATCTTCCTTTCTTATATCGAGCCACGCCATACTTTGGGAATTTTTTAAGTTATTAATTTTATTTGAGAAATAATATATAATCATTTTGAAAGACATGTATTCCATCGGAGATCATACGCATTGAATGTAGCATTCATTTAATATCATATATTAAAAAAGGATATTCATTTTCTTCTGGTAGCATATCATTTTGAAGACCAAGTAGTTTTTTATTGCTAGTATCACTCCATACACTGCTTTCTTTCAAACTATAGATATTCATTATAGATTAAGATGTTGTATATTAAGTAAAAATAATATACAATTGTCTATTTTCATATTTATTTAAATATGCAAATAGCATTGTGCAATTGAAAAGGTCATCTTCAATTTCCATTATCATTTCTTCAATGTGATCTTCATTATCATTTACACTTGCAGTCATATCAGATGATCCATAAATCACAATATCATCCCAATAGCTATCTATATTCATTTATTACCTATGTTTGTTGCATCATGTATATCTTTGACATGTTACTTGATAGATCAAATGTTCTTCTATGCCCTCTAGAATAATTTCTCTTGGATAACAACAACATAAACCTGGATAAAGGATTTGAGAATGCTCATATGCAGGCTCTATTGAAAACTTGATAAACTCTTTAACCCCATCTTTATACTCCATTGTAATACTGTTATCATTCTTCCATTTTTTATTCATATCCATCCTATTTGTTATAACAAAAAATTTATTTTTACAAAAAATAAATTAATATACACAAGGTATGCTTATAATGTATCATTTTTTATATCCACAAATTATATAAAGTATAACATCAAAAAATATAATTATAAAATTAGTACTCACATAGATAAATTGTATAAAATAATAGATATAAAATCTATTTTTTATAATACAGTGCAAAATATATACATGTAACAAAGCCTGTGTTCTCGAAGGAATTAAGTCTTCTCTATTGGTGTGGATTTTTTGCCTCTTGTGGAGTAGTTAACTTCATGCACAATGTGATGGTAATATGTGATATTTATTTCATGTAAGTTTAAGGATTTAAATATATTATAAAATAATATTTATATATAAATTTATAAATTTATATATATATATAAACACACACACACACACAAACATATACACACGTAGATATATAAATACTCAAACACACATAAACTAAAATATATAGAATTTTATACTTATACATATAAAAAAATGAAACATAAATTTATATATATATATATATATATATGAAAACATCCTATCTCATATCTTGTTTCTATAAAAAATCCCATTAATAATATCATTGTTTTTCAAATATAGTTACTAGATTGACCCAAATCATAACCTGATCAATAATCTTGAATCCAATAATATATATAAGTCCTACCCTTATTTATAAGATTAGGAACATTAATTTCTTATCTAAAAATTACTCAAGATTTTAATTCACCACTAAATTGACAAAAACCATTTTTTCCACCAAAACCCATTTAAATTTTTAATTAAAATCAAATTATAAATTATTTAAATTATTTTATATATAATATTTATCTATAAACTACACTTATATATTCAATTAAAATAACAATCCTATAATTAGGAAAATAAAGTAAGATCGATGAACTAAAATAGAAATCACCCTTAAAGGGTTGATTAATCTAAAAAATATTGAAGAACAATGCACAAAACTTATTACATATGAACATGTATGGGAAGAACCATTAAAGATGAACAGGGGAAGATGAACTAAAAAATAGTGAAAACACGTGGAAGATCAACTGAGAATCCTTAAAAACGTGTTCATAATATAATACATTTGTTTAAGAGGTTTTATTTTTCCTAAATAAATGAGTTTGTATAAAACATACGAACTAGGGATGAAATGTCAAAAAATCATGAGAATCACATGAAATATCAAATAAGAACCCTTAAGAACAAGTTCATTATTTCATACTTATGATTTTTAGGTTTGATTTTTCCAAAAAAACATGACTTTGGTTGCAATAGATGTTCAGATCCCTGAGAGCTTTAATGTGGTGGGGCGAGAAGTGATCTGTTATGGTTCATTTTAAATAGTGAAGAGTTTTATCGGTGCTTACAAAAAATCTTTGATAATGTACCATTTATCAGGGTTATAAATTTAAGCGCTCATAAATAAATCTTTTCTCGACACTTTTTAGCACTAAGTAATTAATGCCTTTATTTTCGCTAAAAATATATGACAAAAGTGGTATTTATCAGAGATTATCTTTTATCACTAATAAAATACACTTTTATCAGTGCATAATCTAGCGTCGATAAGAACCTGAAAAAATGAATAAAACAAATAAATAATTAATATTACTTATATAAATAAAAAAATATTATAAATTAATTATACTAACAATTTTAATTGCAAAAATATTTAAAAATGAATTTAAAAAAAAATTAATAATAAAAATCAAAACATATTGAAAATGTAAAAAATAATGAATAAAAATGAAAAAATATTAATCATATAAATTATAAATATGTTGAAAATATTATAATATTATAAATAAATATATATATATATATATATTAAAAAATGAATAAATTATGAAAATATTAAAAATCAATAAATACTAAAAATGAATAAATAAAATTGAATTAGTGGATATTAAAAATGAATAAATAAATTTGAATAAATAATGAAAATATTTAAAAAAATTGAATTTATTACAATAATTATATAAATTAGAAACACATAAAAATGAAAAAATATATAATACTAATAATTTAAATATAAAAATTAAAAAATAGATTATATTAACTATAAAAATTACAAAAATAATAAAAGATGCATTTAAATAAATTTATTATATAAATTTTAAACATTTTAAAAATATTAAGACTTAATAAATAAAAATGATTAATTAATACTCATATCAATTAAAAACATTTTGAAAATATTAAAACTATGTAAATAAATATGTACAAAAAATATTAAAAATGAATAAATAAAAAAATATATATATAAATACAAATTAAAAATGAATAAATTGTATTAAATGAAATAATATTAAAAAAGAATAAATAAAATTGAATAATTAAAAAAATATTTACAAAAGTGAAATCTTAATATTGATTACTTAAATTATAAATACATAAATAAATTAATTAAAATATATAAATAAATAATATTAACTACATGAATATGAAAATTATAAAAATGAATTATATTGTCTATTTAAATTACATAAATATTAAAAAAAATGATTTTAAATAAAATAATTATATAAATTTACAACATTTTAAACATATTAAAAACTTAATAAATAAAAATGAATAAATATTAATCATATAAATTAATAACATATTGAAAATTTTAAACTTTAGTTAATAAATATGTATAAATCAATATTTAAAAATGAATAAATTCCACAAATATTAAAAATTAAAAAATATTACAAATGAATAATTAATATTAAATTATAGAATATTAAAATGGTATAAATAAAATTGAATAAATTAAAAAAAAGAAATAAAAAGTGAATTTGTAATATTAATTACATTAATTACAAATGCATAAAAAATAACTGAAAATCAATAAATAAATATTGTAAATTTTATAAATAACAAAATTACTAAAAATGAATTATATTAACTATTTAAATTACACATATATTTTAAAATTATTTTAAATAAATAAATTATATAAAATGATTAAATCCCAAAAATATTAAAAATTAATAAATATAAAAAATGAATACATAATATTAATAGAAAGAATATTAAAAACTAATAAATATAATTAAACAAAAATAAAAAAAATGAATACATAACATTGATTACATGAATTAAAAACATATAAAAATGAATAAATTATTATAATTATTATTAATTATTGTAGTATGTCTTGTGTTGATGTTATATAAAAATATAATTAATTATTAACAATTAGAATCTTTATTAATAACTAAAATTATTAATATTTTATAAGAAGTATGCATTTTTTGAAAAAAATGATTTAAAATGTACATTACAAATTAGTGACATTGTTATATATATTATGTGATTGTGGGTATAATTACATTAAACACACACACACCACACACAAAGGCCGGAATGGTAGGCCATGCCCCCCCCCACCCCAAGGGATAGCCCACCCATTAAGCATTATTTATTCTGTACCTGACCTGAAGGCCCAGGGGACTTCTAGAACATTACATGGCCCAAGGGCCCACAAACGGGCCTAAAGGCCTAGTGCATCGTTATCTCTACATCAAACTGTTTGTGTCATGTCAGTTTCGCCACCTGCTTATGTCATGTGTCGTGCCTACATCACCCCCTACTATAATATTGAAATAGTACCTGTCAAAATTCACTCCCATCCAGATATGAACCAGAGTCAGATGTAGGATTATAGGGAGTCTTTACCACTCAGGTAAGCCCATAACTTCATATATATACACATATATAATTATATATATATATATGAACATATTCATATTAAAGATGTATCAGGAGGGTTGTATAAAACCCATGTGTGATGGGATTGGTTGTTGTTCACTACCACAACCCGTTTAAGATATGGGTGGTGATGCCACTAGTTCTCTTCATCTAATTGTACATTCTCAATTTCTACCTAGTTAATTGAAAAATGAACATAATTTATTATTTACATTACTTGTATTTATAAATGTAAAAAATTATAAATTAATTTGTATATATACACACACATTTTATTTATAAAATTATATACTTATATTCATGTAAATCACTTATAAAAATATATAAATATTTATAAAAAAATTAAATTATTAATAATATATTTTAACAAATCTATGTTAGCACTGATAAAGGTCAACCTTTATTGGAGCTTTTAATAAGCACTAATAAAAGTTGAATTTTATGAGTTCTTTTAGATAACTCTGATAAAATCTACCGTTTTATTAAATGGAATTTATAGTATTGTATGATTAGAAAGATGAGAATCACTGTGGTAACTTATGAGAAATTTATTTTAGTTGTTATACAAACTTTTATTGAAATTTATTTAAATTGATAATATTGTTTAATATAGTTTTAATTATGCATGTGTATGACTTTTTATTGTTTTTAGTTAATTTACTAATTATTTCTATTATTTTAATTTTCATTATTTATTTATATTCATGGTGTTTTTACTAACCTCCACAATATTATTAGTAAATTTTCTATCCTTTTTTTAAAAGAATTTATAATTATTTTTTCATTTTATTTTAAAATTAACACACTAAATATATAAAAAACTCACTTAAAAAATAAAAAAAAGGTTGAATTTAGCATGCTATAGTTTCTATTGAAACTAATATAAACATTATTTTATTGTTTATGTTTTAGCATTTTTTATATTCATTTTATTTCTCTATTTCTTTATCTCATGCCTTTAGTTTTAATTTACTCTTGTTTTTTACCATTGCATAAATATTTTGTAGTTTCTTTTACCCTTATGTGAGGTCTTTGAGACACTTTCATAGGCTTTGTATCCAGCACTCTACCCTTACATGAGGTGAGATTATGCTTAAGTGATATATAGTTTTCTATTAAGTAAGTGGATTAATACCCTTTTATAGTAATGGTAAAGCATGGGATACACAAACATGGGATCCGATAGACCATTATATAGCTTAAGTACTGGGAGTATTACTCGTATAAGAGCTCGTGGGAAGCCTTATGTGGGAGTTGATTACACTTTTTCTTGGGGTGTGGTACCCTTACACAGATGGTTTTATTAGCCTTTATGTGAGATCTTACCATTATGTAGTGAGAAAAAACCATTATGTAATAGATAATCGTCTTCATGTAGTGGCGAGCGACCATTATGTAGTGGTGAGAATCCCTTACATAAATTTTTTATTAACCTTTATATGGGTTTTTTTGTATTTTTTATCAAACTGTTAGGGATTTTTCATTCTCGTCCCCTTATTTATCAGGTGTCATTGAGTCATTGTAACAACCTTAATCTATCAGGGGTATTATAGTTCGCAATTTATTGATTTAAGTAAATTGATTCATAAGAAGTTTTTTCATTATAGATAGAGCTTCCACCATTGGAAGTCGATTAAAGCTTAAGTCACCATACCCTATTAGATGTGATGTTGCCATGTTGTTTAAGAATAGAGTTTTCCCAGCATTTTGTTTCAGTGGATATTGTGATCCTATTCATGAGGTGATTGTTTATCCTCTTCATTGACATCACAAAGATACATGAAAAGAATCTTGGTCATGACTTGTTGGTAAACATAGTCATGCGATGTGAGGGTTTCTCTTAACAGTTACTTTTATATTTCTTTATTGTGTTTTTTGTTCCATTATTGATGGATTGTTATGCCTTGTATTATTGTAAGTTTTATATGATAATTAATATAGATAGGTAGTAGGGTGGTGTTCTTTTCATGGTGAATGACCAACTTGTATTGAACAACGTTAAATTGCATGTGCTATTTATTTATTTTCTTATTTCATTTTTCATTTTTTGTTTCTCACTATTATGATTTTTTACGTTTTGTTTTCTCATTTTATATATCATTGTAATCCTTAGTTCTATGCATGATCCCTAGCTTATTGGGGTATACCAGTGTTGGATCCCTACATTGTTTGGTATTAAAGCCACATGCACGGGGATATGGATTCTATCATGTATGAAATTCAGAAATTCAATGGTAGTAATGACTTTAATTTGTAGAGATTAAAGATACAATCATTTTTAGTCCAAAAATGGATTCAATATTCCCTTTTTAGATCTAATAAACCCTATATAAGTTAGTATATTGATGTAAAAATAGTGATGACCTATTAATATGTCTCTCACAAAATTTTGATTAAAGTTCATAGCTTATTAACCTTGTCTTTAGTTAATAAATACATGTGGGAGGTCACTTATAAAACACCCACAACTAGTATTTGGTCTATACATGAAACACATTATATAAAAACAAATTTAATTGGCCGTATATATAAGAATCACAAATTTTATACACTCAAGAAGCCTCTTGGCACTACCATTTAGGAACACCTTGATGAGTTTAACAAATCTTATTAGATTTAGCAAATGTAAATGTTAGTGTTGAAGATGATAACCAAGAAATTAAACTTTTAATTTCTTTATATAGTTCATATGAAAATCTTATTAATGCTATAATGTATTCCAAATATTACTTGACCTTAGAGTAAGTCAAGTCTACTTTTATTTCATGAGAGTTACGTGGTATGAATAAGGTTACACTAGAATATGAGGGTGTGAATCTAAGGGGCTATTTGGTGTTTTGAGGAAAAAATAAAGGTAAAATCATGAAGGTTAGAAACAACCATAGTTAATCTAGGGAGTATTGGTCGAAATCCTAGTTGAAAGAGGTTACTACCATCACTGTGGTAAACCTGGGAATGTTAAAACCAAATTACCATATCTTAAATCTAGTAAACATTTTAAATAGTCTAATGATCATTTTATCTTTTCTAACCAAGGATTTTAAAGTAATACGGTGTTATATATATACCAATATAATTTTCATTCTAATTGGGTTTTACGATCAGGATATTTCATCCATATGTTCCCATATAGAATTTCTCTTTCTTACATGACCAACGGAACTAAAGGAGAGGTAGTTTTAGCAATGATAAGAGACTTCTTATCATGGGTAGAGGTTTTGTTATGCTACTACTCTTAGACCATTCTCTAGTCACCTTGTTTTACATTTGATGGTTTTCATATTTATAAAGAAATATTATCACATTATGTGTCTTGGATCAAAGATTTTACACTTTTAAATATGATTCTTGTTTGTCTGAGAATGTCTAAGGGAACTCATGTGACTATTAATGGATCCTTTATAAATGGGTTATATGTTCAAGATAGAATAACACATGTAAAATTGTAGTCTAGAACCTATTTCACTAATAGTGACAACACTATGATTTATCATAGGTAGTTGGGACATGTGAGTGATAAAGGTCTAGAGGAATTGTGCATGAAAGGTATTCTAACTCAAGTTACACCAAGTAACTTACCCTTTTGTGAGGAATGTGTCCAGATTAAGTCAAAAATATTTAGATTTCATAAATCCTTCTTCAAACCTTGCCTCCCGCTTGATTATATTCATACTGATTTGTGGGGACTAGCTAGTACTACATCCCATGGTGGAGGATCCCATTTTATCACCTTTATAGATGACATTCAAGGAATTCTGGGTTTATATTTTGAGAAATAAATATGAAGTGTTTGAGGTGTTTAAAACATAGAAAGCCACTGTAAAAAATCAATCTGGGCAGATATTTATGGCCTTACGGGTTGATAATAGCCTCAATTACCAATCTACTAAATTTGTTACATTTTGGGAATATGAGGGGATTTTAAGGCACAAAAGTTTGATTCATACTCATTATCATAACAGTCAAGATGAGCATATAAACCACAACATTCTTGAGTAGGTTCATAGCATACTTTCAGGTTATGTCTTAGTTATAGATCCATATTTTCCTTGTTTATTTGTAGATAAAATACATTTTTTCAAATTTAATTCCTTAAATTTCCAAGTGTTTATTTTTTTTTTGGAAATTTATGGTAGGATACTATAAATGTCTAATAATGAGATAAAATTTGATGATTTCATGATTCAAATGACAACTAGTGATAAAGGATAAGTTACAGACCAAGACCAAATCTCAAAAATGATGAATCAAGTTAAAGAGGGACTGGATATTCATTAAAATACCTTTTTATGCCATAAAAAGCATTTTTACAATGTAATAATTTAATAAATCAATTGTAAGAAAGACTATATTGAAAAGGAATCGATTTGGTAAAATAATACAAGTTTCACAATGAGACACAAGTGTCACTCCATAATGATCCCCCAGTTTTCTATTGGGAATAATTTCATGCCCTAAAACTCATCACATATTCTACCTCCAACATTTTATTCAATAAAAACAACTTTCATGTTTTAAAAAGGTTTTTTGGGATCCAAAAACATTCAATTTGATTTATTAAGTACGAAAGACCCCTTTTAATACCCAAAATATGACCCAGTATGAATTTTTCCCATTTAATTAGGTTATTTAAGGTGCTCGGGGATGGATTGGATCCCTATAAATACAAGTCTTTGGGAATTAGAAAAAGTATATAACTAGACAAAGATTATCTGCCATAGAATTTTTGTTAGGGTTATGATTTGGATTTTTCACATTTTCATTTTTTTTCAAGTAATCACATTCCATATTTTAATTCAACTGTTACCCTTTTCTTCCCTTAATATCAATTATCTCCCTCTCTTACCTCTTTCCATCATGTTATCATTAACTTTGATAATGGAATGTGACTAACTAGAGGCTTTCTATAAGGCCCCATCTCTAAAAATTAAGTAATCTTGAGTCAAGTTGGTAATTCACATTGAGGATCTTTTCAGGTTTTTAGTTTTAGAGAATTAAGGCATAGCTATTATATAACAACTCAAATTTAAACAAATTGGATACAACTAAAATAGTGTGCATTTCATTAAAAAAATAAAACTTTTAATATTAAACATGATTTCTTTTTCTTGATAAAAATATTCTTGACTTCTTCCTTTCTATTACCCATCCTTATACCCTATGAAAATATTTTAAAAACATTGTATGAGCACAAAAATCTCAGAAATGGATATAAAGTAAAGAATAAAAATGTTATTCCATGGATATTTATAAACCCATGTAATCATAAGAATCCTGAAAAATATAGAAATCATAAATCATAAAGGTAACTTGTGGCATCCATATCATACCTACATTATAGCTTTCACAGCTACATAGGGAGTAACCTTCATTGTTATGTTTGGAAAACCCATCAGAGTAAATTCCCTAAATCTCAAAGGAGAAAACATATCATTTAACTTAATCTCATTATCCAAGGTATTAAAGAGATAGCACAGGCTCACCCACCCTCATTTTATCACATAACCACCCTTATACATAAGTAATGCCCAAGAACCATAACAAAATAATAACACATTAAACAATCATAAAGGAAAAAATAGTATTTCCACATTGAAATCAAAATATTCCTTTTTTAATTTTGTAAAATGATTCATATAAAAAGATTTATTTTAAAAACCTTTGAATTATATTAATATTAAAAGTGGTTTATTAGACACTTCATAAAATAAGGCGGTGTATGTTGTCGAAATATGCCTCAATGAAAGGAGATTGAGACGAAGTCCCTTTCCTTGAGTCTAACTTGTCTCATTAATTATATATCTTTCTAAATAATAAAATTTTGTAAATTTATACATTATTAATAAACTTGTTCAAGTTTATTATTCCATTAATATCACTTGTTACCATGTTATATCAATTAGTTAATTATTTGAGTTCATGTCAGATGTTTTTTCAATATTTGGTTCTTAAGTCAAAAATGAGCATGGTATGATGTCACTAGTCCATGCGGTCATAAGTCCATCATATATAGAATAATATTCATGTAATTATTATCATATTTAAATATAAATTATACCTTTATTTCAAACCATGAACTGTGACTATGAAAAATCAACAACATTATAATCAGGGAGACGATAAGTTGTACGTACACATGAGTAACATTTTATATTTTTCATTGATCATTTATGGTAAAAATTTAAGTATTATTTTATATTTAAAGAATCATAATAAAATAATTAATATAATATTAATCATTTAAATATACATATATATATCATACAAGTTATATAACGAATAATAACGAATCACATCACTTTGTGGAGGTAATAATTCACACGTACCGACGAACGACATTATCATTTTTATGCGCATGAAAAGTAATGATGTAATTGATATATTATTGGAATATAATTGTTAATATTTAATCAATATCACATATTAACATTAATTACATTTTTATAACCATTCTTGATAGATAGTTATGAAAAAAAATTAGATCAGTTCGTGGAGGTGATAGTTCACATGTATGCACGAACGCTTCATTCCTTTCTCATTTGATGGAAGTAGAGATGGATTTAGGTGATGATATTAAATTAATAACATCTAATTATATTGATTATATTGTATTTATTATCTCATAATGGTTTTAGGAGACTTTAATTAAGTGCAATAAGAAATTAAATATAAATACTTAAAGAAATTGAAACTTCTTCGGTTGATCACCCATTAAGAACACCTTAACGCCTTTAAAAAGGGTGTTCTTCCTAAACTAAGGCCTCGGGAATTTGAGTATGGTTTCAAGGAAGTGGTTTGGGTAGGTTTTGGCTTAACCCAAAGGATATGAAAGTGTGATTGTTAGAGAAGAGTGAGTGCCTTTTTATAGGAGATGGGAGTGGCACCCTTGGAAACTCTTAAAATATTAAATTAATATAAATTAATCTTCAATTCCAAATGGTCCCAAAATCATTTATTTATAAGATAATATTAATTTTTTTGATTAAATTTTATTAAATTAAAATTATACATGTTTTGAATATTTTTTAATCCTTATCTTTTTTAAAACCTTATTATACCCTTTTTAATCTTACCATGACATCTTGTTATTTATACTTTGTGGGTTAATGTAGTTACCATAAAATGTCAAAAGACCAAAAATATTGTAATTTATGACATATTAGGACTTACCCATACCATTTTGTCTAATCTTATATTTTTCAGGGTTTTTATAAAAATTAATTATCTATTTTATATTTTATGTTATGAATTATGTTAATTTTTACACTATTCGTTTTATTGAATTATAATATAATCCAAAAAGAGATATAACTTTGAACCACAACATTTATTAGTATTATAAAAATTCATATCAACCTTTAAAATTCATTTCTGGCACATATTGTTTCAAATAATATTTATTTTAGTATTTATAATATCATTTATTTGATTCTATCATTAATAAAGCAATCACTGAATCATCATTGTGTCGTAATTAAATTTTATTATTTAAAAAATTATAAATAAAATAACATTATTTTGGTAATATATTTAGATTTATAATGACTCTTTATAGTCTAATATATCACTTATATAACACCATATTGAAAAAATAGTAATAAGTGTCTAATTTATGATATTTTTTCCTTTACTTTAAATTAAATGTTATAAATGTCATAATCACACCCAAGTAGATTAAAAAGGAAAAATGTTCATCCTAATGATTTTATTGGTCGGTCATAACTCATCTAATAAAATTTTAACAAGATTTATGGTAGTTTTATATCATTATAATATTATTTTTACACTTATTTACCTAATTTACCCTTTAACTATGGTAAATAAAATATTAAAGTTACTATTTGCCAAAAATTATTTTGATCTTATTAAATCACATTTTTCATAATTATTATAAAAATGTTTGTAATTTTTTGAAAATTCAATTCATAGAAATGGGAAAATTAAATTTCCAATTAATCTTGCTCTCGGAATGAGAAAACTTGTTTTTAAAAGTAAAAACCATCAAAATATTGACATGTGTTTATATCAAGTTTCAATGTGAAATTACTTCCAGTGACCAACATTGGATTAAATGATAAAAACATAATCTAAATATACTTTTAAACCAACTAAAAAGATAATCTAATAATACAATTAAATTATACGAAAAGGTAGTTTGGAATTAAAATGCAGTATTTTTCACTATTCATTAAAATATGATTTTTTATGAAAAATACCAAAATTTCAACCAAAGTAAATTTTGAATTACCTCTTCCAAATAATAAGTTTATTTTGTCAAATAAAACTTATAAATTTTTCAAAAAACTTTATTTAAAAAGGTTTCTCTATCAAAAGGTTGTAAAACTACCTTTTAGAAAAAATAGAATATTTTATGCATAAAATTGGATTTAATCTCATTTTAAGCCTCTAAAAATTATTAGAAGAAATTAAAAACATTTATTAAACTTGTTTAAACTTAATATAGTTTGTTCTGTTCATTCCCACCAATACAACAGTTGGGTGATAAAAACCATTTAAAATAATAATATAAATAATGTATTATTTTTTGGTATAATTTAGTCTTTTGTGCAATGTAAGATTTCAAAGAAACCCATTTGTGTGGGTTGGGTATGATATCGTACAAAGAATCCATTTTAAGATAAAATTAATATATTATTCATAAATAATAATAGATATGAAAACATATTATTCTATAATTACCTAGAATGTTACACTTTCCCTTGGGGAAGGTTTCATGATGTTACAAAATTATTTCACTTTAATTATTTAATTGTTTTAATTTAATTTGTGGTGAATAAGAGGGTAATTCACAGTTTTAGTGATTTTCCATCATGAAACATCTTTTTAACTAACTTAAATCCCCTTCCAAATCATCATTCCCTCCCTTCTCTTAGGTAAACTATTCATGAGTTGAGGGTGCCTGAGGGATGAAATGGAATCCAATGAAGCTAAGTATTTTTTTGAATTTCATTCTCAATCGAGGTGTTATCCTATTTGGATATTGGAATAGGTGGGATTTGGTAGGCCAAAGATATTTCAAAGTTATTCTAAGTTTCACACTCAAAGTAGAGGGTATAAATCCTATATGATGGCATGGATTATCAAATTGGATAAAATAAATAATTAAAAATAATGAAGGAACTTTCATAACCAAAACCTTTCTTCACCAACTTTATTAATTTTTTCATATTCATTCTATGGTAGTTTTATTTTTTTATTACATTATTTTTTTTAAACCCAAAACCCAAAATTTCATTCTTTTCTTAAAGTAACTAAAATAAAAAAAGATATGGATTAAGTGGAATAGAATTATTCATTAAACTGACTATAAAGCACCTCAAGTGAAATGACCCTAGTTAGGCTCTATATCACATTAGGAAAATAAATAAGATTTTTTACCACCCTATAACATGCATATCAAAACAGACACATTTTTTGAGAAGTGAAGCAGTTTTCTTTCAATTTTTCTAATTCCATAGTTTTATAAATATTTTTTTTGTTTTTATTAAAAAAATTAAAATTATATATATATATATATATATATCCTTGATGAATTCAAACTAAGACTATATTGAATGGGTAGATTACTCTTAGGTTTAGTAACAACCAGAAGAAGATGAAGTGTAGGGTTATGATAGATCTTAGGTACAAGAACATTCCGAAGATATATAACAATTAAAGAGAAAAATGGAATTTCTAAGTACAAATTTTTATGAATCCTTGGAGAAACCCTAACCTGAACCAAAGGCTCTTGATGATGTACCATTGGATCTACCCAATTTTTCTGAAGACATCAAAGAGGTTGAGGTCTCACCTGAATACTATCAACAACCTAACCATATAGAGATCCATATTCAAGAATACCATGAGTATATAGAGAGTTAATATTAAGACTCACATGCTTATATGAATATGGGAAAATATTTGGATCAATTTTGGAGTGAAAGGGTAGATGATGAAATGTAACGAGATCTCCCTGTATAAAATATAGAAGAATTGACACCTAACTATCTATTTCTAGAATTAGAATAGGAATAAACTACACATCTAGTTGACTTTTAAGAAATACTAGAGGATCATGACTACCGTGATACACCCATTACAAATCAATTCTAAGAGGTGCTTTTAACTGAAGAAGCAATTGAAGTTGAACCAACCCATGGTAAAAATATATTCTTGAACTCAAGTTCATTTAATTTTCTAAAGATGAATTGAGTATTACCTATCCTTATTTAAATTTTTTAGATTATGCTAACTCTTATTTTCCATTGTTGGAATAAGAAAAAAACAAAATTCACTGATTTTGGAACACTTGGAGCTCCCGGAAAATATTAACCATTTATTAGAGGGGGACATGAATTGATCCAACTGTCCCTTCCTGAAAATGTCATGAAAAATATTTCTCACAATAAAATAGAGAATTTTCATAGTTATTATACATGTTTAAATTGAATTCAAATGAAAATAAATTCAACCCTTCCCCTTGCAAATCTCGTTCATGTAGCCCACATTGATCAAGTAGTGGACAAAGAAGAGGAGGTTTCATAACTAGAAACTGACCAAGTAGAGGACATATACTTCATCCTATTGTCCCCATGAAAGTTGTACTTTATTGAAAAAGGTTGTATCATGTGTTCTATATACATGTATTCATACACAATAAGAATAAAGAAGTTTAATATGGAAGAAAAGACATATGGTGGTTCAAATCCAAGAAGTTGCACACGCCATCAAACTTTGGATGACAGCTGGTACTGCTCATCTAGAGGTTGTCAAAACCCAAGTCCTGTATGAGGGATCAAACCATGAATTATCCTTTCCTTCATTTTTATTTACATTTTGGGATTCATATTTCAATTTATTTTTCAATTTCATTCTTAGGAATTAGTTTTGGACGAAACCATATCCCCTTATCTTTTTTAGTTTACATTGGCATGGTCCTCATTCATATAAAAGTGGTTCTATATTTATTGGTCCATCATATTGATGAAATAAGTGGCATGAGGAAATTTAAGAGGATTTATGTATACAGTTCAAGCTATAAAAATTATCTTGCAAAATAAAAGGGCTATTACATCATAAAAATGGTCATTACATTATAAATATGTTGTAGAGTAAAATTTTTCAAACAAAACTGGCGAAACCTACATGAATTTTCAATGCAAAGAGAGTATGAGTTTAAATTATTTATTTAATTTTACTGAATATATTTTTTAAATATTTTTTAAGCATTAAAATATAAATTTCTTACACCACATTGAACACTTGTACTCTTGTGTTGATCTAGGAGACATAAGTATCTTAGGATAATTAGTATACCATGTTCTAATTTTCATCGTTCACATGATTAGATGATTGAAATGGTAAAATATATGAGTAAGATTAAGCATGAGGGGATGAATTTAAAAAATCATGAATCTTAGAGATAATTTTATTTTCGTAAAAGAAATTTTACTTAGATTTATCATGTTTTCAGTTACAAAAATTGATATGGGTTTGTTTATTTTTTTTGTACATTACCATGCATAATTTTCCCATATCATATGTTCTCATCCTAAAATAAATCTGAACCAAATATTAATTATTATTTCTATAGTATATTTCTTTAGAGACTCAGTCATGTTCTCTTCAAGAACATTCTTTTCATCTTATCAAATCTATGACTATGCATAAATAATTTTAATTGGATTGAGGAATTTCGATTGATTATCCCTTTATCCATGGTCCCACATTGACATCAATCATAATTTTTCACTTAAAATCAATAAATGACCATGACATTAAATAAGGTGCATTGAAATCCTATTATATTCATTTCTACCCCAATCACTGTATATTTCATGATATTTAAAAGACTTAGTATGGGAGTTTGTTGTCCATGAAAAACAGGGATATACTTTAGTGAGGATATTTCTCTTGGGGATTTTTCATGTGATTTCTGGAGAGGATTTATTTTCATTACAATTTATTATTCACCTATGCTTTAATAAGAAAAAAATGAAAAAATAAAAAAATGGAAAAAATGAAAACAAATGAGTTTGTCATCGGAGGATCAAAAATTGAATTTTCCAAACTAACGATCTTATGATCATAGGTGGTTAGGTGGTGGCTATGAAATTTTTCTTTAAGCACACTTTTCAAAATATTACATATATAAATATATATATATCAAGAGAGGGTGATTCATTCATTATGCTAATTTTTTATCATGTGCTTACTTCTAGCATTGGTGGTTGGGAGATGGAATATTCATCATTTCAGGATTATTTTCATTATGCATATATTTTTATGTCATGAAATATTATAAAAATTCAATACTACTATTTGAGAATTATTCTATTCATTACCTACCAACCCTAATCCCGAGACATTTTAACCATAATGGTAATCCCAAATTATTAATTTTGATTTCTCTCTTTACACGGTGGAGGTAATAGATGCCTTGCAAGCCAATTGTAAGTGATGCGTACTTGTAGTTTGATCAAAACTTCATTAAATTTATTACATTGAAATATGACTAAAAATAATTCAACATGAGGTAAATTAAAATTATAATTCTCATTATTGATTAATTAAGAAATGAAAAATTTACGAAGGAAGAGTTTTGTTAATTCGAAAGAGGAAAGTAAAATGCATGATTGACTTCATTTATTTAAAGAGTGGGGAGTTGGGGAAATTCTTTTATGTGATATTTTAAAATTTATATTTAATTTAGAAATATTTTATTATACTACTTTGGAAATTTAAATATTTTTAGAATGAAAATATTTTTTTAACATTGCTAAGGTTACTTGTTTGAGTAAAATTAAGTTCTATGCATGGAGAAACTAACATAGTCATATTTTTCATGTATACTTAAAGATAAATACGTTCATTTTACAATTTAATAGATTAAATTTTCTAGTTTTTAATTATTTTAATAATTTATGGTAGAATGCGGGAAATGTACTATAATGAGTTAAATGTAAATTATTTCAAGATTCAAATGATGCCTGGTGACAAAAGATAGGTCAAGGACTGAGCCAAAATCCCAAAAATAAATTTTCAAGAAAAATTCGGACTAAATATGATCAAAATACCATTTTAAAAAATAAAACAAATTTTTATGATTTAACCATTGAATAAATCAATGTGTAAGACAAGCCATAAAGAAAAGGAATCAGTCTAGGCAAAGAAAACTAGTGTCAAGACATGACACATATGTGTCAACAAATTTTATTACAAGAATAAATTCATGTCATAAAACTCATACCAAGTGTTACATCAAACGTTTTACACCATAAAATATCCTTCATGATGTAAAAAAGGCTTTTCATGATCCAAAAACATCTATTTTGGTGTATTAAGTGTTGAGGACCCCATTTAATTCCCCCGGGACGACCCGAGATTAATTTAGACCATTCAATTTGGTCATTTATAGTGCCCTGGGTTGGATTAGATCCCTATAAATATAGGTATTAGGATTGTTGGAAAAAGGATCTAACTAGATGAAGATAATCTTTCATATCACTTCTGCTAGCTTTCAACTTTAGGTTTGTTTCATTCCATGTAATCTCATTCCATATTTTATTTCAAGTTTTACCCTTTTCTCTTCTATTCTAAAATATATCTCTCTCTTTCTATTGTTTGATACCCTTCTCTATGGGTTAAAAGATTTACTACTTGTTACTTTTTTTGTTACAAGTTTTCCGCTACAATATTATTTGTTGAGGAAAGTATAACTATCTTATACTTTATTATACTTGTATAATCTGATTTATTAAGATTCAATATGCTTTAAGGTATAATATTTATCTTTGTAAACTTTCATTAAGTTTCATTTTCCAAAACCATCTTTTCAGAATCACTTTCTCGGAATCATGTTTCTGGAATAAAGAAAGTGTGTAGAACTAGAGGTTTTGTGAATTACCTTGTTTAATCTTGTTATACATAACCATATTTAAAAGTTCCAAAGGAATTTTTTAAAGAATGCAATTCACCCCCCTCTTGTATTTTGAGCATCATTAGATACTTTATTCAGTATCTCTATTATTTCAATCCTACATTTGGTATTATAGAGTATATTATACTCACATACCATCTCAAAAATTGGTATCAGAGTATTGGTCCAATCTATATTAATATCACAATTAGATTCATAAGATAATTATTTTTCTTCTTATTTTTCGGATTCATATTTTTCTTAGAAACACTATAGTTTTATTTTCCTTGATGAGGAAAATTTTCCTTGTTTACAAACTTTTTTTATTAACAAGTTTTTGTGGAAAGTCTTTTTTTCTTAAGATGGCAGGAATCAATGTTGGTTCCATAGACAATCTAAATCTAACAAGACCACCTATTTTTTGATTGGAATGATTACGAATATTGGAGAGATCGCATGAAGACTTTTATTATCAATACTGGAGTTGATAATTTTTTTATGCTTACTGGAGGATCTAAAATCCCCAGTAAGGAAGTTAGTACCTTCACCAATCAAGAAAAGCATGAGTATCAACTAAATTATAAGGTACGCAATACCATGATATGTTCTATAACTAGAAATATATATAGCCAAATTTCATCTTGTGAAGCAAAAATTGTATTTGTAAGAAACTTTAAGTTACTCACTTTGGAACTTCCAAAGTAATTGAAACAAGAAGAACCATGCTCAGAGCTGAATATCATGGTTTCTACTTTACTTATGGAGAACCCATATGTAAGGTGAAACAAAGATTCATGACTATTGTCAATAGTTTACAATCCATCTGTGAGAAAGGATTAGATGACGAATCCCTTGTTGATAAGATCATAGACATCAAACCCAATGAGTGGGAATCCAAGAGGACTGCTATTAATGAGAACAGAAAGGTTACTCAGATTTCTCTTGGTGAAATTTTTGGAACTCTTCTTCAACATGATACCATAATGAAATGAGATGATGATAATGTAAAAAAAAGAATTGGAATGGCAGTGTTTCTTTTACTATACCTTCAAATCATATGAAATCCAAGACTCCTGAAAGAGTTACTAGATCTAAGTCTAAGAAGCTTGTTATTCAATCCAAATCTAGTGGAATTGAATCTTCAAAAAATTCGTTAGCAAATATTTCTCGAAGGATGAACAAGATTGTTAGACAGAAAAACTTTCAATCCATATATAAGAAGAAGGAAAGGAAAGATAATAAATTTTTAAAAGTTATTTGTTATGAATGAAAGAGAGCTGGACATATAAGGCCTGATAGTCCTATGCTCAAGTGAAATGAATGAAAGGAAAATAATTCTGATAGAAATAGAAATAATTAATATAAATCTAATTCTAATAATGTCTTGAAAGCTAATGACACCAAGAGTACTAGTGGTGGTGACTCTTAGGATGAATCTTCAGATTACGAATCCTCTGGATAGAGGAATCTTGGTCTAATAGCCAGACTATCTATTGACAATCATTGTTTGATGGCTAAGGTACACAATGTTGAATCAATGACAAATGTTTCTTTAAATGAAAACTATAGTAATGATAAATATTATAACTCTTCTGATGAAGAATCTTATTCTAATGAAGATAATTATTTACCTTCATATAAAGAAGTTTCTAGGTTTTACAAACTCCTTGAGATTGAGAATTCAAAACTCATGAAAAATCTTGATAAGGAAAATTATAGGAATACTATTCTTACTAAGGAAATATCAGATCTTTCTAAAGATCTTGATAAGAAAATTGTTGATTTTGAAAGTATTTCAAAAAATCTTGAGGAAGTAAATTCTGAGAAGAATAAACTTTCTAAGGATCTAGAAAATGTAATTTTTAAGAAAAATGTTTTTGAGCCTAACTCTAGTTCCAAATCAAATGTTTTAGAAGACAAGAACTTGGTTATCAAACTGAAATCCGAAATTTTTTCCTTGAGGAAGTGTTTTTCAAACAATACATTAGGTACGGAAAATTTTGATAAGATTTATTCTCAAATACAACCTCTAAAGAATAATTATGGTTTTGGTTATACTAGTTCTAAACCGATTTTTAGTAACAATAATTTTGTTCCTCAAAGTGATCTATTCTTCACTAAGTGTCAGTGTGGTGGAAACTGGGCAAAAAATTGTTCCTTAAACAAAACCCAGTCTTTAGGATTTAATAAAGCCTATTTTTCTAAGAAAATGTGGGTACTTAATATTTTGCTTTCTGAAATTTCCAGATCCAAGAATGTTTGGATTCCGAACGTCTAAATCTTTTGTTTTCAGGAAAATAGAGAGAGTGAAAAAAGCAATACTTGGTACATGGATAGTGGATGTTCTCGGTATATGACTGGTAACAAAAACTATTTTGAAAAGATTATCAAGACGAAAGGAGGAAAAGTAACATTCGAAGATAATTCTCAGGGAGAAATTATTAGTATAGGTAACGTCGTTCTTATTGAAAAAACATTGATTTCAAAAGTTTTATTTATTAATGGTCTCAATCACAACATCATTAGCATAAGACAGTTATGTGATGAAGGTTACCTAGTGAATTTTAGGAATGACAAGTTCTTAGAACACAATTCCAAGGAAGAATTTATTCTTTCTTCCCATAGGCAAGAGAATGTGTACTCACTAAACATAGAACACCTTAGGAGCCAAGATCTATCTTTCCATTGTGCAATGGAATATCATTCTTGGTTGTGGCATAGAAGGTTAGGTCATTGTAACCTTAAGAATTCCAAGGAAGAATTTATTCTTTCTTCCCATAGGCAAGAGAATGTGTACTCACTAAAAATAGAACACCTTAGGAGCCAAGATCTATCTTTCCATTGTGAAATGGAATATCATTCTTGGTTGTGGCATAGAAGGTTAGGTCATTGTAACCTTAAGAACCTATGAAAACTTTCTAAGAAAATATTAGTTAAGAATCTACTAGAGCTTAGATTTGATTCTTTAAAAGTTTGTGATCCTTGTCAATATTGAAAGCAACATAAATCAAGTTTTAAATCAGTCTGTGAAGTCTCAACTACTGATGCATTATAATTTGTATAAATGGATATCTTTGGTTCTACAAAAACTAGAAGTATTGGAGTCAAGTATTATGTATTTGTGTTAGTTGATTATTACACTAGACTTACGTGGGTCTATTTTAAAGAAAATAATTATGAAGCCTTCTCGTATTTCTAAAGTTTTATAGGCCAAGTTAAAAATGAGAAAAACCTTCCATTGAAAACAATTCATTTTGATCATGGTGGAGAATTTCAAAATTATGATTTTGAAACTTTTTGTAGTAGAAAAAGTATTACTCATAATTTATCAGCACCGAGAACTCCTCAATAGAATGGTGTTGTTGAAAGAAGAAATAGAATTATTCAAGAGATAACAAGAACCATGTTGAGTGAATATTCTATAGCAAGACCCTTTTAGGCTGAAGCTGTAAGTACTGCTTTTTATACTATAAATCGAGTTTTGATTAGACCTTTTCTTAATAAAACACCTTATGAGTTATGGAATGGTAGAAAACCTATATTTTCCTACTTCAAGGTTTTTGTTTGCAAGGTATTCATCCTGAATACTAAATATAGTCTACAAAAATTCACAGAAAAATATGATGAAGGAATTTTCCTAGGATACTCCCCAACTTTTAAGGCTTATAGAGTTTTCAATAAAAACACTTGTATTGTTGAAGAGACAGTACATGGCAAATTTGAAGAAACTGATCCTTTTGTTTTTAAGCTACCCCAACCTAAATCTTTGAATGTTTTTTCAAAAACTTGTTATCAACCCTTGATAAAAGATCCCTCTGATAAGGAAAATTCTCAATAATTTGTATCTGAAGCATTTACCACAGAATATTTTCTATCCTATGTTGATGAAGAGGTTTCTCAAAACACAAATAAGTTGTTTCTTAAGAATCATCCCAGTGATAGTATCATTGGTGATGTGAATCAACATGTAATTACTAGAAGTTCTTTAAGAAATGAATTAGAACATCTAGCATTACTTTCCCCATTAGAGCCAAAAATCACTGATGAAGCTTTAGGTGATGATGATTGGATTAAATCCATGCAAGATGAACTAAATGAATTCAAAAGGAATAAAGTCTGGATCATGGTTGAAAGACCTAAGGAAACTTCTTTCCTTGGTGTTAAATTGGTCTTTAGAAATAAGTGTGATGAAAATGGAATCATAGTTAGAAATAAATCTAGGTTAGTTGCTAAAGGCTATAATCAACAAGAGGGAATAGACTATGAAGAAACCTATGCTCTAGTAGCTAGACATAAATATATTCATATCCTACTTGCCTTTACAGCATTCTCCGATTTCAAACTTTTTAAAATGGATATGAAATGTACTTTCCTTAAAGGATATGTTCAATAGGAAGTTTTTGTTGAACAACCTTGTGGTTTTGAAGATACAAAACAACCAGATCATGTTTTTAGACTTACCAAATCTTTGTATGAACTTAAGTAAGCCCCTTGAGCCTGGAATGATACGGTTACAATATTTTTAATTCAAAATAACTATGTGAAGGGAAATAAAAATCCAACCATTTTTATAAAGAAAGATAATAAAAATGTTTTTATTGTTCAAATTTATATTTATGACATTATATTTGGTTTAACACATAAATATTTAACTAATTCCTTTGCAGATCTAAGGAAATATGAGTTTGAAATGAGTATGATGGTTGAGTTAACATTTTTCCTTGGTTTTCAAATTTCTCAAAAACTAGAAGGAATCTATATATCCCAACATAAGTATATTAAATATCTTCTTAAAAAGTATGGAATTGACAACACTAAGAGTATAAGTACTCCTATCGAAACCTCAAATATACTTGATCTTGATGAAGTTGGGAAACTAGTGGATCAAACATATTTTAGAGGTATGATAGGAAGTTTACTTTACTTGATATCTTTTCATCCATACTTAATGTTTTAAGTATTCTTATGTGAAATATATCAACCCAATCCTAAGTAATCTCATTTAAAGGCTGTGAAAATAATTTTTCTATACTTAAAGGGAACCATAGAATTAGGAATCTTCTATACTTCTGGAAATAATTTTGTTTTGAAAAGTTTTTCAGATGCTGACTTTGGTAGATGTAGAATGGATTGAAAGAGTACATCTAGAACATGTCATTTCTTAGGAGATTCATTAGTTTCTTGGCCATACAAGAAGCAACCCTCTGTAGCACTTTCCACTGCTGAAGCTGAATATGTAGCAGCTGGAAGTTGTTGTGCTCAAGTGTTGTGGATGCAACACACACTCACAGACTAGGGTATGAGTTTTACCAAAACAAAAAAATTTGTTATAATACTAGTGTCATTGCCCTTAGTAAAAACCCTGAACATCACTCTTGTGAAAAAAACATAGATATTAGGCATCACTTTCTTAGAGATCACACATAAAAAGGAGATATCATTCTTCAATTTATCAAAATGCAAGCTTAACTTGCTAATATTTTCACAAAATCTTCACCCTCAGATAGATTTGAATACACTAAACAGAAGTTAGGAATGATAAATGTAAGTTAATCCTCCATATTAACTCTCTATTGAAATCAATCTCCTTACAGAAATAAACTTCATTTCATAAGGGGAGTACATTTACTTGTTAGTTTTTCAAGTTTTTCAGAATGAAATTTTTTTAAATTTTTCATAATGAAGTTTTTTTAATTTTTTGTTATGAAGTTTTTCAAGTTTTTGGTAATGAAGTTTTTTTAAACTTTTTATAATGATTTTTTTCATGTATTTCGTAATGATTTTTTTTTGTAATAAAGTTTTTCAAGTTTTTCAAAATGGAGTTTTTTCATTTTCATTTTTTCGTAATAAATTTTTTTCGAAATCTAAATTTCATCAAGAAGAATTTTTCTTTAATATGAATAATATTCCTGGAAATCCGAAAGGTATATTTTCTTTTTTGGGTTTTTATAGTCATCATTTACTTGCTGGTATTTTCTTTTGTGTTTTAAATTTTACTGATTCTAGTTTCCTTAAATCCGAATGTTTTCCTTTAAAAACCTCAAAAGATCGGATCCTAAAAAAAATTCCTTGCAGCTATCATACCAACTGTCCGATCTAATCAGAAAGATTTTCATCCATTGGATCGAGTTTGGAAGATGAATCGTCACTTCTAACACCCAAATGAAGGACCCCCGAAGGGTTGTCCCACATCGATTTCAAGCCTTTGCGTGCTAAAGATATTCCCCCTTTCAAAATCCAGTTCTGAACCTCTCAAATCATGCTCACATCTGAATGTATGTTGAAGTTCTTTCTCAAGAGATGTCAACTATCAAGTCGATTTCAGAGTGGCAGATTTACAGAGAGAGGTTGGTGCATCTGAATTTATTTTCCAAGTACGATTCCATTATATCCAAGAACATCAGGTTGAATGGATGGTAAAGCGTTTTCATATCAATTCCAGGAGCTCAAGATGTAGTATATCTGGATCTTCTTGTAGAATTTTATGAATCTGTGAGCTTTTTCAAAGAAGAAGATAGGAGTAAATTTTCTTTCAAAAGATATGGAAAAACTTATTCCCTTTCATACAACAAGGATGCTAGCTTGGTAGGGTTGTCTTATGAAGGGGAAGCTGAATTTTGTTACCATAAATTACCAGATATACAAGGAAGTTTTATCAAGGTGAAAGCTATGGAGTGTCTTGGACCTTCAGATGTCAAGAATCTAAATATTTCTCATTTTTCTACAAAAAATCGGATCCTTGAATTATGGGTTCAAGGTTTCATCATTCTAAGAAAGGATGATAAAGACAAATTGAACAAGAGCGACATGTATATTTAGTTTTTCTTGTAAATCTAAGGAAGATCAACTTGTTGAAGCATATTCTCATTACGATTGAGAATATTAATAATGGGAACTTGAAATCCTAGATTATCATGTATCCAGCCATCGTCTCTAAGCTAATTGTTCAGTGCCATGAGTCTTTCAAGATTCCTTGCAATTCTAAGCCGAGGAATTGAAAATTCATGTTAGTAAGTTATGATACATTGAAGAGAATGAATATTGGTTTCTCTAAAGATTCTAGAGAATTATATGATTTACCAGAGGTAGAGGCTGAAGCTGTTTTGAAGGAACAAGAAGTTCATGAACCATCAAAAAAGGAGGAAAGAAGATGAAATTGAAGGAATTAGAAGAAGAGAAACCCCATAAAGCTATGGAAGCTCAATCCGCACCTCCAAAACCTAAGAAAAAAAAATCCTATCAAGATGAGGTTGTAGCCAAGTGGAGGGAAGACAGAAGGAAAGGAATCCATAGTTTGTCTTGGAACCTTCAGAAGATAAGTCTTTAAAAGAAAAGATAGCTAATGATCTTGAGAAGCAAGCTAAAGAAAAGAAGCAAAAGAAGATGTTAGAGGCTGAGATTGTTCAATACCTTATGATGTATACTGAGAAATCATACGATAATATCCATTTTCTGAAATCCTTCTTGGTAGAGGACTTACCTGAGATAGCTGGGAAGAAATTTCTCACTCCGAAAAAAGTACAAGAAAATATTGTTGAAGAAAAGGAAGTTGTGGAAGAAGTGAAAGAATAAGAAAGTAGTGGTGACACAGAAGACCTCATAAAGAAAGTTATAGACTTTCATGAGAAGGAATGTAAATCAAAGAAATTTTCAATCTGAACTTCAAAGGACGAATCATCGAAGCTTGCTACTCCTGGGTTCGATGAAAAAGATGAAGATGAAGTAAACAACTTATCTGAGGAAGAAAGTTATATTCAAAATTTCATTCACCCTAAAGATACTAAGGCAGGAGCTGAGAAGGAGAATATTGATGAAGATAGAATTGTTTAGCTATCAGATAGTGAACATGAGTCTCCATATGAGGAAGCTATTCTGAGAACTGAAAAGGGGAAACAGGTGGTTGTGGATACACCTACTAAATTTGTTTTAAAGAAGAAAGAATCTGGTGGATCTTCCAAGAGAAAACTTGTTGAGCTACAAAAAGATTCATCACCAAGAAAAGTCTCAGATTTGGAATCATCATCTCTAGGACCTTATTTTTTCATTCAATCTCCAATGAAGCTTGTTGACACCAATCTGATCTTTCCAAGCATTGACTCAAGATGTCAGATTCTCCATCACAGCTTCAATCAAAAATCGGATTCAGTATCATTGGTGATGGATAAGTGTGCAAAACTTGAGGCTAATTTCAAGAACTTCTTCATTAACTATGATGCTCACATAAAATCTTGTAAGAAAGTGATTATCTGGTCAAAGAAAGTAGTTGAATATTTGAGAGAGCTTGATGAGTTTCGATATGAAGTTAGGGAACTTTTGATAATGAAGATAGTAGAATCAAGGATCTCACAACTACCTTTGAGGAAAAGATAACCCTTGAGAAGAATACTCATATTCAAGAGGTAAAGGATCTGAATGGGAAGCTATATTCTATTGCCTAAAGATTGAAGAGGGAATGGGATCTTTGGATCAAGATCCAAGAGAATCTAGTTAATAAAGTTGAATTGTTGAAGGCTTAGGCAGAGGCTATGAAAGCTCAGGAAGAAAAGATCAAAGCATTAGATAAGAAAACATTGGATCAAGGTCAGATCCAAAAGCAAACAGAGGAAAACCACAAGGAACTCAAAAAGCTAAAAATTGTAGTGAAGAAATTGATACCCCAGGAGAAGGATGGAAAATAGATCTAATCTAATCTTTTTTTGTATTCTTTCCTTGTACAAATTCTTCTTATCATAATGAAATTTTGGTTACTCGTTTTTGTTTGGATTCTTTTGACTAATATTTCAGGTACAATAATTTCTTTTCTATTCCCTCAAATTATTTTTGAAAATCACAAAGGGGGAGAAATGAAAAAGAATACTAAGAAAAGAAGAAATATCCCTAAGGGGGAGTTTATCTAAGGGGAAGTTTTCATTATAGAGATTTTTGTACTCAATATAATGAAAAATCTCAATCCAGAAATCTAGAATACGATCATTAGTGTTCCAAATCCTTAGGGGGAATTAGTCGTATTCATCATTTTCCATTTGTAAAGGGAGATAAGTTTTATTTCAATGTCTATAAAAATATTGTCTAAGTCCTTTTATTCTTTTTCATAAGGATGTTTGTGCTTTCCAAAAGGGGGGATATTGTTGAGTCAATAAGGTTTTTCTTATGACTTTTCCATTCCTTCATACTTGGGGGAGATTGTTGAGTCAATAAGGTTTACTTAAAACTTTACCATTCCTTCTTGTTTTGAAAATCACAAACACCTTATCTCAAAAAAAGATCAATTACCCTGTGTTTTACTTCTATAAGGAAAATTATCCTTCAACAAGGAAATTTATCCTTTCCATGTTTTTCAATGTTCATTATCTTGTCTAAGTGTAAATTTCAGTTTCATATCTAAAACCTCAATTTCATTTAATACTTAGATAAAGAGAATTATATTTTCAGACTTTGAATTCAAACTCTGAGTTCTCTAAATTCTGACACTGAACTCTTCTAAGTTCTGACTCTGAGTTCTCTAAATTCAGACTCCGAACTCTTCTGAGTTCTGACTCCTAATTCTAAAGAATTCAGACTCCAAACTTTGTGAGTTATGACTCCGAATTCTAATGAATTCTGACTCCAAACTTTGTGAGTTATGACACTGAATTATAATGAATTCTTACTACAAACGTTTTGAGTTCTGACTCTGTATTCTATTAAATTATGACTCCGAACTTTGCAAGTTCTGACTCCGAATTCTGATGAACTCTTACTCCAAACTTTGTAAGTTCTGACTCGAAATTATCTTTAACTCTAACTCCGAACTTTGTAAGTTCAGGTTCCGAATTCTTGTGAATCCAGATTCTGGATTTCCTTGAAATTCAGACTCCAAAATTCTGTAGAGTTCAGGTTCAAAATTCCTTAGAAAACAGAATCTGAATATCCTTTTATTATAGACACCAAATGTGTTTTTGGTTAGAATCTGAAATTTTACTTTCTTACACTCATAATAATTGATTTTAGTTATGTAACTATATTTTTTCTTACACTTGTTTTTGTTATAAAACAATGTCAGGCATTCAGTTACTAACTAATAGTTGTTTGAGTGACACGTGTACAACTCCCTCCAAAACTGAAGGAAACATATGACTGTTGGAGGAGGGAGACGATTGTTGGTGTTGTGCCTATAAATAGGAGCTCATTTTAAAGAGCTCAAAATAAGTTGATCAATCTAGAGATTACATACTGCTAAAGTGATTTCTCAAGAGATAGGATTTAATGATTTGTGCGTACTGAACTTCTTTTTCAGATTTGCATTGTGCGACTCTGATTGTTGCTGTGTACAATCAAGGGCTTCCAGGGATAGGAAGACAGAGGTGTTGAATACCTTGAATTTGAGGGCTTCCATGCTGAGGAAGACAGAGGTGCCGACTACCTTGAAGTTGATGGCATGCGGGGATAGAAAGAAAGAATCTGATATTCATATCGAGGGCTTACCCTGGTGTGCGTAAGACGGACCTTCTTGAAAGTATAAATCAAGGGACCTTTATCCAAGGTTGTTGGATACCCTTCTCTTTGGGTTAACATATTTAATACTTTTTACTTGTTTTGTTACAAGTTTTCTATTTCAATTTTATTTGTTGAGGAAAGTATAACTGTCTTATACTTCCTTATACTTGTATACTCTGATTTAGTAAGATTTTATACGCTTTATGGTATAATCTTTATCTGTGTAAACTTTCATTAAGTTTCATTTTCTGGAACCATCTTTTCAGAATCACTTTCTCGGAATCATATTTCCAGAATCAAGCAAGTGTGTAGAACTAGAGGTTTTGTGAATTACCTAGTTTTATCGTGTTAAACATAACCATATTTAAATGTTCCAAAGGAATTTTTTAAAGAATACAATTCACCCCACCCCCCTCTTGTATTTTGAGCATCATTATATACTTTATTTAGTATCTCTATTATTTTGATGCTACATTTTCTATTATAGAGTATATCATACTCACATACCATCTCAATAGAAAGATCCTCAAGTTAGATGAAACTATTCAAACTATGTGCAGCATTAGGAAAATAAATAAGTTTTTATACCTCTCTAAGATAGGTAAATCACTTAGTTATGTCATTTTTTAGAGGCTATCACCAAGACTGTCTAATGAATAAAAAAGAGTTCCCCATATTTTAGTGTCTTTAAAACTTATTTAGAATTAGGAAGAAACTATCCCCTGTCCTATGAACGTATTAGAGTGTTTAGGTACACTATCTATGCTCATGAGAAAATGATAAGCTTGAGCTAAGGGATGTCATATTAATTTTAATATGGTCTCCTAAGGGGTTGAATGGGTATAAGCTTTGGATAGATATACCGAGATTTTGGAAGTGTATTCTTATCTTGTATGTGGTGTTTCGAGATTATTTTCCTCTTAGAGTCTAGTATCACACTAATGGAAGTTGTGATCCTTCATATAATATGGATCTTTAGGTTGATCCTCCCAGTGTTAGTGAGTATCATGCTGAGAATCCTCCATCTATCTCTTATCTTCATCTTTCTTATCCTGAGCAAGAATCTGAGTTAGGTTTTGGATATTCCTATAATGATGGAACTTCTAGAGACCGTAGAGATTATTAGCTCACAAGGTATAAGAAGACGAGAGTCTTCGGGACTTATTCTACGTACATCCATGCTAATATGGTGGCATCTTCCTTGAATGTGTCATAGGATCTTATCAGAGAGGATCCCTAAATCTATAATCAAGCTGTCAATGATAGAAACTCTAACAATTGAATTTCATCCATGGAAGATGATATGATATCCCTAATAAATAACCATATCCATTCCATAGTCAATAAACCAACTATATCTAAGATGATTTAATATAAATGTATCTATAGAAAAGGACAACATTATAGGGAATAAGGTTAAGTTTAAATCTAGACATTTATCCAATGGTGAAGATTTATAGAATTTAGCATTCTATATTTCTAAGTGAAACTAATCAATTCATTAGTTTACTGTTTAAGTTTTAGCATGTTTTATATTCATTGTAATTCACTATAGTTGTATCTCTTACCATAGATTTTATTTTTCTCTTCTTTTTCTACATTTACATAAGCCATTTGAATTTTTCATTATCAATACATGAGGTTTTAGGAAACCTTACATAGACTTTGTATCAATCAGTATACTCATACATTAGGGGATATTATATTTACATGAGGTTTTCATTACCCATAAGTAAGTGGATTGATACCCTTATAAATCCATCGTAAAGCATGGGTTATCCTTATGAGGGCTCACGTTGAACCCTATATAGCTCGTGTATTGGTTGTGTTACCCTTATGTGAGCCAAGGTGTATCCTTATGTGGGAGTTGATTACTTTTATGCATGGGGAGCGGTACCCTTAAGAGGCTATTTTGATTGATGATTACATGAGGTCTTACTCATATGTAGCGAGAAAGAGACCCATACATAGTGGGAGAGAAACCCTTATATAGAGGCAAGTATCCCTTCTATAGTGGAAATTGACACTTACATAGCAGCGATCAACCATTACACACCTTTTTGATTTTTTTTTGTTTTTTGGGAAAAAAATTAAAATTGGTGTCGGTTAAAATATTTTTTTATGTATGAAAGGAAACAGGGGACCTTCCACCTTTTGAGTTAATTGAAAGGTGGTTGACCCCCCCCCCCCCACCTCCTTTCCCCTGGATCAATGACATGTAAAAGAAATATGGGGGTAGCTTCCATTCTCCTAAAGAGAAATCAAGACATGTCAGGGGGTGTCTTTAGCTTAAGGTATAGGTGAAATCCCCTCTCCCCCTTTCTCTTAACTCCCTATAAAAGGCCACCCCCATCCCCCTCACTTAAAAATATACCCTTATCTCCACATTCTAGCCTCTATCTCTCTAGAATATGTCTTCTTCGTGTGCGGTGGATCTGGTGGCCTAAAAGAACTCTCGTTTTTTTACGAAGCATCATTTAGAGGTATTTTTTCTTATTTAATTTAATTTTACTTATTTTTTTCTTTGAATTTTTTTTTGTTATTTTTAAATATTTTGTTTGTTAAGTAGTTTAGTTAGTTATATATAGTTTATAAATAATAGATATTATTTTTAGTTATTAAGTATATATTAACTAATAAATAACTTAGGATTAAAAAATTATTACATATAATCATTAACCGATTATAATTAACTAATGAATATCATATGACTAAAATTTTATTAATGAATATTTATTTAAGGATTAATTATTGTTTAAACTAATGATTATATAATTTTTAAATAATGATTTAGTAATGATTAACTAATGATTAATTTTTGATTAAATTATGATTAAATGATTATGTAATAATTAAATATTGATTAAGGAATAAATAAATAAGTAATGACTAAATATTAATTAAGTAATGATTAACTATCGTGTAAGTAATGATTAACAATTGATTCAGTAATTATTAAAAAATAATTAGTTAATGGTTAAAGAATAATTAATAATTATTAAATAATTATTAAGGTGTGATTAAATAATTATTAAGGTATGATTAAAGAATGATTAATGGGTGATTAATAAATGTTTAAACGATGTTTAACTAATGGTTAAGAGATGATTAAAAAATGATTAACTAATGGTTAGTTAATGATTAGTGTCATATTTTAGGATATAAGAAAATTTTATTAAATTTTGGTAGCATAAAGATTATGTGGTTATCTAAGAAATAAAATCCATATCTGGATACAAACAAGTGGTTGTAGATCTGGAACAGATGTACCTAGGTGTTATAACTCAGACAAGGTGTCCTAAAATTGATGTGGGGTAACCTGGTACATGACAATGGGCCTTGTTGCACACCTGGTTTGACACTCCTGGTAGATATGCTTTAGATGGTTCTTATTTTCTTTATAAACTACAAAAATATCCTTATGATGATTAAAAACTATACGTTGAAACATTAGTATCATATTTTTTTATATAAGAAGATGTTTTAATATTTTAGTATCATAAAGATTTTATGATCAACCCTTATTATCAATAGAATTCATAGAATGTTTTGGAAACCGTGGTAAAAAGAAAATAAAACACCAAATTAGTTTATTTTTCATTGATAAAATGATTATTATGATCCTATAAGGTTAAATGGAGAATAAAAAACACATTAAATAACACATTAATCTATTACAACATACAAGAAATACCTTGAAATTTTTCAATATAATGTGGATTGGATGGGATGAGCCTGACTTCATAAGTGAGGTAAAATTCAACTTATTTCTAAATTTCTATCTTAATAACATCTGTTAAAGTTAGGTACTAAACTTATTAATTTTTAAATGTTTTCAGAATTATATCTAAATCTTAGATAAAATCTAAGAAAAATAATTAGAAGGATGAAAGATTCTGTAAATTCATAAGTTAATTACATCCATTTGAAAGAGTTCATTAAGCTACCATATGAAAATAATATGGATTATACCTCTCTTATGACATCCAGATCATCTCATCCAAACCATGTTCTATTGAAAATTGTCAAGGTAATTTGTGTATGTTGTAAAGATTTCATGTGTTATTTAATGTGTTTGTTCATATCCATTTCAATTTATATGGTCTAAATTATCATTTTATCAATGATAAATAAGATGATTTTGTGTTTTCTCTTCTTTTTACCAGGGTTTTCAAAACATTTTATGACTTATATTCTAATAAAATTTTATATAATGATACATTAGTATCATATTTTAGTTACACTATCATAATCCTGATAAAAAAAAATTTGATGTAGAGAGTCATATTTTCCTATGTGTACTGCTACGATGAGGTTATTCAAACAAAGTTATGAGATTCTTATAGTACATAACCAATAGTATAGGTTAGTATAGCTGATTGTGTAACCCTAAGTGAACTTCAAGACAGAATTTTTGGTTCCTTAAATCAGGGACCCAATCAAGAGATCAAGCCTTTGTGCTATAGAAATTTTTAATTCCTAGCTACATTGTGGCATCTATCTTGTGCATTGGTTTCTAATGCATAGTGGTCCCAATCAATAAATTTGTTTTCCCAACAGTCATATGGTACCATGATGGAGTTATAGGTTAATTTTTCTATTTTACAATGACAATGTATAATTTTACAAAAAATGAAGACTTACAATAGTGGTTGATGGTCCACCCTAAGACATTAATCTTATTCCATATGATGCAGAAGAGGACTACCTAGATGATCTCCTAGATATAAATATAAATCCAACTTTTAATAAGTATTTTTGTAATAATATTATAGACGGTGAAAACAATGTTGATGAGGAGGGAGCATAGGAAGTTGGGGTGGAAGTTTCTCGAAATCCATTAGTTGTATAGAATCCTCGACCCATAATAAATCATCCACTACTCTTCTCATCCTGTTCCGAAGTAAGGGCATGTGTGTCAGAATTCGACTGCATGGTTTGCACAACCACAACTGAGTTTCTCATAGTTCTATCAGATAGGTCTAGTGAGGTGGATAAAACCTTATATGATGGAAGGGGTTTTCCAAGTAAAGATAAATTAAAAAAACACTAAAGAGACTTCACATTGAGAGGAAATGAAAATATATAGTTCAAAAATAATTCTATAAAAAATACATCATACGGCGTGACAAGTATGAGGATGATTATATATTCCACTTGAGAGAAATTCTAGACATTTCATTTGGTGGTTGTAGAATCCTGAAGATTGAGGCAGCTCATACTTTCATTCAGCCAAACTTGACACAAGATCATACCTCTTTGGATACTGAATTTGTGTCATCCATTATCATCGATACGATTTGGATATGCCAAGATGTTCTTATATCCCTTGTTCAAAAGAGGATAAAACAAACTTTTGGTTATAATATGTTCTAAATAAGGCATGGATAGAGAAATATAAGGCAATTGTGAAGGTCTATGGTGATTGGCATTACTTTTATTGGGAGTTACCACAATTTATATCTATACAGAGACACAATGACAAAGTTGTCTTCTATCTTCATATTGATGGACATGCATCTCAAGATAACCGACTTGATCCATCTTATGTTCAATTTCATCGGTTGTTTTGGGCATTCCTCTCTTGTATGTATGCATTTTATTTTATCAAACAGAACATATAGGTTGATGGAATGTTTCTATATAGAAAATAAAAGGGCATATTGTTGATTGTGGTAACCCAAGATGAAAACTGCCCACCTCTTTTTCTTTCCTTTTCCATTGTAGAGATGGAAAACTACGAATTATCGGGTTGGCTTTTGGCATGTATTACAAACCATTTCACCAGAATTATGGGTGTTTATTTGATATATGATTGGAATCGAGCAAATAATGTGGACGCTAATATATGGAGTCCCCCAAATTCACATCAACGGTACTGCATCAGACACATTTCTAGCAACATGCAAAAAACATACCATAATAAACCTAAGAAGAAGGAAATCACAAGGATTGGTATGCATTGTCTTTGTTGTGTTTTACAATTTAAATGTAAAGAAAAATTCAATTTATGTGAAATATGATCACTTCTATGTTGCATATGGTTCAGATCAACAGAGGTTAGAAAAAAAATTCAAAAAAATCTATAAGGTTAATCAAGAAGTGTATGATTATATCATAAAGATTCTGAAAGAAAAATGGACATTATCATATGATGGGGGGAAGAGGTACAGACACATGACCACAAAAATTGTGGAGTGCATAAATGGTGTATTAAAGGGTCTTTTCTAGTAACATATAACTTCCCTAGTTCATGATATATTTTATCATTGTGTGAATCACTTGGTTGATTGAAAAAAACTAGCCTCATATGGAATTTAGCAGGGGATAAGGTACAAAAGGCACATTCAACAAGTGGTTGAAAGGAATATTAAGGAAGCTTTTGGTTATAATGTCTGTGTTTTCCATCAAGAAGGATCTCGATTTTAATTTTAATAGCATCCATACCCCATCACAAATAGCGTCAGTGAAAAAATGGTGGTATTACTCGAAACGAGACATTGTCAATGTGGAAAATTTTAGGAATTATGGTATCAATGCTCTCAAGACATCGTAGCATGTGCCTCTGTGAAAATATCATGGGAAGAATATTTTGATTCAGTGCACTGGCTGGACACCAGTGCTAATTATTATGCTACCCCATGGATTCCTATTGGATAACTTCAATATTTCTCAATTTTCAAAGACCAGTATATTAATCAATGATAAAATCATAATTATATTCATAAAAAATGAAATATACCAGGAAAATGTCACTAAAAAACACATGAATGTTGTAAAACAAGCAAGAAATACCATAACATTATATTTACATTTATACTTATGACTTATTTAATTTTTTTACATAAATATGGAGGATACTAGACTACTCACTGAGAAAGATACTCATGTTTCCCTAGCTGTGATATAGGGCATTGATGCTCAACAAATTAGGGTGCATCGAGAACATAGTTTTCATCATACGCTACCTCCACCCACTATTATACCATACCTACATCGGGCTGGCTTCTAAGGCATTGCAGTATCTGATTTCACATTTTTTGACCATCACCTACTTGATTCCCTCTTAGATCGGTGGATACTAGAGAAAAACACATTCCACATGCTTAAGAGAGAGATCACCATCACCCTTTAGTATTTAATGGTCCTTATTTATCTTCCAATCTATAGGGAATCTATTATTAGAATCACCCGTACATACTGGTTTGACCTTTTTTAGTGATTATTAGACATTGATATTTTGGCTGACCATGTTGCTACAGATGGTGGGTCGATATCTATGAGATGTATTGAGAGTTACTTTTCACATTTACCTGATGATGCTAATGATAAGACACTCATGTTTCATGCCCATGCATATATATAACGGATCATTGGGGGGCCCTGTGTGCTGATCACTTGGGTAATCATGTAGACATTATGTATTAAGGGCTACTGGAGGACTTTGATCTGGTCAGGATGTACAGTCAGGGATCTTTCTGCTTGGCTTACACATTCAAAGCATTATTCATGGCATGTCGCACATACCAAATGGATCTCATTGGATGCATCATCATTCTTCAGATGTGGGCATGAGAGCACATCCCCTCACTCTTCCCTCATCTTACTGGTCAGCTGTTGACTATAGAGGTGCTTCATGATGCTCCGCGTGGATGCCGGTATGATCGCTCATATCTATTTGTTTTTAATGATAGTAGAATTTATTTAATTTAATTTCTTATTATTTATCACTTAATATTTTTTTTATTTTATGGTGGACTTCAAAACACAACATTTTCAGTATTCTGACACACCATTTGGGAGCATGCGGTCTAAATTTGCACCATCTCCTACCTAATGATATAATTATATACAATCTATCATGGGCTCACAAATTTAATAATATCATAATTTTTGTTTCTAGTAAGGAACTTTTTTGACAAATCTCACATGTCATTTTAGATTTCATGGATTCTATACTGAGCTTTATTTGACCAGTTGTCAGCATACTGTAGTATTGGACTTCATGATGTTATGGATATATTGCCTCTTATTCACATTCATATTATGTAGTGGCAGCAGCCTGATAGAGTCATGCACCAGTTTGGCTATGTTCAGACCATTCCATTTGTACCATTACAGACAAAAAAGCTTCATGACTTGAAGCTTTGTATCTAGGGTGTACCTACGATGTGATTCCATATTTCAGAGTAGGTCAAGTATGCACCACAGTATAGACTGAAGACTACACTCTATCTTACTCGACACGGTAGGTGGATTCATGATATGTAATGTCAATAAATTTCCATTATTATTTTTATTGAACTATTTTCTAATTCATTTTGAATCTCTTTATAGAAAAAACAATCAAAGCTACTTATTTGCATGAGTGATCCAGAGGAGGAGGGGGTTACTAGCCTGCCAGTGATCAATGTTTTAGTGCTGGTGATGAGGCCATCTTACCATGTGATTAAAAAGATAATCTTTGATAGTCCACCCCATAAAGTGGATGTTTCAGCCTAGGGAATGGGGGTTCCGACTTAGGATCCACCTCCAATAGCTGCTGATGCTGAGGAACCATGATGATGATGACATAAACCGCATCGTGTTTCAGGTGAGCCCTCACATGTTTCATAGGAAAAAGTCGACCCTCTAGTAGTCAAACTTCATCTGATTGTGGATGTGAATTAGGAGGCATCAGATCTATCTTTCTTGATGAGATAACTAATATTCTCTCCAATATGGGATCTTGATCTTTCGTAGGGTATACGATTCACTCAAGCATTGATGGTGGGTCCTTATACTACCCTAGTGGGAGATATATCAGAAGTGAATTTCAACATTCAGTTGACACCTCCTCCCACTGACACACAGGTGGATCAATCAATAGTCAACGCTCTAGTGCTCGAGGATCATCCCTCTCTAGGTCATCAGAGTCCAAACTAGTACAGAGCACTACGATCTCGATACGGGCATCAGATTCCCACACCACCACGTGGGACAAAACCTCCCCATAGACATTTATTGTACTCATTCATTTATATGTTTTATGTCTATTGAAATAAATAAACTCGTTTTACTATCATCCATTTTTACATGTTTAGTTAGTGTTTCCACTTTCAATTATATTTTAATCAGATTTTATATTTTATAAGCTTATTAAGTTCACTACATGAAACATAGGAAAACTTATTAAATTTTGAGTAGGTAACTTTACAAGCCTATAAAATATACATTATAAAAATAATCTAAATAAAATTTAAAACATAGCCTAAATATCTAAAATGGTTTTGAAAATGAAAATGATTTCATAAATATAATAAATAAATGAAAATGAAAGGAATGTAATAGAGATTATAAATACCATTGTAATTTTTTAAAATGATACCAAAATTTATTTTCAATAAAATATTGAAGATGTTGGAATATTATAGATTCAAATTAACCTTATATATTGAACCCTGCTAAAATGAATACTTTCTACTCGAGCTCCGCCTTTTACTAATATATTCTAATTCTATAGAATATATTGAATTACAAAATCCAAAAAGGGAGTAATATAACATAATGATAGTTTTCAACTAAATAAAAAATGATATCAAGCTAAGAGTACTTCCAATCCTATAGAAATGGTGGATGTATAAATAATTCAAAGATCACATGGCCTTCATTCAAGTCGCATGTTTTTTTCTTATGAGTTTTATTGAAATATATGAATTAAAAATAGAAATAATATATAAGAAAATATATATATATATATATATATATAATATATAATTTTATAATGTATATATTTATAATTTATACATTTATATTGAAAAAAATATTATAGTTAAGTAATAATTACAAAAAAAATAGTATTTAACTAAATGAAATAAATAATAAATAATTGTATAAGTGATTTCTAAAAAGATGCACTGGAAAAAAAATAGATTAGTTAGACTAGAGAGTAATGATACATCAAGAAAAATACTTAAAAATAAAACATAATTGAAAATTAAAAAAATCATAAATACAAACCTATATATTAAAGACATAATTATAAACAATATCATAACATAGAAACATATACATTTACGAATATAAAAAAATATATAATAAAATTACTATTTTTTATTTTGGCTGAAAGGCGGAAGGGGGTCTACTACCTTTCTGACACATTTTTTTAAAAACAAATTACCTAAACATATTTAAAAAACCATAAACCACAAAAATAACTCTTCATTTTTTCTATAAACCTTTATGCTTGTTTGTTTGTGTTTTTTTATTAAGTTGTTATGGTTTCTTTATTCTCAGCCCTCTATTTATCAGGTGTGGTTGACCCGATGCAATGAACTTTATCACTCTAAGGTATTTTAGCTTGTAATGTTCATATTGAAGTAGATTTATTTTTAATATGGTTTCCAATATATTTTTGTACTGCCATTAGAGAGAGTTTCTACCAATGGAGGTCAATTGGAGCAAGAGGTGTCATACCTTGGAAAATGCACTGTTGTCTTGATGTTTAAGAAGGGAGTTTCCCTGACACTATGTTCTAATGGAGATTGTGCTCTTATTCGTGAGGCATTATTTTCTCCACTTCATTGACACCAAAAAGATACACGAAAATCTTCTTGGTCGTGACTGGTTGGTAAATCCAGTCTTGCGAAGGGGGGGTCTCTCTTTAATGTTTTCTTCAAATTTTTTATTGATGTTTTTTATTCCATTCTTATTGGATCATTATTTCTTGAATTGGTGTAATTTGTATTTGTGTATTAATTTAGATAGACTATAGGGTGGTTTTATTTTCATGGAGTAGGACTAACTAGTAGTGAAATTCATTAAATTTAATGTCCCTTACCCATGTGCCACTAAACTGGTGCCCCGAGTCGGGTCATCACATGACACCAAGCGCTTCTCCCCATACGTCATAGGTTACTGATTAGCAATGAGGGTACAATGAGTGACGTAGGGAGACTATACTTTCATTACCCAGAGTAAACCATAGCTGAACACTGTATAAATAGCACAAACAACATGAAACAACCAACGAACATGCATAACCAAGCATCCACCAAATAGGGTAGAAACCACAAATCGAATATAACCATGCCATTCCATTCTAGTAGTGCCACAAGTACAGGGAACCCCAAAATAAATAAATCAACAAAAATCACCAAATGTTCTGGAATCCAAGTCTCTAAGCTCATCCATGAACATCCCAATCCCGACTCAACTCCCTAGCTCTCGCCCTTTCCCATATCTAAACCTGTAATAATGAAAATCATTTGGGTACCCAATGAATGCCCGAGCAGGGTGTGAGTACAACTCAGTAGGTCACCACCAACAGTGTCTCAAAATACCCGTTTTAACATATTTTGAATGCAATTATAGATAAATAACATGTAAAGGAAAGACCATTCAGGGCTAGTAGTTAATAAT
The DNA here is from genome assembly GCA_963277665.1 of Viscum album. Lineage (NCBI taxonomy): Eukaryota > Viridiplantae > Streptophyta > Magnoliopsida > Santalales > Viscaceae > Viscum > Viscum album. The sequence continues at coordinate 2,013,467,278 of OY728126.1, forward strand.
ATTTACTTAGCTATTTCTAACCCAGGTTCTAATAAATTTTGTCTCTTTTATTACTATTTTATCATGAATCTCGAAGTTCATAAGTCAAGAATTCACATAATTAACAAAAGGATCATGGAATTCATCCTTTTTTATAAGGAAATAAGTAAGTCCCTAACACACTAGGGATAAAATATCACAATATCCTCCCCTAGAAGCCTCATTCTGTGTGGAATGCAATTGTTTGAGGAATAGAGCTTTGTCCACTTCCCTAACACATGCATTGTGGGTTGAGTCAGAGCATCAGTCCAACTCGACCCATCAGAGCAGCCTCAGTCATTTATCCCACACCTCAATCCATGTGCACATGCTTATCCATCGATTCACCACACACAAACCATATCAAAACCAAACACAACCAATATATATATCAATCATAATCCATAAAAATAAACATGGTAAATCATTTTATGCCATAACCCATTAAGTATATTCAACAAATCGAATATATTATCCAATACTAATCAATTACCATACATTATCCAATTTATCATTTTCCTGCTTATGCATTTCAAGTTCAATTCTTACATCACATAACACAACCACTTTATTGCATTCAACCCATTAGGGAAACCCCATAATTACCATGTACAAAATCATTCAATATATTCATCAATTCAATTAGGCAACCCATTTACATGCTCTCGAATTCACAAGTGATTTCCCATTTATAACACACATCATTTCATATACACTGATTATTTTGGGCATCTCAACATAATTTATAACCCCTTTGACACAAACTCTTTTAACTCAATTAACTCATTACTAAGCCATGCCAAAAAAAATATTTAAGCTATCATCAACCTAGGTAAAACTATCCATATTCCATACTCAACTCAAAAACCCATATTATCATGTTCTACAAGGGCTCCATGTAATTATGCATCAACTCCACCCTTGACTTTGTCAATTCCTAGGTTCGGGAATGTCGGTGCACCCCATGGGTGGCCCTAAAACGTTATATTCTACCTCGATGCATCCCACGAGGACTGTGAGGGGTCCAAAAATTATTTTGACAATAAAATCAACAAATATAACTCAAGGAAACAATTTTGAAACAATAGAGAGACAATATATCAATTCACAAGCATGAAACTATAACAAAACAACGTGAAAGTACTTGTAGACCATGTACCTAGAATCTATTGAAGAACTCTCCCTAAATTGAAGTTTTAGATCCCAATTTTACCAAACTTTTAAGCCTCAACCAATATCTCATTAGAAAAAAGGGTTTTAGATATCTATAAGGAGATAGTACAAAGATGCAAACCCAAATTGAGAAGAGGAAGCAAGAATGAGATTTGACTTACCCGAGGCTTCAATCTATAACCAACGACACTCCAAACAACCTAGGATTGAAGGAGAATCACCTCTTAGAAGCTTGGTTCATCCAAGTTCATCCCTAGAGTTTCAAGTGGAAGGGGGGAGGGGAATCCTGAGTTGAGGTTAAAAATCCCATGATGGAATTTTTTGTAAATTTTCCAACATTACTGGGATGCAGGGTTTACCCGCACGGTTTTCCAAACCGTGTGCAAACCGTGTGAAAGATACTATCCCAAAATCCCCCCTTCACATGGTTTCTTGTGAATTCCACATGGTAAACTTAACCATGTGATAACCATGCATAATCCTCTGTCCATGGATGCACGATTTCCTAGGATGATTTGCACGGTTTTCATTAACCATCCACAAACCGTGCAACATGACTAGAAATTCCTTTTCCTCCCACATTCATGCTTCGAACCCCCAAAACACCATGATCCTTCTCATGATCCTGGGAACCTCTTATTTGAAAAAAATAAAGGACTTAAACTAAAACAGAAACAAAAACATACCTTAATGAAAATCAGTGATCTTACATTAAATCTCATGTGTTCTTTATTTCTTTCCTTATTTCATCATTCATTATTTGTTTCTCACTGTTATATTTTGTTTACTAGTTGTTTTCTCATTTTATTATTTAATCCTTCATTTTGGTAAATTATTATTTAATTAATCTACCAATAAATCTTCATCTTCTTATTATATTGATGTGAGTATGGAATACAATCTCCATTGCAATGTTTAATGGAGTAAAAGTGGTGTGCCGAAAATCAGCAAATCTATCCCCCATTTATACCCCTAGGCTTTATCAAGTGATTACATTATATTTTTTCAATAAAAAATACAATATTTTTTAAAAATTATAAATTACATAATTTTTTTTAGAAATACCATTAGTCAAATTTTATTAAATAAAAAAACTTTAGATTAATTTTACCACGATTCAAAGTTTGGGGGGGTTATTCGGGATTTATGATTACTTTTCGTCTTCAATTTTTACTACTTTTATTTTTTTATGGATATATTGTACGGTTATGTAGAAATTTAAACATTCAATTTATATAAATAAAATATTAGATATAACTACGAATGTTGCACACACACAAAGAAGAAAATACATTAAATCGGATGGCATGGGGACTCGACCTCATGTCCACGTCCTAAACCCCTCCCCACCCTTACCACCCCAGAGGAGCACGGGGGACTTTATATAAATAAATTATACTAAATTGATTATATCTATTAATTATTTATTAATTGATTGAAACTATGTTGTAATAATTTTTTTGGTGTGGTTCAATATAATTTTAACAGAGATATGGTATTAAATTCAAAACTTGATTAATATTTGGATAGAGTTTAATGAATAGTGTTAGATTACTCTAAACTTCAATAATATTAAATTTATTATTATTAATTTATCAACTATATATTTTTAAATAACTGTAAAATTAAAAAAAATATTATATTAAAAATATTGATTAATTTAAATTTTGAATTCCATTCAATTAATTATTATAATCTAATTAAGTTCATTTTTTGAAATGATAATAAAATTTAAAAACATAATGATTTTATTTAAGATACATTCATTTGATCTTTATAAATAAAGTTAAAATATTGATATTATAAAAGAATATTTATATAGATTAAGATCTATAATATTTTTCCAAAATATAACTGAGTTGAATTGGAGAAATAATTTTAAAAAATAAACTAATTACAAATGAGTTTGAAAAATAAATGGGTTATGATTTGGGTATCCAAAATTTCAGGGATAAGGGATTTAAATATTTAGGGTTATTAATTGTAACTATTTAATTCTTGTGTTCATTTATTTTTAATTATTTTTAGAAAATTGTTTTCTTTCAAAGACCTGGTAATTCCCAATATTAAATTTTAAATCAATATACACATCGCTTGAGATCAGTCATGTATTTAAATTATTCAGCATGAAAAAAAAAGGAAACACGTGATTTTATTGAAAATTTAGTCTCATAATCAGAAAAAATATGTTCAATGCCAACATTTTTTTCGGGTTTTATAGTAATTTTTTATAAAAATAGTGTCAGTTAAGAAATATTTCTGAAAAGGGGTCCCCTTATGCGACACCCATTTACGCAAGTTGGTTTAAAAAAATACTCTAACTTACATAAATTGTGTTCACTTAACTCTTATAAACATTACACAACTTGCGTGAATGCAGTTCACCCAAGCCATTTAATTGTTTTTATTTTTTAGGTATTTTTATGTTTAATAATAATAAAAATACATTATTAATTAATTAATTAATAACATTCATAAATTATATAATAAAATTATTTAAGTAATTAATTATATTTTTGGATAATTGATAATATAATTTAATTAATAGTTTAATTAATATGATATAAAAGTATTATTTATATTAGAATTAATCAAAATTAATAAATAAAGTAATAATAATTAATAATGGGATAACTATTAGAAACAAAATAATTATTAATAATTATTAATATTTAAATTATTAACAACTAATAATAATTCATATTATAAATAATAATAATTAATGTTAGAATAAATAATAATTAGAATTGCGGCTAATAATGATTAATTTTGGTATTAATGATAATAATAATTAGAATTAATAATAATTAATGCTGAAATTAATAATAATTAATGATAATAATATTGGAATTAAAAATAATTATTTTTATAATTATTAGTTAGAGTGAATTACAATAACTAAACACACAAAATCAAACATATATGTGGATCTAGTCTCATCTCTCACCACAAAGATTAGCAGACACATACTATACCAATTTTATTACATATTGAAGGCCCTTGAAACATTTTATGGAATTTCAGGCTCGTTTAAGGGGGTCTTCTTATCTTTTTTTGGTAGTGATTCAATTTAATTTCAAGATTTACATTCACAAGGATATTATGACGTTCAAAATTTATTATTTTTCGTAATATACAACAATTTATAATTTAGTATATACACATATATACATATTTGGATATATTTACACATAAATATTTAGTTTTATAAATAAATATGTATTCAAATTTACATTTAAAATATATTTATAAATATATAAACCATATCTAAATAAAAAATAATGTCAATTTTTTTAAATAAAAATATATGAATATATATATATATATATATATGTGTGTGTGTGTGTGTGTGTGTGTGTCTTTATTAACAAACTGATATATATAATTTATATATTCAAATAAATTTATATAAATATTAATATATAATATATGCAAGAAAATAAAAATATGTTTAATTATATTTATAGATACACACGTGTATATAATATATATATATATATTATATATAGGTGTCTATTTATTTATTTATTTATAAACACACACACACACAAAACATATTTTATAAATGTATTTAAAAATAGTCATATAAATATATATTAATATACGAATAAATATATGGATAAAAAAATATAACTATATATATATATATATAAAGAAATAGATATATCATAAAATAGAGAACAAAGCAAGTTGGAGAAGTTATAAGGGTCCATGTGCATAGGGGACATGTCTCGAGTTCAAATCCAAGGGGAGGCAGACACGTGTTGGTGGGTGAAGGTGTAACGTCTTGTCTAGGGTGCCAGGCAGCGGTGCCCCAACACGGTTAGTAACATGTCCTCAAGGGCGCCTCCCCATACACCAGAGGATTCCGACTAGTAGCAAGGGTCTGATAAGTCAGTCGTGGGGAGACTATACCCTCTTTTATCATAGTAAACACTATGACAAATAATAAACAATAGAAAAAGAAAATATAAAGACAAAAAAACCAATATATGAAGATTATGAAGAAGGAAAATACAATATCAAACTGAAACAGAAAACAGGTCATGTTGAAGTATGTGTTAAGTGCCTAAAATGAAAACTGAAAAGTAAAGACACTGATGACACCCAAGCGGGTCCCGAACCACATTCGATCCCCTCACCATGCTCCATCCCAATTCAACCATCTTACTTGGGGCCATTACCCTTAACCAATTCAAGAAAAAAAAGTATACACGGGTACCGATCAGGGATCCCAAGTAAGGTGTGAGTACAACTTAGTAGGCCACCACCAACGGCGTCTAAAACAAATCCAGACAATAATAGTGTATGAGGTTTTATAATAAATAGAAACAATTAATAAATTAAATGGTTTACTTTTATTTATTTATCCCTTATTTAACCACATTAACTGTCGGGTTCCCATGGACACTCGTATCTTAATACCGGCTTCGGCCTGTGCCAGTGTCTGAACCATTTTATAGTATCAATTCAAATTTCATTTAAAACAATGTGTTTTCATTTATCATTTCAATTCAATTAATATCACTTCTAATTGGAACCATTTTCCAATGTTAATTAATGGGTGTAGAAAGACATGCCTAGCACCCTCGTGGGGATTTGGAGCATCAGTGCCTATCTCACAACCCATGGGTATTTGGAGCATCAGTCCATATCTCATAAAATAATATTTTTATGCATGATGGGTGTAGAATGTCATGTCTATCACCCTGTGAGTATTTGGAGCATCAGTCACAGTCTCATAACCTGTTTCTCAATAAAGAACATATATCACATACATCACATTATTCAAAATTAATCAATATTAATCTTTTATCCCAATTTTATAGGTCACACATATCATAACATCACATTAATTAATTTAGAAAATAATTAACCACGTAGTCCCATTAATTAATTCAATAATTAATTATTCATATCAAGACATAAATTAATTATACAATTGATTAATTACCACATTACATTAAATAATTCATCAATAAAATAATCACATTTTCCCAATAATTAATTTAACAATTATTTAATAGCATTGTCGCATTAATTAATTCAACAAATATTTAGTAATACCGTCACATTAAATAATTTTTAAAAATTAATTAATCGATATCCATAACTTGAAATCTCATAATTAATTTTACAATTAATTATTGTATTCACAATATTAATAAGTTATAATTAATTAAACAATTAATTATCTCTAATCAACTATTTCAATATCACATAATTAATTCAACAATTAATTACTCAATATAAAAAAATCATAATTTAACCATTAATTATTCAACATTATCAATTCAAAATCTCAACAATCCAAATTAATTAATTTATCAATTAATTAATCTAATTCAATCAATTGCACCGCATAACAATTATCATTAATTAATTCACCAATTAATTAATATAACACAATCAATTTTTTTCAACACAATAATCTCCATTAATTAATTCTTCAATTAATTAATCGGAATCATCCAATTATTATAACACAACAATCTTAATTAACTAACTTTCCAATTAATTAACTTAAATCATTCAATTGTATCAACCTAACAATTTCCATTAATTAATTCTCCAATTAATTAATGTAACTCAAAAATCATTACATTACATCCATTAATTAATTTACCAATTAATTAATTCAAATTATTCTCATTAACTTATTCCTCAATTAATTAATCTAACTCAATCCTTCAATTAATTCACAAATTAATTTTCCATGTCACTTAATTAATTCACAATTAATTAATTCTTTTTCAAACACCTCTTGAATTAATCCACTAATTAATTATTTCCATCGATTCCTTTAGTTAGTTCAACAATTAAATAATTTTGTTACTTCAATTAATTAATTCATCAATTAATTATTTAAAACAATCAAATTAATTAATCATATCATGACCATTAATTAATTACAAAATTAATTAAACAATTTCACCATAAAAAATTCCTCATAATTAATCTTTCAATTAATTATTTAAACCAACCAAATTAATTAATCACACCATGACCGTTAATTAATTTCAAAATTAATTAACCAAATTCACCATCACAAAATCCTCATAATTAAACTATCAATTGATTATTTAAACCAACCAATTCTATTCCAAATTTCACAATCTCCCTAAATTAATTAATTTTTCTTATTAATTAATTGTATATAGTTAAACTCAATTGTTAATCATAACATAAAATTTCTACAATCACATACGAATAAATTAATCAATACTATGGGATTTCAATTTAGAACACCTACCTCAAATATGATGTACATGCAATATGAATTCATCATCGTTGACGGCGCATTATTCCGACGACTATCAAATAAAATCTTAAACAAATAAGAATATTCAGTTTAATAAAAATACGATCAAGATACTTCATCTTCTATGAAAGTAAAATTGATATGAACCATTCTCTTATATTGATTAATCCAATGCAACTGACGGCGCATCTATCTGATCAATATCGAAAAAGATATTGATTATTGAAGTTGGGTTCGAGCGGAAACGATGAACGGACAGGCACCCTAAAAGCATACGTCTGCTAATAAATATATTATTATAACATCATATATAATTATCATTCAATAATTCCATATTATTAATTTATAATTATATTTGATATAATTTCACAATTATTATTTAACAAGAAGACAAAGATAATTATTAAAAGATAATTTCATCAATTTACTCTTTGATGATTTCATTTAAATTCCATAAAATAGTCATTTTTTAAAAAACTAGAATTATCATTTTATAATACCAATCTCTAATTTTTCCATTTTAAAATCCACCCTATTTAAAAAATAATAACTAATTAAAAGCACGGAATAAATATATTAAAATAATTAATTAAAAAAAGATAGAGAATCTACTAGAGGCGCACAAGCAGGTCACAAATGGGTTTTTGGAACACTAGTTCTCAACCGAGGAAGAAGTGGAATGAAGGCTTAGGAAAGAAACTAAGAAAAACATTTTCACTAGACCTGATCTAACCTGAAACACAACAAAAGGCATGTTTTAAGAATAGATCCCAAGTCATTTATCTTCAATAAAAACCCTAAATTAAAACTCATCATTTGATGCTTGTTTCACCCAATCATTGATGGAGGAGTGATTTATTTCACCCCTAAATGATTTTTTAAGTTTCATTGCAGTGAAAACAGTCCATAACTGTAGCTTCACGAATCTTCGGTGGTCAAAAGTGGAAGAAACTCGTTGGAGAAGATTATTGTACAGCACACCCATTTTATTAATTATTTCATTAAATAAAACTATTTTAATTTTTGACCTTATTAATAAGTATATTACGTATAATAATTATACCCTACCTAGGGTAACCCCCCCCCCCCCTCCAAACCAATCAGTGGTATTAGATTTCTTGTACAACGCACGGATTGTGAGATATTAATGATTTATTCTATAAAAATCAGAATAATTAATTAATTAAAATAAAAAGTGTTATTTTTTAGAGCAAGGGTTCCAAACACCAGACACCTACACATGTCATACCGTGCCTAGGGTAAACACCATGTTCCAGAAACAACAATAGTCTCTGATTTCCCATAAAATGAACTTATTGATGTAATTCAATTATTTTGAATAAATTGTCTCTACAAAAAAAATTATTTAAAATCTTTATCTCGCAAGTGAGGCATCCAAACGTCTGATTCCTACACATGTAATACCCTTCCTAGGGTAAAAACCATGTTTCGAACACCACGGTGGTCTCAGATTTCCTTTATGATGCACCATTTTGGAGTTATTCAAAAATATTGAATAAATTTTCTATGCTTAATATAATATAATTGATATTTTTATTTCATCTTCGATGAGGCTTTACTGGTCTCAAAATATCACACTACCCAATGTATGACTCCAAAAATGTTCCAATAAAAATTTTAGAATGTTTTAATTGAATATTATTTCTCATTTAAGCCTTTAAACATTTATTAAGTAGTTTCTCAAATCAAATATTATTTTTTCAGATAAATAATTTAAAATCTATAAAAACAAATAACTCAAAGGAAAACATATTTGGTAAAAGGATTAAATCTTACAATATTTCAACCATATAACTGCGCTTCCTCAAGCTCTACACCCAAGCACCATTATGAAAAATCGAGTTCTTACAATTTACTGTCCTTTGAATCTTCCTTAAGCCCTCTTTTTAAGTAGCTCAACAACCATAGTTTTTATCAACCTTCAGTCAATCCTGAGAACCTCATCTGTAAGTTGACGATGATGTACCTCACACTAACAAGATCCACATATATATTACTTAATAATAACAACCTCAAAGGGGGCCAATAACCAACCAAAACAAATTTATTTATCTAAGCGTAAATCCAGAGATTTATCATTGTATCTGGGATTGTAACGCCCCAGGTTTTATAAACTGGTTCAAGTAAACAATGTTGTCTCTTGTTTTATTTTATTTTATGGTTTGTGTGCTGATAAAGAATTCGAGTAGAAATAAAACATGAAGAATACGACAAACTATTATATATTTAAATGATATATTACAACAAGACCCATCTAATTGAAAGTACCCTGCACAAGACCTAACACGGCCACAGCAAGACTACAAAGAACCACAACACGGGAAATCGGATAGTCGTCGTCTTCAGGGTCCATCAGTGTGAAAAGTATAACTGCCAGAATCACCGCGCACGCACTCAGCACCAGAGGTATGAGGAGAGCCATCCGCCAAGGGTCCGGTGTTTTGAAAATATAAAACATCCTACCCCTTGCTTTTATAATGGACCTCTAAAAGGAATATGACCGTTTTTTTTTACCGTTGGGTTCCAATGGATAAAGTTCACCATTTTATAGAATTTTTGTCTTTATAACGCTTTTATAATATCATGGTATTTCAATATTTTAATAAGTACAAAATATTAGAATTATATCTTCAAGTATTAAAATAAAATATTATTCTTCCAAATGAATCTATTTTGATCCTGATATGGTGGAAAACGTGGTATTTTAAAATGTGTCGAATGGGGTATCGGCAATAATTGAAAAATGTATCTTTTCGGACCTCTAAAACTATGTGTTTTGAATTAGAGAAAAACTACGGGTCTTTTCAACATAATAAATAAACAAGTGAAGTAAGTTATAACTTGGATTTTAATGGTTATAAGATCATAGTAGTTATAACAGTGTTGTATTAAAAATATATATATATTTTTTAAAAAGAAAATAATAGATATATCAAATGGTATCATTTCTTTACTTAAACTAAAATGGGATTTTTGGATTTGAAAATTATGAGTTAAAAGTACTTATTATGTTTTATAAAAATTCCAAATTATAATGTACCGATTATATATATATATTGTGAAGGAGTATAATTTAAATGGTTTTTAAAACTGTTTTTTTTAAAAAAAACATGCAACCCAGGCCATCCCGACCCCGCATTTTTTGCCTCGACCGTTCGATCACGCCCTGGTCGATCCCTGCCGTTGATGTGTTTTTAAAACGTTCAATGCACCGCAGCCGTCCGATCATGCCAAGGCCGAATCTCGTCCATTTTTTTTCCTCCGCGTCTTCTTCTACCTCGCGCCAGGGACCCGCGAACCAGACATGGTTTGCCCGAGACGCCTCCCCCCACTGCTCACGTTGACCTCGCACACCCCCACCTACTAGGGCGATGTACCTCCGTCTCCTCTACACCGGGCTAACCCTTGGGTCGAGCCACCTAGTTGTGCTGAAAACCTCTACATAAACCTCACCCCTGCCACATGAAACTCCGGGCGGTTTCTCCTCATCCTCATCTCCCCTAAATTCCCAGCAAACCAGCGAGCATACCCATGTCTCAAGCTTCATCCTCAAGCGAGGTAAGGGTGTTTTAGTGTTTTTTTCGGTTTAAGATAAAACGTTATATACACTCGGTTTATATATATATATATATATGTATATACATATCCGATTTATTGTTATACGGATATATTCAACATGCAAACCCCTCGGTTTAAGAAGGGTACTCTACTCTAAGGGTGTTTTCATGTTTTATGGAAACCTATACTATTATACCCACATTATATACAATATATATATATATATGTATATACAACTCATACTCTTCGGTTTTGAACAATTTTTCAAGGGGTGTTTCCTTCGTGATATAAAAAGGGATATCACTTTTAAGTTTGTTTTAATGACCCTATTTTTACAAACCTAAAACTCAAGTGTATAGTGTTTTTATGGTTTTGAATATATATATATAAGTATATACATATGTATATACATCACTCAAACCCATTTTTTTAGGGTATCCAAGATTATTCAGTATTTTTATACTAAGAATTATGCTTTTGAAAAGGATTTTTCTAAAATCAATTCCTAACAGGTTGGATTTTATGTAAGCCGTATATATTTATATAACTATTTTTTTATGTAAGGTAATGTATCAGAATGGAAATCAGTTTTTATGTTTAAGAGATGAATAATTATTCTTGAAAAATATTTTTTAATGCGAACTAGGTCTTTGGCTTGGGAGCAAACATGTTATAGTTGAAATTGAAGTTTTATATATTTATAGTTTCATGAACATTTAAAACCCATAAGGTATTGTTTTTTTTTAAACTGAATAAATTATTGATTGTCAGAGGTTTTAGATTTCAAGTGAACCATGTTTAATTTAAGAGAAACCCCATATATATATATATACTTTGTGTATATATATCCCTATGTATGTATGCGTTTTTAAGATTAACATCTGAAAACCCTAGTTTCAATAAATGGTTATGCATGTAGAATTTTAGCGCTTGCCTATGCTGTTTTATTTTTGGGTCTAAGTATACACCAATGAACTTGATTAATGTCGCCCTTGAACTGACATGTGTGTTTTTTTAAGGATATGCTTATGCCTGTTTTAAACTCATTCTAAAAGGATAGGGGTTTAAGGGTTATGTTAATACGTAGAAATCCTCTATTATTTTTATACCGAACTCGCTGCAATGATTTTTAGTGAGCAGAGTGTAACTGCAAATTCTATGACCAGTGAAGAATATTAATTAATGACAGGTATTATTTTTAAAGTGGTTTATTTCTAAGTGTCGGAATTTAAAAGATTGCAAGTGTTTATTATTTTTATACCAAGCACGCCGTAGTAATTATTTGTGGATGGAGATTTGTTGCAAGTATTGTGACCTGTGAAGAACAATATTTAATGCCAAGTGGTTCATCTCCATGTACTCGAATTTTAGAAACTCATCATTTAATAACCCTTGGGATCAAGTCTCACACATTCATCATCTTATGTGCTTAAATAATTGTTCTATGCACATAGTATTCTTGCTTAACCGTGTCTGCTTTTATTCCATATTTTCCATTTTATCTGCCATGACATATATTTGTAAACCAATTATATAATTGTTGCCTTATTCATATTGTTCATGCATATGACTCGACATGATAATGAACTAAGAACTAAAATTACCCAAAGCGGTATGGGACACCTTGAGTAATTAGAAATGAAAATGGTATTACCCAAAGTGGTATGGGACACCTTGGGTAATATGAAATGAAAATAAAATATTCAAAGTGGTATGGGACACCTTGAATATCTGACCCTATCAACATGTGAGAAATGTATGGGACTACCCGGAATGGGGTCCGGTAAGAAGAAAACCCTCCAGGTTGGGGACTGGTTAAAGTAAGCCCTCCGGGTTGGAGACCGGTAAAAGTAAGCTCCTCGATGCATCGATAGTTCTCGAGACAGTCAGATTGGGTTTTTACCCTTAGGTCATGGCACAAGGCCTTGACACAGAGACCATGAGTCCTTCAGCATACATTTCTTTGTTTATGACCAACCTAGTGTTTATTCCGATTAGAGGAATAACCATGGTTATAGAACCTTACCTATGAGTATCAGATAAAAAAAAGAAACACAAGACATATGATATGGCAATGTTGATGCATGAGAAATTTCTTTTCTAGAACTTCATTTCAAATGTTGTATTTCAATTATCATGTCATAATGTGCATATTTTGTGTAGATGATGCGCTTGTGCGCGACTCTGATGACTTTTTCATCTTATTGATCATACACACTTTTCTTGTTTATGGACACTTTACTTCGTGCAACCCATGCCTTTTTATTATTATGCTTATCTTGTTTGCTATGTGAGTTACCGCTAAGTGTTTTAGTGCATACATAAGAATTACTTTAACTCTGGTGTATCAACCTTTGTTTAGTCTTGATGTTTTTCTTTTAAGAAAGTTTCTTAGTACGGAAAAGTATTTCTCAACGTAGTTTTCAAAAGTTGTATTTAAGTATTTTGAAAAACCCCTTCCTAAGTATTTTAATGCTCACCCTATGTTTTATGTTAAATTTTTATAGGTTGATAGAGCCTTTACAAGACTTGGATGTTTGTTCTTAGCTCAGAAATAAAGAAGCAAAGCTGTTGTCTCTGATTCTCCAGGATCTAAACCAGAAAGTTCCTCCTGATGGGTTATGATGTGTGGCTTATTTGTTTCATTTGTACGAAATAAATTTCACACCATAACCGAAGTAATGCACCAGCTCTGGGTAGCTGGGGTCGGGGCGTTATAGTTGGTATCAGAGGAATGGTTTAGGCAACCTTGGAAAATTAAGACAACACAAAAACATTAATAATGTTTTACTAAGTAGGGTTTGTTCTTAAACTTTTCAGATGGGAAGACAGCGAACCAAGCCTAGACTCTTGACTCTCCCTACAGAAATCATAGAGACTATTGTAGAAAAATCTTGCTCAAAAAGTTACCAACCTTTTGTTAACTTACGACTCACGTGCAAAACCTTCTAGGAAATATCGAAAAGCTCGAATGTCCTTCGAATCTTCCGAGGGTCAAAAGTTGTGTATAACCTAATGGCTAGTGCGCTGTTTGAGAATTATAAAAAGAAAGGAAAGTACTATGAGGGACTTTTCCTGTGTTTCACCATGAATAATAAATGGTTGGCCTTCCTGGCATTTGGAGAAGCTGCAAAGCAGTTGGACTTCCGCACAGTCTTTATGTACCAAATCTTGTGCTTCAGCATGCTTGGGGAGCTCTGTGATTTTGGATCTTTCCTAGAATCCTTCAATTATGAAATGGTTCGAGAGATCTTTAAGAACCAAATCCAAGAGGATGTCACGAAGCTTGATGTCACTCGTTCTCACCTCTGGAAAACCACCTGTATCAAGCGGGAGCTTGGCTTCAACCACGATCCACTTTGCCAGAAATGTATTTGGGAAGAGGAGACCCACAAGCTCTGTTCAGCCCTGGGGATTGAGTTGAATAGTAACTTCTTCCATGGGCCTTGGAGGTAAAGGGACACCACTGAGGGTGACAGAGAAGCTGTGTGAGTAAGTCAGTGTTTGTACGCCGATCGAATTGCGGGGACGCAATTATTTTAAGAGGGGGATAATGTAACGCCCCAGGTTTTATAAACTGGTTCAAGTAAACAATGTTGTCTCCTGTTTTATTTTATTTTATGGTTTGTGTGCTGATAAAGAATTCGAGTAGAAATCAAACATGAAGAATACGATAAACTATTATATATTTAAAAGATACATTACAACAAGACCCATCTAATTGAAAGTACCCTGCACAAGACCTAACACGGCCACAACAAGACTACAAAGAACCACAACATGGGCAATCGGATAGTCGTCGTCTTCAGGGTCCATCAGTGTGAAAAGTATAACCGCCAGAATCACCGCGCACGCACTCAGCACCAGAGGTATGAGGAGAGCCATCCGCCAAGGGTCCGGTGTTTTTAAAATATAAAACATCCTACCCCTTGCTTTTATAATGGACCTCTAAAAGGAATATGACCGGTTTTTTTTTGACCGTTGGGTTCCAATGGATAAAGTGCACCATTTTATAGAATTTTTGTCTTTATAACGCTTTTATTATATCATGGTCTTTCAATATTTTAATAAGTACAAAATATTAGAATTATATCTTCAAGTATTAAAATAAAATATTATTCTTGCAAATGAATCTATTTTGATCCTGATATGGTGGAAAACGTGGTATTTTAAAATGTATCGAACGGGGTATCGACAATAATTGAAAAATGTATCTTTTCGGACCTCTAAAACTATGTGTTTTGAATTAGAGAAAAACTACGGGTCTTTTCAACATAATAAATAAACAAGTAAAGTAAGTTATAAATTGGATTTTAATGGTTATAAGATCATAGTAGTTATAACAGTGTTGTATTAAAAATATATATATATTTTTTTAAAAAGAAAATAATAGATATATCAAATGGTATCATTTGTTTACTTAAACTAAAATGGGATTTTTGGATTTGAAAATTATGAGTTAAAAGTACTTATTATGTTTTATAAAAATTCCAAATTATAATGTACCGATTATATATATATATTGTGAAGGAGTATAATTTAAATGGTTATTAAAACTGTTTTTTTTATAAAAAAAACATGCAACCCAGGCCATCCCGACCCCGCATTTTTTGCCTCGACCGTTCGATCACGCCCTGGTTGATCCCTGTCGTTGATGTGTTTTTAAAACGTTCAATGCACCGCAACCGTCCGATCATGCCAAGGCCGAATCTCGTCCATTTTTTTTCCTCTGCGTCTTCTTCTACCTCGCGCCAGGGACCCGCAAACCAGACATGGTTTGCCCGAGACGCCTCCCCCCACTGCTCACGTTGACCTCGCACACCCCCACCTTCTAGGGCGATGTACCTTCGTCTCCTCTACACCGGGCTAACCCTTGGGTCGAGCCACCTAGTTGTGCTGAAAACCTCTACATAAACCTCACCCCTGCCACATGAAACTCTGGGCGGTTTCTCCTCCTCCTCATCTCCCCTAAATTCCCAGCAAACCAGCGAGCGTACCCATGTCTCGAGCTTCATCCTCAAGCGAGGTAAGGGTTTTTTAGTGTTTTTTTCGGTTTAAGATAAAACGTTATATACACTCGGTTTATATATATATTTGTATATACATATCCGATTTATTGTTATACGGATATATTCAACATGCAAACCCCTCGGTTTAAGAAGAGTACTCTACTCTAAGGGTGTTTTCATGTTTTATGGAAACCTATACTATTATACCCACATTATATACAATATATATATATATATATATATGTATATACAACTCATACTCTTCGGTTTTGAACAACTTTTCAAGGGGTGTTTCCTTCGTGATATAAAAAGGGATATCACTTTTAAGTTTGTTTTAATGACCCTATTTTTACAAACCTAAAACTCAAGTGTATAGTGTTTTTATGGTTTTGAATATATATATATATATAAGTATATACATATGTATATACATCACTCAAACCCATTTTTTTAGGGTATCCAAGATTATTCAGTATTTTTATACCAAGAATTACGCTTTTGAAAAGGGTTTTTCTAAAATCAATTCCTAACAGGTTGGATTTTATGTAAGCCGTATATATTTATATAACTATTTTTTTATGTAAGGTAATGTATCAGAATGGAAATCAGTTTTGATGTTTAAGAGATGAATAATTATTCTTGAAAAATATTTTTTAATGCGAACTAGGTCTTTGGCTTGGGAGAAAACATGTTATAGTTGAAATTGAAGTTTTATATATTTATAGTTTCATGAACATTTAAAACCCATATGGTATTGTTTTTTTTAACTGAATAAATTATAGATTATCAGAGGTTTTAGATTTCAAGTGAACCATGTTTAATTTAGGAGAAACCCCATATATATATATATACTTTGTGTATATATATCCATATGTATGTATGCGTTTTTAAGATTAACATCTGAAAACCCTAGTTTCAAGAAATGGTTATGCATGTAGAATTTTAGCGCTTGCCTATGCTATTTTATTTTTGGGTCTAAGTATACACCAATGAACTTGATTAATGTCTCCCTTGATCTGACATGTGTGTTTTTTTTAAGGATATGCTTATGCCTGTTTTAAAATCATTCTAAAAGGATAGGGGTTTAAGGGTTATGTTAATATGTAGAAATCCTCTATTATTTTTATACCGAACTCGCTGCAATGATTTTTAGTGAGCAGAGTGTAACTGCAAATTCTATGACCAGTGAATAATATTAATTAATGACAGGTATTATTTTTAAAGTGGTTTATTTCTAAGTGTCGGAATTTTAAAGATTGCAAGTGTTTATTATTTTTATACCAAGCACGCCGCAGTAATTATTTGTGGATGGAGATTTGTTGCAAGTACTGTAACCTGTGAAGAACAATAATTAATGCCAAGTAGTTCATCTCTATGTACTCAAATTTTAGAAACTCATCGTTTAATAACCCTTGGGATCAAGTCTCACACATTCATCATCTTATGTGCTTAAATAATTGTTCTATGCACATAGTATGCTTGCTTAACCGTGTCTGCTTTTATTCCATATTTTCCATTTTATCTGCCATGACATGTATTTGTAAACCAATTATATAATTGTTGCCTTATTCATATTTTTCATGCATATGACTCGACATGATAATGAACTAAGAACTAAAATTACCCAAAGTGGTATGGGACACCTTGAGTAATGAGAAATGAAAATGGTATTACCCAAAGTGGTATGGGACACCTTGGGTAATATGAAATGAAAATAAAATATTCAAAGTGGTATGGGACACCTTGAATATCTGACCCTATCAACATGTGAGAAATGTATG
Source organism: Viscum album (assembly GCA_963277665.1). Lineage (NCBI taxonomy): Eukaryota > Viridiplantae > Streptophyta > Magnoliopsida > Santalales > Viscaceae > Viscum > Viscum album. The sequence goes on from OY728126.1 coordinate 2,013,485,100, forward strand.
GGACTACCCGGAATGGGGTCCGATAAGAAGAAAACCCTCCAGGTTGGGGACTGGTTAAAGTAAGCCCTCCGGGTTGGAGACCGGTAAAAGTAAGCTCCTCGATGCATCGATAGTTCTCGAGACAGTCAGATTGGGTTTTTACCCTTAGGTCATGGCACAAGGCCTTGACACAGAGACCATGAGTCCTTCAGCATACATTTCTTTGTTTATGACCAACCTAGTGTTTATTCCGATTAGAGGAATAACCATGGTTATAGAACCTTACCTATGAGTATCAGATAAAAAAAAGAAACACAAGACATATGATATGGCAATGTTGATGCATGAGAAATTTCTTTTCTAGAACTTCATTTCAAATGTTGTATTTCAATTATCATGTCATAATGTGCATATTTTGTGTAGATGATGCGCTTGTGCGCGACTCTGATGACTTTTTCATCTTATTGATCATACACACTTTTCTTGTTTATGGACACTTTACTTCGTGCAACCCATGCCTTTTTATTATTATGCTTATCTTGTTTGCTAAGTGAGTTACCGCTAAGTGTTTTAGTGCATACATAAGAAGTACTTTAACTCTGGTGTATCAACCTTTGTTTAGTCTTGATGTTTTTCTTTTAAGAAATTTTCTTAGTACGGAAAAGTATTTCTCAACGTAGTTTTCAAAAGTTGTATTTAAGTATTTTCAAAAACCCCTTACTAAGTATTTCAATGCTCACCCTATGTTTTATTTTAAATTTTTACAGGTTGATAGAGCCTTTCCAAGACGTGGATGTTTGTTCTTAGCTCAGAAATAAAGAAGCAAAGCTGTTGTCTCTGATTCTCCAGGATCTAAACCAGAAAGTTCCTCCTGATGGGTTATGATGTGTGGCTTATTTGTTTCATTTGTACGAAATAAATTGAACACCATAACCGAAGTAATGCACCGCCTCTGGGTAGCTGGTGTCGGGGCGTTATAGGGATGATGTCAAGATAGGGGACATGATGATCACTAATTAAAAGTACACTATGAATTTTTCTATAAATACCACCATAAATCTTTCGAAATCGATGTTACCTCCCACTATGAAAACACCTTAACATGTTCGAATGTCTTAAACTTCCCTTCCCACCAATATCTCACCACACTGATCCAAAACTACATGATTTTTCACACAATCCATAACTGAGTTCTCAAACTAGGGAATTTTCTCTGGCCAAACTACCCACATCACGGGTCAAACAAACAAAACAAAAAAATCTTTTTTAATAACATCCAACATAGTTAACAAGAGGTCTTTACAAAAATCAATATCACATCCTTCCCTAATTATCATGCCACATAGTGAAAACTGAGGTATCATCTCTACCATTAACCATCATACACCTTGGTCCTGATTAAAAAGAGTATACACATTATCATTTTTCATGTTTATCATTAGGCAACCATTTGTTCTCATCTTGGATCATTTTATAATCTTTGTCAATTTCATACTAGGCACATTTCATTTCAATTTCACAAAAAAGGGAAAATAGTTCAAGATCACCATCTTACTCAAATCCCATTTTCACGTGTGTGCCTACAATAACGTGTGTCATAAAATAATCATGAGTTCTTACAATGATGTATGTGGACTCAACCATTATTCCATCAAGGGCCACAATTTAATCTCAACAAATTTTGAAAACAACAACCACATCAAAAAACAAGTGCACCACCCAAGGTGAAATAATATTCAACTGTAACAGCAAACAACAATAACAACAATTCTCATCTTGGGTACTTGACTTATTCCCCGTACATGGGGTAGCTACTCCCATGAATGAGCTCATAACCAAGCCCTAAATCTTCCTAGTCTCATGTCTATCATTCTCAAAATAGTAAGACAAAAGAAGATTAAAAGAAAACCCCTCTGATACCACTTTGTAACATCTCGGATGGGATTCCACACAATGGCACCCCAATTCGGTTAGTCACATGACCTCAGGCGTGCCTCCCCGTACACCAGAGGCTACCGACTAGTAATGAGGGTCTGGTAAGTCAGTCGTGGGGATACTATACCCTCTTTTATCATAGTAAACACCATCAGAAATAATAAACAATATCGGATGCATATATAAATACAAACTAAACCAATATCTGAAGATTATGAAGCACGAAAATACAATATCAAACTGAAACAAAAAACATGTCATGTTGAAGTATGTGTTAGGTGCCTAAAATGAAAAGTAAAAAGTAAAGACACTGATGACTCCCATGTGGGTCCCGAACCATGTCTGGTCCCCTCACAATGTTCCATCCTAGTTCAACCATCTAACTCAGGTCCATTGCCCTTAAAATGTCCAAGAAAAACAAAAAAAAGTATACTTGGGTACCCATCTGGCGGCCCGAGTAGGGTGTGAGTACAACTCAGTAGGCCACCACCAATGAAATCTAAAAAATACATTCAATAATTGTGTATTCTGTTTTATAATTAATAAAACCAATTAATAAAGTAAACAATTTACATTTATTCAATTATCCCTTATTTAATCGCCTAAACCTCCGGGTTCCCATGGACACCCGTATCTCAATACCTACTTCAGCTCGTGCCGGTATCTGAACCATTTTATAGTATCAATTAAAATTTCATTTTAACCAATGTGTTTTCATTTTCCATTTCTATTCAATTAATATCACCTCTAATTAGAACCATAGTCCAATGTCAATTAATGGGTGTAGAACGCCATGTTTATCACCCTCGTGAGTATTTGGAGCATCAGTCCCATTCTCACAACCCATGGGTATTTGGAACATCAGTCCATGTCCCTTAAAATAATATTTTTATTCATGATGGGTGTAAAATTCAATGTTTATCACCACGTGAGTATTTGGAGCACCAGTCCATGTCTCACAATCTGTTTCTCAATAAAGAAAAGTTATCACATACATCACATTATTCTAGATTAATCAATATTAATCTTTTATCACAATTTTACATGTCACATATATCACAACATCACATTAATTAATTCATGAAATAATTAATCACATAGTCTCATTAATTAATTCAACAATTAATTAATTATATCAATACATTAATTAATTTAACAATTAATTAACTGGCTCATTACATTAATTAATTCAACAATAAATTAATCACATATTCTGATTAATTAATTTAACAATTACTTAATACCATTTTCCAATTAACTAATTAAACAATTCATTAGTAATTCCATCACATTAATTAATTTTTAACAATTAATTAATCAATATCCATAACTCAAAATCTCATAATTAATTTTACAATTAATTATTTTATTCACAGCATGAATAACTTATAATTAATTATAAAATTAATTATCTCAAATAATCTATTTCAATATCACAAAATTAATTCAACAATTATTTACTCAACTTATATATCTCATTCCCTCATAATTAATTAAACCACTAATTATTCAACCTTATTAATTTTATTTCTCAACCATCCACATTAATTAATTTATCAATTAATTAATATAATTCAATCAAATGAACCTCGTAGAAATTATCATTAATTAATCACCAATTAATTAATCTAACACATTAAATTTTTTCAACACAGTAATCTCCATCAATTAATTCTTCAATTAATTAATCTCACTCATCCAATTATTATAACAACACAATCCTCATTAATTAGTTTTCTAATTAATTAACCTAACTCTTTCAATTGTATCAACCCAACAATTCCCATTAATTAATTCTCCAATTAATTAATGTAACTCAGAAATCATAACATTACAACCATTAATTAATTTATTAGTTAATTAATTCAAATTATTCCCATTAACTAATTCTTCAATTAATTAATCCAACCCAATCCTTTAATTAATTCACCAATTAATTGTCCATGTCATTTAATTAATTCGCAATTAATTAATTCACATTCAAACCCCTCTTAAATTAATCCACCAATTAATTATTTCCATCAATTCCATTATTTAGTTCAACAATTAAATAATTACATTAATTCAGTTAATTGATTCATGAATTAATTATTTTAACAAATCAAATTAATTAATCATATCACGACCGTTAATTAATTCAAAAATTAATTAAACAATTCCACCATCACAAAATCACCATAATTACTCTATCAATTAATTAAATAAACCAACCAAATTAATTAATCACATCATGACCATTAATTAATTCTAAAATTAATTAACCAAATTCACCATAAAAAAATCCTTATAATAAATCTATAAATTAATTATTTAAACCAACAAATTCTATTCCAAATTTTACAATCCCCCAAATTAATTAATTTACCCAATTAATTAATTGCATATAGTTAAATAAAAAAAGAATATTTGGTTTAATGAAAATATGATAAAAATGCATTATTTTATGTGAAAGAAAAATAAATACACACCATACTCTTATAAATATGAATCCAATGCAAGTTACAGCAAAACAATCTGATCAATATCAAAACAGATATTGATTATTGAAATCTGGTTCGAGCAGAAATGAAGAACAGACAGGCACCCTAAAAAACATACATAAGCTAATAAATATCTTATGATAATATCATATATAATTATCATGCGATAATTACATATTATTAATTTATAATTATATTTCATATTATTTCACAATTATTATTTAACAAGAAGACAAAGATAATTATTAAAAGATATTTTCATCAATTTATTCTTTGATAATTTCATTTAAATTCCATGAAATTGTCATTTTTTTAAAACTAGAATTATCATTTTATAAAACCAATCACTATTTTTTCCATTTTACAATGCACCTATTTTTAAAAAAAATTAATGAAAAGGATGGAATAAATATAATATAATAATTAATTAAAAAAATATTGAGAACCTGCTGGAGGTGCACAAGCAGGTCATGCATGGGATTTTGGCGCACTAGTTCTCCGTTGGGGAAGAAGTCAAAGGAATACTTACACAAGGAACTGTGCAGAACATTCACACCAGACCCTATATAACCCGAAACACAACAAAAGATCTGTTTTGAGAAGAGATCTAGAGCCTTTTTTCTTTAATAAAACCCCTAAACTAAAACTCATCATTTGATGTCTGTTTCACCTGATCTTTGATGATGGAGTGATTTATTTCACCCCTAAATGACATTTCAAGTTTCATTTTGGTAAAAATGGTCCATAAATGAAGCTTCATGAATCTTCAGTGGTCAAAAATGGAAGAAACCCATGGGAGAAGATGATTTTACAGTAGACCCATTTTATTAATTATTTCATTAAATAAAACTATTTTAATTTGTGACCTAATTAATAAGTTTGTTGTATATAAGAATTATACCCTACCTAGGGTAAACCCTCTACTCTGGACACATCGGTGGTCTCAAATTTCTCGTATAATTCAAGATTTATGAGATATTAAGGATTTAGTCTTTAAAATCGAAATAATTAATTAATTAAAATAAAAAGCGTTATTTTTGAGAGTGAGGTGTCCAAACACTGGATGCCTACACAAGTCATACCCTACCTGGGGTAAACACCATGTTCCAAACACAAAGGCAATATTGGATTCCCCATACAATGCACCATTTTGATGTAATTCAATTATTTTGAATAAATATTTCGTGAAAATAAATAAAAATTATTTAAAAACTTCATCACGTGAGAGAGCCATCCAATCGTCTGATGCCAACACATGTCATACCCATCCTAGGGTAACCACTATGTTCTAGAAACCATGATGATCTCATATTTCCTATACGATGCATCGTTTTAGAGTTACTCAATTATTTTGAATAAATTTTATGCGCTTAATATAATATAATTGATATTTTTATTTTTCCTTCTTCGAGGCTTTACGGGTCTCAGAATCTCACGCTACCCATTTTTTTACTCTAAAAAAGTTCCAATAAAAATATTACAATGTGTTAATTGGAAATTATTTCTCATGTAGGACTTTAAACATTTATTAAGTTGTTTATCCAATAAAATATATTTTTTTCACATAAAGTATTTATAATCTATAAAAAGAAATAAGTCAAAGGAAAACATATTTTGTAAAAGGACATAATCTTACAAAAGGGGATACCAAGCACTGTTAAATGGAACATACAATACTATTAAAGGACATGGTGTGGTGGGAAGGTGCACTTATTGAGCATTGTTAAAAGGGATCTTCGAGCGATGATAAAAGGGGGTCTCCACCTCAATTTTTTTAAAATTTGAAAACAAAATATTAAAAAATTGTGTTGAATTTAATCATAACTTTTATTTTAGCACTGATAAAAGGGGATTTTATCAATATTTTAGCGTCGATAAAATGGAGCCCCCTTTTATCCACGCTTAGATCAACAATTCTTTTTTAACACTCTTGATGGATTTTTATATCATTGTTAAAAGGGGTTTATTTAGTAGTGGAGTCTATTTTTAGACTCGAATGGGTCATATTTGTGCAATGGAGGTGAGGGAAACTACTCAATGGATGGTACTCACACCATAATAGACAGATAGTTACTCATGGGTGACTCTTCAAAGGATGATACTCAATTCATAGCAGAGCCTAGTAATACAGGGATGGACTACACTATAGAGAAGATTTATCTACAATCTAGTGTTGAGGCACAAATGAAACCTTGGCAATCACCTCTCATTATTTTCACCATCAGTAGGGATGTAGTTGTAATTTCATCTATAATATAGTGTAGTGGTACCGATGACGCTTAATGCTGTAAGAATGGAACCTAGGTCAGGCCCAACTAAACATCAACTGAGTAATGGGAAAAGTTCATCTTTAGTTTTCTTGGAAAACTAAACAAAAAATGCTAGGGAATCATTCTAGAAGTAAAGGTGGGAGGCATGCCAGAGGGGCTTGGTAAGTCTCGTAGAGAAATTTTTTTTAGTTCAGATATAAGATAGAAATATAGTCAAGAGGGGGGTGAATTGGACTTTTAAAATGAATTAACAAATTTTAATATTTAAATTTTATATCATAGTTATAAAAGTTAATTCAATAGGAAATAAAAATAAATTAACATATTAATTTTTATAGTTGTTCAGATCTGAATGATCCTATTACACTCTTCACCCCTCTCAAAAACTGATAGTAATGTCACCCACTATAACCAATATAATGGAATGTTACAATTACCTTTTCCCACCTAGATTCACAACCCAAATAAAAAACCTTTTCCCCTAGAGGATTAAACCCAAAAAATACTTTCTTTCTCCACCTCTAGGCATAACCCAAATGACCTACCTCTTCCCCCTTGAGTAATAACCCAATACCAAATTTTTTTTAAGAGTCCCAACTGATAGTCCAACCTTTTAATTGGTATTCTAACCCCTTACAATTACATACATAGAAAAAAAAATATAAATAAGTAAAACCAAAGAATCGGAATAAACACTTTACAATATTAGTGTCATGGAAACAAGAAACTTTCCATCATCAAATGATCAAATGATTTTTTTCTGGGCATGAGGATTATTTGATCACAAAACAATGAAGTAATTGTACAGTTCAATAGAATCATCAACCTCTAAATTTTCTATAGAACTATTTTTTCCCACTCTATGTATATAGATTCTCCTTTAGTATAACATCTGTCAAATTTGAAATTTGTTGCTTCTTTATTTTTCTAAAAAACTAATTTAGAGTTATTCATATTCAATTCCCAAGTATATATCTATGTGTAAATCTTTCATAAACTAAAAATATAATACCTATAAGTCTTTCTCGATATCTTGTAAAACAAATAAAAAATGCATGGTGGAATTTATTAGATCAATTAATACATTAGTAAATAATAATCATTAATATACATAGAATACTTATAAATTATAATTGATGCTATCCATTCATATTTCATTTGGTTTGAATTTTCATATTTTAATTTTTATAATTTTCAGCGTGAATATCAATAGCCAATTAATCCCATGATAATCCCATTTAATTCTTTATAAAATAATTTAAAACATGTTAGCATGATTTCTAAAAACATAATGAGTAATTTTAGAACAAAAAAACACAAACTATATCCCTAATAAACATAAAAAAAAATTAAATTTCATGTATTGCATAAAACATAGCATATTTCTAGGTTTTAGAATATCCCGTAGAAATTCATAGAACTACATTACCAAATCAACATAATGAATTTTCATGTAGCTATTTTTCTACACGTAAGTTAGTATAGGTAGAAAAATTCACATATCCAATTTAGTTAATTTAATTCAATTAGTTGTTTCATTTAAGGTAATTCACGTAGCTATTTCACATACCCAATTTCATGTAGGAAATTATAGAAATTTGTAGACAACATGAGTCATCCAATTTCATACCAAAGTCAGACATTATAAATGATAGAATTTTAATTGGTTTATTTTAATTTAATTTATATAATTTCATTGTATTTCCACATAATCAATAATCACCTTAATCTGACTTCTATATATCAACTTATCTCTAAAACACAATAGAAAAATAGTTCTGAAAAACTACAGAACTCTGAATGAAAACATGTCGTGACTTATAGCCTAATTTAAGGCATGATAGAAATTGAATCATATTTTTAAGTATTTTAATTACATATATATAATTTTATTTATATTTATAACTCAATAAGAGTCACTAAATTTTGATTTATTATCTCAAGTATGGAAGAAGATATCACTCCCATTGAAGAACGCACTATACATGCCTCCTCTAATTAAAAAATTTCAACCCGTTGCGGCAGTCCTCGATCCTTCCCTCTTAGTGGAGGAAATTTTGGCTCATCCTCTACCTCCAGATCTCGGTGGTTTTAGTGATGTGTGTTGGAGGATATCCATTTGTTGGACGGTTGTTACCCCTTGTTTGTCAGGATAGGTGGGCATGGCTGGTGTGTGGTGGGTCGCCAACCCCACCAATTAGTCTAGTAGAGAGAGGATGGTAGGGGAGAGAAAGCCTATATAAAGGGATCTCCCCCATCAGTTTTATCATCCCATGTCTCTCATCATTTCCCCCATTAATTATAAGGTTTCTTCCATTCAAGTAGTGTTTTGTGAGGTAGTTTTCCCCTTTATTCAAGAGAGAATATTATAAGGGTTTTGTCCTTGTAATAAGTGAGGGAGTGTGTACCAAAATTTACCCCATAGTGATCCTTCTATTTTCCCATGGTTTTTTACCACTTCCATTTGGTATTTTTTCCACATTATATTTGGTTTCATTTATTTCCTCATTTTACAAATTATTTTTATCACATAATTATAATTGCACGAGTGGTCCAATCATTTATGATCCCAACCAGTGGTATCATAGCACAGGTTCTGGCCCTGTGCTATTCACGTTTTTGAGTATTAAAAATTCTTGTAAATTTGAGTATACCATGTGACTTCAACTTTGGTTGATCTGTCGTATCCAAAAAAATTATTGAGATTATTAAATACAATGTTTTGAAATGGAGGAGGTTCTAGACTGACGGCGTGTCCAGATGGTGGTGAAATTAGAGATCAAAAAATTTAATGGGAATAATTTTTTTTATGGAAAATGAAGATGTAGGCAGTGCTGTGGAAAGATAACTGTCTAATGGCTATTGGCGAAAAACTAGTTGGTGTGATGGAGGAGAAATGGAATGACATGGATAGGAATGCTATCGCCAACATCCATTTGGTTTTGGTAGATGGGGTCCTATCGAGCATTGAAGAGAAGTAGACGACCAAGGAAATATGGGATACTCTGACAAAGCAATAGGAGGCCATGTCATTGCATAATAAAATTTTCTGGAAGATAAAATTGTACACACTTCAGATGATAGAGTCATTATCATTTACTGACCACGTCAACAACCTCAATACCATGTTTTCCCAGCTCAGGGCATTGAGCTATAAAATTGTGGATACAGAACATGCCGAGATTATACTCCAAAGTTTTCCAGATTCATATGACCAAATCATCATCAACCTCACCAAAAATATCTAGAAGAACATGATGGCCTTCAATGATGTTGCATCTACGGTTCTTAATGAGGAAAATTGGCGCAAGAACAAGGAAGACATACAGACAAATTCAAACCAAGAAGAGGATCTCTCAATGGAGAGCGAAAGGATGATGGAGCATGGTTCCAGTGGGATCCAAAATAATGGCACGTCCAAATCAAGGAGTAAGAGGAAGAATTTCACATGTTTCAATTATAGAAAAAAGGGTAACATCAAGAAGGATTGTTGGAATTAGAAGAGTGGTGAAAAGAGCTCTCAAGGGAAAGTGGAAAGTACTTCTAGAAAAAGGGATATACTAGTCAATGAAGTGGTGAAGACTTCTATAAGAAAGAAACATCTCGATGATGCATGGATTATTGACTTAGATAAACATGGCACACGATGTCTCGATGGGAATTGTTTGACCGGTATGAAACTATCCCGGAAGGACTAATGTACATGGGGAACGATCACACCTTGAAGATCGTTGGAGTCAATACCATAAAACTGGAGATGCAAGATGGTATTGTTTGAACTGTCCAATGACTACATCATGTGAAGGGCCTGAAGAAGAACAAATTGTCTATGGGATAGTTTTATGACATCGGATGCAAGACTCGCACTGAGAATGGAGTGATGATAATTTTTAAGGGAGCGTTTGTGGTAATGAAAGAAGATAAGATCTTGAAGAACCTCTACATGAATATGGGTGAAAAAGGTATCCTTACCATTTTGTGAGCATTATGTTTTAAGAAAGCAACACAGGTTAAAGTTTGGGACGTCAACAGCATGAAGCAAAGAGATCTTAGAGTTGATCCATTCCGACGTTTTTCAAGAACTATTTATATCCCTAGGAGGACCAAGGTACTTTGTATCCTTTATTGATGATTATTCCAGGAGATTCTAGGTGTACCCACTCAAGAGGAAGGTGGATGTTATTGAAGTCTTCAAAACATTCAAAGTGCGGAAGGATCTTGACTCTGGAAAGAATATCAAGTGTCTGAGGACTGACAGTGGTGGAGAATATACAAGTGAGGAGTTTGATACATTTTTCAATAGGAAGGAATCAAGAGATAGTTCATTGTGGCATACACTTCTCATTAGAATGGAGTGGCAGAGCGCATGAATCTAACTTTGTTGGATAGAATAAGGGAGATGTTGAAGACTGTAAGAATTTCAAAAACATTTTGGCCAGAAGCAGTGAATACCACCTGTTATATGATTAATCGATTTCCTTCAATGGAGATTGATTTTAATACACCAATAAATATGTGGACTAGAAAACTTGCTAACTATTCTTGGTTACATTGTTTTGGAAGCAATGTATATACAATGTTTAATGACCAAGAATGACCAAATATGGATTTGAGATCCACAAAATGTATCTTCTTGGGGTACACTGATGGTGTGAAGGGGTATCATTTGTGGGATGCCATTGCCCACAAATTTTTCATCAGTAGAGATGACATTTTTTTAGAAGATAAGTTTCAAATGACAACTGATCGAGACACAGAGAAAAATAATATAGAAACTACAACAATCAAAGTAGAGGGAAGCCTAAGTAAGAATCAGTTTCCTCGGAAGCATTGCTAAAGCACGATGATCAAGTACTGATTGAGTCTAGACCACAATGGTCAACTCGAGAGAAAAGAGAACCAGTATGGAACTCAAACTATGTCATTGAGTGCAATATTACCTACTTCTTATTAATAGAGGATGGAGAGTTGTCTTCTTTTGTGGAGGAAACCTAGAGTCCATATGTATCCTCATGGATGGAGGCAATATAAGATAAACTTGAAGCCCTGCATAGGAACAAGACTTGGGACCTTGTTCCATTACCTCATGGAATGAAGGCTATTATAAACAAATGGGTCTTTAAGATCAAGCAGGACAGAAAGGACCAGATAGAAAGATATCATGCATGATTGGTGGTCAAATTATTTTCTTGGAAGGAAGGTATTAATTTCAATGAAATATTTTCTCCTATTGTTAGACTGACAAATGTTTAGTTAGTTCTGGCGATGTGTGCTACATACAAATTACTTCTAGAGTAGCTGGATGTGAATACTACATTTCTTCATGGTAATATTTATGAAAAGATCTATATTCTCTAACTAGAAGGTTTTTCAGAAGAAGGCAATGAGAACTTGTTTTTTAGGTTGAACAAATCTATATACAGTCTCAAACAGGCACCGAGGTGTTGATATAAGAGATTTGATTCCTATATCATGAGCCTTGGATGTGACAGACTTCGTTCAGATCCCTGTGCATATTTTAGGGGTTTTAATTGTAAGGATTTAATCATTCTTCTATTGTATGCAGATGACATGTTGCTTGCAGGCCCAAACAATGATTAGATCTAGGAGACGAAGGCACAGTTGGATAAGAATTTGATATTAAGGACTTAGGACCAGCAAACAAGATTCTTGGGATGTAGATTTACTGAGATAGAAATAATGGGAATATTTGGATATCAAAGAAGAGTTACTTATAGAGAGTCTTGAAATGCTTCAACATGAAAGACTGTAATCCAATCTCTACCCCTTCTCATTAATTTCAAGTTATCATCTACGATGAATCCTAGTAGTGATGTAGAGAGGTTGGAAATGTCTCGAGTACCATTCGCATCAGCAGTGGGTTGTCTAATGTTCTCTATTATTTGTACTAGACCATACATTTCACTTACAGTGGGAGTAGTTAGTCGGTACATGGAGAATCAAGTACGGGATCATTGGATAATGGTGAAGAGGATCCTAAGATACATCAAGGAGTCCTCAAATGCTGCATTATGTTTTGGAGTATTAGATTACACTATCAGAGGATATGCAGATTCAAATTTTGCAGGTGACTCTGATCGGTGGAAATCCACAACTGGTTATCTGCTTACTCTTACAGGAGGAGTTGTGAGATGTATTTTAAAGTTATAGTCAGTTGTTGTTTTATCCATAGTAGAGGTAGAGTAAATGGAAGCTATAGAGGCTTTAGAAGTGGCGATTCAGATGAGAAGGTTGGTGGAGGAGATCAGGCACATAAAAAAGCATATCTCACTGTTTTGTGATAGTCATAGTGCCTTGCACATTTTAAGGAATCCATCTTTTCATTCTAGAACGAAGCACATTGGGGTAAAATATCTCTTTTTTTGAGATGTGGTGCTAGAGGGAGTGTGGACATGAAGAAGATTCACACTAAAGAAAATATGGAAAATTTCTTGATGAAGGTGACTAACTTTTATAAGTTCATATGGTGCAAATCCTTGAGCGGCCTTGCTGATACTTGAGAAGCATGTTTGGCATATATAAAGGATGAGTGGAGATGTGACTGATTATCAATCAAATCTCTAATTGGGAGATGTTTTGGCGGATATCCATTTGTTGGACGGTGGTTTCCCCCTTATTTTTCAAGAGAGGTGGGCATGCCTAGGGTGTGGTGGGTGGCCAAACCCACTAATTAATCCAATGGAGAGAGGATGGTAGGGGGGAGGAAGCCTATAAAAAGGCCCCTCTCCTATTAGTTTTATAATCCCATATCACTTATCATTTCCCCAATAAATTTTAAGGGTTCTTCCATTCAAGTGGTGTTTTGTGAGGTAATGTTTCCCTTTATTAAAGAGAGATTATTATGGAGGTTTTCTCCTTGTTATAATCGAGGGAGTGTGTACCCACATTTACCCCATAGCGATCCTTCTATTTTCCCGTGGTTTTTTAGCCTTTCCATTTGGGGGTTTTTCCATGTTACATCTAGTGTCATTTATTTCTACATTTTTTACTTTATTTTTATCTCATAATTATCATTGCATCGGTTGGCCAATTATTTATGTTCCTGACAAGTGGTATCAGAGTGAAGGTTCTGGACCAGTGCTATTAATGTTTTCGGGTATTAATAATCCTCGTAAATTTGAATATGCTCTGTGATTGCATCTATTTTTGATCTATTGCATCAAAAAATTTATTGAGATTATTAAATGCACTACAGTGAAGTGGAGGAGGTTCTGGATTGACGGTGTGTCCAGATGGTGGTGAAATTTGAGACCAAACCAATTCAATAGGAATAATTTTTCATTGTGGAAAATGAAGATTCAGAAAGTGTTGTGGAATGATAATTGTCTACTGGAAATTAGAGAAAAACCAGTGAGTGTGATAGAGGAGAAATATAACAACATGGATGGAAATGCTATCGCCAACAATGATTTTTCTTTGGCAGAAGGTGTCCTATCGAGCATTGAAGAGAAAAAAACAACAAAGAAAATAAGGGATACTCTAACGAAGCTATACAAAGCCATGTCACTACATAATAAAAATTTCCTGAAGAGAAAACTCTAAAATCTTCGGATGAAGGAGTAATCATCAATGACCGACCACATCAACAACCTCAATACCCTATTCTCTCAGCACACAGTGTTGAGCTATAAAATTATGGATACTAAATGTGATGAGATTCTACTCCATTGTTTTCCAGATTCATATGAACAAATCATCATCAACCTCACCAACAATATCCTAACGTATATGATGGAATTCAATGACATTTCATCCACGGTTCTTGAAGAATAAAGTCATTGCAAGAACAAGGAGGACAGACAAACAACTTCGTACCAAGCAGAGGCTCTGTCAATGGAGATAGGAAGGATGATGGAGCATGGTTCCAATGGAATCCAAAATCATGGTAGGTCCAAATCAAGGATTAAGAAGGAGAATTTCACATGTTTCAATTGTGTAAATTAGGGGAACGTCAAGAAGGATTGTTGGAATAAGCAGATTGGTGAAAAGAGCTCTCAGGGGAATGTGGTGAGTACTTCTGGAAAAAGAGATATACTAGTCAATGAAGTGGTGATGAATGCGATAACAAGCAACATCTATATGTTTCATGGATTATTGACTTATGAGAAACATTCAACATGGTGTCTCTTTGTGAATGGTTTTACCAGTATGAAACTATCCCGAAAGGACTTGTGTTCATGGTGAATGATCACACCTTGAAGATCATTGGAGTCAGTATCATCAAACGGAATGTACATGATGGTATTGTTTGAAATATCCAAGGAGTACATCATGTGAAAGGTATGAAGAATATCATATTATATTTAGGAAAATTTTGATGACATCGGATACAAGACTCATACCAAGAATGGAGTGATGAGAATTGTGAAGTGTATGCTTGTGGCATCAGAAGCTTGACCATATGTCAGAACGATGCCTAATGATTATTGCGGATAAAAATTTGATGCATGGGATCACAAAGTAATCCTTACCATTTTGTGATAATTTTATTTTTAGCAAGCAACACAGGTTAATGTTCTGGATATTAACCACACTAAGCAAAGAGATCTTAGAGTTGATCCATTCCAACATTTGGCAAGCATCGGTTATATCCCTGGGAGGAGCAATGTACTTTGCATCCTTTGTTGAGGATTATTCCAGGAGATGTTGGGTGTATCCAATCAAGAGGAAGGAATATGTTTTTGAAGTATTCAAAACATTCAAAGCTCAGAAGAAACTTGACTCTAGAAAGAACATCAAGTGTCTGAGGATTGAAAATGGTGGAGATTATAAAAGTGAGGAGTTTGATAATTTTTGTCAACAGGATGGAATCAAGAGACAGTTCATGATGGCGTACACTCCTCAGTGGAATGGAGTACCAGAGCAGATGAATAGAAATCAGTTAGATAGAACAAGGGTGATGTTGAAGACTAGGAATTTCCAACAAAAATTGGGCAGAAGCAGTGAATACTGCCTGTTATGTGATCAATCGATCTCCTTCAATAGCGATTGATCTAAAGACACCAATGAAGATGTGGGCTAGTAAACCAGCTGAATATTCTCAGTTACATAGTTTTGGAAGTCCTTTATTTGAAATTTTTAATGACTAAGAAATATCGAAGTTGGATTCGAGATCCAGGAAATATATCTTCATGGGGTACACTGATGGTGTGAAGCGGTATCATTTGTGGGACCCCACTGACCACAAATTAATAATCATCAAAGATTTTATTTTTGTAGAAGATAAGGTTCAAATGAAAACTAATTAAGACACAGAGAAGGAGAATATAGAAACTACAATAGACAAAGTAGAGGGCAAGTTGAAGGAATAATTAGTTTCATCTGAAGCATTACTAGAGCACAATGATTAAGTATCGGTTGAGTCTGAACCATGATGGTCGACTTGGGAGAAAAGAGAACCAATATGGCACTTATACTATGTCACTAAGAGCACTATTTCGTACTAATTATTTAAATAGGATGTAGATCCTTCTTCTTTTATGGAGGTGACCTAGATTCCAGATGTATCCTCATGGATGGCAGCGATGTAAGAAGAACTTGAATCCCTCCACAAGAATATAACATAGAATCTTGTTCCATTACCTTAGGGAAGGAAGGTTATACAAAACAAAAAGGTCTTTAAGATCAAGAAAGATGGAAAGGTCCAGGTGTAAAGATATCATATAAGGTTGGTGGTCAAAGGATTTTCTCATAAGGAACGTATTAATTTCAATGAAATATTTTCTCCTGTTGTTAGACTGATGATTGTTCGGTTATTTCTGGTGATGTGTGCTACATACCGCTTTCATCTAGAGCAGCAAGATGTGAAGACTGCTTTTTCTCTATGGTGATCTTGATGAAGAGATCTATATGCTCCAAATGAAATTTTTTATAGAATAAGGCCAAGGGAACTTGGTTTACAGTTTGAAAAAATCTCATTACAGTCTCAAATAGGCACTGAGGTGTTGGTACAAGAGATTTTATTCCTATATCATGAGCCTTGGATATGAAATTCTTCATTTAGATCCTTGTGAATATTTTAAGGGTTCGAATGGTAATGATTTCATTATTATTAAATTTTATATGGATGCCATGTTGGTTTTAGGCCCCAACAATGATCAGATCTAGGAGACAAAGGCATAGATGGCTAGGGAGTTTGATAGGAAGGACTTGGGAATAGAAAACGTGATTCTTGGGATGTTGATTTACTGAGATAGAAATAATGGGAAGATTTGGCTATCATAGAAGAGTAACTTACAGAGAGTCTTGAAACGCCTTAACATGTAAGACTGTAAGACAATATCTACCCTTCTTCTTGTCAATTTCATGTTATCCTCTACAATGAGTCCTAGCAGTGAAGCAGAGAGGATAGAAATGTCTTAAGTACCTTATGCATTGGCAGTGGGTAGTCTAATGTTCTCAATGGTTTGTACTAGACTAGACATTTCACATGAAGTGGGAGCAGTTAGTTGGTACATGGTGAATCCAAGATGGGAGCATTGTAGAATGGTGAAGAGGATCATGAGATACGTCAAGGAGACCTCAAATGCTGCATTATTTTATGGAGGATACGATTAAACTGTCAGAGGCTATGTTGATTTAGATTTTTTAGGTGATTCAGACTGGAGGAAATCCACTACTATTTATTTGTTTACTTCTGTAGGAGGATCTGTGAGATGGATTTCAATGTTACAGTTAGTTGTGGCTTTATCCATGATAGAGTGAGAGGGCATGGCAGCTACACAGACTTGTAAAGAGGTGATTTGGATGAGAAAGTTGCAGGAGGAGCTCGGGCATAGACAGAAGTATATTCCTTTGTTTTTTGATAGTTAGAGTGTCTTGAACATTAAAAAAATACCTATTTTCTTTCTAGGATGAAGCAACTTGGGTTACAATATCACTTTGTCCGAGATGTGGAGGAGGAAGCCACTGTGGACATGCAGAAGATTCAAACTAAAGAAAATCTGGCAAATTTCTTGAAAGGCAATTAACTTTGATAAGTTCAAATGGTGCAGATCTTGAGAAACCTTACAGATACTTGAACAGCATATTTGGGAGATATAAAGGATGTGTGGATATGTGATTGAGTCTCAATCAAATCTCCAAGTGGGAGATGTGTTGGTGGATATCCATTTGTTGGACGGTGGATGACCCCTTGTTTTTTAATAGATGTGGGTGTACCAGGTGTGTGGTGGGTGGTCAACCCAACCAATAAATCCAACAAATAGAGGATGTCATGGGGGAGAGGCATCATATATAAAGGGATCTCTCCCATCAGTTTTATCATCCCATATATCTCATCATTTTCACAATCAATTTCACGGGTTCTTCCATTCAAGTGGTGTTTTTTTAGGCATTTTTCCCATTATTCAAGAGAGAATATTATGAGGGTTTTCTACTTATAATAAGTGAGGGAGTGTGTACCCACATTTACCCTAAAGTGATCCTTCTATTTTCTTGTGTTTTTCTAACCCCTTCCATTTGGGGGTTTTTCCACATTACATCTCATGTCATTTATTTCCACATTTTTCACTTTATTTTTATCCCAAAATTATCATTGCACCGGTGGGCCAATCATTTATGGTCCCAATAATGTGGCCTCCTCCTCTCAGCCAAATGATATGAGGGTGGAGGGTTTGACACCTCCTCGTAGGTTGTCGAAGAAAGAGGATATTCTATATACTCCCCTAGATCCCCATCTCATTCCTCCAATATCCCTAGACTCTTCAAGAGTGGGTTGTTAGAAGGGATCCCGGTTCTTTCTTTTCCTTCTTAATCATTTGAGGATGCTTCATAATTTCTATAATGGTCATTCATATATCGCTTTGGGGTAGAAAAACCTCCATTGACGGTCTGGTTCAAGCTACTTGGCATCCCACTCCCTTTCCAGAACCCTTCTTTCTTGCATAAAATTAGATATTTGTTGTGCGAGTTTCAATGTGTTGAAGACAAGATGATTCAACTGCAGTCTCCCTCTTCTCCTAGGATATTTGTTTCCCTATATCTGAGCCTTCCCTGGACTTTGCAGTAGCTTATCCATTTTGAAGGGCTGGAAGATTGCAAGTAGTCGGTGGTCTTCAAATCATTACCTCAGTTCTATATATACTATCACTTATATGAGGATTCATTGTTTGAATGAAGGTTTTATCCATCTCTACAAACATCATATAGGCATCTAAATCCAGTGTATAGATCCAATTTTTGGCTTCCAGTGTTGGGTCTTGACCTTCTACCACCAAACTCACCTCATTCAGCTATTCTGAAGTGTGTCTCTTCCTATCCCCCTTTCTTGGGAGGCCCCTCTTTCTCCCCTCTCCCAATGGTGACGAGACTCCTCCCATCTCCGACACTTTTCTTGTCTATTTTTCCCTTTAATCCTAAATATCCCCCAACTTTCTCCCCCTGGCAAGCAAGGATGTCCATCAAAGTGAAAATGGTTTCTCTTGATGACCCTCCTCTCGTCTCTCCCCTCAATGAGATCTATGTTCATCACCAAAGCCTAGGGTTTCTCTATCGAACAGGTATCGTTCATTATCAAATGTGTATGACTCATTCCCTCTCCTCCCCCTAGCTCAAGATCCCACAAAAGATGCTCCCCCATCTCCATTGGATGATCCTCAAACCCTGATCTCTTTAGTACCCCCCATAAAGTGTTTGCACCAGATCCCAATCTCATAAATTATCCTCTACATCTATTCCAAAAGCTAAGAGGTTTTCAGTGTCATATTTCGTATCTAGGTACCTACTCCTTTAATTCCTCTCATAATTTGGAACAATCATGGATTAGGTACCTGAGAAAATATAGACATCCTCTCCCTTGAGGTTTCAAATCATAATGTGAAGCTGGTTGTGATTTTTGAAATGAAGCAACACCCCCCACAAGATTGGGGAATTATCTAGGAGGATTAGCATGTAGAAATTCCTTCATGGAGAGCCATATAATCACCACATATGGGTTTTCTATAATCCCACAATCTTATCGGATCATGTTATGGTTTCATAACAAAAATTATTGATGAAAATAAGTTTCAACATATCAGACTATCTTTTCTCTTTTGTTGATGCTAAATGAAATGTGTGTGCTAGAGATCAACTATAAAATGGTCTAGAATCTATCAACCTTTTTAACTATTCATGGTTAGTGGGTGGTGATTTCAACATGGTTATGGACACTTATGAGAAAAAGGGTGGCAGTCATAAAGGGACCATTCATGATTTTACTCCATTACTACCCAGGAAGGTCTCCTTGACCTAGGTTTAATTGATGACTGATTTACGTGGTGTAATAACCATTGTGGAATCCGAAGAACGTGGTTTCAACTAGATTAGTGCCCTAGTAATCTTCATGTTAACTCTTCATTCCCCAATGTTGAGTTTGTTCACCTGGTTTGTGCTATTTTAGATCATTCTCCCTTATTTATTAATCTCAAATGTGATAATCAAGTATGGGAGTAATTCTTCTTCTATAATTGGTTGTCAAATCAGGCTTCTTTTAGAACAATAGTCCATGAGTCCTTATAGAAACCCACACAAGGAAACCATTGGATTGATTTTCATAATAAAACCAGGTAGTTGAAGAAAGACTTGAGGCCTAGTCCAATGACCTTCCCTCAGATCACATTACCATGGATCATTTGGAAGATGAGATTGAATGGGTAGAATCTAGACTCGAAGAAGACTGGGAAAACTATACCTAAACCAACCAAGTCCCTCTCTAAAGTAGGTTCAATGAATTGTAAATCTAATGGGTGGGAAGAATTCATGGAATATCCAAGGCCACCTATATTAGGAAGGGTGACTAGAATACTGCCTACCTTCATGCCATCATTAAAGAAATTTTTTTCTTAATGATATCCAAATATCATACAGGCAGTTGGGTCCTTCGCCAATGACCTAGTGGTTATCGGGGGTCAGGTGTTCTCTCATTTTTCTTCCTTATATTTTGATGTTATCCTAAGGATGTATTCAAGCTACATTGGTGATCAATCATACATTTTTAAATCCATCCATAAAGTGATATCCTCTACCGATCATGAAATTTTAGGGGGTATCGAGTAAATAGGAAGTATGGGAGACTATTTTCTCACTCAACTAGGAGAGTTCCCTTAGCCAGAAATCATTTCCAGGGTCATTTTATGTTAGATCCTAGTCCATCATCAAGCATGATCTTATTTCTTTAGTGCATTCCTTTTTCAGTGTTAGTCCTCTGCCTCATGTGTCTAGTGCCACCATAATGGTCTTGATACCCAAAGTCAAAGACCCATCCACCATCAAAAAAATTAGACTGATTAGTATTTTTAAATTCTTGTATAATATCCTAGCCTCCATCATCAATAAAATTCCATCCCATTTCATCCCATGCATAGTCTCAGGGTAGCCACATGGCTTCGTTATGGGCAGACCTATTCAAGGTGCAATTGGAATAGCTTAGGATATGGTGGGAGATATTAATAGAAAAGTTTTAGGCTCCAATATTATAATTTAGGTTCATATAGACAAGTATTATGACCTCCTAAATTGGAATTACATCCTATGGGTCATGAGGAGCATGGGGTTCTCATAGTGGGTGGTTGATCTCGTTTTTCACATCTACAGTTTGGCCTGGTTCAATATTCTCTTTATGGGAAGGAGATATGGGTTTCTAAAATATGTTATAGGATTGTGTAAAGGGGATCCTATATCCCTATAATTTTGATAATGATTCATGATCCCCTCAATAGATTTTTTAATAAATACATTAATGTTGGCTCCATCTCTCTCTATAGGTGCAGGGGTCTAAACCTTGGGGTGTCCCAACTTTTGTTTACAGAAAACATGGTTTTCTTCATCAATGGTCACAGTGATTCATTTAGGGCCTTTAATGACCCATTGTAGGTGTATTCAAAGTGGAGTGGGTAGGTAGTTAACTATGAAAAAATCTCGGTGTTCTTCTCATCCTGGTGTTTATAGAGTATGAAGAAAAACATTGGCTCTTGGTGGGCTATGCAATAGAATGTCCTTCCCATAGACAATCTTGGGGATCCCCAAGCTCCTAGAAAAATTAGGATCAGAAATTATGATGGTTTGGTTGATAGGATCACTAGTCACATTGTTAATTAGAAGAACCAATTTCTATCATTGGTAGGACGAATCACCCTCGTTAATTGGGTTATGTCCTCTATCCTGATGCAAATCATGTCAGTTCTCCAGGTTCCTAAGAAGGTTATGAGAAATATTGATAATTTTCTCTGCTCCTTTATTAGGGATGCTCATGGGGAGGGGAGGTGTAACTGGGATTCCTAAAAAAGGATTTATAGACCAAATGATGAGGTGGGTATTCATGTGAGTAATATTGTAGAGCCAATACACTATCTTCAATGACAAATTTACTAGGAAGTGATCGACGGACGTACCCTTTGGAGTAAATATATTTTCAAAAAATATGGTAATGGGATGAAGTCCCAGATTAATCTCCCCTCCCCCTTGTGGGAATCTCTCCAATCCCATATCCTAGTACACCAACTCCACTCTAGGTGGATCATTGGGCTTGGGGACATGATCTTCTGGGACTGAAACTAGGAAGGTCAATTGATAGCCTATCCAAGCTACCCAGCCCTAATGATGACATTTAAAGAGATCAATTTCTATCCTTCATTCATCCATGCAATTTTAAATCCCTTGAAAAAATTTGGATATGGGGAGATGATCATGGGAGAGGCCCCTGATGCATGAAAATTTATTGGAGCTGCCTCTAGTACCTTGTCGGTGTAGGCCCACATGGAAGTTATGTGATATCCTATATTCAGTGACATGTGGGGTGCTCACCTGTAGTGAATATCTATTCCAAAAAAATGTACTTATTTGTTTGGATGATATAGAATCATTCTCTTCCTACTGACATGACTATTAAAAACAAGGGGATTTGTCTAACCTCAAAGTGCTCTTACTATCTATTCCTAAAGGAAGATCCCACTATTCATCTATTTTGTGGTAGTAAGTGGGAAATATTTTTATGGATTTATATGGGTGAATTTTTAGGTTTCATGATAAAAAAAAGACTCTATGTAAGGCTTCCTTAACCAATGGATCGGTGGGGTTTACAAAGAGAATAAGGATGACTCAGTTGTGGTGTTGCCCCAGGCTGATGGATATTGGTGTGTTTGGGAGGTAGAGAATCATACTCTACACAATGACTCCATAATGCCTGAACGAGTGTTTCTAAATAAGGCTAGATTTATAATTCTAGATCTCATGTATCTTATTGATCACCACGAGGATTCCCCTTCTCTTAGACAGTTTTTGGATAGAATCCACCACCTCGTCCCTCCCATCCCCACTTCGATGAGGCACAGGGTGAGTTGGCCCCCCTCTGAGGTCTCAAACATAACACCAATGGATCCTACAGTCATGGATTCATGCGGGGCAGGAGTGTGGTTAGGAATATTTCAGGTTCAATAGTTCTAGCCATTATCACCTTCTATGGTACTGATGACTCTATCAAATTCGAAGAAAAATCAATGATCCAAGGCCTCGATCTGTGTCTCTCCAACCACATTCCTCTATCCACAGTGGATAAGGATTCCAATATTACTAGTAATGATGTCATAGATCTCTCTTACACCCCTTGGAATATTATCTACCTAATCCATAAATGAAATTCCATCACTTATAATGACATTGAGTTCCTCCACACATGGATAGAGGGTAATCACACAGCTAATTTCCCACCTTCTAAATCTTCTAAATCATCCCCTTTTATGGTTTTTTCTAGCACTAGATCTCTTCCTCTGAGGGGTATGGATATTGTTTTTGGAGATGCCCTTGGCCTCCAATTTTTCAGGCCCACTTAATTTTTTCCCTTTTTTATCCTCTCATAATAAAAAATGATGATGTTGTTGTTGTTGTTGTCTCAAGAAATGGTTCAAATACATCATCAAACTGATTCTGTAAAATTGTCCACATGGATTAAAAATGAACTATGTGGATTCATATTTGGCTATGTAGATTCACATTTGACTACTAGGTAAACAGTAAAAGGGATACATGGGAATAGAAAATATCGTATCTTAATGATATTTAAGGGTCCAAAATTAATTACCATTAGGATCCATATTACTGAGATGGGGTTGAATTAGTGATCACTTTTTCTTTTATAAGAATGTTTCTTAACATCTTCTTAAGAAAACTTTCTTAACCTCTAATAACTTGTTAGAGTTATTATCCACTCAAATATAAATCTCAACCTAACCCATCATATGAAAAAAAAATATAAAGAAAAAGAAACACATTATATTTACAAGGTTTGATATAAATACATACTCCTTGCCATGTTAGTTATCACCCACACAACATGGATCATTTACTAAATTTTTATAGAATACAAAGGTACAAGAAGAAAATAGTTTTAAACCTAGTAGTTAAATTTATAACTATAGTTGGTTATACCTCCCAACTATCCTTTTCATATCCTCTTTATTCACAGATGTTTATACATCCTAGTAAAAAATCCTCTTTAGTAACTAGTTATACCCCCCAACTACAATCTTTCTTCTTCTTCCTTTCTAATCCAATTTAGAGAGTTCTTCACTTACACCACAAGTAAGATGGGTCAAAATTAACTATATATAATCTGTAAGAAATTTAAAAAACCTCTTAAGAATATGTTGGTATTGAATCTTACTTCATATCTATAGAAAATTTGAATATTCTCAATCTCAACTTCTCCAGATTTTATGTTCAGAAAAATTTCTTATCAAAATTCAGTTCGATTGACCTCTTTATTATAACTTATATCTGATGGTCTCTATCCGATTTTCCTCCATATGATGTTTATCTTCTAGAAACTCTTTAATTTTTCACTTCAATTATCCTCTTCTAACTTTATCTAGTATCATGACTTATTCTTGACATTAAGGAACTGGAAAGAAAAGTAAAGCATCACTTGAATTTTTACTCGAAACCTGTGTCCAATATTTTTCATCTATAAATTTGTTCCCATAAGATTTTACCAAATAACATTATACCAATTATCCTCATTTATAACATCCAACATTCTATATATTTTTCTATTGACCAAAAATTAAGCCAAAACACAACTTGTGCCATACAATATCCCCCATCGTGTTTGTTTCCAATACCCACACAATACTTTCAAACATATACATTATCAATATGTATACTCATATTTTTACTCAAATACTGTTTTCATTTTCTTACTCCCATATTTTTCTTCTCCCCTATATTGATAATCAAATTCAAAGGGGTCATTCATGAATCTTTAAGGGAGAACCCAATGTAAAAAAACAAGAGTGTATAATCAAATTGATCAATTTTTTCGATAACAAAACTTTTAATGTAATACTTTTCTTATGCTTCTCTCAAAATTATTATATCTGAGCAAATTGGAGAAAAATTTGTTAAGATAAAAAAAACCTGCACCCATATCAATAAACATATTAGAAAAGTTCAAGTGTATAAAAAACATTTCCCAAAAATTTTTCTTCCTTAACATAGTTACATTATATTGAAAGAAAATTATGAGACTTAAAAATTAGCTTTAGATTTTCTCCCCCTCAAGTGTATCACTCCATTTATCATCATGGTTGGAAAAGTTCCATAATAGACATTTTCCTTATGATATAAAACTTCCACAACACTCACCTTGCTTCCAAACTTCAACTCCTTAAATTCCCTACAAGTTATTATAGATCATAAAGTATATTGAGAATAAGTGAGAACCTAAGTAGTTTCTTAGAAGAAACATTCTGATTGAGAATCTTCTCTTTGTCTCAACTTTTTCTTATTTTTATTGTATTTTTCATCTATTGTGTTTTCTTCATTCTATTCATCCTTATCAGATTTTTTAATGAGTTTATTCTCATATATATAATCTTAATATAAATCTATCAACTTTTATTCAACTTTAGTAAGATTTTTTTATAATGAGTTTGTAAAATATTCTTCATGATCTGTTGTTGGGATGGAAACATAATCATGAAACATTTAGTAACATTTCCTTCTTGATCACATCTCTTAATAATTTTATGAATCCTAAAACCACCATATGATGATATATTTTTATCAACTTTGTTCTCATTTTTAGAAACCTTTATCTTCACATTTTCTTCAACTAATATATGTGTTTCTTATAACTTTATAGCCTAGAATACTTTATCTAGACAAATAACTAATAATTATTTCTTATACTACTCATCATTTTTACTTTTCTCAACATTATTCAAGTAATAAACTTTGTTCATTTTTTTATTTATCTTTTTTGAGACTTCAAAATTCTTCACCTTCTGATTTTTTTTCGGGTTCTACAATTTTTTTAGAAAATTTTGATCTTTTTCTCTCATCATAACTCTCCCTTAATTCATACTTATTTATTAGTAGATAGATGTTGTACCAATATAAGAAATATATATGTCCTCAAATTCCCCAACACCAGTAGTGACCTCTGAATCTTGATTATTTGGAGTGATAGTAAAACTTCTCTGAATATCGTTATTGTCTTTTTACAAACTATGAGTGAATTTGTTCTCGGGGATTTTTTCTTGATGAATTACATGCTTTATTTGTGAAACATTTCTTCTCAAAACTCTTGTCTTTAATACCTATAGAGTTAGTATAAATAGATGTACATTGTTTTGGAGAAGAAACAACATTCTTATGTAAACCCTTATTTTCACCATCTTTAGAAGTTTCACATTTAATAAAAAATTCATTAGTGAAGTTTTATCTCATATTTTTTAACTCACTTTGTATTGTAATAAATATAGATTGTGTTAATAACAAATCTGATTATTTATCAACCAAACTATTTTTCAGAACATTTACCATATTCTCAAAGTTAGCTATCATCAACTTGTTCTGTTAAATTTCTTCAACAAGTGTTGTTTTGACAATGTTGATATTTCCATCACCATTTAATTTTTCATCAAAAATTTTCATTTTTCTTTCATGCTCACCAATATAAAAAATTTAAGTTCAAATCAATTTTTGGTTTATCTCCCCTTTATTGATCCCATCACCATTTTCAAATTTTAGATCTTTAATAACATTCTTTAATCTTTAACGTTCTTTCATGAGTTTAGTATTTCAATCAAGTGATTTTTCCAAATTTTCTTTAAGAATCCATTCAAGTCATGTTCTCTTCACAATAATTATAACTGCATGATGAAACACATCCATTTATAAGTAAGTCAAGGAAGTTAACTTGATTATAATATTCCTCATTAGATGAGGAATCATCCTTCTTTCTTTTTCTCTGTTAAATTTTCTTCTTATTTTAATAAGGAAATTTTTCCTTATGTTTATTCCACTTTTTTTATATATTTTTTATCAGATTCTTCTGAATCATACTCTTTTATTTTGTTCCCAGTTCAATTTTGTGAAAAATTTCATTTCCATTCACAATTATAACATTTGATAGGACTTTCCCCCTTTAACTTCCAATTTTTCGGGTTGGATATTTTATAATGGAGAGGAACAATTATGTTAAAATATTTTTCTTTTTCCTCTTCCTTTGAATTACTCAATTCTTCATCAACTTATTAGTATTTGTTTTTTCCATTTATCAAAGCTCTAAAGGAAATTTATTTATCAATTGTTGTCTTGAAAATAAGATCTTTTATAATTTCATATGCCACAAGAATATTCTAAAGTTCATCCAAGGAAAATTATTCATGATCTTCTAAAGATGATACTTTGGAATCAAATCTATCTAGAAAGTTTCTCATTGGTTTCTTAACTACAGTAGAATCTTCAAGATTCTCACCAAAATTGGAACACAGCTATTATTCACAGAATTTAATTACTCAATTCTCATATTATGATCTTTAAGAAGGATTCTACATCTGATACCAATTGAAGTATCCTAAGGATCTAGATCACTGGGGCTGAATCAATGATCAAATTTTATTTTATAAGAAATTTTATTAACTTCTTTTTAAGAATTATTTCTTAATATATGAAAACTTGTTATAGTTATGATCCACTCAAATATAAATCTAAACCTCACCATTCTTATTAAACAAATATAAAGATAAAGTATAATAAAATATTTAAAAGGTTTGGTATAATGACCTACTCCTTTACAAGTTGGTTAGTCCCCTTAACATGGATTATTTTACAAACGTTTTTATGGAATACAGTGTCACAAGAAGAAAATAGTTCCACAACCTAGTAGTCAACATTTCTTCTATAGTTGGTTATACCCCCAACTATCCTTTTATATCCTCTTTCTTCACAGTTGGTTATACACCACAGTAAACAAGTCTATTCAACAACCGGTTACACACCCAACTACAAGTTTCTTTCTTCTTCTTTTCTGATCAACTTCAGAATGTTCATTAATTATTATATAAGTATGCTAGATCAGCTTCAGTCATGTACAGTCTTTAAGAACATCAATTATACTCTTACTAATTGGATGGCCTTAAAACTTATTCCATATCTTTATAAAATATTAATATGCTCAATCTCATCTTTTATAGAATTTCATTCTAGAAAATTTTTTAGAAAATTTCCATCTGATCATACTTCATCTGATAACCTCTATCTGATGGTCTCTAACAATTTTTCCAATGTCCATTTCTTCTAATTGTACCAAAATTGACAATGAAATTTTCATAGGAACTCCATCTGACAAATTCATTCGGTGAATCTCAAACTAATGTAGCAAGTTAGACCATGTTCTCTTCCTATATCAACTGAGTAGAAACTCAATTGCCAACTCACAACTTCTTCATTCGAGGAAACTTTTATGAAAGTTACTCCTTCTGATAAATCTCCTTCTATTCTTCACAAATTCAACCTGAAAACAAACATTGGTTAGAATCTCAACCTATCAAAAAAATTTCAAAGTGTTTTCTTTCCACACAAATGAATAATTTTCTAGTATAATGTACCATGTACTTCTATTTATAGGTGCTCTAAAATTTAATTTTAAAAGAAACCAATTTCTTTTCCCACTCATTGTAATTTGAAAATCCAGAATTTCATATTAATTTGAGCTTTATGTTTTTCCATTTCAACTATACTCAACTATTCTAATTAATTATCAAAATTTTTGAATCTTCACAACTCTTATCAAATTTCAAAACATCAGTTTGAAAATGATGATCAGGAAACTCATCATATGTCTAGTCCTCTTGACCAATTTGAAAAATAATCAACTATCAGTTCATATTCTGTAAACAAAAATGTGTCTGATGGATTTTCTCCATCCAATGGATCATTGTCAAATGTTCATCCAATGCACTGGTGTTAAATATTTTCAGAATAATCTTAACTTAATTGAAAACAATTCATATATTTTTATCTCAACTCATTTTAGAGATAAAACCAATAAATTATTTCTCACTCTAATGATTCAATCCAATTGAACATGGATGACTATATTGTTGCAACATAAAAATACTCCCACCACCTCCAATCACTTTAGTAACATCAACAACCCTCACAAATTCTTTTTCCAAAGGCTCTATGTACTCATATAAATCGGATCACTCAACATGTGATCTTTTATGTCTGGATAATAGAGTTTGATAACAAAATTTTTCTCCCCCTTGTATTTTCTTACGTACAATGGATCGGTACCAATAACTCTTTCTGATTTGAAACTCTGGTCCATATGATTTTCATTGTACATTTTGGGTAGTTTGATGTTATGCATCTAATGTAACTCTGATTCTAATTTTTTATTAATTTTACTCAAAACAATATCTTAAATTTATCATTATCTTTATCTAGAGATCATTTTATCTATTTGAGACCAATGGATCATCCTATGGTGCATCTGATGGTGTATCTAATCAGAAACTCTTACAACTCTTCAAACTTCAGAAAATGAAAACTTCAAGAAACTTCTGATAACTAGTGAGACTAGTGCTTCTTGGTATGATGGGATACATCTGATGAACATCACTTTTGGAAACTCAAGAAAACTCCACATCTCTTATACTATTAAAACATAATCTTGTATCATGAATTATTCATGATGTTAAGGAACTTGAAAGAACAAAAACCATTATTTGAATTTTTACTCAAGACTAATTTCTGATCTTCAGCGTCAGAAAATCTTTGTATGTAAGGTTTTTCAGAAAACCATTTTACCATTTCTCCTCATTTACAAATTCCAACATTTTACATATTGATTTATTGAAAAAAAAAATACAACTAAAAAACTTGTTCCTTACACCAAATGACTTATTTATCCATAGAACTCAACATGAAACTTGTATTACATGTTATCACCAATAAAAACATGAGATTTAATGAAATTTTAAATAAAGAAATATTATGGTACAATATAGATGAAAAAACATTAATAAATCCACAATTAAAATTACTAATACTTTTAAAGAAAATATTAAAGTAAATATTTGTAATTATCAAAATATAAAGTGGTTCAAGGAGCCACTCAAATTTCTCCCCCTTTTTGATAATTACAACACCATGTATAATATGAAAAACCTATCCCCATTTTAAAAATTATCAAAAAAATGTTTCAATCGAACAATTATATTCTCTTAAAAATGATAAAGTGTATTCATCTTTTTTTAGTATATTATATATCATAATAACGAATTTAAACATTGTGGAATACTTTTTAAAACATGTATACTTCAAAACATGTGTTAAGGATCCACTTTAAATAGAGTAGAATTTTAAAATATGTTTATGTAAAATAATGATAAACCCATCATAAAATAATATTTTATAAAAACTAAATGTTTAAACAGTAAGTTAAAATCATCTAGTATTTATGATAAGTCTTAAAACAATAATATAATACAAAAATATATATAAAAATTAAGAAATAGTAATATGAACTACATATTCCATATTTCACATATTTCATGTAAATGTGAAAATTTTATCACATAAACACAAACAAAATCACCCAAAATTCATTCAAAATAAATTTAAATTTAAATCTCGATCATACCAAGTTCAAACTTAATTTTATCAAAAATAGTAAAATACAGGGGCTTAGAAAAGATATCATCAAGTTAATTTTCTGCAGAAATAAATTCAAGACTTATATTTCCTTTTTTTAGATGATCTCTAAGAAAGTGTAATTTAACATAAATGTGTTTTTTACTAAAGTGATTTAAGGGGTTTTTTGAAATATATATTTCATAACTATTGTCAAATAAAATGAGAATCTTATCAAAATCAAAACCAAAATTTGAAATAAAATCATGATGAGCATAAAGATTCATAACAAATTTTTTAGTTTGAAATTTAAATTGACCATTACCAATGAAATTATATATAGGATTTTATCTATGATTTTTCCAAGATTTTTCATGAATATTTTTAGTTTTATAATAAATATTATCCCTCTAAAAATGTTCATTTTTATCATGAGGTAATTCCTCTTCAAAATTAAAATCTATAAATTCTTCCCCAATTTGTTCAATGTAATTTTTCATTTTATTCAAAGACTTTTCCTCAAACTTTACATGAATTGATTCTTCAATAACCATGTTTCTTTTATTTTATAATCTATATGATTTACTATCATTTGAATATCCATAGAATATTCCTTCGTCATATTTTTCATCAAATTTTTTCTAAATTATATTTAGTTTTAATAATAAAAACATTATAGAAAACGACTCTAAAATTTCCAATGTTTTGTTTTCTTCCCTTCCAAAGATTATAGGGTGACTTTTTCAATATGGTTCT
The DNA here is from genome assembly GCA_963277665.1 of Viscum album. Classification (NCBI taxonomy): domain Eukaryota; kingdom Viridiplantae; phylum Streptophyta; class Magnoliopsida; order Santalales; family Viscaceae; genus Viscum; species Viscum album. The sequence goes on from OY728126.1 coordinate 2,013,516,442, forward strand.
TAAAATAATTCAATTTGGTAACATAGAAAAGAAGTATTCAAAGATTATTATAAGAAATATTTTGTAATCTTAAACACATTTAACATGTTCCTATCAATTTTTTTAAGTATTCTATTTTTCCATTTAACTACACCATTTTGTTTTGGTGTCCGAGGGGATGAAAAATTGTGAATATACCAGTTTTCTTCATAAAAGAGAAAAAATTAAAAATGTTATAATTATCCACTATCATCACTTCTAATTGATTTAATTAAGTTCCCTTTATCAATTTGAACCAGTTTTAAAAAAGTGATAAAATTATATATAGTTTCAAATTAAAGCGTAAGAAAATAAACTCATGTATATCTAGTAAAATTATCAATAATATTAAAATAATATATTTTACCACCAAAACAAGAAGTGTTAATATTTTAATACATACAAATGAATAATATTTTAAGGACTTCCAATTTATAGTTCTTTTATTAACTTGACACCACTTCTATGTTTTTTACTTTTTAATAAAGATTCATATACAAAGTTGTTCTCAACTTTAAGTTCTAGTAACTATAGAACAATTTTTTTCTTGGAAAAATTGTTTATCAACCTCAAATTAGCATGTCCCAAACTCCAATGATGCAAAATTTTATTAAATTTTACAACATTTTAACATTTAAAATTTTGATCATTTAATTCCAAAATATTAATTGGTTAAATATTTTATTTTATCTCGCATAAAACCAAACATATCTATCCTTGAAAACAATGCATTTATCATTTTGAAATTTAAAAAAAATCCATCATAACATAGATTTGAAATGATTATTAAATTATTTTTCAAAAATTCAACATATAATACTTTAGAAATAATAATAGAATTGGAAATTCCAACCTTAGAAAAACCTTTTACATTTACTTTGGAATTATCACCAAAAGTAACATAACCTCCATCACATTGATTGAATGATAGAAAGTCATAAATATCACAATTCATGTGCTTGGTGCATCCATTTTTCATGTACCAAACATCATTATTGACTCTCCGAATAAATAATTGTTTAAAAATAGATTTAAGAAGTCCTTGGTACCCATGAAAATTTGGGTCTTATGGGATTAGTATATGATTTTTTGGGAACCTGAATAGACTTCAAACACTTGTTTAAATCATGTAGCATTATATCTGATTCCATCAGTTCTTTTTACAAAGAAAGTATTATACATTTGTGGTAATTATTATCATAACCAATACCAGATATCCTTTTTTTCATTATATTGAAACTCATAATTTTATCAAAGTATTCGAGAACATGAAAATAATGGATAGATTTGACTTTAAAATTTCAATTTAATTTTTGATTGTTCATTATCTATAAAAACTATATAAAAATTACTTATTTATGCTTCATGAAACCTAGATATTAAATAAAAATATCTCTTTAAGTTATTATATTCAACAATATAATTTTTCATATTTTCTTATGTAATTTCCAAATCTATATGAGTATGGTAGTTTTTATCCTAGACATATTTCTTTATATTTTCACTCTCCTTAAAAATATATTTGTGTGTCTCTTAATGTTATTGTATAAAATAGTGAATTTTTAGCTTTACATTCAATTCTATCAGCTTCATTAAGAAATTCATCGACAACGTATTTTTCAGATTTGTATTTAGAGGATGAATAATAATTAAATTCACTAACTTGATTTGAAGAAGAAATTAAGAACATGTATTCCACATCCTTTTTAGAACCATATTTTTTAGGAGTACTTAAATCCTCAGTGCAATTCCTTCAAACTATCATTTACTTCTTTTCATTCATATATTTCATCTTTTTTTCCTTCTTTTTTCTTGTGAAATCAAGGTTGTTGTTTCCCATTTTAATATAATTAGAAAAAATATCATCATGAGAAATATTAGAAATGAAATTACCTTTATTTTTATACTTTCATTCATCATAAGGATAATTTTTTTTAGGATCTCATTTAGTATCCCGTCATTCTTCTAATTCCTCCTTTTTTAGCATATAAAGTATCATTCTTATCACCGCTCTGTAACTCAAAATCAAAAGAGAAGTAGATACATTGTATTTAAAAAAAATTCCCTTTTTGTTTGAATTGTCTTCTTTAACAATTTTTTATATTCCAAATCATAATGTGATAATGATCCAATAAGTTCATCAAGAGTGTATTCCGTTAAGTTCATACGTTTTTTTATTTATACCTTTATAGAATGTAACTTATTAAGAAGTTATCTAAGTAATATTTTAATAATAATATGAATTCAAGAGTCTCTCTGAAAGAACTTATACCATATACAATACTAGTAAATCTATGGAAGATTTGACTTATAGTTTTATCTTTACCCTTTTTAAATTGTTGATATTCAACTCTTAACATACCCAAATAAGTTCAAGTGAGATTATCTGAGCCAAGATGTGTAACTTGTAGAATTTTACAGATTTCCTGAGCAATTTTACATGATGAAAGATGACTATAAACATTTCTATTTATTTCATAATATAAAATAATAATCACCATGTAATTTAGAATATACTTTACTAAATCATTTTAAACTAATGATTTAGGTTTACCTTGCTGATGCTTGTATGGATTTTACATGATTATAAAATGATAAATACTAAGTTTTTTCAAGAAAGAACCCATCTAGGATTTCCAATATATATATTAATTACCATAAAAATGAGGTTGTTTTTGAGGTATCCATCCATATTTAGAACTAGTTCTTTCTATATAAGATATATCTTTTCCCTATGATTGTTAAGTGAGAAAGTGGTTAGAACAAATAAAATGTATATATATATAGTCTAGGGAACCTTCTTTGATTCTAATTATTGGTCCAAAGATAAGATGGAAATATATCCACAAGGGGGTGAATTGGCCTTTTAAAATGAATTAATGAATTTAAATATTTAATGTGTATATCCTATTTATTAAATTTAATGAAGAAGAATCTAAAACTAAATGAACACATATATTTTCATAGAGTTTCATAACTAAATTATCCCAGTCCACTCTTCACCCCTCTCTTGAACTGATAATGATGGTACCCCTATAACCAATATAATGGAATTTTACAGTTACATTTTCCCACCTAGAATCACAACCAAATTATGAATCTGTTTTCCCTGAGAGGCTTAAATGAAAAAAGAACCACCTTTTCCACACCTTTAGGTATAACCCAAAAATATTCTTTTCCCCCTAGAGGCACAACCCAATTCTTGAATTTTTCTTGGGAGTCACAACCCAAAATCCTAATTTTAATAGGCAGTATAACCCTTTATTATTTCCCACACATAAAAAGAATAGGAATAAGTAAAACCATAGAAATATAATGAAAAATTCACAGTCTGAGTGTCAAGGTAACAAGAAACTCTCCAATTAAAAAGTATCAAATGATGTTAGTTTAGTTATGAGTAATAGTTTATCCCAAAATAATTAAACACTTGTATGGTTTAGTAGAATCCCCAAACTCAATATTTTCTACAAAACTAGTTTTATTCACTCTAGGAATATAGAGTCTCCTTTTGCAAAACATTTTCCAAATTTGAAATTTGTTGCTTCTTTATTTTTTCCAGAGAACTACTTTAGTTTTTTTCAAATGCATTTCCTTGTTAAATATCTTAATTTTAATCTTTCACTAAATAAGAATATAATTCTTGTAATTCTTCCTTGATATCCTATAAAAAAAATTCAAACCACATAGTGGAACTCATTAGATCAATTAATATATTAGTAAATAATAATCAATAATATACTTGAAATAATTATTAGAGATAATAAAGTTTATCCATTTATATTTTATTTAGTTTCCATTTGAATATTTCATGTTCTATAATTTTAAGCATGAATATCAATAAAAACTAAATCCCCAATGATTCCGAATTAATTCATCCTAAAACAATTTAAAACATGTTTTCATTTCTTATAAATAATTAATGAGTAACTTACAACCAAAAAACACTAATTATATCCATAATAAAGTTTTATAAAATTTAAATGTCAACTATTACATAAAATAGATCATAATTTTAGGTTTTATAATAACCTCTAGAAATTCGCAGAACTACGTAATGAAATCCAAATAAGGGATTTTTACATTTATTTTTTTCTCTATGTAAGTGAATCTACATAAGTAAATCTACATATAAAATCCATATAAGGTAATTCACATAGTTATTTCATGTAATTGAATTCACATAGTTGTTTCATATACCCAATTTCATGTTGCTGATTTTAGAAATTTAAAGACATCTTGAGTCATCAAATTTCAGACCTAAATCAGACCATATAAACAATAGAATTATAGTTGGGTCCAATTAATGTATATTTATATAATTTTTTGATATTTCTATATAATAAAAAACTTGCATAATTTGAATTTTATATCTTATGTTATCACCAAATTATAATAGCAAAATAGTTTTCAATAATAGTTGAATTCAGTCTGAAAACATGTAGTGAATTATAAGCTAATTTAAGACATAATATAAGTATATTAAGAGTTTTATGGGTTTAATTAAATATAGTTAATTTTATTATCTTTACAAATCAATCATAATCACTCAATTTTGAGTAATGAAGCTCATGATATGGTTACAATACCAAGGGTAACTGATTTTAGAAAATCGGCTACATCGATTACAAATCAGCTGCATGGATTCACATTTGGTTACATGGATTCACATTTGGGTAAATGGTTTCAAATTATCTATGTATTGAGAAGTAAAAGGGATACATGGGAATAGTAAAAATCATGTATAAATGATTTTTAAAGGTCCCAAATGACTTATTTTTACTAATAACTCTACATGAAACTTCTAGTACAAGTTATGACCAATCAATACATGAAATTTAAAGATACTTTAAAAAAAGAAATATCCTGATATGATCAATATGAATCATACTTTAGTCAATACATAATTAAAAATATTAAGACTTTTAAATGAAATAAAAAAAGATAAATAATTTTAATTATCAAAACATAAATTGGTTCAAGGAGTCACTCAACAATGTTCGCAGGATAGGTGATGATGACATTACAATAAAACAACCTAAAAATTGGAGGAGGGGTTGTCACCCATGTTGTCAGGGTGGTGGTCAAAGATGGATAAACATATTCATGTGTATTAGGTAGGCTTCTTCTTTAGGCTTGTTTTCCCTTTATAAGGAAGTTGTCTTATTAGCTCTTAGTCGTAGTGGATTTCCACTTTTTTCACTTTTTCCCAATTTTGGGAATTTGTTTTCTAGGCCTTTTGTGGTAGTGGGTCGTCACTATTTCTCAAATGACATTCACCTTTGTACTAATTTTCTTTAATTTAATTAAAGTATCCATGATTTCCCAAACTCATAGTTCCAGGAAGCCTTTGGTTAATTATCATTTATTCCATAATTAATTATAATTAAATAAATTTCTAATTATTATTAATTCAAGTATTAATTACAATTATTTATAATATTAATTTTGATCAGTTATTATTAATTCTAATATTATTAGTTCTAGTTAATTACATTTTTTATTAATATTAAATCCAATATTTCTTATTGTACTCATTTTATTAATTATTATTAATTAAAATATAAATTATATTTTTAATTAATATTAATTAAATTTTTAATTAATATTAGTTAAATTATTAATTACACCGTAATTATTAATTATCATAAAATATTTTTAATTACTATATTATTTTTATTTTCATAATTTAATAACAATATTAATTAATTAATTAATAATGTATTGTTATTAATAAACATAAAAATAAAAATAATTAAAAATAATTAAAATTTATTGTGTGAATAATGATAATACAAGCTCACATATTTTTTATAAAAAAACAGCATGTGTGTATGGGGTTTTTAAAAACAATAACCCCTTTTCTGAGTTAATTTTTAAACAAACGCATTTTTATAAAAAAAATACTGTAAAACATAAAAACAATACTTGCAATTTCAAGTCATTAAATTAAATTCATTTATGGATTTTAAAATTTTAAAAATTGAAGTTCTTGATTTTTAATTTGACAATGCATAATGAACTTCAATTAAAAAATGTCCCTCACTTGTAAAATCAATTTATCATAAAACTTTTAATCTGTTATTGAAATGAAAATCTTAAATTCCAAACCCTATAAATATCTGGATAGAGTTTTATGAATAGTTTTAGAGTAATATAAACTTTAATAATATTAAATTATTTATCATTAATATATTAACTGTATATTTCTAAATAATTGTAAAATTATAAAATTCATGTATTTATTTTAAATAATTGATTAATTCTAAATTTTAATTCCATTAAATTAATTAATTTTAACTCATTGTCTGTATTTTTTAAATAATAATAAAATTAAAAAATATAATTATTTAATTTTAAGATACATCCATATTAGATTTATAAATAAAGTTCAAAAATTTTAAATTATAATGAGTATTTATATGGATTAAGATCTATAGTCAGTTATTACAAAATATAATAGAGTTGGATTAGAGTTATAATTTTAAAAATTAAATAGATTACAAATGATTTTAGGTTTTGAAAAACTAAATGGTCTCGGATTTAGATACCCAAAATTTTAGGGACATAATATTTTAATATTTAGGGTTGTGAATTGGATCTATTTTATTCATGTGTTAATTTATTTTTAATTATTTTTAGAAAATCACTTTCTTTCGTTAACTTGGTAACACCTAATATTGATTTTTAAAATAATTTTATACTTGGATCAAGATCATTCATGTATTTAAATTATTCATCATGGAAAAATAAATTCATCCTTTAAATGGAAATTTAATCTGAGAATATGAAAAAATATGGTCAATACCAAAGTATTATTGGGTTTTATAACAATTTATTTTATAAAAATGGAGTAGGTTAAAAAAATATTTCTCAGAAGGGATCCCCTTGCATGACACCCATTGACACAAGGTGGTTTTTTGAAAAAAAAATACTCAATTTACATGAACATTGTACACTTAACTCTCATAAACTTTACACAACTTGTGTGGGCGTCGTTCACTCAGGCCATTCATTTATTTTTTATTTTTTTGAATTTTTATATTTAGACATAATTGTAATACATTATTAATTAATTAATAATAATATTCAAAAATTGTGCATTTAAAAATATTTAAATAAATAATAATACTTTTTGATAATTGATATTAATTATGTAATTAATAATTTAATCAATATAAATGAACAATGCAATTTATATTAGAATTAATAAAAATTAATAAATTAGGTAATAATAATTATTAGTGTATAAAATATTAAAAAAATTAATTAATAAAAGTTAATAATTACTAATATTTGAACAAATAATAACTAATAATAATTAATATTATAAATAATAATAATAATGTTGTAATAAATAATAATTAAGGATGTAACACATAATAATTAATTTTGGAATTAATGATAATAATTTTTTGAATTAATAATAATCAATAATGAAATTAGTAATAATTTTAGATAATAAATATTGAAGTTAAAAAATTAATTTTAGAATTAAAAATTATTGTTATCATTCTTAGGTAAATGGGATTGAAACAACTAAATACACAAAAAAATCAGACACTTTAGTGGGTCAAGTCTCATCCCTCACCAGAAGGATTGATCAATACCCTCCAGAACTTTTTCATTATATATCAGTGGCCCTGTAAGGCCTAGGAAGTTGATGCCTGAAGGCTAAGTGGTATGATGCATCTAAGCACCATGTTCTTCCCATTCCCCATGTGAAATGATGAACCAAACTATGCCATGACTTGTTTTCTTTCCCCTAGGTTTCGTGGCATGATTCACGTCCTAGCATCACCGTGTCTAGTACCTCATCGTGGTGCATTATAGGACTATGTGGTCTGCGTTGTTGAACTCCTAGAGAAGATCCCAAAGGGGTGCCGGTACACCCATGGAAACACCAAATAACCCCACATGATTTCCCTCTAACACCTGTAGGGATCTTCATGGATTCCCGAGAGATGAACCCTGCCCCATTCCAGTGACGGGGCTTCTCATGGAGCACCCTGTGGTGCACCTTGCCAACGCCATGAAGCTCCTTGTTGACTTCCCCACAATTCTCATAAACATACACCTAGGGTTGTGTTTGAACATGACATATGCCATCCCACATCAAAAGTATTAGTGGGTGGGTGGGTTTAATTACACAAAAGTTCCCACCAACTTCTGAGTCATCATCCCCCCACTGTATTTCATCACTAACCATCACAGGCCATATTTTCGCCCATCATAAACTAACCAACATAATCTTTGTTGCATTTTTATTCCATTCTACCTCTTTGGTTTCCCTACAATATAATAATGAGATGGCCTAGAGTTCCAATGGCCAAAAGTCCAAATGACATGGGTTGAATGCCCAATGACATGGCTTGAAAGCCCAATTTTGATGAATACTACCATTGATACAGTATCCCACTACAATTCCCACACTACCATAGTGCTACAACACTACTACATTATTACCAAAATTCATATTAGCCTATATTTGAACCCAAGTTTCAATGTAGGATTATAGAGGACTTTACCACTCATTTAAGTCCCCAACTGCAAAATGAATGATTTTGGTAATAAGGGAATTGGCATGCACCAAACCATGCCTTTCCGGGGACCAACATGCTCCCATATGCATCATCCACCCCCAGCTATATTCAAGTGTTGTGAGAATCAAACATATGTTAGTACCTATACATTGGGGAATGGCGGCCTGACATAGTGTGAATAATCCAACCTCGTTGGGCTAAACAAATAGTTTGGGTAATGATAGTATTGGTAGGTGCTACATTGCACCTATCCTAGGCCCAACTGAAACCCTCTGCATGTCATTTCCCACAAGTTATAATTGATATTCTCATGACTCTAATATTTATTATTGTTAATTATTTTTTTATAATAAAAATAAATATTAATTTTATTACTAATTTTTATCAATTCGAAAAGTAATTATTTTGAATTAGAAATATTAATTAATATTAATTAAATTGTTAAAATTATCAACTATGTTATTATTTATTATTAAGTACATTATTAATTACTTCTAATTATAATATTAATTATCATTTATTAAAAAATTAATTAATATTAAATACTTTGGTAATTATTTTTAATTCCAATATTAATAATTATTATTTATAATATTAATTTTGATTAGTTATTATTAATTCCAATGTTACGAGTCATTAATTTCATTATTAATTAATATTAATTACTTTTTTTATTAATATAAATTCTTTTATTTAATAATTTTACATAATTTATTAATTATTATTAATTAAAATATAAATTATATTGTTAATTAATATTAATTAAATAATTAGTTACACTATTATTATTATTAATCACAAAATATTTTGAATTACTATATTATTTATAATTAAATAAATTATGAATAATAATTTATTAATTGATTCACAATGTGTTATTATTATTAAACATCATAATACAAAAAATAAAATAAAAAATAAAATGGCTTGAGTGAATGTTGTTTACTCAAGCTCTATAAAGGTTATAAATCTTGAGCGAGTGTTGTTCATGCAAGGTTGTGAATTTTTTTATAACATAAACCAATTTGTGTGAATGAGGTTTATTCAAGCAGGAACCCCTTTTCCAAAATAATTTTTAAACTACCACATTTTTATAATTTTTTGTTATAAAATACCAAAAATAAACTCTCAACACATAGTCATTAAATTAAATTCCTTTAGATATTTTTTTAATAAAATTTTAAGTTCTTTTTTAATTTAAAAATGCATAAGGAACATGAATTTTAAAAATGTCACCAACCTAAGAAATTAATTTTTCATAATACTTTTAATTTTTTAAGGAATAAAAATAAATCATTATTATAAATTATAAATAATTGGAGTGTTTCTATATTAAAACTTTTTAATTTTCCCAGATTTTTTTCATTTTTAACATCGGTTTCATGGATACATTATTACAGGGTATATTAAAAATATAACTTTCCTTATATGAAATAAATTTCCAAAAAAACAAGAATTGAACAATATTTTGTTAAATAATCAAGAATGCACATACTAAATGACTAAGTTTGTATAAATTCATTGATGTCAAAATATTTTAGAGATGTGTAGTTTTTCTTTTAGATCAACACATAATTTTAGAGAATCCTTTTGTTTTTTCATTATCAATTGTCTCTATTTGATGATGGGATGTGAGAACAGAATAATGGGTGTGTGTATGTTCTTGGGACCATAACCATTATATATATAATTTTCCTTCAAATGTTTTAATAATTTTTATTTTAGGCTCAACATAAAAATAGAAATATCTACATGATTTTCTATGTATTAAATCATTTCATCTTCTTCTATATAGTGGGAGATGATCTTATTTAGAGATTATGTCTCTTTTTCATATATATAACTCTCCTTAATCTAGTTTGACTTTGTTGAAAAATATATTAAAACTAGATACACAAGATATTCCTATGATATTTAGAGCTTGAGTGATTTCAAATCGGAAGTTAGATGAGGCATTTATCAGTTGTACTACATGATGTCAAAATTTAACTTAAATCACATTAGAATTTAGATTTTCAAGTGAATACCTCCTTTTGTTTTTATGTTCTTCACAAATATATTTTTGATATATTCTTGAAACTCCTTATATGAAATGATATTTTTGAATACTATTCACCCAAATTGCACTGGAAGGGCCTTCTTCATGATCTTCTCGCTCATAAAATTTGATTTCCCAAACCTTTCAATATCTAGAATCTCATCATTGGTACTCTTATCCATAGATGTGGAATAAAAAATCTATTAATTTAGGGATGGGATTCATAACTCAAATATAGATAAGGGGGTTTTCCTTTCATGATTTTATGTTAGAGTTATCTAGAAATAAAATATAACTAATGTTGGTAGTATTATTATTATGAGTCATAATTGAGATTGCATGAGGTGGAATATATGAAATTGACATGTTCCATGTGTCATGGATATACTAAATACTTTGGATAAAAGGTGTTGTATAAGCTTACATGTGATATTTTGAGATAAATTTTTGATAAGATCATATATGGATATGCTTGCTTGATATAGATCATGTCAGATCCCTTTCTATTTTGAGTACGAATTCTATTTTTCTAGAGGATTCTTGTTTATTTTGTTTATGAATTAGGGATTAATAATAATTTTCCACACTAAAAATTTCTATTAAATCACAAATAATGACATTTGAATGATTATTTATATTTTTACAAAAAAAATTCAAAAATTAAAGAGATTTTATACTATAGTTTTATCCAAATGTGTTTTGAGACGATTCAAATAGTTTTTTTATAATTTGAAGAAATTATTTGATTCATTACTCTAAGTGGGATATAAAAAGGACCAAGGAGGATAGATGTAATAACTAGGAGGATAGGGGGGGAATCAAAGATATATTTTTCTTTTATGTTATCTTTATTTTGAAACAAAATTCACCTCCTGTTAAAGATTTATCACTTTACCGAAAACAAAACATTCACACATCCACGGGAACAAAATTTTTTAAAAGTTTCATAACTCAATAATATTATCTAGTTCTTGTTATGGTTTGAAAATGATAAAATACCACAAAATACACTAGTAAACAATAATTTTTTTGTGGATACGACTAGTATGAAATACCCACACACTTGTATAGCACTATGATCAATACCACAATACATCTGCTTTTTTTAGCATAAAAGATGTTAATATGGTGTTGTAAAAAATTTAGAAACTATCACCAATAATTTTAGAACATTTTCATTATGCTTATTCAAAAACTTCCACTTTTTATAAACTTTCAAAAACAATTCTTCACTTTATTACCCAACAATAGGAAGGAACAACTTCTCAGGACATCATATAGAACTCTGTCAGATCACCCACTCCAATTATTCTGTATGATTATTTAGACCAGAAAAGAGTTAGTCTAAATTCTATATAAAAAACTAGTACCCTACTATTTTATTCCTCTATCTTTGATCAAAACCACTCATTCTGATTGTTCTTTCTGATCCAATGATTCCAAACCACAACTTCTCTAAACACTTCTTATTCTATTCGGAAACATTACTCTAGAAACTCTGTCTAATAATCAGTTTGAAACCATAGCTCCAACGCCCTGTATCTCACATATGAAAAGTATTAGAGTATATTGTACTTTTACCCCTTTATATAGGTGTGCCCAAAACAGAAAAGTTAGGAACCACAAATTATTTTCCTACAAAACAAAATTTAAGATCTCCAAAATTTGTGTTCATTTGAACAGAATTTTGACCATTTCAAAACTTCTAAACTCTTATGAAATCTTCTATAAACTTTTTAAAACATAAAAAACTATTCATAATTTGAAAAAAACTCAAAATAACAAAAAACTAGTATGAAAACTGACAGAATGAAACACCTCAATATGTATCTATGTTCTTCATTCTAATTTGATCGGTCTGATTAAAAACACAAATAAAATACTTCTCACTCCGATGCTCAACTGAAATGGTTTTTTCATAAACATCATTGAAACAAATAAATAATTCATAAACCTACAAAAATAGTTTAGTATAAACTTCATATATGTCAAATGTTCATTTTATTTCATCATCTGTACAACAACACCTTATTCTGATGAAAATGAGTCTGATGGAAATCAGCATCTGATAACTAATCGACGTCAAACAGATCATCTGCTGAATCAGTATCATCATCATGTCAGATGGATTAGTTTTATAATATCCCTTTATGGTTAAATGTCTATAATTTTTATTATTTATAATTATCTAATTCCCATCCAATGGATCGGTCTCTGATGCCCATACAATGGACCAGTCTCTGAAGCTCATCAGATTGATTGGTGTTAGAAACTTTCCTCAGATGGTTTAGTGTCAACAATTAGTCTGATGGATTTGTACGAAAAAAAACTTATTAATTTCCTAAAATTATAAAATTAAGGTTAATTAAATTAATTGTTTAATCCAATGGATCATCCTCTAGTACTTTTTCAGACCTCTCACTTCTGTAAATTCAAACAAACATCCTTCTCACAAATTTTGAGGTCGATGATCCTAAAACTGATGATCTATGTCGGGAACTTCACTTTTATTATAAAAAATAATTAATCTATCATTAATGATTCATGAATTATATAAAATTAATAATTATAAAAGAATAATCATATTTTATATTGGACATCGCTTATGATATTTTGAATTCAGTAAAACTTCTTATCCCCTTTTAAAAAACAACTTCATTCCAAAAATATGACTTTGAAAACAAGTTCACCTAGAAAACATCATTTAAAATAAAAAACATAAATTGAGGGACATTATTAAGAAATGTATTTCTGATCATCCTTGTATAATACTCCTTCAAATCACCAAAATATACAAAGTTTTGTGATTTTTTATAATTAAAAGAAAAGACAATATCTCAAACAAACTTATTTCATAACAAATCCCCAATCCCACATGGTCCCAACAATATCCCCATTTGAATTTTTTTATTAATTAATATTTTTAAAATACTAAAACTTTATAACTCAATCTATAGATCACTATTCAACAATTATAATCCTATGGGAGAAAACTCATTATTGAAAACAAGAATCACTAACAGCACACCATGTTGTTCATAAGCAGTGTCTTAAGAAAATTATTATTCAACATCAAACATGATAGCACTTCATATCTTCTCAAATATCATCTCATCACAACTTATCAACATTCCTATAAAAAATAATTTATTATACACACATAAAAAACTATTAAAATAGTTCACACATTTACACATGATGAGTTCATATCTTACCCCTTTTTAAAACTCCCCCTAAATACATGCTTCCTTAAAAGGTTTAGCACATACAATGGATAGATTAATGAAACATCTTTTTCTTCCCTTGAAAACACTTTCAAATGATAATATGAGATAGGTGATATAAACACATACCTAAAACTTGGAGGGAAATAGGTTGGAAATCCATGATCAACCTTAGTTTATAAAAAGTTTCCTTCAGTAAAGGTTTTCTTAATATGTCACAATATTGTTTCGTTGTAGGAACATATTCCAACTTGAGTTCATTATTATCCACATGATCTTTGGTAAAGTGATGTCTAATATAAATAATATTTGAATGATAATGTTTCACTATATTTATTTTGACATTTATAGATCATTTATTATCACAAACCAAGACATGTGGAAACATGAATTCAATTGGAAAATATTCCAAATTAGTCTTCATCCACCTAAGTTGTGTTCTATCTTGAGTGGAAGAAACATATTCAGCTTCATCCATGTGAATAGTTATAGAATTATTATTTTTCTTTTTCTAACTCAAATAACCATACCCTAGAAATAAAAATCCACTATATGTAGATCATCTTTCATATACACTTCCTACCCAATCACTATCTACATAACCAAACAAATAAATTATTCATGAGCTACCATATTTGGTATCGAAATCTGTTGCGACTCTGATATATATGAGAATTTATTTTCACACTAATATATGATATTGTTTTGGAGAACATTAGAATATTTCATACAAACTAACAATATGTACAATATCAGCTATTGAAGTAGTCAGATATAAAGACTTATAATTATCTCTCTATATTATTTAGAATCTACTTCATTTTATTCTCTATCTTTTGAAAAAAAAATCTAGTGAAATTAGTTTGGAAATAGGTTTCAAATTTTTCAATACAAATTTCTTAAGAAGTTCCTTAGAATACTTATCATGAGATAGGAAAATAAATTTCTTCTTTGGTGATATTTTTAATCCTAGAATGTATTTCATTTCACTAAGCATAGACATATCGAACAACTCATTTATCTCTTCAGAAAAATTGTCACATGTTCCTTCATTATTACCAACAAATATAATATCATCAACACACACAATAACAACAATAGATATCTACTAATTTTATTCGATGTAAATATTATTTTCAACTATTCCTTTCTTAAGGTTTAACTTCTTTAAGAAGACATCCAATTTGGAATACCAAGATCTTAGAGCTTCATTTATTTTTTCAACTTCTACACATAACTTTCATCGTTTCTAATTAAAAATTCACGTGGTTATTTGACATAAACTTTTTCATCAATTTCTCCATTAAGGAATTGATATTTTATATATATTTGAAAAAAAATCGCAACCACATTGTTCAGTTATTGAAAGAAAGATTCAAATTATTTCTAACCTTTCCACTGGAAAAAAAGTCTCATCAAAATCAATGCCTTCAATTTGTGAATAAATTTTTCAATCCAATATTACTTTGTGTACTATCACTTCACCATATTTATTTATCATGTTTTGTAAAACCAACTTTTTACCAATAAAATTTATATTTTTTGGTTGGGGTACAATTTCCTATGTATAATTATTCTCAATCTGACCCAACTCTTCGTCTATGGAATTAATCCAATCCTATTGATCAAAATATTCATTAAAATATTTTGGCTCTAATTTTGAATAAAATGAAGTATTCATAAAAAATTTGATGTTATTCTCATTTCAAAATTTTGAGGTTGATCAACAATAATGGTTTTAACTTCCACTAATTGGCTCACCATAGGATGAGATGTATGAAGTTAATCATCACAATAAATAGATGAGTTCAAATATCAAATTTGTTTTGCATCGCCACTATTGGAATTATTGTCATGCTTCTCAGCAGTATCATATTCTCCATCTTCATTATCTATATGTGTTTTTGAAACTTAATCTTCATATTTTTTAAGAACTTTTATATTATAGGAATAAAATAACTTTCCTATAACTTTGTTAAAAAATCTATATCCTATACCATTAGGATCATATCTAAGAAAAAACTCATCATCACCTCTTTATACAAAATCTACTAAATTTCCACATTTATTTTCTAAGATGCAGGGACTCCCAAAAACCCTTAAGTGTTTCAAAATTGGAATTTAATCATAGAAATTTTCATAAAGATTTATATCATAACTTTTTTGTAGATTCACCAATTCTGAACATAAACTACTGCACTCACCAATTACCTCCAAAAGTAGTAAGAGACTCCAAGTTCAATCAACATTTTACAACCCATATCCACAAATATTATATTCTTTCTTTAAAAAACTATATATTGTGGTTTGTATGGTGAACAAAACTCATAAATATTACTATGATTTTCAAGGTATATTTTGAATCATTCATTTTTGTATCCACAACTATGATCGATTCACAACTTCTTCACAGAATATTCACATTCCATTTATACTCTTCTCCGAAAACTCTTAAACATTTTTAGAGATTATGATTTATGTTTAAATCACATAATACATGTAATGAAATTAAAATCATCAATAATAGAAATAAAATACTTATCTTAAAAAATTTTATTATTTTATCATCGGTTTAAAAATATCATAATGATTCATCTCTAGGGTATGAGTTGAATGAATTTCAACTTTTTTATTCAGTAAATTTGTAATATTCCATTTCTGACAAATAGAACAACACTAATATTTTCTTCTTGTCATATTTAGAAAATCAAAAACACTATCTCTATTTTTTAACATGCTCATATTCCTCTAACATATATGTCCCTGCTTTTTAGGCCACAATTTATTTTCTTCCATCATGATTAGATAACATGAATATTGTGCATCACCAACTTAAAAGAAGTTCCACTTTATATGTTATCCTTTCATAATAACTTTTCTATATTCAACTCTTTTCACAACAAAACCATATTTTCTAAAAACAACTTTATTAACTTCGTCACAGAGTTATTAAACTCTTAAAATGTTGTGTTATAACCCATCAACAAATATGACTTTTAATATTTCAATTTTACTTCCCCAATCCAACACCTCTGATTTTGAGAGATTCATCATTTCCAAACATCGTTATTCCTTATTTAAAATATTTTACATTCTTTAAAAGATTCAGATCAACTATTATATGTGAATATCACCCACCACCCAAATTCTATGGTCATTATTATTTTATAGCTTTTAGAGTAGCTTCTACAACAATATCTTTTTATTTGTCATTATCTTTCTTCACATCCAACTTTACAGAATTCTTATAAGCTTTTTTGTGCTAATAATAAAACAAGACATCCTTTTGCAAGATTTATAGTCTATTCAAAAATTTAAAAAATAGTTTCCAAAGGTGGGAATATATTTTTAATTTTTAACACAACTTTCTTAGGATTCATTCATTGAGATTTCATAATAATTTTCTCAGGATTCCTACATTGAGATGACTGAATCCCCCTAAAAATAGTCTTCTAGTTACTTTTTGGATTATTATAGTATTGTTGATCGAACCAACACATATTTTATATGGGGAAAATCCACCACAATACTAGTAGTATCCATAGAAAGATTACATCCCCTAGTAACTTCTATAATTCCTAGAGTTGTAAGCTTGTTTTATACAACTTTCTTTCATTCCATGTCATGAATTTGTTGGTCCCTATATGTTCTGATATATTTAAAAACCTTATTTTTCAACTATAATTTCATTCTTTATTAAATATAATCACAAGTTGTAATAATATTTGAGTCAAATGTTGAAATTTTTTAAACATATAAATTTTAAACATTGTTAGTTTTGATTACATACACAAATTTTTAACTTTTTTATCTTAGTAACAACTAAATTTTTATTCTCAGCCTTTTAAGATAACTTTTGTAGATATTTATCAAGTTTAAACTTCTCAAAACATTCACCAACATCAGTAACTGAGTTTTGGAAATTCAAAACACCCTACTCAGCTTTAGAGAAATTTTGTTGAATAATTTCAAATTCATCATCCTTCAATTTTATATTTAAATAAAGTATCTCATTTCAATTTTTTTCTTTTTCAATATATTTATTTAAACTATTAATCTCCTCTAAAAATTATGTTTCTATTAAATAAAATATGCTTGAATGTTTTTAATAGAAATTTCCCTTTTCAAATTCTTGATTTCTCTTTGAATTCTTATAATATTTAAAATAATTTATTTCAACTCTCTTTTTAGAGCATATTATTACTAAGTCACTTATTTAGAACAACTTCTTTTAACAAAATATTCACTATTAAATTCTATAATAAACATATTTTATCTAGTAACTTTAGTGAATCTTTCATCTTCAAATTCACTATCATTATCTTCGTCATCCTTTGACATAAAAAATCTATTTTTGGATTTGGATAACTTTTTATCATTTCCCATAGAATAATATTTTGATTTTTCAAAATGTTTCTTAAAAAATATTCTTGAATCTATGCCATCTTCATCACTTTCTTATCCATGTTTTCTTAGAGGAAATTTTTTAGAAAAATAACCTATAGTTCTATAGCCAAAAACTTTTAGAGGAAACTTCCCTTTGTACTTTCGTATTACTCTTTTCACTTCATTAGAAAATAAGAACATAAATTCCTCAAAAAAATTACTAACCACATTTTCAGAATCACCATCTTCTTCATATGTAATAATATTCTTATATTTTTCTTTCAAGTTATCTTTGAAGAAAATTTCTCAATCAAACTTTTATTTTCTTTCCATAAGTATCTCACTTATCACTTGATATGTAATAATAGTTCTATGTAATTCATATAGAGACAGAGTTTCAGGATTTTTATCTTCCAAATATAAAACTTCAGCATCCAACTTATCAAGAAGAATTCCTAAGATCTTTTCAACAATAGTAGTATCTTAGAAACTTCTCACCAAAACATCTTATAGTTCTTACAATATCATTCACCTTCTTAAAGAATTATATAAAATATTCATACTCACCCATTTTTATATCTGCATACTTCATTCTCTAAATTTTTAATTTTTCTTCTTTAACATTGTATTATTTTCACAAATATCCTTCAAATTTACCCAAATGACTTTGGAATTTAAAAATAACTTTAATCTGAGAAATTTATATTTAGAGAGTAGAGAAAGTAATGAACTTTTATCCCTTTAACCATTCTCTAGATTTTTATTATCAACCATTATAATAAGAAATTTTTCATATCATGGTGGAAATGTATTAGTAGAATCCTCCAAAATATCATAAAAGGGAACATAAGATAAGGAATAATTCTATATTTACAAATATGATAGTTATATCCATTGAAAACTAAAATCCCATTACTGTTCACACAAACCAAACTCTCCATTGAAACTTCTATTTAAACTTCAACAAAGAGTAAATGAAGGGAACCTTTGCTCTGATAACAATTAAAAATTCCCACAAAAGATCAATGCAATCACTGAGAGTGGGATGAGGGGAATCAATGATATCTTCTTTTATTATGTTATATTTATTTTTAAACAACCTCCGCCTCCTATTAAATATTTTTCACTTTACTGAAAAAAATACACATGTCCACATGAACACAAGTATTTACAACGTTCACTACTCAATAAGAGTAGATAGTCTTTGGAATGGTTTGAAAATAATACAATACCAAATATTCCACTCTGATACCATCCTTTTTTAATAGATACTATAAGTAGTAAATACACTTACACTTATATATATATATATGATCAATACAACAGTACATGTGTTTCTTATAGAATGAAAGATTTAAATAATATGTTATAAAATGTATATAAACATTCACTAATAGTTTAGGAATATTTTCACTATGTCACTTCAATAGCTTTAACTTTTGATAAACTTTCAAAAAAACCACATTCTTACCTAGTAGCAGGTAAGAACAACTTCTCTGGACTTCGTATATAACTCTGTCTGGTCACCCACTCTGATTCTTCTATTTGATTCTTCAGATAGTAAAAGATTTAATCCAATTTCTCTATATTAAACTAGTACCCTACTCTTACCATATTCTATATATTATCAGAACCTATCAGTTCGATTGTTCAGTCATATCCAATGAGTCATGACGACCACTTCTAGGAACACTTTTTCTTCTGCCTAGAAACATTTCTCTGGAAACTATTTCTAATAACTAGTTTGAAACCATAGATTTAGTTCTCTGCCATCTTACATGAGAACAATGCTAAAGTACAGTATACTTTTACCGCATTGTATAGGTGTCCCCAAAATAGTAAATGTAGGAACCAAATATGATTTTCCCACTAGAAAAATTAGATCTTCCAAATTTATTTTTATTTGAACATTATTTTGACAATTTAATGACTTATTAACTCTTATGTAATATTATAGAAACTTCTTGAAATATAAAAAATCTTCTCAATTTGAAAAAAAAATAAATAACAAAACACCATTACAAAAAATTATAGTTTGGAACCTCTCAGAAAAAAAAAATCTATTCTTCATTTTGATTCTCTCGATCTGATTAAAAAAACATAGAACAAAATCTTTATCACTCTAATGATCATATAAAAAAATTCATAAGAATCATTGAAAATTATAAATACATAATAACTCTTAAAAAAAGTCCAATACCAAATTCATATGTATCAACTTTTTGTTCAATTTATTCATTTGTTCAATAACTCCTCATTTTGATGAAAATGTGTCTGATGAAAATCTACATTCTATGATTAATAACTGTCAAACATATCATCTATTGAATTTGTATTAGTATCATGTCTGATGGATCAGTGTCAGGATATCCTTTAATGGTTTGGTGTATGAGATTCATCTAATTGATTTACCTCTCATACCAATATGATGAATCAGTCTTTGATGCTAATCTGATGGATTGGTCTCTAAATATCATTTGATTGATTGGTTTCAATGACTATCCTCAGATGGTTTGGTGTAAAAAAGTTATCTGATGGATCAGTTTCCAAAATGACTTATTACTTTCTTCAACTTAGAAACTATTGTGTCATTTGATGAATCAGTTCATCTGATGAATCATATCATTCTATGGATTAACATGGTAGTACTTTTGAAAATCTATGTCTTCATAAAATTCAAAAAAAATATTTTAAAAATATATAAGGCTAATAATCCCAAAATTGATTATCTGTGTTTGAAAATTCTCTTTTCTTCTAAACATTAATACTTATACGATGAATACTTCATGATTTATAAAATCCTTCTAATCAAAAATTCATCATCATATTTTTTTTCAAACTTCTCTTATGATTTTTTGAATCCAATATAACATCCCACTATATTCAAAAAAACAACACTATTCTAGAAATATGACTTTGAAAACAAGTTCACTCAATAAAAATCAATCAGAATAGTAAACTTCAATTGAAGGACTTTCTTTTGAAATATATGCTTGATCATCAACATCTGATACTCCATCACCTGATCACTAGAATATACAAAGTGAGGTTATTTTTCACAATGACAAAAAAAGACAAAATCTCCAACCAAATTATTTCAAAACAACTCCTCTAGCCAAATTGGTCCCAACAATATATTGAAATATATATCAACTAAAAGTTCCATATCTCATATATTGATATATAATTTATTTCAATTTTCTCTATACATGTCTCTAAAAAATATATTTTGGTGAATTCATTATTTCCAATATTAATTGTCGATGAATCAACTTTCATATCATTATATGATGTGTATAAAAGATTTGGAATGTATTACTTTAATGAAACATATCATTACATATCATAAGAATAGGAAAAAATCCACCTATCCAAGAAATAGGATCCAAGTAAACATGATATTTTTGAATGTGGATCAGAGATAGGATATTTAGATGGGTTTTGAATATGGAAATTGATATTTTAGAGGTGTATGTTTTGGTTGAAAAGAACATATATTGAATTTGGGGTGTTTATTAAATAATAATAATTAGGAGAGTGGTATTAGGTTCCACCAAGTACTTGTTGAGAGGGCCAATGATGTTTCGCCCTCAATCAATCCATTGAGTTATTGATGAGACTCCACTGGGTACCAAATGGGGTATTGGGTGGCTGGTGGATATGCACTAAGTAGTTGGTAGAACTAGTTCCATTTTTAAAAAAAATGAAGGGTATGAATATCATTTCAAATTTTCCACCTTTGGGTTTTAATAAAAAGGTGTTTATCAGGAGGGACACTTGACCCATTCCTCCCTCTTTTCTTCCTCCTTCTTTCCCCTGGGTTGGGTATGTTTTTAGTGGTGTCCTTTATGATATTTTCATGTAATCATCCCTTCATTATTCTATTGATTATTATTATTCATTCCTTTGAAAACATATTAGATCATTATGGACAATTACATTATATATTTTGGGTGTTGAATGTGTCATAAAAATGTTGGTGGAAGGGTAGAGGAATTAGAGCTATGATTTTATCTAGATGAATTCTATCATGACATGGTTTTGGGTATTATGGTGTGAGGAATTTATAGATAAAGGAGCATTTTTTCATTCTGGCATATCATAGTATGAAGGGATGAATCCTGATATGGATGTTTTGGGTTATAGTGTGTGGGAATATTCATGTATTGGGGGAGTAATCTTGGGGAATTAGGAACCACACTCTTTCGAGAAGGAAGTTTGATCATAGTGTGAGAGGTTTCCATCACATCATAAATGATTATTAAGGGAATTTCTTTAATTTTAAAACCTTAAATTTACTTAAAAGTCATGTATGTATGGTTTTATTTACTCTTACATTTTCCTTTACTAATTTCAGGTCATAAAATGATGTTTTAGGTTGCTGCGTGATATGAATTTTAAAATTTCAGTTAAATTATTTTGTGAGTGGTTATCACAGAATGACCACCTCTATCAAGATATGAGACCTACAATTCAAGTTTTGGGGTTATACTTTTTGGGTATCATCAATCCATTACTATTTTATCACTATGTAACCCTTCCTTAGTCATGTTGGATAAAAATTTTGATATGCATTTAAATTATGTGAGATATAGGAGACCAAAACATGATTTTTAGGGAATCATTTGACTTATCCCTATCACAGAGTGTCCATTACTTATCATACCCTAGCACCTTAATATTGTAGTATTATTATAAATTAAAAATCCCATTAGAATTATTATATTCTAAATTATTTTTCACTAAACCCTAGGAAATTATAAACTTATCTTTGGATGTATCTGGGTTCACCTTGGATGGATTTAGCCCTCAACTTCAAGGGATCAATTTCCTATTCTCTGATGTGAGTTTCTACTCTCTTCTTCTTTATCCTCTCTCTATTCTTCCTTCTGATAAGTCTATGGAATTATAGTTGATTTGATATTATGGATTTTGGGTAATGTTTTGATGAGGATTTATGTGTTATAAGTTGGTGAGGTCTTCCCCTCATGTGATTTGGGTCTTGTGATCATCTTTTTCATCTCGTTCTTGCACAGTGGTTGAGGTAGGGTATTTGAGACTTCTTCCTTAGTTATGTTTAAATTTTTTATGTTTTGTGATTTCTTTACTTAGATGGATAGTAATAGTTGACATAATAAGGATAATAAATTGGAATAACAAAATTAAATGGGGAAGGTTGATTCACACGTGTTTATTTGATTTCAGGATATTGCTTTTATCATGTTGATTATTTTATGATGATGTTGTGTTGTTTTTCTTTCTATTGTGATCTATTTTGTTTATGAAGAATTAAATGGATGGAATAAAATTTCATAAAATGTTAAACATATAAACATATAAAAAAATGATTTTTTGGAAATCATGAAATGCGGTAATGATTCTAATGATATCCACTAATGTTTTATATGAAATAATTATTAAAAGATGACAATTTTTGCATTATGAAACTAATTTATTATGGTTCACCGATGTTTTTGTATTTACACTTTTTGATCTATGTGTAAGCAGTTCGAAATTTTCATGGATGGTTTTGGATATTGATGTGTGTGAGCTATGGGTGTTGTGGCTAGTTTCCATGGCGGGCCAGAGAGGATGTGGTTATTGATATGTGTTGGTTGGGTTGTTATTATATCATGGATAGTTGTGTGGGAAAAGGGTGACTTTGTGATAGTTTTAATGGGTTTTAACATGTATTTTAATGTGGTTTGTGTGATGGTTGGTTATGTGTTGTGAGGATGTGTGATAGATTACCAGTGGAATGTAATATGATTATTAATGAGGAATGTTATACTATGTATGGGATGAAAATAAATAAATGTGACTACGAATGAATTATGAAATATTATAATATTAAATTAAGAGTTTGATTTAAATCTGATTGGTGATTAATGACTCTATTGAATTAAATTATGAAATTGAATAAAATAATGAATGTAAAATGTTTGGTATATGTTAATGTTAGAAATGGCTAAATTATGTCATTAATGAAAAAATGTGGATATTTTCATGACTATTTTTTGTGAGGTATTTGGGCTGATTTGTGTATTGAAGATGGAAACCGTAGATAATTAAATTTGGGGTTCATGGGGTAATTTTCATAGAAAATGATGGTGTTTTTTATGAAACACGTAGATTGGGTTGTGTGTTACTATTATATAATTTGTATTTTCCTTTTGATTTATTACACACCCCACCCAAGTTAGATAACCTCATTATTTCACAAATTTTTTGGGTTCTGGGTTTTTTCCATAAACATCTAGGTGGGTGAAGGAATATATGGTTGTATACTCCCTCTTCCCCACTCTCCCTTATAGGTGTAGTGAGGTTCATAATGGATCAAAATATTTATAATAATATGGGTTGTAATGGATTAAGGTTATGACATGATATATACTAGAAGACTTGGTTATGCGATTGAGATGATGATATATAGGCTGGTTCATGTATGGTAAGAGGAGGGCCTGAGGTTGATGTTATTCATGTTCATGAAACCCTATTGTAATAGAAACATTATATGATATTAGGATATGGTATTTGATGGAAGATATTTCATGAAAATTATTTGGATGTGATATATGATATAGTTTCGATATGAGATATGATGTTCTTCATCAATTCTATAAAAGGGATTGGGAACATCGGGATGTTTTTCATTTGGGTATGAGAGTGGAAAACTATTTGGGAGGTCATTTCATGGTACCTATTTGATATATTATTCTTATATTATATAACTATATATGTATGTTATATTTGTTTAGAAATACATGGGTTTGGGTAGTAGTTGACCCAGTATGTGCTTATTGGTTATGCAATTTATTCATCCGATTATTTGTATGTTTATTCCACATTTTTATGATAGGTAATTAGGAGGATCCTACTGAGTATACATGTATTCTCTCCCCTATATCTATAAATAAGTTTATATGTTTTCATTAGGGAATTGATGACTGAGATTGACATTATAACCTTGGATATTATGGTTGATGTTGGAGTTGCTACCATTAGAGTTTTTTTAGTATTTCATTTCAAATTTTTATTTTTTATGACATTATATGAATTTATGGGATATAGTTTTTATTTTATAATATTTTGGTGATTGGTGTTTTTATTTATATTTTCCTAGAATTAATTAGGGTAATTCCTCCCATTTGTATGTTTTATACCATCAATGCTAGTAACCAAACCAGGGACTATTGTCGGTGGGCTTGAGGTGTCACTCACATCTTCACTATAGGCCCTGGATATGTTCTCGGTATGGGAGGGTCAAGAAAAAGTGTTATCATAGGTATGTATGGGAGTTATGATGAAAAATGGATTTAATAACTTTTAAGGATTTCATGGTCTTAGTAGGGGGAGAATATTCGTAAAATCAAGTGTGTAATGTAGAAAGGGATACTGACTAAGGAATAGGTGATTAGGGACCCATGTAATTTAATGTAAGGACCCTAAGAATACAAATAACCCTAGGGGAGGTAACATTTATTATGGGTTATATAACCATGAGAGGTACATGCATTATTATTGATTGTGATTATGTTGGAATTCGGATAATTTTGGGGAAATTATAATGAATCTCATTAAATTCATCTTAAATAAATTCAATGATACCGGGCCTAGGAGTTTCCATTATTTCTTATAGATATTATTTTTGGTCACCATCAACATGTTTTACAAGTTTTTTAGGTGAAATAATATGATCTAGTAAACCATATAAGGGTTCATTTGGCTGAGGAATATGGGTCTTGGAGTAATATTTTGTGTGAGTTCTAGCATTAGGGATTAGTGAAGTATGAGGGGAGTGTACATATCTGATTTAGAGATATATTACTAATTGGATGATATTAAAATTACCATCATCTTAATCCATGTTAGGGAAAAGTATTGGGTACCACTGAATTTTAGTCAAATGAGATGGGTTAGGTGGCAGTGGTGGATTATGTTCCTTATAGAGTACAAGGAGGAAAAGGTTTCATTAGATGGATTTTATAAGTGGTTTTGTGTGGAGTTAATTTTTTCAATGATGAGGGAGGTCAAGATTTAGGATTTTATATCCTACCATAATGGGAGAATGAGTGTATAGGATCTTAGTATTAGATTAAAGGATATACTCTGATTTTTTATAGATCTTTTTCCATACGAGGAGGCTACAACACAACATTTATAGGAGGCGCCATGTTTAGTTATTTGGTATAATATTACCCTAGTTACATTTCCTATGTATATATAGGTGAAAAATAATGATGATGTGATCAAAAGGATACATTCATAGCTGGTATCATCTCAAGAGTTAATTGATTTTTTCATTAGAAGGAGTAGAGTTGCAGATGGAGGACCATGGAAGTCAGAGCTATCGGGGTTTTCAACGACAAAGAGTTATTATCAACAATTTTCTTCCTAATTGTCTAGAGCTGGTAATTCTCAAGAATCTAATATGGGGTCTTTTCTTATGTGATTTTATTATGGGGGTTATAGTTATTAGAGATTTTAATTCATGGACAATCTAAATATATACATTCCATTTCTTCCTCGGCAGCTATTACCTCAGAGTCCATGTCAGGGGAAGGTAAAACTAGATATTGCTTGAAAAGGGGAAGATAGAGTAGATATAGGGTATCCCCATGATGTCCCCCACCATCATGGATATAAGAATTATTATGGACATTGAGTTATTTTTCATCAGAGGGGTAGAGGATCTTGGAAGGGTCAATTTCATACTATAGAGATATCAACACCAGGTTGTCCAAATATCATTCAAGTTATCTTATATCTATCTCCCAACATAGTTTTTTCTTTATTTGACTCTATAACATAACATTTTCCCATTACACCCACCTTGGTCTAGAGTTGGGGTCTTAGGGTGGAGAGATTTCTAGATCCTTGGGTGTTAACTCTAACGGTCAGATGTTAGTTTAGATTACTTGATGTGTGCTGAGGTTGTGAGCTAATGTTGGAGAAACATCAATTATTAATGCCTTTATTCCAAGTGTATATATAACCATATGAACTCATTCTTACCATTTAATTGTTATATTATTACTATTCCATTATTGATTTCCTCCATAGGAGAGTTTTATTCTAGGATTTAGAATTCCAT
This sequence comes from Viscum album, assembly GCA_963277665.1. Taxonomy (NCBI): domain Eukaryota; kingdom Viridiplantae; phylum Streptophyta; class Magnoliopsida; order Santalales; family Viscaceae; genus Viscum; species Viscum album. The sequence continues at coordinate 2,013,543,742 of OY728126.1, forward strand.
CATACAATGTTCATTGGTGATAAAGTCCATCAAATGTATCCTAGGAATTTGGAGCCCTTGTATTCATATCTAGTTGTGTTGTCATTGGATTCATTAGTGGAACAAGTACTGGAGTTTCCTATATTGGTCAAGGAGTTTTTAAATGTTTTCCCTAAGAGGTGGTGACATTACCCATCAACATTATATCAATTTTAGTATAGAGTGGTAGCCGAATGAATCTTCAATGTTGATGGATTATTGTTAGATAAAATATTTTATATTATCACAATTGAGGATTTAAGACAATGATCTATAAAATAAAGGTTTACTTTAGCTATGTGTTTCACCATGGGGTACTCTGTCATTGTTTACTAAGAAGGTGGATGGTAGTATTATGTTATTCATAGAATATTAGTGGCTAAACCAGGTGACAGTCAATAATTTTTATTCCCTCCCAAGAATAAATGATTTCTTAGTTATTAAAATGGAGATAGCTATTTCTTATGATTAATTTTTGGTCTGGGTATCATCAGCTGGGGGATAATGAGGAGGATATCCCATATACTTATTTCAGGTGTTGTTATGGGTACTTCAAGTTCATAGTTATGTCGTTCGATGTCATGAAGTCCCATTATTTTTTCATGTGACTCGTGAACTTAATGTTTTGTGAGTTTCTGAACTAGTTCATGGTAGTGTTCATCAAGGACACACTCATATTCATAAATTTGGAGGAGGATTTCTTTGAGTGTCTAAGGGTTGTTTTACAATCCATTAGCTGCCATCAACTCCATGGGAAGTTTTCTAAGTGGATTTTTGGTACATGTAAGGTGCATTTTCTCAAGTGTGTGGTATCCTAAAAGTGAGTTATATTTGATCCTTTCAATATTGAGGTGTTTCTTTCTTAGGAAACAACCAAGAAAGTTTCATATGTCCATAGTTTCCATAGTATCATGGGATATTATCAGAGGTTCATGTTTTAATTCTCTTAGGTTAAAATATTACTGATATCCTTGTTCTGAAAGAACTAGGATTTAAAATGGGATGGTTACTGTTAGACAACCTTCGACTACCTAAATGAAAAGTTTGTTAGTTATTCTAATATTTGGTTATTTGAGGAGGAATTTATGTTCATGTTTTTCTACAATTATTCCCATCTTGATGTGGGTTGTTTCTTGATGCAGTAGAGGGAAGTTATATTATATGGGTATACGCATCTATGAACCTATGAGAGAAACAATGCCAAACATAGTCTCTAGATGTTAGAAGTGGTGTTTTCTCAAAAGATTTGGAAACATTATCTCAATAGTGAATGCTTGGTGGTATTTGCAAATAATAAGAATTTGGGGTATATTTTTCCTCTACGGTATTTGAATCTCTGATAGTAACAGTGCATGGAGTTATTTCAAGACCATGAGATTGAGATCTCTTATACTCTAGGGAAAGTGAATATAGTTTGTGATGAATTGAGAATTAATTCAATAATAGATTTTGTTTTATAATCTCGAGATGGTTAGAGAGTGATGGAGGAGGTTATAGTGATACAACATGAAACAAAGGAGGATAGTGGTAGAGGTTTCTGGCACTATATGATAATGAAATAATCTTTGTTTCTATTGGTGAAGGAGTCTCAATGGGATGACTCAAAGGTAGAGTAGATATGAGATCATATCTTTTATGGTAACACTCATGATGGGTTTTCAGAGGAAGATCGACATTAGATGTTATTTCTTGGGTGATTATTTATTTCATTAACTCTATGTGATGAGGTTCTTAATGAGTTTCATAGATCACATTTGGGAGTGCAGCCCTATATATTAATGATGCATCATGCATAGATGAGTCAAATATATAATACTAGGATGAAGCAATCTATGTTAAAGTATGTGTTGTGATGTTTGGTTTGGAAGTAGTTGATGGTATAGAATTGTGTTCCAAATGGTTTTTTCCACCATTAGATTCCCCCAAGTGGAAGTGGGAGGATATTTCAATGAATTTAATCACATGTTTTCCTCTAGCACAAGGACTATGTGGTAAAATTTTGGTGACTGGGGATCAATTGAAAAAATCGAGCATCACTTCTTTATGTTCAAGGAGTCAAGTACTACATAAATTTTTTTTGAAAATATGTGGATGTGGTAGTGAGACTTAATATGATGCTAAGGACCATTATCCTTGAGCGAGATTCTCATTTTAAATCACAGTTATAGGTAGATATTTAGGGTTATTTTTATCACATCTACACCTTGACACTACACTCCATCCATATATAGATGATTAGACAGAATGATCTATTTAAACACAAGAGTATATGTTGCATGCTAGTGTTCTGGATTTTGGTGCATCCTGAGTGAATCATCTATATTTGGTTGAGTTGTCTTAAAATAATAGTTATAAATATTCCATTGAAATGGATCCATTTGAGGAACTGTATGGGGGACCTTGCTGATATATGTTTTGTTGTACGAAGCTTAGGGAGTTGGTGGTCCTTATACTAGATGTGGTGTTGAGAATAATTAAGAAGGTGAAAATGATTCAAGAGAAGACAAAGGTGGTGCAGGACCATCATAAGTATTATACTGATTGGAGGAGGTTGCCTCTAGAGTTTTATATTAGATATCATGTTTTCCTAGGTATTTTCCATCACTATGGAAGGTGGATAATTGGGTGAAAGGGTAATATTTATCCATATTCCATTGATCCTTTTTCGGTGTTGGGGAACATATGTGAGGTGTCATATCTATTGTTTCTTCCTTTGTAGTGAAACCAGATCTATGATGTTTTCCTTGTGTTGAAACTTTATTGATATCTCTATGATAACTTCTATTTCATCGATGGGGAGAGTTAGATTTATAGGATGATTCAACATTTTTGGGGTAGCCATTCAAGATTTAGGATCATCAATAGATAGTGATGCATGATCTTATAATTCCTTTGATTCATTTCCATAGAGTCGTTCTGGATTGGGGGAATTTTTGGGGGAATTTGAGTCACATATTCCTTCTCAGTACCCTATGTTGTTTTGAACCTTGTGTTTTCTTGAGGATTAAGAAGATTTATTTTTTGTTTAATTGATTGAGATGGTTATTTATTCCTATTTTTTAAGTCGATTCTTCTAGTGTTGTTTTTTATTTTGGTGATGATAACATTTAATTTCAGAGGTATATCTTGAGGAGTATTTGGGTTCGATGGTTGTTTTTTTCTTCATGGCGTGTTTTTTATTTTCAAGCAAGTGAATAATTTTATAGGAATATAATGTATTTTCACAGAACCTTTAGTCCCATTACATTTCATATTTTAGTTTTAAAGTGTTAGAAGAAGGTTTAAGGAAGGGAGGAGGATTTGGACCTAATAATTGAGCTATAGAAAGTGTTTCATGGCATGGAATTGCGTGTCACAGTGTAATGGATAGCTAGATAAAGGATATGTTTTGATTTTTTTTATGTCACCTCATGAAGGGTTGAATAAAAATATGGAGTTTTTATGTCATAGAATGATGTAAGAGTAATGTTTTTGGGTTATAGGCTATAGGATTTAGAAACCATGTTGTTTCAAGAAGGAAGTTTAATTGTGGAATGAGAGGTTCTAGTCAAGGAATGTTGAATATAATTTTAATAAGTATAAAACCTTACATTTCCTATAAAGTCTCATATGTATGGTTTTATTTAATATTACAATCTCCTTTACCATTTTTGGTTCATATTGTATGGATGTAGGTCACAATGTGATATTGGTGTTAGCAATTTGGTTGTATTCTCCAACGAGTGGCTATCATGGCATGGCCACCTCTGTTGTGGCATGAGATATAGAGGTTTAGATTTGGGGGTTTTCCTTTTGGCTATTGTCATGATGTGGTTATTTTTTCAAAACATAACCCTTCATTGGTCATATTCAATTACAATATTTATCGATTATTAACTCAGGTTAGATATTATAAATCAAGGAATAATTTTTAGGAATTTATTTGACTTAGCTCCATCATGACGGGACTATTACATGTCATGTTGTGATGCTTTAAGATTCCTATTTTAGTATAAATTCAAAATCTCCTAAAACTTCTTTTAAGTTACAATATTTTTTCCAAAAACCCTAGGCTACCAAATTTGTGTCTTTAATTGTCTTTGGGTGTTCCTTACATATATTCAAGAGATCATTTTCTTTTGATTTAAGGAAAGCTTCTCCTCTCTTATCCTTTTTCCTCTCCCAGTTATTCCTTCTAGAAAGTCCATGTAAGTAGTGTTTATTTGATTTGGGGGATATTTGATCATGTTTTTGATTATTATTGGCGTGTTATAGGTTTTAGAGGTCTTACCCTTACATGATTTAGGTCTTTTTATCATCTCCCTCATCTTGTTCTTGGGAAGTGGTTGAGAAGCTTCCATTGGGGTAGGGGAGTCAAGACATATAACTTATTTATATATAAAGTGTTTAAGTTTCATTATTTTTCTTATGTGGGTGGAAATAATTAAATTAAAAATTATAATACATTGTAAAAATTAAATGTAAGGGAGATGGGTGATTCACATGTGTTTTTGTGACTGTATGATATAACTTATGCCAGATGGTTTGATTAATGATGTTGTAGAGTGGGTTTTTTCTGTTGTGATCTATGTTGTTTGTAAAAATAATATGGATAGAATTAAATTTTATAAAATGTCAAATGTGTAAAGATAGTAATGAAATTATTTTTTGGAAATATTGATATGTGGTGAGAATTCTTATGTTGTATATTAATGTTTTATTTAAAAAATGATTAAAAGATAATTTTATTTTTCATTGTGTTATTGATTTGTTATCGTTCAGTAATTTTGTTAAGTAACTATTATTGTGGTTTGTGTGGAAGTAGTTGGAATTTTTTATGTCTGTTTTTTGGTGTTAAAGAGTGCGATTAACAGGTATTTTTTATAGTTTCAATGATGATAATGGGAGGATATGGTTGTGGATATGTTTCAGTTGGTTGGCTATGATGGAATTGATGGTTCTATGGAAGAGGAGTAAATTTATGTGATGAATATTGGCATGTGTTTTGATGTGGGTTGTATGTGGTGGGTTTTGTGTAGTGAAGATGTGTTATAGATGCTTGATGGTATGAAATATGACTATTGATGATTAATATTGTAACACCCCAGGTAAATAAAGAATATGACATTTTTATATTTATCCATATTTGTGAATAAAATATTAATATTACTTTAAAGGGGATGCTATGCTCTATGGCGTACCCAATACGCAACAACGAGTTTCTTGGAAATCTTACGTTGCACTCTAATAATAAAATAATATTATTTTAAATGGCAGTTAATGCCTAGCAGTTGTAATGGAGGGAATGAACAGAACTAACTACAAAATTATTATATATGTTTGTCAAATATTTTTACTCTTTACAATAAATGTTATAGGATTAAAAATGTGGATAAATCCAATTTTAAGCGTAGACAGTCTAATATTCTTTAAAAGGTCGATTAACCGCCTTTTGATGGCAAACCTCTTTTAAATCCACTTTTTGAAAATTTTATGTGTTATATTTTACAAAATAAAATTCTTCTTTATAATCGGGACATCAAAATTTACTTTGTGTAAAGTTTTGGTATTTTTCCGAAAAAGTTCAATTTTTAATGAATAGTGAAAAATGTTGTATTTTAACTCAAAACCTCTTTTTTAATCTAATTTATTTATATGATTAGATTATATTTTTAATTGGTTTTAAAGTGTAAATAGGATATATTTTTACCATTTAATCCAATGGTGGTCATTGTAATTAATATCACTTTTAGATTGGACATAAACGAGTGTCAATCTTTTGAAATATATTGTTTCATAAATACACGCTATTTGTTTTTACAGTGGAATATAATTATAAAATTAATTAATGAAACTTCTATGTTATGAATTTGGTAAAATAGACATCATTTTTGAATTCGGAATATCAAATATAGCTTAGGGTGAATTTTTGGTATTTTTCTGAAAAACATCAATTTTTGATGAATAGTGAAACCACAAAGTGGTCGTTACAAAATTTGATTTTTCGTTTAAATGGGACTTTACCACATCTGTGATTTGAATTTAAAAAATACAATTTAAATTATTTTAATTGTTAAGTAAAATGTGGTTCAATGGGATGAAAATAATTTTTGATGAAAAGTAACTTTTAAGTTTTATTAATCGCGATTAAAGGTAATTAGTGTGATTTAAGGTAAAAATGATATTATAAAAAAATAAAAATATATTTTCACTTGTCCTAACCATATTGTATGAGTTATTGCCGACCAAGACAACCCATGGGTCGATTTTTGGTACCCCATGGAGCCACTTGGGTTTGATAATGACATATATTCCTTTTATTTAAAGTTAAAATAAAAATGTCACAAATATGATTTGTTTTACTAAAACAATTTTTACATGTGGTTATACAAGTCAGAATTTTGACTATAAATATTCATTGGAAAGATAAAAATATTTCCTACATCATAGTATTTTTTTATAATATTTAGACATTAAATAAATTAAATTCTTTATGACATCATGATGATGCAGCGATGACCTCACTATTTAACAATTTAAATAAAATGGAAAGACAATGAAAAATCTAGGACCTACACATGTCAAAAACCTATTGGATGGGTAGATTTAGAATCCTTATCACATTATACTCGAAAAACATCAATGTGGGACCATTAAAATCCTAAAACCATTTGAAAATAAAGTAACATTTTATACTTTTCCAAGAATGCCCCTCCTCTCCTCTTATAAAAGCCCCCCACCTCTACCACCTTACCCACACCTCTCAAACCTTTCGTTCGTCCAAGATCTGATCATTTTTTCTGTACACATCCCTCTCCTCATCCTAGAAGCCTTAACTTTGGCAGGAAACTCTTCAAGAAACCCTTTTGGTTCAAACCAAAGGGAGTAACCCAATTTTAAGGTAACGTCTTCACTTGTGCTCTTTTGTTTTATTTTTCTTCTCCAACCCCCTAAACTCTTTTTATTCATTTCTTTTATAACAACTCCAGTATCTTAAATATACTATTATTTTGTTATAATAAGTATTCGAGCTACACTTACACACACCTTCATATAATGGTTAAAGAACATACAGTTTCTGTGGATGTTGAATTTCTGCCTCACGAAACGATGATTGTTCAACACTCATATAACACCTTCAAAGGTGGCCATTAAGATGTCACTATGTTTATATATGATATATAATATTTTTATGTTTTACTTAAGCTTCTGTATATTTCATTTGTGGCATACCTTTATGGCTTTCATTATGGGTATACGTGATATCTTCATTTTAGGAAGTGCGGACTACCGCCCCCTCAAAGTGATTTGATTCGTTAATTCCATATGTGGGACGTATAAAGGATGGATTTAAAGTTATTATATATGATGTTATACTGGAATTATAATATACCTTTATATAATTATTGTTTTCTTTCCATTAAAGTATGAGATAGAAATGAAAGTAGCGTTCATGCGTACGTACGGCTTACCGTCTCCATGAACGGTGCATTTCATTTCTTATCCTCAAATGTAATGTACTATTATAAGTACATATAATGGATATATATGATGTATGAAACATCTAAAAAATGAATATAATTCTGGAATTAAAAATATACACATCTCTCATTTAGTTTTAATTCCATTAATATGACATAGAACTGAAAGTAGCGTTCATGCGTACGTACGGCTTACCGTCTCCATGAACGGTGCATTTCATTTATTACCTCTAAATGATTATGTAATATTATAAATACATGTATATTATGGATATATATGATATATATGATATCAAAATCAGGAATGTCATTCTGGATATAAAGAACCTTTGATCACACGAACAACATGTAATTGCAAGAAGTCCACTTTTGACTTAAGAACCAAATATCGACAAAACAAACATTATTAACTTAAATGATTACATAATGTTTATAACATGTAAATAATTGATATAAAAGGAATAATTAACTTGAAAAAGGTTCTTAAGAAAGTATAAATTAACTCAAGTTTATTATTCAGGATGTTAAAGAATGATCGAGTCAAGTCGGACCCGTGGTAAGGGATCCTACTCCTCTCTTTCTTTTTAAGTATGCTCTTTTATGTCATTCCTTTTAAAGATAATCTTTCTTGTTATTGGGATGTTATTTTATATTAATCTTAGTGTAATTTTTATGTTCATATGATGAGAGACCGTATTCCCTCTCATCAATCCATTTTGGAAGTTTTGAGTGGCGTCGTTAGGCTGCCGAATTTTCGTAAGAGATCTAACCTCTCTCTTTCTTTTTAAGTACTCTCCTTTATGTCACCTCTTTTAAGATCCTCTTTGTTATATTGGGGTATGTTCATTTATATTACTCTTTCTATAAACTTTATGTTAATCTTATGAGATACCCTATTTGATCTCATCAATCCATTTTTGTAAGTTTTATGTGGCGCCGTTAGGCTGCCGAGTTTTCGTAAGGGATTTTTCATCTCACTTTTATTCCCGTGGGATTTATGCTACATTTGCCACAATTTCCTTTGAGTGGTGTATGTACTACCCATTATTTTACTAATTGTGTAATATAATTTCATTTATTAGTATTTACATCAATGTTGTATTGTCTTTCATTCACGGGATGTATGTTTCGAAAGTTACCCAGTTCGGTAAGGGAACCTTTCACCCTTCTCTTTTTAAAATACTTTCCTTGTTATGTATTTTAATTCACATACTATTATGTTGGGATATTTTCTTCTATATCCTTATTGATTTAAATTTTATTTCCATGTGATGAGATACCCTTTTTATCTCTCATCAACTGATTTTCTGAATTTTGTAGCGACGCCATTAGGCTGTCAAATTTTTGCAAGGGAACTTCTTAACCCAAATTTGATTCTTTGGGATAAACTTATACTCCTTGAATATGTCGTTCTATGAATATGTGTGAATAACCTCTGATTGTTTTACACTTAATATCCACTTATATTTGGTGTATTCGTTTGTCACACATAATTATGTAATTGATTTATCCTTAAACCAAGGATACCGTCTTTGTAAGGGACTTCGTCTCAATCTCCTTTCATTAAGACATATTTCGTTTTATACACAACTTTCTTTTATATGGTGTATAAACCCCTTTGACTTTTAATTTTATACAAAAGGAATCTTTTTCTACAATGTGTTTTACTAAACAACAAAAAGGAATGTTTCTTTTAACGTACACGGTGACAACGACCTTTTCCGCTGCCACGAGTATTATTTGATCTTTGGCTTCCTCAACAAGCCGTAATGTTTTTAAAATAAAATAAATACCATATACTCTTTTATGTATTTTGGTATTGAAAATGGTTTTGATAAAGGATTCTATTTTTTGAATATATTTAAATGATATATTGTGATTGAAATGTGGAAATGTTATCATTCCTTTATATTGGTTTTATGTGTTATAATTTTATAGTTGTACTTGGACATTTTACGGGTGGTTATGTGATAAACCATATGATGGGTGGTGCCGTGAATACTAGGACGGGTGGTTACGATATAACCTCCAATGCGTTGGGTATAGAAGTCGGTTGTATGGCTACTCCATTAAGTATGTATGGAAGTTGGCCAAATGGCTATTCCATTAAGTGATATGTGTGGAAGTCGACCTTATGGTTATTCCACTTAACTATGTTTATGTCCCAAGTTACTTTTATATGTTATGTGATCTTTATATGGGTTTTATGGTAATCTTTTGGTTACAGAAGGGTAAGTAATGAACTTTTATTCAGTGAAGAGTTTTTTACTACTTCGAAAAGGTGAAAAGTATTACTTTGAAAAAGTATACATGGTTTACTTGTTATTTTGAAAAACTAACAGTTTTCAATCTTTGTGTATCCCTTACTGAGATTTTTATGCTCATCCCAAGTTTTTGAAATGTTTTTCACAGGACTTAACGTGGAATAGGGTCAAGGATGGGATCAAGGGAATGTCATGCAACCTAAAACATGGAACTAAACATGTTTCTTTTTAAGAGTTTTTTTTATTTTATGGAAACTTAGTAGAAGTGTCTACTTTGTAATCTTTTGAGATGTAATAGTTATGTCCTAATTCTCTATAACTCTAAACCTGAAAATATCCTCCATGTGAACTATTCATTTAATTAAATATTAAGTAAGGTTTAAGGATGGGGCCTTATAAATATAGTAACATGTATGGGATGGAAATTAAAAAATATGGTTGTTAACTAATTGTTAAAGATTAAAATAAAATGTTAAGGGATGCAATTAAATGTGGATGATGGTTAATAAATTACTTAACATTAAATATGGAATTCAACGTAATAATAAATGTAATACGGATTGTAAATGATAAATATTGAAATGGTTAAATGATTTGATTCATAGAAAAATATGTATATTTTTAGGGTTGTTTTGTGTGAGTAAGTGGGTTTAATTTATGTTATGGAGATGGAAACATTTGATAGTGAATAGAAGTGTTAATGGGTGATTGTTATTGAAAATTAGATTTTTTTTATTTGTATTAAACCCTCAGGTTGGTTACGTGTTGTTATGGTATATGTTGTATATTCCAAGTGATTTCTGACACACCCCTCCTATGTCTGATAACCTCACTAATTCCCAAATGATATGGATTCAAGGTGTTTTCCACAAACATTGAGGTTGGAGTGGGAATATATGTATGATTACTCCATCTGACCCAATATCATTTCCAAGTTTAGTATGATCAATGGTGGATCACAATTGGTATAAGTATAGTGGATTTAATGGTTTAACGTTATGGTATGTGATATATCAGTTTACATGGCTATGTGATTAAGATGATAATAATTGGTGGGGGTCATGCTTGATAAGAGTACAAGACACAGATTATATCCATTGTGTTTATAATACCCTATTGTAATGGACTATGATATATTATTTGGATATGTTAAATGTTGGAGGATATGTGATGACGATGATGTGGATATGACATGTGGTATGTTTGTGATATGAGATATAATGTGGATATGACATGTGGAATGTTTGAGTATACATGAATTCTATCCCCAATATATATAAATTTGTTTTAGGTTTTAAAGATGGATTCAGTGACAGAGCTAGACCTTACTAGCTTGGACCTCAGGGTCTCTTTCTTAGTTTCTTCCAGAGGAGTCTGCTTTTGGTATTTCATGCTGAAGTGTTGTTTTAAAGGAGATTACAAGAATTTATGGAATAAATATTTATATTTTATATTATGGTTTTGATTGGGGGTTTCCCTTATATTATCCTATGTATTTATGAGGGATATGCCTCCCATTTGTTTATTTTATATCCACAATTCTAGTCATCAACCCATATCCCATTGGAGGTGTGCTTTGGGGAAAACTCTCATTTTTACTATAGTACCAAGAGGGGTTCTGAGTTGGGGAAGGTAGTGGAACTTCCTATGATTTGAGGTCTCCGTATATAGGGATTTATAATGGATATATTTGGATCATGGTGAAATCTGAAAAAATATCATGGGGATTCCATGTGTAGTGGCTAGAGGTGGCTTGATGGTGATGAATGTATGCTTTCGCTTTCAGTTTCAATGAAGGTAAATCACTTGTTAAGTTCCTCAATAATTTCATCAAATTAATTCTAAACTAGTGATTGATTAGAGGTTAAATCTTAAGGATTTTTTTCATTTGTTCTAGATACACATCATGAACTATCCACACACCATTGGTTGTGGTTTCAGAATCTACATGTTGTTTGGTCAGTTTTTTGATTAAGTTTTTAAAATTAATTATAAATTTTTATAATTAATTATTTAATATTTTTGGCATGAGATGGAAGGTCGAGACCATGATGATGCTCGGTCTAATAATGGGAAATATTAGATAAATATGGTAAAGTATTTTATCACCCATAATGAAGTATGTGGTCCCTAAATTTTGAATCCATGTGTATAGTGTGATTTTTTATGAAATTAGATATATGATAGGGGAAATCAACCAAATGTTACTCGAGTGGGAACCTAAAGGGCTCAGATATGTGAGATGAATGGGTAAAACCTATTATGTATAGAATGAATATTATTCTCACAACTGAAATTACATGGAATATCATGGAGATAGTTTTATCTTGGGGTTCATTGGTTGTATGTTTTTAATTAAAACCAAGGGGTGTAGGAGTAAGTATTCCTTTAAGGGGATAGTTTGGTCCCACGAAACTATGTAAAGGGATTCCAATGGTTCTGGGAAAAGTAATCAATGGCTCGAAAACTGGATCACAATGTCTATTTTGTTTCATGTGAGACTTGATGCATGTGATTATGATTTGGGAACAATCACCATATGTTGTTATCAGCTTATGCGGAATGGGTTAGATGGATATAGGTTAGTGAGGCTAATGTTGTTCCTTGTTGATAGTATGAGGGATATATTAGAGTGAGAGGTGTGTATTAGAATAATCTACCTAGAGTGAGATATGGGGTTGATTCCTAACAGATGGTTCATATGAGAGGATTAGGTATCATGTGTGAATATGGGAGTCCTATGGGCTGAACTTTTACCCCATGGTGGTTAATGATGGATAATTCAAGATTAGGGTAGTTTCTATATGACTAAGTGAGATATTATATGGATAACAGGATGGGTTATTGTGGTCTTTAGACTAGATTGACTTAAGGGAAAAGGTATTGAGATCGTTTATAACCAATTAGTTGGTTAATTATTTGTTAATGATCATTAATAAGGAAGAGTAGTGCCTAAAATGGTATATCCTATGTTTATAGAGTTGGTAAGAGAGGTTTGATATCCTGAGGCTATGATTAACTTAGGTTGTAATAAGTGAGGGGTGCATAGGGGAATAGTTAGAGGCCATCCTTGTGGTACACTATGATAGATTATTCTCATTAATTGGAAAGATTTTCTAGTTATTATAGACATATATTATTCAGGTCATTTTGGACATTAATGTTATTATTACTGACAAAGGTTATTCCCAATATTATGGATTCTCAACACATTATTGTAGAGTATTATTATATATTAATATCAAGTTGTTATTAATATATATTATTTACATAATTATGGATTCTCATCCCATTATTATGGTTATAGAATACTACCATTATTAAATATGATTGTCATGTTGTTATGGAAAAAGATCATCCACATTATTAGGAATACTCATATGACTATTATAGATATAGATTAATATTCTCATTATTATATAGGATCATCCTACTATTATAGATATAGATCATTTTCATTATTATAGATTCTTATCCCCTTATTGTGTAAATTTTATAATGAGTGGATGTATCATGTTTCCCATGATATAGATTCCTATGTAATATGATTCAATTCACTAGCACTGGTATGAACATTATATAAATCCATTACAGTATTTAGAGAGTAATTTTGATTAATTATAATTTTTTGTACATTTTTTAAACATTATCTAGAACCCTATTATTATTACTATTTTCTTTTCACATTTTTTAATGTTTCTATGGTTGTTTTATTTTGACTAGTCTAATGGAAATGTCATGTGTCATTGGTTGAGTTGATTAGGAAGAGGATGTGATCAATGGTGATTCCCCAAATGATGGAGATGGTGATGATAGAGGAAATGATGAGTATGATAAGGACTAATATGGAAATAAATTAGAAATTTAATTTATGCAGTTGGAATATAAACTTATATTGTTATTTTTAAAAAAATTAAAATTTTAAACATAAATTTAATTACATGTGTTTGTAAATTGTGTCTCAATTTTAGTTATCTATTAATTATTTCCATAATTTAATTTTGGAATTTTATTTTTATTTTTTAAGTGGAAGTTTTAATAACAACTATAAAATAAATTTTGGTAGTTTATAATTATTTATATTTTTAATTTTTTTATGAACTATGAATAAAAATAGAAATAAGTTCCACTAATTATAGAAAACCACAATTTTAAAATATTCCCTAAATAATATAAAAAATAGATAATAAGCAATTATCTACCTAAGGATGATGCGCCATTGTGGATTCTTCTCTCCTCATCACTTCTGATTCTCTAATCATCCATGGATGATCTCCTCCTCCCTCCCACACTTCTGGCAGAGGGGTAATGTGATCTCCTCCCAAATTAAAACTTGTGAACTAATATTTCCTTAGATTTGTGTCATATCCTTCTTCACAATATTATAATTTTTCATAATGTTTTAGGTTTTCATAATAGAGATCCATCCTTACTTATTTCTTCCTTAGAATTATCTAAATATTTCTCTCTCCTAAAATTATCCTTGGTGGATAGTTTTGTAAGTCATCATTATCTACTATATGCCTTCAAAATATTGATTAATGGATCCTATGGCTTATTGAGTTCAGCAGTTGTAGGTTTTCTTGACCATTGAAACCTCCTCATTCTCTTTAGGGATAGAGATGACATGGACCAATCATGGTCCAGGGCTCCCTGATATTTCAATTGCATATTTTTATACCTATTCTAATGGTCGATTTACTTTCACCTATATTGTGATCCCCCATCTTTGGTTGTATGGGTATGTCTACATAGCTTACCCCTTCCCATTCAAAATATCTTCATCCTTAGGATGATTGGAAATGTTCAAAAACATTTTCTATATGTGGAATATCAAACACAAGATCCTTTCCATCCCATTATGGCTCATATTTTTTTGGAGTTTTATGTTATGAAATGTTACTAGAAATAATCCTATAGTTATTGACCAATAGACATAGATTTCTAAAACCATCGCTATAGGTTTTTTGACCCAAGATATATCCATGGTTTAAGAAAATTGTGGCCATAGGTATTTGGGTCTAGGCTATAGCCGTGGTTTTGGAAAATCAAGGATATAGGTCCATGTTTATCTTTGTGCTTTAAGAATATGGTGGATATATGTTTACTGATCAACCATGGGAAAAATATTTTCTCATTGGAAATGAATAGAAATACCTATAGTCAGTGTTTTCTATCTATTTAAATGATTTATAAATATATTTATTAAAAACATACACATTAATAAAAAAAATGTTCTATAGTATAGAGGTTAAGTGTTTGGTGTCTGAAAGTTGAGGTATTGGGTTAAAATGTGGTTGTTCACATTTTATTTGGAGAATATAGCCATAGTTTACAAGTCTATAGACATGGTTTTGAAACCATGGAAATAGACTTATATCTACAATTTAAAATCATGGTAATAGGGATATAGGAATAGTTATAAGGGAAATATCAATGGTTTTAAATCACAAAGATAAGCTTATGGACATGGGTGAAACCGTGGTTATAACAATATTTCCACGGTTTCAAATTGTGGCTATAAGTTCAACTATATATCCATGCCAATAAGAAACAAGACTAGTTGAACCATGCCTATACCTATAGCCATGGTTTATACATCTATAGATATGGTTTTTTACCATGGATACAGCTGAATTTTCTAGTTGTTAAAGAATCTATAGATTTTTTCTATATCAAAATATAAATTGAAAAATACATTAGGAAAGAGGTATATTATGAATCATTGACTGGTTTCTATGCCGATTAATTTCATTTGGGACATATAGTTCATCATTACTAGTGGTGTATGCACAGGGATCTTCCTTCTGAATTTCCTTAAGCATTGAAAACTAATTCACATGGATTCATTGAGAACCAATATATTTGGGGTACTGGTAATTTCACTTAATCTGGAGAGACTCTAAATTTTTCATGTGGGAGTGACCCTTATGATGAGAGATTCAAAATTTCCTATGCTCAAGAAGTGAATCGAGTAGTAGTGGAGGCCCCCATGAATCTTGTATAAGGGGATGTTAAACATCCAAATGATTAGGTGGTATATTTATCTAGATCCTAGTAGGACGAGGGTGAGATCAGGCATGAAAACAACAATCTTGAAGCAATGTAAGACTTACATTTACCGAACCAATTTGAATGCATGGGTGATATCGAAAATATTTCCTTCAAGGAAGGAGGGGGGATGAATTCTGGGCCCAATAAGAAAAATATTTTTGATAAAGATATTAACATGAGGAAAGATAGTGAGACAACAATGATGCAATCACCACCTGCCTCATTAAAAGGATAACTAAATAGGTTGATGGTTGTGAGCTCTGAGAGTCCTACTATATCTAATAATAAAGAAGGAGAGTATAACCAGATTTCACTAGGATTTAATGAACTTTAAGAAATAGATTATTACCTTAAAATGGGTTTGGTAAGATGCTAAATGGGAATCACTAAATCAGGGGATTTCCCAGTGTCACCTATGAATAATTCAAATCCTTGAAATGTCTACTATTATCTATCCAAGCTAATGACCACTAGATCATCAAGCAGAGAATAAGGATCCCAGATTTATTAAAGATACCCTAAAAAATAAAAAGGGATGAAATAGGTGAACCAATATACAATTGGTGGACCTCAAGATATTTTATTAAAGAATGTGTATCTTCGCCTCAGAAAGGAAATATTCGTGTGACATAGAAAATTGTTCTTAAAGGTTAGGATCCTGCTCTAATAGTTATTACTGCTCCCTTAGACCCAACAGTCCAAGTGTATCATTTAGAATAGAAAAATCATACCCTAACTCCTCTTTATTTACCAATTCAATCGTTTTTAATGGATCAAGAGCCTAAGAAAAAAATATTTACCTAACTCCCCATCCCAACTGGTTTCATTAGAGGATCTATTGGAGGAAGAGAAATAGTACCCAATGGACCATGAAGGACTATAATTTATCCAATTCTCCTTCACCACATATTTTTCTATGAAAATGAAGAATGAGCTTATGAATAGTGATGGATAATGAAAATATTGACAAGAACCCTTAGTCTAAGGACCAAATGGTTCTTAGATATCTTTTTTCTTATAATTGTGCTTATATTTCTTGATATTTCATGTATCTAGTTACTACTCAACCTAAAGTGGATTTCTATAAAATCAATAAAGCTGGATCTGAATGAGTAATTATCAACCTTGCTATGGGAGACTATTTTATAAACCACGGATAATTTATTTGATAACAATTAATCCACTGATAAATTTTTATTCTATTGTGGTGGTAGGGTAATAATTATTTACAAGTAATAACCTCATAGATGATTGAGTCTAGAATGGGTATGGTGACTTGGTTGGCCTTTTATAATGTAGAAAGGCATAAAATCTCTATTATATATTTACTTCCGAGGGGTAAAGTAGTTTTTTGTTACAAATTAATTCTAAATAAATTGGAAGAGGGTCACAATTTTCTAAATAATTTTAAAATAAAAAAATAAAAATATAACATGGTGACTTAGGCCCCACCCACGAGATCATAAAAAAGTTGAATGGGCTTGGTCCAAACCCCTCAAAACTTATTCATGATTATACTGACTTGGTTTGATTGGGTTTGTCCCTCATTTATACCCATAGTTTTTATCTCATGATTACTTACAATTTTTGGTAGGGTAATTCCAAATTTTTAAAATATTTTAATTTATATATATATATATATATACTTTTTTGTGGAAAATATTAAGGATAAACCCCAAATAAATTTCAAGGATCACCGAATTATAGATTTTTATTTATTTAATATATATAATAGAGAACATTTTAAATAGATGAAGACTAAAAACACAAAATATAATGTGAAAACCTTGGATAGTTAAGACAAGAAGAATCATGAAAAAATAAAAAGTGTAAAAGGGAAAAAATAAAAATACATAGAGATTTAAATTTCTTTGGATCCTTAGGGATCCTATGTGCATGACATGAAAACAAAACTACTTATGAATTTTTTTAAATATCAAAACACAAAAAATCACAACATAAAACTAAGAAATATATATCAAATGAAACAGAAGAAGATGGAACCTAGAACTGATGTGATGGAGAAACATAAGTCTTATAGAGATCAAACAACATTCACTATAAAAAAATTGGGTTTCCACAGCGCCACCCTTTAATAGCGCTAAAAAAGTGATGATAAAGGGGGTGCCTTTATCAGCACTAAAAAAGTGCTGATAAAGGGAACTTTGAACAGCTCTAAAAAAAGCATTGTTAAAATTGACCCTTTATCAGTGCTTTTTTAGCGATGTTAATGGGGCCCCTTTATCAGCACTTTTTTAGTAGCACTGATAAAGGGGGAAATTTATCTATGTTTTTTTCTAGAGCTGATAAAAGTTTATATTTAAAAAAATCATAAAAAATAATATATTGATTTATAAGTATATTAATATTTATATAAATATAATATATATTTTTAATATATGTTTTAGAAAAGATAAATAGGAATTTACACTAAATATATAAGATATTTAGTGAAATTGGATTATAAAATAATTAAAAAATATTTTTTAATTAATACATTTCCTATTATTACTGATTAATAGTCATTTAATATCAATTTGAAGATAAAAAATCAAAATATTAATAAAAGATCTAAAATAAGTTGAAAACGTAACTCAAACTTCACACGACCATAACTTTTGATCTGGGTGTCCATTTGAGCTCTATAGCTTATCAAATCAAAGTCTATGACAAGCTCTACGTATCATGATGAACGTGTATTTTTTCTTTCATTTTTTACATTTTAATTTTTAAAATTTATTTTCATCTTGATTTCAAATTTTCAACAGTTATTTATCTTTAAAAAGGACATTTGAAGGAAATTTACTGTTTAATTATACTCATATTTCTTATATCATTTCTGAAGTTTCTTGTGATTAAAATACATGATTATAAATTCATTAATGTGGTGTGGGATTTTTTTAAATATATTAGAAATCATACTGTTTTAAATTTTAATTTTTTTTATTGATTTAATATAATAATTTAATGTGTTATTTGAAAATTTTAAATACATAAATCTTTTTTTGGAGGGGATTTGTATTTCAAATTTCATTTGCTTAAATTTTTTGATGCTTCAACCATGAAATGTGTAAATTGAAATTGTGTGCATGAATTTTACATTAATTTAATGATTTAGTGGGTAAAAATGATTTAATTCTCAATTGCATGTTTCAAATGCTGGATTTTGTTTTGTGTGTTGGGGGTTGTTGATTCGTGTAGCCTTTAATGATCCTTTCGTGTGCACATATGTTTGTGTGTGTGTGTTGTATATATGCATTTATTTATTTATAAACACACCTGAAAAGAATATTTTATAAATTCATTCAAAATTAATCATATAAATATATATTAATATATATATTAATATATATATATATATATATTAATATAAAGATATCAATATATATTAATATATGGATATATATATTGATATATATTTTTTGAACAGAAACCTCACCCATACTATTAAAATTCATGCTCTTTCTGGCATAGCATGTTCTAACCAGAGGTGTACCAAGCCCCAATCCCACACTAAATATATATATATTTATATATATTAATATAAGAGTAAATATATATATATATATAAAAAGATATATTAATAAATGAAGAGAAAAATAATATGGTGGATTGGTAAGGGCTTAGGAACGCAAGTAAGAGGTCCCGAGTTAGAATCCTGGTGGAGGCTAGTCACGCGCGTAGGTGGAGAATAATGCCTAGCATTATTGAAGGGGCTAGGGGAACTGTTAAAGGCTGGTGTGGTGGGTGGGGCGTGTAGGCTGGAGTGGGGGTGGGGCATTGTTGAAGAGTGGCTTCAAGCGCTATTGAAGCCCCTCCAAAATATTTTATTATTATTTTTTTCTTTTGTTTTTAACTTTTATGAGTGTTTTTTTAGGGCTTATAAAAGACCCCTTTTATCAGTGTTTTTTTTGCATTGATAAAAGGGGCCTTTATCAGCACTTTTCTGAGAACTGATAAAAGGGACCCCCTTTATCTTTTCCTAGATTAACATCACTTTTTTAACGCTGTTAATTCCCTTTTCTAGTGCTGATAAAGACCATATTTGTAGTAGTGATTACCACCATCTGAGAGGTCTTCATCAGTGATACGGTTGAAGGGGTTCCTCATACTGATCTGTAATCATGAACCATAGGTGAGCCTAGTCTAAATAACCACTATAAATCATTTATAATCGATTGACCTCACATTTTATTCTTTAAGGAACTTGCTCATAAGGATAAAAGGCTGAATATTGAAGCATCATCGAAGAAAATCCCTATAGGATCTAGGGATTCCCACTACCAGGTGAGAATAGAATGTCAAGTAGGAAAAACTGATCAAATGATCTGAAGAGACACCCTACAAGGGTGTTCTATTCCCCTGACAGGTGTAGATAAAAAAACAGCCATGATGGACCGGTGAAGGGTGTGTGGCAAGGTTGAACAAACCAAGAATTGTGGGAGAAAGAGATAGACAACCCTAATCAAATGGTTGGTATAATTAATCAATGTTTAGGAGAATCCACGTGGTAGATTATTGAATTGTTCATGGTAAATAATGACAGGTATAGATGAAAATGGGGTTAAGTGAACATTCCTAAATATAGGTTCCATATGAAAAACCCATAAAATGGATCCAAAAAATGTATTGGGAATAAAATAATAGTTTGTGTAATTTTTCAAGCATTTATGTTTTTAACATGAAGATGTATAAATAAAACATAAATTTCATGGGGAAATTAGAACTAAAAATCTCTTCCATTTTCATAAGATATTGATGGTGTTCTTACACCTATTTTCTTTGAATCAGAACCACATTCACTAAATTTAAAGAGTGATTTAATTTGGATAACATCACAAAAAAAGTCAAAATATTGGCCATATTATCATCTTTGTATATCTTATTAACACTCACATTTATTAATTCAATGAAATTGTTAATAAATTGTAAACTAATATCAATATGCTTAAACCTACCATGACACACAAAATATTTAGGTAGGTGGGAGGAAAATTGACTACTACAGACAATAATTATTACAGAACTACATAAAATGTGTTTATAAAGAAAAATATTAATCCAAATGACCTCTTCAACACCCTCAGTCAAGGATATATATTCAGTTTCAGTGGTTGGGAGGGCCACCATGCATTGCATGTAACATTTCCAAGAAATCGGTCCACCACAGCAGTAAATATATAGCATGTGAGGCACTTATGGGATTCTATACTACCTATATTGTAAACATCTATATAACCAACAATAAGGTTACTAATATCATCATTTTAACCAAAACATAAAGATAATATTGGATCTTATTAAATATATCTAAGTAAATGTTTTAAAGATTTCTAGTATAGATTTCCTTGATTACTCAAGAATATGATAAGAGTGAAAACAACATATAAAACAATAGGTCTAGTGAAAATCATAGAATACATGATATTACCAATAAAACTATCATATGGTATCTTATACATATTTTTATCATCAAATTCTGTAGCAGGGGATTGAGACAATGGAAGCATAAAATGTTGTGCTATCAGGTTTTAACAGGTTTTAAACTTTCCAAACATATATATCTTCAAAATTTTCATAATGTTACCATTTTTTGATAGGTACACAAATTTATAACCTCTATTACTAGTTATTTCAATCCACAAAATTTTCTTAGAATTCTCCAAGTCTTTTATCTTAAACACCTCCCTTAATTGACACTTAATAGGGATAATAAGTTTCATATACTTATAAATTGTAAGTATTTCATAAATATATAAAATCAAGTAAATCATCTCAGATTTGATATTTTTATTATACACACATGAATTTTTTATTATTCTATTAAAATATTTACTAAGCATGAATGTATAAAATTTAAAATACCATTGCATGGATACCTGCTTTAAACCATATAAGAATTTTTTCAAAAGGCATACCAAATTAGCATTGAAATTATTTTAATAACCATCAATATTTTTTATGTGAATGGTTTCATTTATTTCAACATATAGGAAGACTATTTTATTATCAAACTTCTCAATGTTCCAATCATGATAAGTACCATAGCTAAGCAATAAATTGATAGATTGATATTTAACAGTGGTAAAAACTCCATAATAATCAATTCCCTCATACTGGATGAAACCTTTGGATACGAGCCTATCATTTAACTTAATTTTATTATATTTTATATTATCCTATATTCTCTTAAATATCCACTTATAGCCAATAACATTAGCATTTAGTGGTTTATTAGAAACATACAGGGTATTGTTTCTTTTTAAGGATTTCATTTTATGATTCATGGTAGAGACCCAATATTTGGAGTCTTTTTAATTTATAGTTTTC
Organism: Viscum album; assembly: GCA_963277665.1. Lineage (NCBI taxonomy): Eukaryota > Viridiplantae > Streptophyta > Magnoliopsida > Santalales > Viscaceae > Viscum > Viscum album. The sequence continues at coordinate 2,013,565,868 of OY728126.1, forward strand.
CTATAGGTATGGGTATCCTCTAACTGAAGGTCTGAGGAAAAATTAAAATCATAAGAAGGAATTTTATATTGGTTGAAATGAGATAGAGGTATAATGAACCTCCTAGATCTATCTCAACAAAGATAGTAATCAATGGGAGCCTTTGAGGGATCATTTTTTTACCCAGTATATGGTTTGGACTATAACTAGTATTTAGGATGAGGTTCTAGTGGAGAAGTATCAATAGAATCCACAAACTGGGTTTTTTCTATCACTATAATCATTCTCATCTTGAATCTCGTGATCAAAATTATTAATGATAGACTTGGTTTTAGGTGAAATAAACTCACAAAAGACAATCATGACATATTATTTATTATTGGTAACCTTGTTTATTAACCAGTAACTTAAAACCTTTAACCCCTTTTGTAGTATCTTATAAAGATGCATTTAAGGGATATTGGTTATAGTTTATCATTTTTTAAATATATATAAACAATGAAAACAAAACTCTAGAGTAGCCACCAAAAGGGAGTCAGTTCAACCACAACTCTTTAGGAGTCTTGAAATTGTTTTTTTTAATTCAACAATTTATAAGGAACACTATAGTGGTTTCATCCTCATTTCAGAAGGATTTGGGCAAGACTGAGTGTGAAAGAATGCTTCAGACCCACTCAAATACAATTTTTCTCATATTCTCTATGAAGACATTTTGTTTGGGATTTTACATAACAGTTTGAGGCCTAAAAACAACTTCATACTCACTAAAGTGTATAAAGTTACATGAAAAAAATGATCTAAACCATTGTATGTTCTTAAGTCCTTGATTATTCTTCCTGTTTGATTCTCAACAAGTGATATCCAGGTTTTAAAAGTCTCAATAAATCAGACTTTTTTTGAATCATGAAAATGCACACTTTCCTATAGAAATAATCAATAAAGGTCTTGAAATAAGAACTTCCACCATCGGAGGTAGTCCTAGATGTTCCACCTAAATCAAAATGAAACTAATCTAAAGGGAGACTATCCTAAAAGTATGACTTATTGAATTTGAATTTTTTTTAATTCCATAGAACAAAATCCACACAAAATGGGAGGTTTCTAGTAGTAATGTTACTTAACAACACCCATTTACTCAACTCTTATAAACCTTCAGAGCTAAGATTACCTAAAATTCTATGAAAAAACATAGTGTTATCATTGTTTTCAATATATTCCATTTATAAGAGAATACTTAATTATTATCCTAGAAAATTAGGATATCCTTAGATAAATAGAATCATACATGAAATTAAAAACTTTCTAGTCCAATATACCTAGGGAGATCATATTTCTCTATAGGTCGAGGACCCACCTCAAGTTAAGAAAGGTGACAACTAAATTGTCATAGAGATCTAACAAGATTTATCCACTACACTTAACCCTATACCTCATATTGTTTCTTAAAATAACATATACTTCTACTCTCTTAGTAATCTCAAGAAAAGAGTCACTATTAGGTTACATATGAAAGGAACAACATGAATCAAACACACATTCATTAGAAAAATCATGAATTTCCACATTAAGCACTTTGATAGTATCATAACCTGCACAAGAAAGAAAATATTTAACAATTGACTAATTATGTTTTGGATTTATTTTGCTAGTTCTTGAGGAACTCTGGAGAAATGTGTCTAGGTTTTACACAATTAATACAGGTAACTTCAATTCCCTTTGATTTAGATTGATGTTTGGATTGTTTATTATTCTTTCCATTACCCTTATTATTATCACTCTTTATGTTCCTATTCTATGTTCTACCCCAAGTGAAGAGGATCTATTCCTCAAACTTCATTTAAATTTTAGCAAGAAATTCCTTAGAAAGTAAGGATAATTTGACTTCTTCTAATTATAACGATTCTTGGCTAAACATCATGGTCTCTACAAAAGTAGTATAAGATAAATCAATATAAATTAATCGAATAATAACTTGATCTTCAATTTTAATTCGAACAATAATATTTTTAATTCCTAGAATTTACTTGTAAAATTCATCAAGGTGTGCCCAAATTGGATTGACCAAGAACATTATAATGGTAAAAACTCTATGGTTTTTATACAGGTGGAAAAAGATTAAAATTTTCATATATAATTTTTCAAGTTTCAATGATATACCAGAATCATATGTTTCATATGCTACTTGTATAAGAACTTTATCACCTAACGATAACAAAATCAAGATATGGTCCTTTTTCAATATGTCAATACGGTCATTTTGATATGTGTTTATGGGTTTTCTATCATGAAAATTTGTAATTATTGGTTTTTAGGGCCATGTAAAGCATTAATGAGTCCCTACCATACAAGAAAGGCTCTCATATTGATTCAAAAAGGATTGAATTTATTGTCACTATCAAATTTATCAAACAAATATTTAGTATATTCCAAATTATTACTCAGTTCCATTGATACCAAGTTGTTAGGAAAAATATTAAGGATATGCCTCCAATAGTATTTGAAGATCAACAAATGAAATATTGGAATTCATTTAATATATATGATAGAGAATTTTTTCAACAGATAAATATGGAAAATGTAAAATAGAATGTAAAACACTTGGAAAGTGAAGACAATAAGAATCTTGATAGAATAATAATTACAGAGGGAAAATAGAAAAAAAATACACATATATTTAACATGATTCAGACCCTTAGTAATCCTTTAAGAATTAAAATAATACCACACTACACATGAATTTTATTAAATCCCAAAACAAAGAAAAATTATAAAATTAAACCAAGAGATATATATCAAATATAAAAAAGTAGTTAGAACTAAGACCCAAAGTAATAGAGAGAAATAGAAGGCTTATTGGGCTCTTAACAACCTTTCCAACATCCATGATAGCTTCATCAAAGCTTCTGCTGAAGGTAGATTCAACTTTTTGATTTGGAGTCATGCACTAGAGGTGCACCTAGTATGGATCTCCACCAGAAAAATTCTTTAATGTATTCACCAAACCACTTATTCTTAAATAATAATCCTAGGAAGAGTGGAAAGCCTGATCTTTAAGTTCCACTAAAGAAACTACCTAAAGGGTCTAGGGTTTCTCTCTTCTTGGTGAGAGTAGAAATGTTAGGGATATGAAACTAGTTAAATGATTCGAAGAGACGCCCCCAAAAAAGTGATCAGTTACCCTAATAGGTTAAGATGATGAAATTACAATAATAAACTAGCAAAGGGAACATGGAAAGATAGAACAAACCAATAATAGTAGGTGATCTAGATGGATAACCCAGATCAAATGGGCAATGAAATTAATTAATGGAAAGGAGAATCATGATGATAGGTTAAGGCGGTGTCCAAGGAAAATAGTGAGTAGGCATAGGAAAATGGGTATTAAGGAGCATTCCCAAACACTAATCCCATACACAAAACCCAACAAGCATATCCAGAAATTGTATTGTGCATAATAAAATTAATTTACATAATTCTTCATGCATGTAAATGTTTAACATTAAAAGGTTTAAATAATATATCAATTTTTATGAAAATTAACAATACATAAATATTACCGGTTATGTTTTTCAATTAAATAAAATTTATATTTCTTTACTGTTTAGTTTTAGTACGATTGAATTTTTAGAGGTTTTTTTCATTGATTTATAATTATTTTACTTATTTAATTTTGACTATTTAAGCTTTTTAAATGAGGCAATATTGTAGGGAAGTGAAAAAAAATTGTGATCAGTTTATATAAAAAATTATAGTAAACAAATGATCTCCATTAATTATTTCATTATATATTTAAACTTTCTACATGTGTGGATGAATTATAATAATATTTTATGGTGGGATCATTAAATAATTTGATCTAAAATAAAATATTTTGATTAGGTAGGTATGACAAGTAGTATCCATTTATTGGTTCTACATATTATCCATTATGATTAACTGGTGTTCACCTTGTGGTTCATTGGGTTTTGATAGAGCTTCAGTATTAAATTCAAATCCTACTTTTTACTTGGATAGAGTTCTAGTAAAAATGATAGAGTAATCTAATCTCTAATACTATTAAATTAATTATTATTAACTTATTAACTATATATTTTTAAAATAATAGTGAAATTATAAAACTATATTTATTTATTTTGAGTTATGGAATAATTATAAATTTTAATTCCATTCAATTAATTATTATTTATTCATTAAGAACAAATTTTAAAATAATAATAAAATTTTAAAATATATTTATTTAATTTTAGATATATTCATTTTAGATTTATAATATAAAATATGATCTCCAGATTCGAGAAGACCTTGGATAATGGGTTAGAGTAGCAGAAATTACCAAAAGAAGCTAGTCGGACACAATATTGAAACATAGATATAGCGGACATCCCATCAGCCCATGTGGCTTTACATAGGGAACTACAAGCAGATAGCAACATCAGGAGGTGATTTTTGTGTAGAATTATAGAGGTGATAAATAGAAGCTATTTTAGTGTATTAGAGTTAATAAATTTTTAATTCCTCTATTTATCTATGCCTACAACTCATGTAATTTTAAGGATATTTTGAATTTGGGCCTTTGGGTTTTGTAAGAGTTCCCTATCAATCCAATAAAAAAGATGGATTATTATAAAATAAAAATTATGGAATGGTGTATTCATTTTAGATTTATAAATAAATTTTAAAATTTTAAAATATATATTAGGATCTATAATTAGTTATTCCAAAATATAATTGATTAATATTATAGGTTCATATCAATTCAAATAATATAAATTTGATAGGATTTTAGCATTTAGGGATGATCTATTTTATCCATGTGTTCCTTTATTTTTATTCTTTTTAAAAAAAATATTTTTAGGGATGATCTATTTTATCATAAAAATATTTTTAGGATCTATATTCATAATAATATGTTATAGGTTTGTATCAATTCAAATAATATCAATTTGATAGGATTTAAGCATTTAGGGATGATCTATTTTATCCATGTGTTCCTTTATTTTTCTTCTTTTAAAAAAAAATATTTTTTTCACTGCCTTTTTAATAATTTTTTAAAATTTTAAATCATCATATACCATAAAAACAATTATATCCATGTATTATCATCAAACGTGTATTTAAATAATTATATAAAACATAAATATCATTATTTAAGTCTCTTAAATGATAGGTGAGTCAAGGGTTTCCCTTGGTTTCTTCAACCTACTGGTGGTTTTAGTCAAATCAAAGCTCTACAATTTATTTTGTGTGTGTGGAAAGGTATTTTCTATAGGTTATCATTAATGTTATAGTAAGGGGGGATAATATTCATGAAAAAAACAATTTTATATTTTTTGGAATATTAAAATAGGAGGTACCATTATAGAACTTGAACCAGGCATCTCTGCCTTTCAATTTTTTCCAAATAGAAGATAAACAAAGGTTTGTTGATGGAAACTATGGCCATTTGATAATAATATTATTATAATTAATGATGTTATAAATGAGCTAAACCTTGTTGATTTTTTTTAGTAAAATCGCTTTTTTGGGTTTCCATTAGAGAAATACCTTTAACTAAACAAAAAGTGATAATTATGAACAAGATCTGTGATACAATGGGGGGTCTATAGTGTGGGATAATTTTGACCTAATGATTAGAATTATGATCATTTTCATATCTCTATTGATGTATCTTTTATGCTTCTTAGTGAATTTCATGATTCCATCTATGAAGTCCAATGTTAACTCCACTTGATAGAACTGATCATTGTGATTTTATTTATTAGTACCTTCTTCATAAGAGTGTATCTTTAGTCCCTTACTACTTTTGAGTCTCTTTTTTTGGATACTTTATTTTAGTAATAAAGATTGTTGGAGGTGGTTTTCTCATTTTTTATGTAATTTCAATACAAACTAAATCATAGTACATACACACTTTATTTTTTTCTATCTCTCGATTCTAAAATGTTCTAATTTAAATTTCATTATCAATTTCATTTACTATTTTCCTATTAATAAATTTATTACCCTATACTAATCATAACCATACATATAAATTAGTTGTTCTTTTCCATTATTGTGGACGTACTCTCAACACCATCTAAAAAATTGGTATTATAGCACTTTAATTTATAGTGATGGTTTTTATGAAATTATAGATATATAAATTTGATAGACAAAATGATTTTAATCTCTAGAGAATAAAGATGAGAACACATAATAAACACAATGATATTATTGATTCTATTTTTATTATGAAAAATAATACCATTACTGTGTATGATGATGGAAAATCTAATATTACCTATGTAGATTTCTAAAAATCCCACACACATATGTAATTTTATTTTGGTAATAAAGTTCTTCGATAGGTTTCATAGGAGCTTAAAATGGATAAAATCTAATACAAATTAGAATCATGGTTTCCAACAAATAATTAATTAGATGATTACATAATAAGAAAAGATTGTACACTTTTAAAATTAACCCTAGAAATACAGTCAGAGCACATATAAATGAATTTAATAGAATCTTATTAGATCTATCCAATATATATGTAAATATAGGTGATAAGGAATAAACATTTACTATTTTAAAATATTTATATGAGTCTTTTTATTTTACTAAAAACAATATGATGTATTATAGGGATACTCGTGAGCTCAAAGAGGTCAAATATGCTTTATTTTTCTCAAAAATTCAAAATTTGTACACTATTAAGATAGAGGTATAAGGATAAAATGGTAGTGGTAGGAATTAGCATATGGGTAGGTGTAGAGATACAATTTAGTCTCAAATGATCCAATATATGTATAAGAATAGGGATATTAAGTGTTTTTAATATAAGAAACCTATTCACATTAATAGGAATTGTTAATTTATTTATTATAGGCATAGGGGATTATAAGAATCAAAATAAGTGACACACACCTAGACATCCAAGTGGGTTAACCCTCATCCCTTCCCACAAGAAATTAAAAGAACCCATTGGATCTATTTTATTATAATACATGGACCAGAGACCTAGGGGCATAGAAGCCTTAGAACATGGGATTCCTGAAGGTCTTGTGTCTAAAAGTCCAAATAAATATTTTTTTCAGTAGTCAATGTACCGTAATACTAGACTAAATTTTTGTCTCCCACCACTAATAAATTTTTCATCATGCTATCCTCTAACAAATTGTGGCATATAAACCCTCAATACAACATTAGAAATCTGTGAGGGAAGAGGGTTAGATGATACGATTCATTATACCTATCTCTCTTTCAATATTCCCACCCATGGATGAATCTATAGCCCTCCAATTTATTGCCTACCTATTTCACCACACCAAAAAAATAATTCCGCTGCATTGATAATCATGTGGCATGGAACCCATATGTCTCAAATTTAAAATCCATAGAGATGGATGGATGATTGATAGAAATTAGCACACTCATCTCTCTTTCAAGGAAACCCACCTGATGGAACTTTGATGTCATCATGCCACACTACCTACCTATTGGACTGGGTCATTCACTTAGTCATTCCATTTCACTTGCTTCAAAATGATTATGTCCTAGAGGCATAATGGTTGGAATTTCATTGATGTCTTGGAGGCCCTTGGTGGATCAAAGTTTTTATGGCTCGAAGGAAATTGATAGTCTAAAGTCCCTATGGTTAATTGGCCCAATTATCTAGATCAAAATCCCAATTTTCATGAATATTTTTGTTACTATTACACCACTACAGTTCAGTTTATAGTACTTATAGAGTAAATTCAATAGTAATCCCAACCTTATATTTGTAACTGGTTCTTTTTTGTAGTATGACAGAGATTTTTACCACTTCAGAACCACCCAAACTACATTAATATGAATTTCCCTAGCAATAAAAATGATTATAATTAAAATAATAATCATTACTTGTTAATTGTGAAGGATTTTGATACTTATAATTTTCTTAATGACTTTGACCATTCCATCTCAGTATAGTTATTCCTAGACTCTAGATTATCTTTTCGCAAGTGTCCTAAGAGAGAGTACTTCACTTATTTAGGAGAGGAAGAGTATGATGATGTATACTTAGAGAATAATAATATTTATTATATCATGATTATAGGTTATATTTTCTTATAACTTTATGATGTTGTGGTAAAAACATTGGTTGAGGTTATATGGTGTAATTCCTCTTGACTGTACAGGCATTGGGAATTTAAAATAATTTTTAATTTTCATTTGGTGGACGAACCAAATTTTGAGTCAGGGATTAGAATGAATTTATAGGGGATTTACCCATAAAAAGAGTATTTAAACATGGTTTGTAGTATAGAAGTGGTTTTAGAAGGATCGAGTGTGTTTCAGAAGCATCTTGTGGTGTTTGAGAAGCTATAGTGAAAACTACAACCACCATTGGCTAGCTGGTGATTATCCAACATCAGATCCATTATACATGGTTTTGACCAGTTAGAAGGTGGAATTAAATGGGAAACAATTACTATTTTTCACCCTCACATTTTTAGAGGGTTAAACAAAATCCTCCCTCTTATTTTTTTCATGCGAGACCACCTGACTGAGATTCCCTTCCCCTTTAGTTCTTCTCTATTGGGAATTTCTTGAGGTATTTTCATGGAGATTAATGTTATGTATCACCATCTAATGATATTCACTCCTATTCTTACCCTCAAATTCTAATTTTTAGTTCTCCTAGATTAGGTCTTGGTTCTGATTCCACCAAATCATAGTGGAATCAGACAAATGAGATGGTGCTTCCATTCTACATGTGATGATGGTATCCCGAGACACCATTTACACCTATTTTCTCAAATATCTGGTAAGGTATTTCATAATTATGAGTTTTATGAGGTTTTTAACAAAAATTTAATTGAATTGATTATTTTTCTGGTGCTAAAGGATGAGAATTTGGATTAGATGGAGCTTAAGTGGTGTGTTAGGGGTGGCTGACACCCCATGGATTGGGGTTTCGATAGACAACTATGCCTTGGTGAGATATCCAGAATTATTATGAGTTTAAATTTGATTATTTAATTAATTATAAATGATATAATTAATAAATTTGGGTATCATAGTTTGAGGTAAGATCCTAATCAGTTGGCATGGGTTCTTTTGTGATTAGCCGAACTTGGATGGGCATAGATGGAGTTGTCGACCCTTAGATATAAAATGGAAAAGATTATTTTATGTTATGTGGTCCATGAAATTTCCCTATGAAAATTATTCTTTTGTTATATGGCATGCAATTTTTGGGACCACCACTATAGGTGGTGTCCTTATATTAAATTATAATATTGTAATTGAATTAAACTCTTGAATAGTAATGATCAATTAATTTAAAACCTTAATGTAAATTAATGAGTACTTATGCTATGTTGGTCCTAGGGAATCATCTTGATGCCTCATCTGCCAATGGAAGAGGCCTTGACCTGAGAAATTCCCTAATATGTATGAGCCCCTTCTAAGGGGTGTTACTTAAATTAATGTAGTTTACTAGTCCTAGTATAGGATCATAAGACATATCTTTATAGAGGAGAGTAGGAACTGGGGAATTTGGATGAAGACATCCATCTGGAAACTAGGTGATTACTTAGATTCAATAGGCTCATTGTGATAACTTGGGAAAAATGATACTTCCGCATCCAATGTGACCAGACATAGGTGGATAGACCCTAGGTAGACCATGATTGAGTTAGGCGAACAGATCGACCCAGAGTTTCCTCAATATAGAGAATGGACATGGTATATATCTTGATTGTTTTCTATGGTTTGAGTCCCCTTGTAGATGGTGAGGCTATGGAACCATGTTGTTTATGTCGTGGGATGTGATGTCCTTAGAGCATTGGGAGTTGACTTATGACCAGATAGAGACTAAGTAATCCAAGTGGAGTGCCTCGATTTGTGTTGATCAAGGGGACCCCAGTGGCTTCCTAGATATAAATAGAATCTGATAGGATTTATGTATGTGTGGTTGTGATTTTAGGTGTTCCATGGGACTTGAGTTGCATGGTAAGACTGATGGGGCATGTGAAGAGGTATGGATTTGCATAGAGATGAATGTGGGTGTTTCCTTTGAACACCAGTTACATTGTGAGTTTAGAATTTTGTTGTGGATAAAACAGGTTAGGTACATAGAATACCCCATATTATTTCTCAATTTCTCATGCTTAAAACCTTGAGATAATGGATACTTTAGGAAATTGTTTTTATATTTTAGGTCATTATGTTGGGCTTGAGGTTGAGTGTATTACCCCCACTACCCAACTATTCCATGGGGATGAATATATTTCCACTTATTTGATGATCCCACGGGCCATGGGGATGGGTATATTTCTCTCTATAGGCCAAATATTCATTGGATGATCTAGGGATAGGTATATACCCCTAGATGGTATTATTCTTAAGGTGGTTGATTTATGTCATGGGGATTTAAATATACCCACAGTTGGCTAAGCCCTCATGAAATCGGGATAGGTATGTTACCCTCAATAGACCCATGCAATATTGATGGTCTGGGATTAACTTGGGTTCGTACAAAGGGCCTTGTAAGTAAAAATGATCATCATGACATTCTAAAAGACACTTCGACACTAGAAAAAGCTTGTATGGTCAATTGAGGTTTCACACACAAGGATAGATATTGGTTACTATGTTTCCATGATCAGCACAACGTTCTTGTAGACATTCTAGAACCGAACCAAATAAGGTATTATTGGTGGTTTTGATTATTTATTTAATTAGTTTTTTCTTTATTCTCATCATGTTACATGCACATATCACTACATCACCAGTTATATATGGGATTGCATTGGGGGTGACCTACTAACTTTTACACTCACAAACAGCTTGGATAGCCACGAAACATGGGTATACAAACATCCACATACTTTTTTTAGACATGATTTTGTCCAAGAATCAATTTAAAATGTTAAGGACACAGCTGGGGTTATATCAAGAGCATGGGGTGTGATATGGATTGGAGATTTCATGGATAAATACACATCATTTCATTTTATTTTAGTCTATATATGTAATCAGACGATTGGGCTGTAACACCCTTAGATTTTAAGAAATATATATTTTTTATAAATTTAATTTCTTCATTATATTACCTTACCAACAATACCAATTTCATCTTTTGTTACATGCGACATTAAGTTTATCTTGTGTTAAATGAAAAATTTAGTTTTAATGAAATGATACACTCAATTAAAATATTATTATTTAATATGATAGTTATTACCTAGCCACTGGAATAATGGGAATGAAAAGGATTAACTGAATTGAGAAAATATATGGTTTACTCATGTGTATATAATGATTTTTTTGGTGTATAAAGGAAATATTTTTCTGAAAAACCATTTTTATGCACACACACATTTTTTACCAAAATAAATTATAAAAATCACTTTTGGTGAATGATTTTATTTAAATTTATTAATAATATATTCAATAAAATGTTTAACATTCATCTTATGTTTTTTCTGGACAAGAGATAAGAATAAATACAATTTTATGAGTAAAAACTATATTTTTCTAAAAAATATTTTTTTCGGATTTCCCCCTACTTATTTTGAAATAATTTTTTGCCACTTTTAGAAAAAAAAATTAAACTTTTTTTAAATAATCTTGTCAAAATTATCTTAGTGTGAATTTTTGATAATTTTATGAAAATATAAATTTTTTGATGAATAGAAAAAATTAATTTTTTTAATAATTTTGATTTCTTTTAGAGAAATTAAAAATATATAAATTTTTATAATATGGTTTTAAAAGTAAAATTTGTTAAATTATATACCTATTAATACAATTTTTTTTATTTTAAAAAATTTCACAATGAATTTTTATGTAAAAACTTTTTAAACATTTGAAACACTTCTCTTCGGAAAAAAGCTTTTTCATTGCATCTACGGGATTATTTTTAAATTATATTTTGGAAACAATATGAATGGAATTTGAAAAAATGGATTCCATATTTTTTTTAATAATAATCTATATTATATAATAATTTGAGCTTAATTTTTTAACATAATTAATAGTAAAAATAGTAAAAAATAATTACCAAGGTAAAGGTGAAAATGGGTTTACTAGGGGTTAAAATAAAAAGATAAGAGGTAAAATGACCTATAAAATTTTCTAACACCAATTTTATGGAAGTATTTAGACCTTATAGAATTTAAGGTTATATAATGTCTCATTTTTTTCCTTTTTTCATATAAAAAATGTGGGTACACCTTTTTATTTTCAAAAATAATAAGTGTGCTACTCACCTCACTTATAAAAGGCCCCCCTCATTCCTCTTCTATTCATAATTCCAAAACCCTTGGGATTATCCAATACCTATAAAAAATTATTTCTTAATTTTTACCCAAATTCTAGATGAATTTTTGATATCATAAGTCCAATATAGGTAGTCTTTAGGTTGAACCTGATGAGGTTGTCTAAAGAAGAGTTAAATTTTTTAACTATTTATTTTTGTAATACTTATTATAACTCCAAAAAATATTATCCAAATACAATAAAATAATAAAACCATTATATTATATATACTTATATGTTATTATTTTAATGTAATTGACAATATCCAACTCCACTTCCATTAAATGGGATACAAAATCATCATTCGTGTTTGTGGCAGATTACCGCCCGGCGAACTGATATTATTTGTTTTCCATCACCATCTCTCATAGATGGATATAATGATTTATTTTATATTTATGTATTTTATTTATGATATTATAATACCACTTTAATTATAATACAACATATAAATTCTTACCTCCCAACTGATGGGAAAACAATAAGGTAGTTATGTGTACGACGGACTACTGCCTCACGAACCGATGCGATGTGTTTTTCATTTATGTTTTAATTGGATGGTAATAAGGATATATTAAATTAATATATATTATTTTTTAAGATATAATTATGAAAATATTATATCACATATACCTTCTTACTTTCTATTCCATGGGGGATACGATAACATCGTTGGTGTGTACGGTTGAGTACCGCCTTACGAAGTGATGTGATTCGTTTTTCGCTAACACATTGCATGGAAGAAAATAAGGATAAATTAAATAAATATATGTCATATATATTATATAATAGTTAATATTTAACGTTTAATTATTATTTATATTCCTTTTGTTCTATCCATCTAGGAATTGGAAACAACGATCATACGTACGTACAACCAACCCTCTCTAGGAACGGTGTATTTCGTTTTCTATCTCTAAATTTTATGGATTACTCTAAAAAACATATAATGAAAAAGATATGAAATTTATATCATTTTTAACATTATTTATATTATTTAACCATGAAAAATTAATAGGAATGAAAATATTTAATCAAAACATATACGAAAAACAAAGCAGGTATTACCCAAAACATGACTTTAACAGGGATTTGTTAATGAATTGATAATGAAAAGTTTTAAGTAAATCATATATTTTATGGTACATATTATTATGGTTATATAATATATTTATTATAAACTTTTATTTATTATAAATGAGGTTTGAACTTGTATGAAGGAAGTTAAGTCTTAAGGTAAGATATTTTCGTCTCACTTTCATTTTCTTTGAGAAAAATTCCATATTCACCATGTGTTTCTTTTATGTCATGTATATACTTCCCACGAATATATTTTATTATTATTTTCCTAAAAATTATGTGGATTTAAACATCCATTTTGGGATCTCTCTTTCATGGGTTTTACTATTTCAAAGTTACCAATATAGTAAGGGGTTTGTGTCTCAATTTGTCTTCTTTGAGAAATATGTTTTGTTATGAACCTATCTTATTTTATGAGGTGAATATAAATCCAATTTGATAAGTAATATCCTAAAATGTTTTATTATTATGAAATTTTAGTTTTCATTTAATTTTATTCTTTAATGAGGCTTATAATTCAAAACTACCAAAGTGGTAAGGGTTTTATGATACAATCTCATTGTTTATCAAGAATGATTATGTTTATGCTTTCAATGAAGAAATACTATGAATCATATCTCAATAAACGCATTAATTTTATTCTATTATGGTTATGTCATGATAATACATGTTTTACCTTCATTTTCCTCACTTTATGTACTCAATAGTTCAAAATAATATTTTTAAGAAAAATCTTCTTTATTTCTCTCTTCAGTTGAAAAATCGGTTTTACTCCAAAACCATGTATTTTCAAAATGTTTTCAAAAATGTTTTTAATATTCTAAAAATGATTTATTTATGAAAATTTAACCCATTTTTTTAATTTTTTTTAAAAAATTAAAAGCAATCTCTACGTAGTTTCCCAAACACCATCCATTTGGATTTTACTAAAAATGTGACGGAATATTTGTTTTAAAGTACATGACATGAAGGGAATTTCTCGCCATCATGACTAATAAATTTTTTAAATATTCTTTTATAAGTTTTGAACTTTATTTTCAAAGGAAATTATTGTGAAAATATTTTAGGAATTCTTAGTAATTCTCAAAATGGATAGGATATTTTCCATAAGAAATATTTTAAATGATTTTTAAACCTTCATTTATATGTTTCCTTGGTTATTTTTAGAGAAATTTTTTTAAATATTTTCATATATTAAAAAGTGTTTTTAAAAGTGGAAATGTTATTTTCCTTAATAAAATTTCCAAGTGTTATTTCAAAATCATTTTCCATCTAAGATTTCATTCTATGATGTTACTTATGATTTATTAGGGACAAGATTGAATGATACTATCCTTATTATTTCTAGAGGTTGTTAATGTATATATTGATGAAAGGATTATGAATCCCATTTATTTTTAATGGGTTATTCTATGATGAATTAAAAAAAATGTTTATGAAACCTATTTTCCTTACATGAGTTATAATACGATGATATGATAAATGTTTTATGATATTATGGAACACACAATATTGTTTTCATTATGAGCCTATATCTACCTCAAATTAATTGGGTAAAGCTTCATATATCGTGATAAAATAATGGGAAACAAGTCATTGGGCTTGATCCACTATGGAAAACAAGTGAGTCCTGATCCACTATGCAAAACAGGTGTGTCCTGATCTATAATTGGAAACAAGTCAAAAGCCCTGATCCACTATGTTGATGGTCAGGGTAGTTAACCTTTACATATAAAATGGTTTTATATATTTATGATGGTACAACACTTTTATGACCCAATATTATAGTTAATGATTTATTTGTGATGATTTCTTACTGTTATGGGCCATGTTTTTTGAAATGATAAAGTTTTATGCCATGAATCATGTTTATGATATATGACAGGTTTGGTATGAAATTAGTAAGTTATTTTTATGATAACATAACCTTATCATTATCTTTTTATTTCATACGAGCATAGATTTATATCTCATTTATTTACCCTTTTCAATCATCTGATCTCACCCTTTTTATGTTTTCTTCCCCAAGTTATGAAGAGAGGTTTATGTAGGATATTCCTAAGAAGAGTAATATGTGAGAAGGTATTTCTGGGAAATGTTGAGATCTATCATGAAAGTAGAACATTGTTCTTCAAGTATCCAAAGTCACTAAAATATTACAGTCCTTGGGAATTTTTTTATGAAATATATTTAATATTCATTTAAAAAGGGATGAAATTTATGTGTGAAAATTCTTGGTCTTTACATGGGAATTCAAATGTATGTATGTCATGACTATTTGGGCCTTCACTTAATTTTATTTATTATCTTCTTATTTATATCTATATTCTTCCCCTTACAATTTATTTGTGATGGATGATATTTGTTTATTTTATATTATTTTTTGCACTCTGATATAGGTGGTATAACCTCTCCATCATACCTCCTTAGACCCCCTCTGTTAGTCGACAGCCTCTAGCATTCTGGGAGGTGCACTTGAGGGCGCATGGAGAATCGATCCATCTAATATTCATAGAGTAAGGAAGGTCGGGATGTTATAAAGTGGCATAAATGCATTGTTTTATTTTTTTCACTTTATGGGAATATGGTAGAAAGGTTACATAATAATGTGTTGGGGCTATTGATAGAACCAAGACTGGTGGATCACGAACATCTTTCTTGATGGAAGTCCAGGTTTCCATGGTGATGGGATTGATGTTTTTATATTGTGTTGTTATGTTTATTTTGATTATACTCTAGTGACATTCACTTGAGGTTTGATATTTTTGACTTATGGTTTATCATGTTTTTTCACTTTTCCCATTAAAACCTAGATTGGGTGGTGGTTTTACATGTGATGCCTGTTTGTATGGGATTCCCTCGAGTGGGTGTTTTGGAACATGTATTTCTGTGGGGTTTTGATATGGGAGTATGAATACTGCCCGTGAGTTATTGATTATATGTTATGTGAACCATTTTCTAGGTGATATACCCTAGTGACCATTAAGACATATTTCTAGGCTTTAGTGAGTTATAGAGAGATGGTATGTGAAGGTAACCTGAGTGAGGCGTTAGCCTAGGATTATGATCAATTTAGAAATGAGAATCTTATGTAGGTGCTTCATGGTATGAGGTTGTTACATGTGAGACGTAAAAAAATATACGATATATTTAAAGTGATAAGTTAAAGAATGTTTGATGTGAAAACACCTTGAGCGCTTGGGTTTTGTACCGAAACGGGAACACAAGGGCATGACAGGTTGAGTTTCTAACCATGTGTGATTTGAACATGCTTATGTGCATTTTGGGAGTGTGGGAAGATATTTTTGACTTTATAATGATGATGTATTGTGGGTGATCATGAGATATAATATTACATAAGAGATATATTAATTTTAAAAAGGATAACCAAGGGTGATTTTTTTAAAACAATATTAAAAGGTCTTGGAGAATGGTCAATGGTTTAGGTTCATGAGTCGTGTTTTGATGTGATGATACTCACCTGAGTGTGATTTGGGTATTACAATTAGTGGTATAAGAGTGTATTCCATTATGTTTGATTGAGATCAAGGTGGTAAGCTTTGGATATATATGATTCTGATTACATTATGAATCGGTGAACTATCATGTGTGAACCAAGGGCCAATAAGTTTGATGAGATTGTTGTGAGTGTGATGACCCAAACTTTCAGATCAAATCAACAGAGTACCCTTATGGTGAGGGATATTCAGAAAATATACTGGGTGTAGTCAAAAAATCGATTTGAGAGTGATTCTTGGGATAGAATGAGCATGGCATAGAAGGAGAAACACATGTGTGATGTTGGAACTCATTGAGGTTACACTAAAGGAGTAGTTTAATTGAATACCTATGTTGGGGAGGTTAACCATTATACATTTTAGGGTGTAACCCTCATTATGTTTTTGGAGAAAACAATAATTGATGTTGTGATGGTGCTCAGGTAGGAGCAAGCTTGGCCTTGTCTTGTCATTGCGTTTGGGGATGGACATTTCATGGGATGTAGTTTTGAGTTTTGATCAAGTGAAGTGATGAAATGTACACTCAAATTGTGGGGAGTAGGATTTCATTCCTGGGAATGTTATGCTCATGTGAGAAGGATCATTAAAGTAGGTGATGAATCAAGTGATGGTCATCGTAGATTTTAATATCTGTGAGTAAATGGATGTGGGTTCAACTAGATTGCTCTATGAATATAAAATGTAAATTCAAATTTGATGTTGGGAGGAGTCCAAACATATGTATCAGTATTATGATAATTTAGGGATAATATATGGTTGATTTAGATCAGAAGTATGTCAGTGCTTACGATGCAACATGGGATCTAATTTGATTAGTTTGGGATCCAACCATTGAATTGCACCAAGAGTTGGGCTCAGACCTAGATGAGGATGATATGGAAGATCATGGGATTCTATTAAGATTAAAGTCATCAGGATTAGGAGTTTAAATGATATTCTATAAGTAATATTTGAGAATTTTCATGATAGTTTTCCAAATGAGGTTTGATCGGTGGTTTTATGGGTTTTTGGATACG
Organism: Viscum album; assembly: GCA_963277665.1. Lineage (NCBI taxonomy): Eukaryota > Viridiplantae > Streptophyta > Magnoliopsida > Santalales > Viscaceae > Viscum > Viscum album. The sequence goes on from OY728126.1 coordinate 2,013,583,749, forward strand.
GTGAGCTTGAAACCACATTGGGCTCATTGTTTGGATACAATGGGTATGTTTCAAGAATTGGTTCGGTATTTCCTTAGGAATCCAATGTCTTCAGGGCCCTCATATATGGGTAGTGATACCCTTTGGTTTTGGTTTAGAATTGAAAGTCCGGGATACTATGGGTGTTTGATTGGTTTTTCAATGAGTGTTTGAGATTAGTGTGTTTTAATTCATGTTGGGAACATCATTATAATTATGGTAATAAGTTATGAAAGGAAATTATAATAGTGGGGATCACCATGATTCAGAATTATATTTGCGAGATAATAACTATGATGGTGATCCCTATAGGCCTAATGATGAATGAGACAATGAAATCGTGGATTTATTAGGGTGGATAATAGTAGAAAAGAATCATCCCAATGTTTTGGGAATGGTTATGAGTGTTATCTTGAGTTTTAAGAGTTTGAGTGTTGTATGTAAGAGCTTCACTTTAGAGGTGTGTGAGTATTCAATGACAGAACACAACCATTTCATTATGAATTAGTAACCAATGTAGGTTAGGAATGATAATGCCATACTATTTGAGATTTTATATGGATGAGAAGTGTTATGATGGGGAGTTTTTAATGCCTCTTGAATGTAAGAACATTTTTAATTCATATGAATTTTGAATTTTCATTGGGAGGATGTGGTGTATTTTGAATCGGGGATTAGAATAAATTTTTTGGTGTTGGTTTCCCTCAAAAATTTGTATTTCATCATTTTTTGGGGTATGGAAGAGGTTGGGGAAGGATCACACATGTACTGGATGTTTCGCAAGGTGGTTGGTCAGTAGCACCCCTCTTGTACAGGGGATCCATGGGCTAGTTTGTCAACCCACTGTAGTTAGCCAATGGACTTAAATGGGGAAAATTATTATTTCCCCCCAAGGGTGTTTCGAGGGAGAAACCCTCTACCCCCTCTCATTTTGGTTGTGTAATCCCAATAGGTTGAGGCACCCTTCCAACTTGGTTCTTCTCCATTTATCCATTATTGATGTGTTTTGTGGTGATTAAAGGTATGTATCACCCTCCAATGATCTTAAATAATCTTTTTCTCCTCTTGTTCTTATTATCATTTCACCCACCATAAGGTTTGGATTTAATTCCACTAGATCATGGTGGAATCATCCGAATGGGATGGGGATTTTTTTCTACTTACGATGAGGGAATTCTGAGATACTATCTACACTAAAAAATTTAATTGAATTGATTATGGTTTTGGTGTCCAAGATTGGGGATTTGGCTTAGAATGGGATTAAGGGTGTACCAGGGAGGCCAACACCCCTTGGCTTGAGGTTTTTATGGATGAATAAGGCCCATTAATTTATTCAGAATTATGATGATTTTAAATTGCATTAATTAATTAATTATAAGTTCTATAATTAATTAATTTTTTTTTTGGATTGATATAGGAGCATGGGTGGTTGGAATGGGTTCGGTTGGGCTGGGTTGAGCATGGATGGGTCTTGGAGGAGCTTTGTTCCAATGTATATAAATAGAAAAATCTTATTTTGAGGTAGGTATTCAACATAATTTCCCGTATGACATTTATACTTTTATTTTAGTATAGTGATATGTGGGCCTGCCACTATAGATGTTTCTCTCATACTAAATTGAATTATCATAATTTAATTAAAAATATGAATGAGATTGATTAATTAATTGAACACTCTGATGTAACAGAATGAGAACATAGTCCATGTTGGTTCTAAGGAACTAGATTGACACCTCACTCACAGGTGGATGAGGCCTTGATATGAGAAATTACATGATATGTATAATCCTCTCCTGAGGTGTGTGAATTAAATTAATGTATTGTACTGGAACTAGTATATAATCCTTATAAATATCTTTAAAGATGATTATGGGAACTCATACATTTTTCCTAAGTGGGTCATGTGGGAACTTGGTGATGCCTTAGAGATGATAGGTGTGTACTTCTAACTCAGGGCGAGTGGTCTTTCCCTTTTTGATTTGAAAAGGCCTTGGTGTTTAGACCATAGGCAGGTTAGGATTAAGATGGGTCAGAAGGATGGCCTAGAGTGACTATGTGGGTAGAGATAAGTCGTGGGACATCTCTTGGTTATTTAATATTTGGAAAATCCCTATGTAACTAGTGATTATATTCTATCCTACTGATAATTATGATGTATGAGGAATCCTTAGAGTATCAAGTGTTGGTTTGAGGCTAGATTACTACAAATGACTCCTAGTGGAGTTCCTCTACTTATGTTGACTGAGGGGACCCCAGTGGGTGCCTAGAGATAGACCAACCATGAGAGGATTTATGTAATATTGGTGGTGTTGATTTTAGGAGTTTTGTGGGACCTATGTTTCTTAGTAATCTTAATGTGGCTATTGGTTCACGCCCAAATTTACCCAAGAGAAGAAGGGTAGAACGGTCCTTGTAGTGTAGCTTGGGTTGTCGATTCCACAGAGACCTAAGAAGATACCTAAGATACACAACCTAAGGGATGGATTTTTGGCTATGAAGTGGCCAACTTTGGGTTGATTTTAGATGGGTTTAATTGAACTCTAATATACTTAAGTGAATTCAAATTAAAAGAATGAGTTGATCCTAGGTTATCACTCGGGGTTGATTGGACGTATTTTCTTTTTAATGATTTCAAATTCTTAAATTTGAGATGGGTTCATTTAAGGAGATAAAACAACATCATCACTTACTGGTTTAATTCCTACACCCTTTAATACTAATCACATATACACTTGAAGGTTCAATTTTTCAAGCACTTCAAGGTAAAGGATCGTATTAGTACTTGAAGTGTGTGACCTTAAATTCAACAAGGATGATGGAGTTTAAAAATCATCAAATAAAAATCCCAATTAAAGAAGTGATTATACATTAATTAGGTGATAAATAACATCCAATCCAGCCCCTTGATACTCCCTTGGATCAACCCATAAGTGGGTTATCCCTCCATTGATCCCATGGTTTCAATGGAAGCGGAAAGTAGACTCATGAGGGAGGAAATGAAGAAGTAAAGAAAACAACAAAAATAAAATGATCACTCCACCATTGTGTGAATAATTTCACAAGGGTTGGTGTGAATAAATTCACACCTTGATCCAACAGTATCAAAGTGATATTAAGTACAACAGAATAAGAGTAGAAGAAGAACTTTTATTAAGAAACTAAATTGAATTGAACAACTTACATGTGAAAGACAAAATTGAGGCAACAAAAATGCAGCATAACATTACAATTGAACAAAGCATCCAAGATCTTTAACTCCTTCACCACCACTGCCTTAAATAGGCATTTTTGGAGTCTTGGGTCGATCTTTCAACAGTAAAAGTCATCCCACTTGAGTATGGTAGGCCTAGGGTGGTGGAAAGTTTGTGGAATTTGGAATTTTCCACATTTGACCCGAGGTGGCATCCAGATTTCATCCACCGAACAGACGCGTTTGGATGACCTTCTAGATGGCCGAATCAGGGTGGTCCATAGATGAAGAAAATGGATCTCCGGATGTCTTCTTACCGCCTGTAAAATTTGGGACCATTTGGAGTTGTGGATTCCGAGATAGGATCAAATTGGTGGAATGTTTTTCTGGGCCGCAGCCAAATCAGTGGGCTGATGTCCAATCTGCCTTCTCCAGAATTGCTTCCTTTCATTGCCAAATATCTCCATCATCCTCCATGAATTCTCCATTGATCCCTGAATAAAACATGTTCATATTGGAGTGTAGATCAGTTATCAAATTAAAATATTTATAATCAGATGAATCATTTGGTACTTTAAATGATGTTCAAAAATGTACCACATAATAGTGCATTTTAAGAAGGTATTACAATCATAATGTTAAATGATGTTCATAGTGTAAAATGCACTAAAATGGTGTTTATGAATAATAAAGAACATGAATATTATATATATTACCAATGAATATTAGCCTCATTTAGTGGCTAATCACACCCCCCAACTTGAGTTTTGCTAGTCCCGAGCAAAATATATCTCATCAAAAATGAAATTCGAATTCTCTTTTCCAAAAACATTTTAATACACAATGATCACCAAAAAAACTTATACCAAAAAAATCATGAAACCCATCAAAATATTTTAATACGAGATAGTTTCATAAGCATATCCCAATCCCAAGCCCATTCCTTTGATCAAATCCATCATCATACTTCATCCAACTCAATTAGGTGTAATGATGTGTTGTGAATCACAATAGATATGGGGGTTCATTTTCATTCAAGGGGAAAATCATGGAAGCGCTAAGTGGAATCACATTTAATCCTAATATGAGTATTATTCATCCCTCTTTTTTTTTGATTTTTTTTTGTAATATTGCTATAGTAATTGAGATTGCAATTAATCAAATTAACCCATGTAGCAAGACTTTGCCGATGACTCCCAGACTCAAAGGCCTTAGGGCACCAAGTGAAACCCACATACTCGGCCATCGTCTCGAGTTAACTTAATCAAAAACAAATTCATATTACCATAAATAGTGATATATTGAAAAACTCAGGGCTAGACAACTCTGGAGTCACGATCCCCAAGTGCCGAAAGCCTCGCATTTTATCAATCCATTGCTCTACACGCAAATTTTTTTATTTTTTTTTTTATTTTTTTTTTAATACTTTTTTTTTAGTTTTTTTTTAATACTCATATTATTCATAAAAATAAAACCATCCTATGCTATTTATTATGGGACCCCAAAAATTCAAATTAGTACCCCACAGTCTAGAGGACGTGCATTGTGGCATTTTTTTTATTTGGATGAAAATATAAACGATGAAATATCACATTGGACAGCCACACTTTCCAAAATCTATGCTCATGAAATTATACAAGGATTAAAATTAGAATCAGGGCATGCTAAATTATTTGATATTCAGTTTCAAAGTGTGCAATGTGTATTACCATGTTCAAAGTTAAAGTAATTTTTCCTTCCATTTACTTTTTTTTTCAAATCATTCAATTTTTGTTTTTGACACAAAAGCATTTTTTTTTATTTTATCTCCCCCCCAACTTAAAACAACACTGTCCCCAGTGTTTGAAGAAATGAAAAATTAGAAGGAGTAGAGGCAGGGAATAAAAAATTAAAAAGGAAATTGAAAATGAGGATTATGGAATGAAGTCACCTGGTGGTTGAAGTTTGAAGTTCTTGCCGCTCGAATTTATTCTTTTGATATCCATGTCACTTGCAAAGTTCCCTAGTGGAAAAAGGAAAAAACAAAACAAACAAAACAAACAAAACAAACAAAAACAAACAATATATATATATATATATATATATAATAAAGGAAGTAAAATATAAAAATATATATAAAAATTATAGAATAAGGTAGCACAAGAAGCCGCAGGTCAGTGGTAAGCGCGCGCCCCTGTCTCCCTTCGGTCCCGGGTTCGAGTCCCCGCGGCTTCGCCGGTTGTGACGGGGTTTGCCCCACGGCCTATGGCGTGGATTTTTTTTTTGTATTATTATATATTTTTTTTCTTAACCCATTGAATAATAAAAACAAAATAAACTGATGATACATTGTCTTCTTTTTAAATTTCTGGGTAAGGTATTACTCAAGGATCACACCACGTGACACGGATGAATATGGTGCTCCTCTTTCGTACCCATCCATACTCATAATAGAAGAACAGGTCAAAAGTCTATTTTTTTATTTTTAAATATAAAAATGATTAAGTAATCTTATTTGAAAAATAAAGATGATTCAGAAAGATTAGAAACATAAAAACCACGGGTTGCCTCCCGTGCAGCGCTTTGTTTAACGTCGTTAGCCCAACATAGATCCCAAATTTATCAATTTTTTTCCTGGTTCATAGATTGGATCAATTAACTCAACATCTATTTCCTGTTTATTGAATGATTCAACGAATGTTTTTAACCTTTGACCATTGACCTTGAAAATGTGACCACTTGTGGGATCTTGAATCTCTACTGCCCCATGGGGGAATACATGATGCACTATGAAAGGTCCTGACCATCTAGACCTTAACTTTCCTGGATGTAAATGAAGTTTTGAACTATACAAGAGCACAAGTTTTCCCGGTTCAAAATGTTTGACCTTGATATTCCTAGATTGGTAGGCTTGAACTCTAGCTTTATTGATCCTTGAATTTTCATAAGCCTCCATCCTTAGTTCCTCCAGTTCATTGAGATCTAATTTCCTTTTTGTTCCAGCCAATGAGAGGTCATAATCCATTTTCTTAATTGCCCAAAAGGCCTTATGTTCAATCTCCACTGGCAAATGGCATGCTTTTCCATAAACCAACCTATATGGGGACATTCCTAAAATGGTTTTATATGCAGTTCTATAGGCCCAAAGAGCATCTAAGAGTTTCTCAGACCAATCTTTCCTAGAGGGGTTGACAGTTTTTTCAAGAATTTGCTTAATTTCACGATTGGCTAACTCAGCTTGACCATTGGTTTGTGGGTGGTAAGCAGTGGACACCTTGTGAGAAATTCCATATTTTTCCATGAGTGATGAGAATGGACGATTGCAAAAATGAGTTCCACGATCACTTATGGTAGCCCTAGGAATTCCAAATCTAGAGAATATGTTTTCTTTTAGGAATCTAATCACAGTTTGATGATCATTAGATTTTGTGGGAATGGCCTCAACCCATTTTGAGACATAATCAACAGCTAAGAGTATGTAGAGGTATCCCTGAGAGTTTGGGAAGGGACCCATGAAATCAATTCCCCAACAGTCAAAGATTTCAACCACTAAGATGGGAGTGAGTGGCATTTGATTCCTTTTTGTGATGGACCCTACTTGTTGACACCTAGGACAGCTTTGACAATATGTGTAGGAGTCCCTTGAAAGGGTGGGCCAGAAAAGACCACATTGAAGAATCTTAGCAGATGTTTTCTTAGAGGAAAAGTGACCTCCACATGCCTCACTGTGACAAAATTTAAGGATGGACTCTTGTTCAGATTCTGGAACACACCTCCTAATGACTTGGTCAGGGCAGAACTTATAGAGGTAAGGATCATCAAACACATAGTGTCTAACATCATAAAGAAATTTCCTTCGAGCTTGAGTCCCTAAGAATTTTGGAATGACTCCTGTCACTAAGAAATTTGCTATGTCAGCATACCAAGGGCAGTCACTCACAGAGTATAGGTGTTCATCAGGAAATGAATTAGACACAGAGAGGTGATTTCAGTTGTCTTTGAATTCCATCCTAGAGAGGTGATCAGCTACAACATTTTCAACTCCCTTTTTATCCATGATTGTGAGGTCAAATTCTTGTAAGAGAAGGACCCACCTAATCAGTCTAGCCTTAGCATCTTGTTTTTGGAAGAGGTATTTTAGTGCAGAATGGTCAGTGAACACAGTGATGGGTGATCCTAAGAGGTAGGACCTAAACTTCTCTAAGGCAAACACAATAGCAAGTAACTCCTTTACAGTGGTGGTGTAGTTGATTTGGGCATCGTTTAAGGATTTGCTTGCATAAGCAATGACATAAGGAGTTTTAACACAACGTTGTCCTAACACAGCTCCAACAGCAAAGTCACTGGCATCACACATAAGTTCAAAAGGAAGGTTCCAATTTGGAGATTTCATAATGGGAGGAGAGGTGAGAGAGGATTTGAGGGTTGAGAGTGAACCCTCACAGCTTTCTGTCTAAACAAATGGAGCATCCTTTACTAAGAGAGCACAAAGGGGACGGGATATTGAACTAAAGTCCTTTATGAATATTCTATAGAAACCAGCATGTCCTAAGAAAGACCTCACTTCCTTGACAGTTTTGGGTGATGGAAGGTGACGAATGATGTCAACCTTTGCTTTATCAACTTCAATCCCCCTACTCGAGACCAGATGGCCTAGAACAAGTCCCTATTTAACCATGAAATGGCATTTTTCCCAGTTTAGGACCAGATTTTTTTCTTCACATCTTGACAAGACTCTCTCCACATTCTGCAGACATCCCTCAAAAGTATCCCCAAACACAAGGAAGTCATCCATGAAGACCTCAAGAAAATCCCCTACCATGTCTCATAAGATTCCCATCATGCACCGCTGGAAGGTTCCAGGGGCATTGCATAACCCGAAAGGCATGCGTTTGAAGGCAAAGGTACCGAAAGGACATGTGAATGTAGTCTTCCCTTGATCCTCTAGGGAGACCTCAATTTGATTGTACCCCGAGTACCCATCTAAGAAACAGTAGAAGGCATGACCTGCAACTCTCTCAAGGACTTGGTCAATGAATGGTAAGGGGAAATGGTCCTTCTTGGTGAATGAGTTTAGTTTCCTATAGTCAATGCAGACCCTCCATCCACTACTCACCCTTGTTGGAAAAATATCTCCATCCTCATTGGTTATCACTGTGATTCCAGCCTTTTTTGGAACCACTTGGATTGGGCTCACCCATTCACTCTCAGCTATGGGATATATGATACCAGCTTTCAACAATTTCAGAAGTTCTTTCCTTACTACCTCCATGAGATTAGGATTGAGTCTTCGTTGAGGTTGACGACATGGCTTTGAATCAGATTCCAAAACAATCCTATGAGTCCCGATAAGTGGGCTAATCCCAGGAATATCAGAAAGGGTCCAACCAATGGCTTTCTTATGCTTCCTAAGGACATCTAGAAGCATCCTCTCATGATTGTCTTCAAGAGAAGAAGAAATGACAATAGGATGTGTTTGATTTTCCCCTAGGAAGGCATACTTTAGTGCAGCAGGAAGTTCCTTCAATTCAAGATCAGGTTGGTTCAGAATTTCAGCAGAAGATTGGGACATTGGATCAAGATCAATTTCTTTTTTTAGAGTTTCAGATAGGATTGATTCCTCACATGTAGAAGTTTCAGCTACTAGATTGGCTTGATCAGATTTAGGGAAGGAATTTAGAGGGGTCTCTATGAAAGTGGTTTCTTGAAAGGTTTCACTGATTGTTGGACCTAAGACTTCATCATAAGAGTAATTTGAAAATGATTCAATCCAAGGAGATAAACTTCCTTCATATGAACAAAGGAAATCAATATTATCCTGACTTAAACATCCATCAAATATTCCTTGATGTTCCATGGATTCATTATCAATGCTTCCTATCATGTTTACTTCATGAATATCCTTATCATCCCCTATTTGTGAGCTTGCATTATAGATGTTCAAGTCTAGAATCATGTTCCCAAAGGTGATGGTCATGTTCCCATTTCGGACTCGGATAACAGAGTTGATTGTTGTAAGGAAAGGACGACCAAGGATGATTGGGGTTTGTTCCTTATTTCCTAAATTTGGATGGTTGTCAAGGACAATGAAATCAGCAGGGTAGATGAAGTTTTCAACCTTTACCAGAACGTCCTTTAAAATCCCCTTGGGAACCCTAATGCTACGATCAGCAAGCTGAAGTGTGACAGATGTGGGTTGGAGCTCTTCTATGCCTAACTGGCAGTACACAGCATATGGGATGAGATTGACACTAGCACCTAGGTCACACAAGGCCTTGACAACTTTGCTTTCTCCTAGTTCAACATTGATGTAAGGGAAACCTGGGTCTTTCAACTTAGGAGGAATGGTCCCTTGAATGGTGGTACTCACATTAGTAGCCAAAAGGACTTGGTTTTTATGTGAAAATTTTCTTTTAAAAGTGAACAAGTCCTTAAGGTAATTTGAGTAGGAAGGTATGGTTTGGATTGCATCGAGAAGAGGAATGTTCAAATTTACTTGTGAGAATATTTCCCTCAATGTTTCACTCAGTTCAGGCTTGGGTTTCCCCCACATGCATTGAGGAAATGGTGCAGGTTGTGGGGTTGTTTGTTGAAGAGTTGTTTCTTTCACATTGTTATCAGTTTCTTCAGTTTGGTATTGTGGTTCACTTAAATTTTCATCCAAGTTTGAATCTTCAAGTGGGTTCTGAATTAGTTGTTCAGGTTTCTCAATTGATTTCCCACTTCTTAAAACAGTCACAGCCTTTAGTTGTTCATGAGTTGTTTGAGCACAACTTGACTCTCCCCTTGAAGTTGAGGATGGCACCGCCTGAGTAGGCATGGGTGCCTTTCCTGTTTTGATGGTTTGAAGTTCTTGTTTTAGGGAAGATACCTCTGAGTTCATCCTCTCCATTTGTTTGCACAGTTGTTCTAGTAGGCTTTGTGGAACAGTTTGGGTGGGTGCTTGAGTAGGTTGGTTTATCCCAGGGGGATATTTTGGAGGTGGGATGGTTTGTTGAAAATGGATCGGTGGCTGTTGGTATTGGATAGGTTGGGTTTGGAACTGGTTATGGGTTTGGTAGTTCTGTTGAGGGTAAGGATTTTGTCCCTGTGGTTGGCTAGGTTGTTGGTTATCTTTCCAGCGGAAGCCTGGGTGGTCGTTGTACCTTGGATTGAAGGTGTTTTGGTATTGGGGATTTTTAAAGTTTAGGGAATTGACTTCCGCTGGGGGTCCTCCTAGAAGAACATCCTTGATGGATGGAATGGTTGGGCAGTTGTCTGTTTTATGGTCATGTTTTTTACAAATTGTTCAAACAAGGTCTACATTTTGGATTTCACGGACTTTCCTAAGGTCTATCTCTTCAACCTTCCTAGAGAGTGCTGCGAGTTTAGCCCTAAGGCTTTCCTCTTCTCTAAGTGTATGAATTCCAGTGGTTATTTGTGGATTTTCAGAATAAGGTGAAGTTCCCCAAGTTTGGTTTTGTTCAGCCAGACTTTCGAGATACTCGTAAGCATCATTTGGGGCCTTGTTTTTAAAGGTTCCATTACACATCATGTCAATGAACTGTTTGTTCCCCGGACCCAACCCTTCATAGAAAATTCTCACTTGTTCAGGTATGGAAAACCCATGATGTGGAACCATGTTTAGGGTGTCTTTGAACCTCTCCCATGTTTCATAAAATGACTCTCCCTATTTTTCAAAAAAGTTTTGGATGCTCTTTTTAAGTGCAATTGTTTTGTGATGAGGGAAGTATTTTTTGTAGAATTCTCTTTGCAGTTGGTCCCAAGAGTGGATTGATGCAGGTCTCATGTTTTTTAGCCAATTTTTAGCTCGATCCTTTAGTGAAAAAGGAAATAGCCTCATCTTAGCGGATTCTAGTTGATGTGGGGGACACATGGTTTCAACAATGTCGTTGAACTCTTTGACATGAAGGTATGGCATTTCTGACTCCATCCCATGAAAGGTTGGAAGGTGGTTTAGGACATGGGGTTTGAATATGTAGTTGGTGTCTCCTATGGAATTGTGTCTAATGCATGAGGGGGCATTGGTCCAAGCTGGATTGAGGTAGTCGTTCATGGTTTGATCAACTACATTCCCTAAGTTTGGAGATTCTTGGTTTTGGTTTCCCATTTGATTCCCCCCAGGGTTTACAATTTGATTTTGTGGATGACCCTCCATTGGACTTGTTTCAAGTTCTGACTTTGGGGTTTCAAGAATATTTGAATCTGATTTAAACAATCCCTTAGGTGCACTTGACTCCCCTATCCTAGGACTTTCCACCCTAACTAGTCTGTTTGAGAAATCGCGGGTGTAGGCGGACATGCGCCAAAAAAAAGCGAGAAAGGGACAAGATAAGAGATCTTGGGTGAGAGTAGAAGAATGGAGGTGAGGAAAGAAGGGTTTTTTTGGATCTAAGGTACTTACTTGGTCCCCGGCAACAGCGCCAAAATTTGGTTCACGCCCAAATTTACCCAAGAGAAGAAGGGTAGAACGGTCCTTGTAGTGTAGCTTGGGTTGTCGATTCCACAGAGACCTAAGAAGATACCTAAGATACACAACCTAAGGGATGGATTTTTGGCTATGAAGTGGCCAACTTTGGGTTGATTTTAGATGGGTTTAATTGAACTCTAAGATACTTAAGTGAATTCAAATTAAAATAATGAGTTGATCCTAGGTTATCACTCGGGGTGGATTGGACGTATTTTCTTTTTAATGATTTCAAATTCTTAAATTTGAGATGGGTTCATTTAAGGAGATAAAACAATATCATCACTTACTGGTTTAATTCCTACACCCTTTAATACTAATCACATATACACTTGAAGGTTCAATGTTTCAAGCACTTCAAGGTAAAGGATCGTATTAGTACTTGAAGTGTGTGACCTTAAATTCAACAAGGACGATGGAGTTTAAAAATCATCAAATAAAAATCCCAATTAAAGAAGTGATTATACATTAATTAGGTGATAAATAACATCCAATCCAGCCCCTTGATACTCCCTTGGATCAACCCATAAGTGGGTTAGCCCTCCATTGATCCCATGGTTTCAATGGAAGCGGAAAGTAGACTCATGAGGGGGGAAATGAAGAAGTAAAGAAAACAACAAAAATAAAATGATCACTCCACCGTTGTGTGAGTAATTTCACAAGGGTTGGTGTGAATAAATTCACACCTTGATCCAACAGTATCAAAGTGATATTAAGAAAAACAGAATAAGAGTAGAAGAAGAACTTTTATTAAGAAACTAAAGTTAATTGAACAACTTACATGTGAAAGACAAAATTGAGGCAACAAAAATGCAGCATAACATTACAATTGAACAAAGCATCCAAGATCTTTAACTCCTTCACCACCACTGCCTTGAATAGGCATTTTGGGAGCCTTGGGTCGATCCTTCAACAGTACAAGTCATCCCACTTGAGTATGGTAGGCCTAGGGTGGTGGAAAGTTTGTGGAATTTGGAATTTTCCACATTTGACCCGAGGTGGCAGCGAGATTTCATCCACCGAACAGAAGCGTTTGGATGACCTTCTAGATTTCCGAATCAGGGAGGGCCATAAAAGAAGAAAACTGAGCTCCGGATGTCTTCTAACCGCCTGTAAACTTTGGTCCCATTTGGAGTTGTTGATTCCGAGATATGATCAAATTGGTGGAATGTTTTTCTAGGCCGCAGAATCTAGCCCAGAATTTTATCTCTAACTTGAGCCGCCTTAATGACCAACATGGAGGCCGATTTAGCATTAACTTCTGCAGAGTTATTTGTTCATGTACATGTCTTCAATCATCCCACGAAATTTGGGATTAATTTGGCCTGTAAGTTGGGCCCCACAGCCTAATCAGTGGGATGATGTCCAATCTGCCTTCTCCAGAATTGCTTCCTTTCATTGTCAAATATCTCCATCATCCTCCATGAATTCTCCATTGATCCCTGAATAAAACATGTTCATATTGGAGTGTAGATCAATTATAAAATTAAAATATTTATAATCAGATGAATCATTTGTTACTTTAAATTATGTTCAAAAATGTACCACATAATAGTGCATTTTAAGAAGGTATTACAATCATAATGTTAAATGATGTTCAAAGTGTAAAATGCACTAAAATGGTGTTTATGAATAATAAAGAACATGAATATTATATATATTACCAATGAATATTAGCCTCATTTAGTGGCTAATCATCTATGATAAGGTATTCCTATTGGTAGATATGGTTTCATGTGTCACCTCAAACCCTAGATAAATTCTGATCCCATAAGTTTGTGTTTGTTTAGGTAGGCCATGCATTCATCCAAACCATTATTCTTTTTTACTAATTCATGCTTAATGCCTCGGGATGATGGAGTCCCCAGGCAAGTTTTTTTCATTTCTATGTCATTATTTTTGGTTTGGGGATGGGTGAATTACCCCTAGTACATGGTTTTTCCATAGGGATGGCTATATTATCCCTGGTTAGATGAGCCTACATACTAGGAGGATGAGTATTATACACCTAGTAGGCTTGTGATATTTGGATGATCTGGGGATAAGTATATTCTCCTAGAATGGTATTACACATGAGGTGGTTGATATGTTCCATTGGGATGGTTATATTACCCCCAATTGGATTAGATTTAATTCCACGGGGATTTTTATATTACCCTCAGTAGTAATATTCTCTATGGTTCACCCAAGATTACATGGGGATTTTCCAAATGGCATTGTTTGTAGGAACAATCATCTGGACACATACAAAGACACTCTGACATTGGATAAAGTAGGTATGATCAATTGAAGTCTCTTACCTAAGTATTAATTATGGTTATTATATTGGCTTGGGCATTATGATGTTCTTAAAGACATTCTGGCATTGGGTTGAAGAAGGTATTGTTTGTGCTATTGTTTATTTATTTCTATTAGTTTTTTATTTATTATGAACTTGTCAAATTCACATATCAATACATTCTCAATTAATTACGAGACTAATTTTGTGGTACCCTAATTACTTTTGTATTCAAACCCTACTTGGAAATTTATGGAACTTGGGTACCCGGTTATCCCCACACTTGTACCATCAATAGTTTTGGTTGAGTTCCAGCTTATAATGTTGAGCAGGATAGCTAGGATGATGTTAGGAGCATGGGGTGTGATATCGATCAAATATATCATGGATAAAAAATCATTATTTCCTTTTATTTTTGTCTATATATGTAACCATCTCAGTGGGAGGGCAATTGTATGTATGATGTGGTTGTCTGGGCCTTCACTTCATTTCATTATTTGAACCCTGTTTATATTTATCTACTTATAATTTAAGTTTATTTGGGATTGATGATATCTTGTTATTTTTTATTATTTTATGCACTATGATACTAGGTAATTAGCCTCCCCATGACACCTCCTTAGAACCCTATTTCCAGTAGAAACACTCTAGTATTCAAGGAGGTGATCTTGAAGTCATATGGAAAACTGGTCCAATTATTGTTCATAGAGTGATTAAGGACCTAATATTATAGATGGGTACCTAGACTGAATGAAAATCTTAGTTCCATTGAATTTCTTCCAAAAAAATGACTTTCAATCACACTCTAGTACCATAAGAATCACTTGTTTCACCCTCACAATGATGAAGGGAATCCTCTTATATAAACTACACGTGATTTTTGGTAACACACACCTAAATAAAATCAATCTCTCCCATATCCAAGTGTCTGATTACACTAAACTATGACATAGATTACTTGAGAACATGGGTGGTAAGTTCTTACATAAATTGAGTAAACATGGTATATTAACCAATATAAACCCTACAAATGTTCCCTTTTATAAAGATTATTTTTATGGTAAATACAAACATGTGAATTTAAATAGGTCTATGTATAAAGATAGATAACCACATGAGTATAACCACTTTGAGATATGAACCCCATATAGGACTACCTATTAGGGTGAAGACTATTACTTTTTTACTTTTTTTAATAATTTTGTTGAATATATAATGTATTTTTATGATAACAACCATTAAAATTGTTTATAACCCATGTGTTTTGAGTTTTAATTGGTTATTATGTTCAGATACATCCTAGGAAATAATAATACCAAGAAAATACTTCAATAGAATATTAAAGGATAATTTCAATGGTCCCCATTGTCTAGTTTCACTCGCTACCTGGTAGGGTTTCACTAACCAACTGCTAGCGATGTACATAACTACCATTCAGCCATAAAGCTCACCGATTACCTGGTGGAATGTCACCATCTATACATGGTCAATGGATAGAAGTATAATACTTCCAGATAGCTCACTAGTTACCCATTAGATCTTATTTCCTGCTCGGTGGAGTCTGTAGTAGCTCAAGAAGCTATAATAATTTCACCAGTTAGCCAACAGTATAGAGACGACTAGCCAGTGGCATCAATCCAGATCTATCAAAGTGCATTAAATGATGGTTTTAAAATACTTGACTCTTTTCATTAAAACCATGGGTTTACGAAAGACACATCCAACACTTATTAAGTATATAAAAAGATACCAAAGGAGGCCTGAATATCATACATAAAAAATCAATGAAAACTACATTTCCTCAAAAGATTATTGATCGATCCTCAACATGATTTTTCAACAGGTCTCTAAGCTACTTCGATTTCATAAAAGCAAAACCAAGATTCAATGGATTTAATCCATTTTATTTTGAATTTTCTATTTGATCTATTTTTTATCCCTAGTTGTATTTATTAAATGATTTTCCTCTAACTTTTATCTCTCTCATTCTTTAATATTCTTCTGAATCTTCTAAGATATAGTTGGGTGATTTGTCAAGGGTTTGTAAAAAACCCTCTATCTTCTTCATCTTATTATTTTGGATCTCTCCGCAGTATCGGTCGGGGTTCTTGGTTTACAATTAAACCAAGATATTATTTCCTTTAATCTTTGATTATTGGTTTCAATTAAAAAAAGGGTGAAATGTAACCTTCTTAAGCCTTCTTGATTGAATGATACATAGGGTCTCATTCCATAGCTATTTCCAAACTCCTTTATCATAGTGTGCCATTTTAATTTACAAAATTTATTTCCAACTATAATTAATGTTTTAATTTTCTCTATGATCACCTTACTTTGATTATTTTATTCTTAATTCAAATGCTTTAATGACAATTGATTATATTTTATAGCATCATATTAAAATTATTTTTAATGTAAATTCACCCCTCCCCCTTTTTCCATGTTATCTCTGACTAACATTTGGTATCAAAGGAAATGTTTGTTTTCAAAAAATATCACTATTTTCAAAAACAAGTTTCAATTTTCAATATATTAACTAATTTCAACGTATGATATTTTTAAGATAGAAACATTTTCAAACATTTATGGTGGTCCCAAAGGACACTCTATTTGTCTTGAACCTTTTTCTAAAGGTTCAAACTATAGTCATTAGAAAACTCACATGTCTAATTTTCTGGGAAGTATGTGATATCCTATTCGGAAAAAAAATTGTATGGATTTAAACTTTCTAAAGAATAAGAGGAAAAATGGACTCCTGATGATATATCAACTTTTGAGATTAATAATAAAGTTATAAATTCTCTACATAGTGGTTTAGATTGTAATGATTATAATCATATTTCTACTTGTATAACTTCACATGAAATCTAAAAATCATTAGAAGTTTCTCATAAAGGAATGAATAAAGTTAATGATACCAAGATTGACTTATTTTTCCAATATTTATAAAGAATTTTTTTTATTCCAAATGAATCTATTACTAAGAATTTTACACATTTTCCTAAAATTTTCAATCGCCAAAAGTCACTTTGTGATTATTTTTCTATAAAAACATTAATAAAAAAATTTTAATTCGCCTTGATTAGAAATTGGGAACTTAAGGGGATGAAAATAAAAGATGTAAAACATAAAGAAACTTTGTTCAAGGAGTTAATCTGATCTATCAAGACCTAGGAGATCATAATAGAGAGACAAGAGTAATAGGAAGAAAAATAATTCAATGAGAAAAATGAAATTACTTTTAATGAAATTCATGACGACTCTTATGATGGTGAGGAAATGTATAATAGAGATAATAAGATGAATATATTATTAAAACTAATGAAATCCAACCAATGTTCTATAAATGAAGTTGAAAAAGTGAATAACAAGAAACATGCTTTCAATGGAAAAAGAAGAGTCACATAAGGGCATAATGCCTCTTGATCAAAATGATAAAGAATAAGAAGAATAAAAAATCAATAATTCCTTAAAAGTTTCAAAATAATATGAATGCAATGATTCCCTCTCCTTATGCAGGTCAATAAATTAAAGTACTAAGTGTCTCATGGATAAAGTGGAAGTTGGTAACAAAGTATACTCAAATTGCACTTAATATTCATTATCAAACTCCTCTTCTTTCTCATCTTCTTCTAATAACCAAATATCTAAATATCTAAATTATACTTATGATTAACTAAAAATTTTTTGCGAACTAACTTCATTGTAAAAAAGTGATTAAAATTTTGTATAATCGAAAACATAAATATAAGGATCATCTCATAATTGAAAAAGTTGAATGTTCAATAAAATTAAATGATTAAATAAATTTGAATGAGTAACAACATAATATCAATGATCTAAACATATATCTCATGAAATTTACTCAAGAAAAAAATTTAAAAAAAGGTTCTCAAAGCCCTGTAAAAAATTATTTTGGTTTTAGTTTCTTGAAAAATTCTTATACTTCAAAAAAAACAATTTTTGTAAGTCATATTTCGCAAAATAAGTGTTGTAATTATTTTCATATAACAAAGAATTAAATTTATGAATTAAATTTCAAAAAAAATTGATATGGTTGATCAAAAATTATCCATCATTCATCCCATATCTCATATAAAAATTTGCATTGAAAAAAAAATTGGGAACCAAAATATCTCATAGAAAACATATGTGGACGTAAATCTGAGTACCAAAAAGAATAGTTTATTAATATCTTAGGAAAAATTACTAAACTGTATATCCTAAAAGATAATCATGGTAAATTGATAGTGTATTATCTCGATGCTTGTGTGGTGACACCTTCATATTTTTATCAACTTGAAAATATTAAGGAAGGATACATGACTTTCAATGAAAATTAGAGAAGTAAAATCATTAGTATAGGTATAATTAGATTTTACAATTTTATATTTATAGAATATTTTTCATTTTTTGATGGTTTAAAACAAATTTAAGTGTTATAAAGTTTTTCAATAGTGGTTTTAAATTCTCTTTTGAATGTTATTTTTCTAAAGTTTTAAATCTCAAATGGAAAATTTTATTTACCATATTTCTTTTTAAAAATGTTTATATTATTGATTTGAAACAAATTTATTTTGAAAATGAAAATATTTGAGAATTTAATATAGATAATATTAGATTTATGATATAAACCTTGGTCAATTTAGTACACACATGCTCATTAAGTTCAATAGACATCCTTTAGTATGAGATTTACAAAAATTACATTTAAAAGATATTGTTGTTTATAAAACTTTCCAACATGGTAAGAAAAAAGACATATTTTAAACCTAAAAAGGAAGTATTGACCATAAAATCCCTTGACCTTGTTCAAGTTTATCTTCTTAGACAGAACCATTTCAAAATTATTCTAGTAAAATCATACAATTTTGTTATTGTCGGTGATTATACAAGATTCATTTCTGTATTTTTCGTGTAACATAAATATAAGGTTCCTAAGGTCTTCTTAAGATTAACTAAGAAGGTAAAAAATTAAAAAGGTAACAATATAATTTCTATTAAAAGTGATCTCATGGGAGTGTTTGATAACAAAGAGTTTGATAAACTTTTTTCTTCAAAAGGTTATAATCATAATTTTTCCACTCATAGATCATGCCACAAAAATGAGGTTTTAAAAATATTGAATTTAAATTGTGAAGAAATCTCAAGATAAATCTTGAAAAATTTCATACTCCCTCATTAAATTTGGTTTTAGGTGGTTAATAATGCCTTTCATATCATAAAATATGTTCTCGTAAGACCCTTCATCAAAAATACCCCTTATGAACTTTGGAAAAATAAAATTACAAATTTTTATTTTTCAAACTGTTTGAATGTTATTGTTATATTCCCTAAACTATAGACAACCTAAGAAAGTATTAACCAAAATAAAATGAAGGAATATTTAAATAGTACTAAAAATCAAGTAAAAACCTACAAGTCTTCAATAAAGGAACAAAGACTATCGAAGAATCCATTCATATCAAATTTCATGAAAATATTATTAATCCTTCATTTAAATTAAAATATATATATAACCTTGAACTTTTGACATTTAATAATCCATATTATTCTAAAATTCCTATAGAAGTTGAATATACTTTTAATACTTGAATTAAATCTTTGAAAAAAAATCCAAAGACCATCCCTTGGAAAATATTATCTATTATTTAAAATCCCAGATAAAAAATAGAAGTTCTATCTTAAATAAAGTTGTTAATCACTATTTAATTTCTTTTTCAAAACCTAAAAATCTTGATGATTCTATTGCTGATGAAATTTGGTTTTTTATGAAATAAGAGCTAGAACAATTCCAATGTAATAATGTTTGTACTCTTGTTGAAAGACCCAACGATCAACCTATTATTGGTACAAAATAGTTATTAAGAAATTAACTAGATGAGAAAGCTAAAATCACATGTAAAAAATATAAACATATAACCAATGTTTATAATAAAAAATAAGTCATTGATTATGGTGGAACATTCACACTCATTTCTCAGCTAGAATAAATAAGAATCTTTTTGTCATTCACCGACCATCTAAATTTCAAACTTTTTCAAATGGAAATTAAAAGTTATTTTTTAAATTATTTTATTTCTCAAAAACAATTTATTGAATAGCTACCTAGTTTTCAGAATGTAAAATTTCTAAATTCCATTTTTAAATCAATAAAAGTTTTATATGGTTTAAAACAACCTCCTCGGGCTTGGTATGAAATGTTAAAAAATTATCTTTTATCAAATGATTTTAAAATAGGAATAGTGGATTCAAAATTATTTATAAAAAATGATTCCAAAGAAATTTTAATCATTCAAATATATATTGATAATGTAATTATTGGACCAAAAATTGTATCTATTGGTAATTATTTTACAAATTTTATGATAAAAGAATTTGAAATGAGTACTATGGGTGAGTTAAAAAAATTTATTGGTTTTCAAATCACTCAAAATGAGGATGGAACATTTTTAAGTAAATGAAAATATACTAATGAACTTCTAAAGTGTTTTGACATGGATAATTAAATAGAGATAAACACACATATGACTAATTTCTTTAAGATAATGTTAGATGAATTTAGTAAAGCGGTTGATAACAATATTTTTATAAGTATGATTAGGAGTCTTCTTTTCCTTACTGTGACCTATGCATATATTATGTTTAGTGTTTTTATTTATTATCATTTTCAATATAATCCTAAAAAAACCAATTTTAAATGATCTAAAAATGACGTGTTGTTTCTGAAAAGTTTAAAAAATCATAGTTTATTTTATCCTAGAGTAATATCTTTCAATATTTTAACTTTTTGCAACATTGATTTTGGTGGATTTAAACAAGATAGTGAAATTGAAAGTGGTGCATATCATATTCTTGGGAATTCCTTAATCTCTTGGAGTAGTAAGAAGATAAATTAGGTTGTTATTTTTATGAATATAGCAGAATATATAGCCTCATAGAGTTTTTTCACCAAAATTGTATGGATGAAAAAAACTCTCCAAGATTTTGGGATAAAATTTATTCATGTTCCACCTAAATATGATTGTTATAGTGGTATAAGCATCTCTAGGAATCATTTTTAGCATGAATTTACTAAGAACATTGATATTTGACATCACTTTTTGGGATACCACTTATAAAAAAGAGATATTGTATTAAAATATATTTTCATGGATCTTGAATTAATCTTTATCTTCACAAAACACCTTTCTTTATAATTTTTTAATGTTAATAGAGGGGTTCTAGGAATGGTATGCATGTAATTATTTTTATTCTCTATTCTTATATATTTTTTCTCTTTTCAAAACATTATTTTTTTAAAATATATTATTTTATTATTTTAAAAAATCATGTTTAGATTTTCAAAATTATTCTTTTATGATCACTTTGTTTATATTATACATGTTTTATATATTATATGTCTAACCCTTCTAATTTATAAAACTTTTTTCTAGTCACACATGTGGATAAAAGTTTAACGTTTTAGGTAGATAAAAGTTTAATTTTTATGGGGGAGAAAAGCTTAATATTTATGGGGGATAAAATTTTAATATTTATGGGGGTGAAAAGTATAATGTATAAGGATATAATAATCTTATTTCAAGGGGGGGACATATGTTTTCAAGGAAATTATTTTTATAAATCTTCATCATTTACATATCATCCTTTCCTTTTTATTTTTTCACCCATTTCTTTTCTTTTACATTTTATTTTAATCTTAAATGAGTTTGTATGATCATAAAAAAGGGAGATATTGGTGAACCTATTTGCGCTTTTTTATCACAACCACTAAAAGAGTTTCTAACCTTTGTGTTTTGAGTGTTTCAAAGTTATTCTGTTTTTAAATATACTAGTAAATAATTAAAAAAAGAGGAGGCTTAAAGAGATGCTTGGAGAATCATTTATAGGGTCATCATTGTCTAGATACATCGGATACTTGGTGTGGTTGCACTGGCCAGCCAATGGTCATATAAAGAACCACCATTCACCTGGAAATCTCATCGACTACCTAGTAGAATGTCGTTGGCTATCCAATGGAATTCAATCGAAGCAGAATACTTTTATGTAGATTTTTTGATACCTGATGGTGTTTGAAACATCCAAGGAAGCTATAATAATGTCACCAGCAAGCCTAATGCATCTGGGAATCTAGCCAGTGGATTCAATCTATATTTTTTAAAGTGAATTAAATTATGGTATTTAAATCCTTGACTTATCTCATTAAATCATTGTATATACTCAAGACACCTCCAACACATATAAAGGCTAAAAATAGACACCAAGGGTGGCTTGGAGATCATTCATGAACATCTACAACTACTACTTACCACTGAAAAATTATTGATCTATCCATGACATGATTTTGAAAGAGGTCTCCAAGATATATCAATTTATAAAAAGAAGAACCGTATTCAATGACTTTAATAAATTTTCTCCTTTATTTTTTTTATCAATTTTTCTCCCTTGTTGTATTTAAAAAAGGATCTTCTTCTAACTTCTCTCTCTCTATATCTTATTTTTTCATATTCATGTAAATATTATAAAAAATGGTTGAGTTCTTTGTAAAGCGTCTGTAAAAATAATCCTATATCTTCTTTATTTTATTCTTTAAGTTATTACCACCATTAAAGTGAATCTTCTTTGTTTTTGGTTTCCATTTAAACCAAGGGTCTTCTTATGGTTCTTTTTTTGATAAAACAAAGGGATTATTACATTTCTTCATTAGTTCTTAGATTCTATTAAAACCAATGGATCAATATAAACCTATCAATCCTTCTTGAGGGGAAGAGAACTAAGAATTCATTTTTGATCTATTTATAAAATCTTTTATCTCCTCTTCAATATATAAAATTTATCTTCTGCTACAGTTAAAATTTTAAATTTTACCATGATCTCTTTACTTTGATTATTTTATTCATAAATAAAATATTTTCCGGAAAATCTCTATTATTTTGTTGAATTTTTAAAAAAAAAATGAAAATTCACCCCCATGTCCATCTTATCACTAACCAAGATACTACTTATGCAAAGTGTGGATTTATTTATTTAATTATAGTCATGAAACCTTTAATAATTTATAGAATTAGAAAAAAAATATTTATAATCAGTTAGGTAAAAATTTGAAGACTCTTATCACTGATAATTGGTTAAAATATCTATCAAATAACATTATTGAATTCTATAACTCTGATAAGGTTATTAAACACTAGACAATTATGGATACCCCTCAACACAATAACTTAGTAAAACACATGAATTGTACCATCCTGGAGAGAGTGATGTGCAAGATCTCACATCTGGGTTTGCCTTAGTCCTTTTGGGAAAATGTTGCAACTATGGTAGTGTAACTCATTAATCATAGACCTTCCATAGCTTATTATTTTCAAAAACCAGAATAAGTTTATATAGAAATACCACCATAGAATTTTTGGATTTCCATATTATACTCATACAATGATTGAAGATATGGAACCTCGTGTTGTCATATGTTACTTAGTTGGTTACCCTAAAGGTGTTAAGGGTTATAGATTATGAAAAGATAGACCTGTTTAATAAAAGTGAAAAATCTATCATGATGTGATGTTTCATGAGTCTTTTTTTCCTAAAAAGATGTATGTTAAGACAAAAAAACACCAGAACATCCCAATATTTGGGTGTTAAAAACCCTCTAGAATATTGAAACCAGTATAAACATGAAACTATCTCTACATAACCTCCACCTCATGCTTAATGTGAGTTTGATTCTAATCTGGAATCAGAGATATAGGGAAGTGATAATCATAGGGATTACCAATTGACTCAATATATAATGAGGATTACCATTTAAACCACTGCTCAATGTAGTCACACTGATGTATTTGTATATGTTTAATATTGTTTAGTATATTAATAATGATGAAAAACAAAATTTCAATAAATATATGAAATCTAATGAATCCAAGTAGTATTTTTATATTATGCATAATGAAATTAATTACCTTCTTAAAAATTAGACCTCACCCATTATAACCAAATCTAAAAATGTTAAATTAATTTATTATGAATGCACTTTTAAATGGAAGGAAGATAATAATGAGGAATTAAAATTATAGTAAAACAGTTAGGTTATTTTCCAAAGGATTCCGTCAACATTAATAGATTGGATATAGATATATTTTTCCCCTATTATAAAACATCCTTATGTTAAGATTTTCTTTTAGTTTTCAACCCATTGGGATTTCAATATAGAATAATTGGATGTTAAAAATGGCCTTTTTTCATGGTAAGTAAGACGAAAGGATACACATGAAGCCTATTATGATATTTTTAAATAATTTTAAACCAAATGAAGTATTTATTTTCCAAAAAACTTTGTATGGAAACAAATAATCATATAGATAATGGTTTAAATGGTTTGATTCATTTAGGACTGAAAATAGTTTTAAAATATGCAAATATGATGCATTTGTTTATTTAAAATCTAGTAAACATGTAATAATTTACCTATTTAATATGTATATGAAATGATTCTAATCTATAAAAACATGATGCTAGTAAATCATGTAAATATAAAACATAATTTTATCATATAAATGAAATATCTTGGTAATGAAAAATAGATTTTGGGAATATAAATAATTAAAAACAATGAGGTTAAGGTCTTGTATCTTTCACTACATGCTTATGTTTGGGAGGTTTAAAAGTAGTATATATTTTAGAATATTAAATCTATTATCATTCCTTTGGGTTATAACTTTAAGAAATCCCTTATAAAATCTCCAAACTCTGAAAATGATATAGTCTTTATGAAAAATATATGATATGCCAAAATTGTTAGTAGTATTATCTAGGTTATGGTCTTTTTAGTCTAGATATTTCACTTTTTTCTTTCACTATGAGGAGGTTTAGTAGAAAACATAGAAAATTAACTGACATTCATTGAAATGGATCCATTGGTATGTGTATATGTCTATTGATTTCAGTATTATAAATATAAATAACAATTGTTTTTTGTAAGTATATTATTGGGTTTATTGATTACGATAATGCTTCTAATATATAAACTCATAAATCAATTACTAGAAATTGGTTTATTTTCTGTGGTGTAACTATTTCATGGAAGTTAAATAGGTACTTCATTTTTTTCATTGTCCACCACAAAGATAGAGTACATAGATTTAACAGCATGTATAAAAGTGTTTATTTTTCTAAATATCTTAATAAATGAACTGTTTATATCATCTAGTAGTAATCATGTTGATTAAAGTAGTCATCCATCCTTTAATTTGTCTAAGAGTCTTGTTTTCCATGTGAGTTCAGAGCATATAGAAATTAGACTACGTTTTTTTAGGAAGGTAATTGAGACTGGGAGGGTGTGTGATGATAAGATGCACACTACTGATAACTGAGCTAATAGTTTGACTAATGTCGTGTTGTTATTAAATTTCAGACATGGATTAGGTTTAATTAATGTTTTTTTATTACAATAACATGGGTTATGATAACACTATCATGATTAACAATTTTTATTTCAAGGATGAGATTTAGGATTTCTGATGCATGAGGTGTTTTCAAATAAATTTTTTATTTGGTTTTACTTTATCTATGCATGCTTTAATATATAATATATTTATCCATGAAATTAATTAGTATTTTGGTTTTCCTTAAAAGTGGATTATCATCTGGGGGTTTTGGCATCATTTATTATTCTAATCTAATTGCACTATAAGTGTTATCTTGTGATTTTTTGGTGCTTTTATCTTCTCTCTTAGAATTTGGAAATCCATGGATTTTTTTTTTCATGACTTATTACATATTATAATATTACTATGAGTTATTATGTGGTTAAGTTTTTCAACAACATGTTTGATCATGGTCATCCATAAATCACTCATCCAGGATTCACCACCTCTTTTCCCTTCGCTTCACTTGCTGGTTATGATGGTCTCCTCCCTTTGCATTATAGAGATTATTTGTACTGATTTGGTGAAATCTTAATTATGGTTCTTATGACTGAGAGATTAAACCATTGGTTTTTGTTGAGATAGTGATCAAGATATTTCTAAATGAGGACCTTTGATACAAGGATATGTCTCTTCTATCTTGATGTTTAGTGCACCAATTCCCTATTCTTGGAGTAGTGATCTAGTAGAGACTAGAGGAAGTGACCTAAGTTAGAATTGGACTATAACCTATATAGAGATATATTAGAGGCTAAATATTATTCACTTTTATCAATTATAACCAGGACTTATTAAATAACATATGACTCTATAAGTGTATTCAAATTTCTTTCATGTTTCTAATATTGTATCCTTTATGGTCCATGTGAGTTACGTGAGTGCGTCTAGGAAGGATAGTGCTAACTCAATAGGATAGAGTTGATCACCTTCACAAATATTAGCAGGACCTTCTTCCTAGGATTTTTATATGTTCCCAACACTATTTTGATTATATTGTATTTATAGGTATTATTTTCATGATAAATATATTATGATGTGTTTTTCTTATCATTCTTTTGGTTCAATGTGAACTAAGGCATGTTATATTCTTGTGTTGTTTCTTGAATGCCTTTTGATTCTGAAGAGTGCTCATCTAAATCTGATCATCAATTTAATTCGCTATTTTCATAATAATAATACGATTTACATAGAAAATTAATAAAAATATTTATAAATTAGTGGATATTATCCTTTCATATATACTTTCTCCAAATACTTACCAAAATATATATGTTCAATTGTGAATTTGGAATAAGATTAATCAACCATTGGTGTATGGGATGATAATGATAATATGAGACTTGAAAATTTTTATCGAATTTTAATATGAGTGAATCCCATCATCATACTATTTTTTTGGGTCTTGGACATCCAACAATACAAATTATACTTTTATTAGCACTATAAATTGGATTTTCATTGTTTAAAAAAGCATCAATGTTTTTAGTTCTTCTAAAGAAAGAAATCATTTATCAGTGCTAAAAAAAGCTCTGATAATAGCCTCCCTAGTAGTAATTTCTTACTACATGAAAAACACCCTATAACCAATAAATAAATAAATGATAAATAAATTTAAATTTCAAGAAATTAAAATTATTAATAAATTTATATTACAAACATTTCAATACATTACGATTTCAATGATATGTATAATTTATTAAAAAATATAACTTCTAACCAATTCAAAAATAATAAAACTTATAAGATATTTGGTGGACCTTTATTCCACTACCCTTATGATTTGATCCTGGTACCATTTTCCAAACACACCACAACCTACTCAAATAAAAGATTCATGTACCTTTAATAAATAATAATTCTTATTTTTTGTAATATTATAGAGAAATATAGAAAACATAATATGATACATTAGTGAATAAAATAAAAAATATATAAAAAGTAAAACATGAATAATAAAATATAATAGAAAATTAAAGAGGATAACATATTACATAAATAAAAATATATTACATAATAATTCCACACTCTTAATGCATTTTCTATATTTTGTGTATGTGACACACTTTTAGTCATATAGTTCAAAATACTTATCAGATTGATGTGTAGTTAATTACTATATGCCAAAATGGATAGATCATCATTTTTATAAAGTATCAAAGAAATTAAAATATTTTTCCTATATTATGACTTTGTGAAGCATGTTTTTAACCAAAAATATTGTTTTAAATTGAAAACATGAACTTTTAGTTATACCGATCACACTATATGTCATACTGACATGTCTTTAATTCCTATATGTCACAAATAAATAATTGACCATTTTTCTAAATTATCATGATAATTCTAGTATTTTTCATAGTTTTGACTATGTGAGGTGCATTTTGAACTAATCTAACACTTTTAAATGAAAACACAGACTTTCATTCAGATCATTCATACTATGTGTCAGATTTATGTGCGGTTAATTACTAAACATAAAAAATAAATTATGGATATTTTTTCTAATTTATCGAGACAATCTGAGCATGTTTTCTTATTATACTATAAGTGACGCGTGTTTTGAACTAAAATGTCAATTTAAAATAAAAATAAACACTTTTAATTATACCAGCCGCCCTGAGTGTTGGATTGATATGTGGCTAATTCTTATAAATCATAAATGAATTGTCAATATTTTTACTAGAATATCAAGGAAATATGATCACGATTTCTCATTTTTGAGTATGTGATGCATGCTTTGAAAATAAATTTCACTTTAAAATCAAAACATACATTTTCAGTCATTCCAACCACACTATGTGTTGGATTTGAAATGTGGTTAATTCTTGAGTATATAAAATTAATTTTAAATCTTTTTCTAAAAGAATTAGTACAATCCAATAAAATTTTATTGGTTTTGAGTATGTGATGTATTTTTTCTAATAAAATGACACTTTTAAAAGAAGACACACACTTTCGGTCACACCAGCCATAACATGTGTTTGATTAATGTGTGGTTAATTCCCACACATTAAAAATTATTTATTTATATTTATCAATAATTATAAATAGAATATGATTTTTTTTATTGGTTTTGAATATGTGACTTGTTTTTTAAACAAAAAATTTACTTTTAAACTGAACACAAGAAATTTAAGTCATACCTGACACACCATGTGTTATATTTATGTGAGATTAAGTCCTACACATAAAAAATGAGTAATATATCTTTATATTAAATTATCAAGGCTATATAAGTTCATTTTCTAAATTTTGATTATATGACACAAGCTGTGAACTAAAAATTTATTTTTAAATTAAAAATATGAACTTTAGAATATACCATCTACACCATCAGTTGTATTGATGTGTAGTTGATTTATAAACACCATAAATGAATAAAGGATCATTATTATAATGTATCAACACCATTCATGTTAATTTTAGTGTTTTTAACCATGTGACACACATTTTGAACTTAACTTTACTTTTAGGTATACATATACCCCTTTTAGTAAGTGGATTTTCATTAGCTTACCCTATTAATGAGGTTATCCCTATGAAATATTTTAAAATGTATAAAACTTATTAATCTAGCCTCATTCTTATTTTTTTAATCAGAGTCACTCTAATTTTCTCTAGAAAACATTCATTTATACTGTTAACCATAACATTATTCACACATTTCTATTTCAACATTTTAATTTTTTCTACCATATTTTTTCTTCAAGGTATCTCGTTGAAGGAAAATACTCACTAACATATAGAACAGCTAGTTTGATAGTAGTCCTATAAAATTTAACCTACAATTTCAAATGGATTTTAGGATCACAAATCAATTTAAAGCCTCTCTCTATTTAATCAATCCATTTTTAATCCTATGAAATAAATATACATTAACGTCTCCTTAACATTGTAAAAATGAACCTAAATATTTAAAATGATAAACATTTTAAATAATTCAAGTTATCAATGTCATGACCATAACATTAATATATTATTACTTTCTAAAATGACACTATAAATTCTATTTTACCACAAATAAGATTAAAACCTTTTGATTATAAAGTATCTCTTCATAAATCTAACTGAAAATGCTAATAATTAACAAAAATAATAAGTATATAGAAAAAATTTCCATGATATATATAAATAAATTATTAATGTGATAGGAAACCATATCTTCATGGTTTGAGAACCATTCTAATTCCCTATAAGTATCAAACTCAATCTAATAATAATCTATTTATTTTGTGAGTAAATAGATTTTCAAAAATCATAGTAGTACAAAAAAAATGTAGATAAATAAATAGGTAATAAATATTTTTTAAAACTACAATTACAATCATAAATACATCTTTGAGGATGCTAGTATATAGATGGAATATGATTTAATTCAAAAATTTATAAATTTAATAACCATAATCAATATAATTACTTTATTTTAGAAACTATAAACAATTGAGTAAAATAAGTAACTTATTTTTTATATATGATTTTACAGTTATTTCTTATTATATATAACCTAATATTTATCCAAAAGTATAAATCTATAGGATTATTTTGCGCATTGGTCGTCTTTATACCATGGCTTTGATGATAAATAAAAAATTCCCTATTATTTCAAAATTCTTATTAGATCATTGTATAAAATATATATTTTTAAGTTTATTTCTAAAATGGTGAATTTAGTGTATCCAAAATTCCTAAGTGACATCATGTGTGATTTATTTGTTATATATTCATGCATTTAATATAAAAATAAACCTTTAGAGTATCAAAATTTATTGCAATGAGTATCCAGTGATTCATAAAAAAAATATTAAGTAATGGAGAAAATGAAAATATAGTTTATATGATTTGTGTGTGGAGTTTAACCCATTTATTATAGGTATTAAGAAGTGATTCCATTAAATTTTTTTCAAACGTTTCAGAAAATTGGTGTTATATTTTTAAAATTCTATCTTTATATATTTATGTTGGTTGTATATAAGTTACATGGGGACTAAGAAATCCAAATTTTTATCTATAAGGTATTTTATTTACATTGATGTGATATATAAACTTATATAAAATTTGAATAAAATTATACTATTATAAATTTAGTTGATTAATTATTGTGAAAAAATAATAATCAATTACCCCAGATAGAATTTTAGTGAAATAAAGGTATCGATAGTTTTTTATTCAAATTTAGAAGAAAAAATTATGAAAAATATATTACCTTAGGAAAGTAAATACATTGAGGTGAATGACTAGCCTCAAAACTGAGGTGTGTAGATACTTATGTTTAGGTTTCTATTGGGTTGATTATTTTCATTTATCACTTCTAAGAAACAGTTTTATCACATCACCCTACCAAAAAAAATTTGTTTGAGCATCTATCTATGCCTATATCAATTTTATTTTTTCATCTAAATCCAACTACATCTTATCTTTCTCAAATTATTCTTGTGGTTACACTCCAAAACTTATACCTATAACATATCCATGTTGTTCTATATGCTTCAATGCACTAAAATTATCCATTAATTAGATACAATATATGGTGATTCTTATGTCTAAAATAGATTAAAAATATAGTGAAATAAGTATTTATTTATATGTAATAAAATTTTAAAGAATTATAAATTTCTATTATGTCATACTTACACAAGATTCCCATACTTTATGTGTTTTTATCTAATATCTCGACCTTTTTATTTAAACAAGTCTCCTTCCATTTCATATGATGTGGGATGAAAGTGGCTTGAGATTTTGATTCATCAATTTGTATATATACAAAGGAAAATAATTATGTGTTTGAATCATATAACATAAGTTTTTTTAATATATATTTAAAATAAAAACCAATTTTTTTAAAGTAAATCATACATCATCCTACTTTATGGTATGGGTATGGTGTTTTTGATGCACATTGTTTATTTTTTGAACACCCATGGTGTTACAAAAATAAAAAAAAATTAAATCAAAGTGATTAAGAAATGTAATATCAAATAAAATAATACCAATTACCATATAATTTAAATACTTCCACCTCTAAATATCCACCAAAATCATCGTAGGTTTCTTCATTTATAATGTGTGCATATATAAATGGTGGTAGGTTTTATACTTTCCCTTTATCACACCTAACATGATGTTTCAGAAGAAGTGACTAAAATGCTCTCTGATAATTTCTCGATATAACTAATATTAATTTCATTTGTTAATATTATTATAAAAATGTAGTCTAAAATGGATAATATAGAGTAAATCACCATTTTATTAGTTAATTTTTTTGTAAAATAAATAAATTATATTATATTTTTATGTTAATATATTACCAAATTGTTGCGTTAGTGTAGGCAGAACAATTTCCCATGTATCTATATCAATTAGCACGTACATTTGAATGAAAATAATAAAAATATACTTCTTGGGATTAATTAGTTAACGACATGCATTTTATCCAGCCTTTAATTTTTGACATTTAGTTTTCTCCTTAACAGTTTTTACTAACATTTTCACCCTCTATTTTTTCAACAATATCACATTTTCCTATTTCCCACCTTCCGATGTTTGCTCAATTTCAACATCATCACTATATATTTCCTCAAGATTGAAAGTATCATTAGGTGAATAAAATTTTATCTATAAATGTGGTTAAATATTTAGTTTAGATTATATAAATATAGTAGTAAACACATACTACTTTTAAGAAACACATTATATATATAATTATTAAATGAAATTTGACACATTCAAATAAATTTATCATTTATTTAATGGTTTAATGGATTTAGATCCTCTATCATGTATCCAAATCCCCTTTTTATGGTACCCTTTTACATACAAGACACCATCTACATTGAGACTACCACAAAATGATAGTGACATCTAAATGAAGGGCCACCATTAATATAATTTTCATTTGACTCTACTGCTGTTTTTGTTGACAAAATAATAATTAACCAACTTGTTCTTGAAAAATCCTAGGAATAAAATCCATCCATTACCTATGATAAGATTTTTAATGTTTCATTAATGTACGCTATCTTAATAAAATCTAATTTCCCAAATCCTAATTTATTTATTTTAACTACACTTTTGTTATCAACCTATTTGCATCTAAAAATTATCCCTTAGAATATTATATAATCCAACTCCCATAATTTTCGTTGATTAAAAAAAACAAAATATTCAAGTAAATTGGATTTTATCCTTAGTACTAGGTATATTAATCACTTATTCCATAAAATTAACTTCAATAATTTGTATTGTACTACGTTCATACTTTTCTTTTTTATAGAAGGTTAAAATTTTAATTATATAACCACTTAAAGATAATAAATGCACACTTTTTCCTTTGGATAACCATAAAATTCATTATGAAACTAAATTCTAATTTGTAAATAACTCCAAAAATATATAGTCTTGAAATAATCCTATAAACTATTCATTATATATATTTGATATCCTTTTTTATTCCATGGATTTATTTAAATACAAAATAACTACTTTATGAGTTTCAACATTTGTAAAAACTTCTACACTATTACAAAAAAATATAAAGGTGATAATTCTCCTCTATACTGGTATTTTTGGAAACATCTCTTATGAAAATTCCTTCACCCATGAGTCACCCACTGTGATGAGATTTAGGGAGACCAATGTTATCCAAATCAGATAGGTATTCGGTAAATAATTCAACAACTTCCTAAAAAATATATCACTCTACAATATAACCTTTTATATGAATTCAATTTTTGATTCACCCTTTAAAAATATCTATACACCATTCAATGGGGTATATCCATAGACAATGTACATGTCCATATATTCAGATATATCTAAACAATTAAATTATCTAGTGAACTATTATACTAAATAATGGTGGAGGTAAGCACATCCCAAATACAAATAATATGATAAAATATCCTTTTTCATAATTGTAAACTTTCTAAGGTATAAAATTTTACTGTATATATCTTTGAAAAATAATAAAATATTGGTTAATGTGTGCCAAAAAAAATTGGGAGAATTCAATGTAAATTCCGGGGGATTTAATCTTATAGCAAAACTTAATAGTAATTTGATTTTAATCCATTTAACTTTAAATAAATCATCAATAGGAGATTCTTTATATTTTATAAATACCCCTTTAGAAAATTTATAATATTAACAAATTAAAAAAACTGAAATCACTCTTTTTGGGAAATAGTGTTAACCACCGGAGGAAGAAAAGTCAATCTATTTCCCTTTATTTGTGCCAAATATTCCCTGATCCCCATATCAATAATTTTCAACCAATATTTAATGCCATTGTTTTTATTTTTTGGGGTTCATTTAGTAATTATTCAATGACACTATCATGTAATATTTTTTCAACATTCATGAAATCAGTAAAATGTTTTATGTACAAGAAATTCTAATGTTGTAATTGAAAAATTTGATCGAATTTTCTAACTCATTTTCAAAACGTTTTTTGAAAAGTGTTTAAACAATAGTGAAAATATCCTTTACTTTTTAAAAATTGTCATCACCTATTAATGAATAAGGTGTAATACCTTATTCTAAATTTGTAATGAATAATGTTGTCCAATATCAGTATTTATGTTATTGGTGTAAAATCTTATGATATCTGGAAAAGACAATGTACAATGATTGTTTCTTCTTAATTAAGTGTGAACCTTCTTAAAAAATAGGACACCTTAAAATTATTTTAATGAAATATCCTATAAAATTTACACAAGTACGAAAGTTATGTATTATCATTAATAATATAGATCTCACTGTAAACTCTTCACTTATATGACCATCATAAAACATATCACGAGAATCCCACAACAATTTTAAATCATTGATCAGTGGATCCCAATAAATATAAATATCATTAATAGGGTGTTTTGGCCTAGATATAATAAGAGACTATATAAGGTACTTATTATTCTGGTATAAACTTAGTAGAAAGTTATAATTTATCAAAATAATTGTCCATGTACAGTGAGTGTCCCTTCATAAACCAAAAGGATTCCTTCAATATATAGATAGCATAAAATGAATTTTTCTCTACTCAATTAGAAATCCATGATATGCATGAATAATTTTATTTCATCTTGGATAGTTTGTAGGGTGATGAAGTTTCCCATCTTAAATTCTTAAATTTTCATGCCAAATTAATTTCCTTGAAATATACTCACTTCCATATAGCTATCTAAACCACAGAATGATTGGAAAGCACCATATAACTTTTATAGGTCTTTATTACTCTTTCTTGTAACAAGAAACAACACACATAGGGAATTTATTAAGTGATTTTGGTCCTTTGAAATAGTATAAAGTCATTTATACATGCTTGTATTCTTCTAGAGATCATACCCATTGAACATTTCATTTTTTTAGAATCATATGTTCGATGTGGAAGCTCATTAAGTTTTGGTAGCATATAATTTAAGATCTCATGTAGTTATATAATGTTGGAGTCTATCCATTTCCAACATTCAAATAATATAGCTTCAGTATGAAGATAATGTTATATATTTATCATAACTAAAATAAAATTTATTATTTTCACAACTATTTAAACTCTCAAACAACTTTGGATAATTATGATGTTCATATTAATTTTTTTTGTCATTTCCTCAATATGATATCCATAATTATTTACATTTATACTCGTATCAGATAATCTATAAAAAATAGTGTAATCCCAGTCACCAAATGCATTCAATTCTTCCCCCTATTTAGTATAACGTTTATAACTATGATATATTCCATGACATATAAAGTGTTTTTTTCAACCCATGAATACATATCCTTCTTTTATAAGAACAACATAAAAACAGATAAATTATTTGAGAAGAGTCACTAATATGCTCTATTGAAAACTTGATAAACTCTTTAACACCATCCTCATAAACTTTTTTCATATAAATAGAATCCATCCATTTTTTATTCATATCCATCCTATTTGGTTTAACAATATTCAGGTTTAACAATAAATAAATATGGAAAAATAAATTATTCATATAATATATCATTTTTTACATATATAAATTATATAAAGTGTAACTTTTAAAAATATAATTATAACCCCACTCTAATTTAAAAAATTAAATGGATATAAATTTCTTTCCATTAAAAATATTTCGATACTTCAAGAATTTTTTTAAAAATAATTTCACAAGAACCTTTGTCCTGATTTTTTATTTATAATTTCTTTCTTTAAAAGACTCATTTAACATCTTTTAAAAAATGGTTTTGTTATTTTGGTTCATGATAATGATTAATTTGAATAAGTTTATTCTAGAATTTTGTTGTGGTTTTGTTTTGTTTGTTAGTTATTATATCCATCCATTTTTTTATTTTTGGATTTATAATTTGTTAAATTAATGTTGTTTATGAATAACTTTTTAACATTATGTGTTTATTATTAATTTCTTATATAAGGTGTATTGATCATGCATTCTTATTTTATAATTTTGTAGTCCATGAACTCAGCCTATGTTCTACGGTTCATTAATTTCTTACATTGTTCCATTTATATATTTTCATTCTCAGAAATGTTATAAAGATCTAAATGGTTTTAATATCTATAAAAGAATTCTGTTCAAGTTCAGTTTATGTTCATTGAATTTATTTTGATTATATAAATAAAATGTTCACATGTATTAATCCTTGGGCCAAGAAACGAAATTAATATTTTAGTTATATTTATTTTTTGGTTTATTAATTAATTTTATTTTAAACTCATTTTCCACCCTGAAATAAATGGATTTCATTTATATAGTAATGGTCTAAAATATAGAGAATTACTCTCTTTAAATATGGGAAACATTAATAGACCTTAACATGGAATTACTACTTTACTTTAATAAACATGTTTTTCCTTTGCTAAATTATGTTTCAAATATAAAAGAGATATTTAGGTAAGGAACCTTTTATTTTTTAATTATATGTTTTAAATGATTTTTATTCCATATCTCAACCATTTTTTAGATTATTAAGAGTATTAATTGGTTATAATATATTCCATACTAAATACCTTCCTTGGTTAATTATTAATACACAAAAGGCCATCAAAACAAATCCAAATATTCCTATTTGTGTAGGTTACACAAGGTTCAAACTTAGATTAATAGTTATGAATCCATGTGCAACTAAAAACAACATATATCCATCAACAATTATAAAATTAGTCTTAAATATGAACTTCCAGAAAAAAAATAAAAAGTGAACAAATCCTTAATAACCAAAAGTGTTCTTAATTAATTAAATCAAACCAAAATACATCCAAAATACATTATTATACAACTAAAAAAATTTGTGAAAATAAATAACTTTTTAATTTAAATGAAAACCAAATGAATCCTTAAACAACAAAAAAAACACTTCCAATTATCTAATATAATTAAACTATAATAATAAGTGTAGTTTAAAAATATGTATTCCAAAAAAAGTCCCCATTTTGAAAATACAAAAAAAACCAAACATGGAATTTTTCATTAAAAACCATTCCCCTTCAAATACCTACATAAAAAAATCGAAACCAACTTTAATTATCAAACCATCCCAAAGAAACCATGATTTTAAAAAAATCTTTTTTAAGTGATTTTATTTGAAATAGATCTGCCCATTCACTAACTCATACAGAATTCAAATTATAAATCTATATTTATAACACTTCGTGACTCATTTCATGAAAACTTGAATAAAAAATTACTGAAAAAATTATAATTTATAAATGATTATCATGATAGGGGTGTGTCAGAGTATATAACAGATTTATAATAAGAACAATTATAAAAACCACCAAAAAACAACTCATGATTGGAAGAGATTTAATAATTTTGGTTATGGTAGTAGAATCATTCACAAAATGATGTCAGGAGGGTACAGTAGAGTAAAGATTCTATAATATCTTGAAATAAAGGTATGATATTGGATGCATTTAGGGTTCTTTTATAAAGATGATAAGAGCTTTATAAGCTCTTACTAAAAAGTAATGATAAAAGAAGATTTTATCGGTGTTAAAATCGTAAAAAATGATAAATCTACCGATATAATTACTAATTTAAACATTGATAAATATTTATATATTAGTAACAAAGTTAATACTGATAAAGGCCTTTGTTTAAGATTAAATCAAAGATACATAAGGAGTAATTCTTACATCACTTTAGTTTAATCTTATGTTAAGTTATTTATCAATTCTAGCCTTAGTGTTGATATAGGTAGATTTGTCAGCCCTAACATTATCCCTAATAAAGGAGTCTACATATTATTAAATAAAAGTTTCAAAAGGATTAATTCCTACAAAACATCAGTTTAATCTTATGAAAATACATTTATCCACACAACCCTTAGTGAAAATATAAGTAGATGTATAGTATCTAACTTGTGTTCATAAAGGCCTCTATGTAATATTAAATCAAAGGTGTGTAAGGTGTACTTCTTATACAACTACGATTTAATATTATGCATATACATTTATCAATTCCAACCTTAGTAATGATATATATAGATTTATAATTAATTATTATTTATAATGGAAAAATATTATTATTTATATTAATGAATAAATAATTTTTAAAATATAACATTGATTATGTAAATATATAATAATATATATAAATAACTATATTTATATATATTTAAATATTTAAACTAAATAAAAATTAATAATTAGTTAAATAAAAATATTAATTAATAATTTTTTTATTATAATACTATATAAAAAATTAAATTACAAAATTACTAAAATTATAAATATAAGTTCGTTTTGTAAATTCACTGAATTATTTGAAGTTTTTCATTTTTTCAATTGCTAATTTACACATATGGCTATTTTTATTCGCAAATAAATATATGTGTCAGTGTGTGTGCTTTTTTGAAGAACCTAAGGACATGTTTGTGAAGGTAAATCCAACACATACATGCATATATCCAAACATATATAATGCATATAATATGAATTTTATGAGAATTTTCTTATAATTTTATTATAATTTCCAAATAAATTAAAATTTAATTAAAACACACACACACATATATATATATATAATATTACTAATATATAAAGAAATTGATTTAAAAAAAATAAAAAAAAATCAATTCATTCATTCATTTAAAAATTAATGTTACAAATCTTTCATTGCAATAAAAATATATAAATATTTTTCTTTAAATAAATAGATATATATTTTATCAATTCTATTATAAAAATGAAAATAAAAGTTACAGATATCAGCAATAAATAAAA
Source organism: Viscum album (assembly GCA_963277665.1). Taxonomy (NCBI): domain Eukaryota; kingdom Viridiplantae; phylum Streptophyta; class Magnoliopsida; order Santalales; family Viscaceae; genus Viscum; species Viscum album. Next base: position 2,013,622,326 of record OY728126.1, read on the forward strand.
CATTGATAAAGGTACAAATTTTTTTCTAAATGTACATATAAACACACACAGGTCTTTCAATATATTTTTGTTGAAAAATGTGTACATATATATATATGTATATATATGTACATATATACATGTTTTAATCTATATTAGTTTTAAAAGGATTATATATTTAAATATATGTAGACACATACACATATATACATAAATTTAGATATTTATGTATAAAAAGACATGTACACATAGACATTTATTTATTTATTTATATGTAATCACACACATGTGCATAAATATATATTTATAAACAATCACACATATATATACATATAGACATATACTTTTAAATACACAATCACACACACCAATACATAAACAAACACACACACACACACACATATTTAAAAACACACACGCACATTTGTTGCAAAATGTGTATGAATATATATATATATATATATGTCTTGAAAATAAAATTGATAATAATTTTTTATTCTATTATGATTTATATGTTTAAATATATATTCTATATGTAAAAATATTTTAATACATTTATAATTTTATTCATATGTACTACTTATTTATATATATTATAATATAGTTATATTATTATATTATTATATATATATATATATAAATATATATAAACACACACATATATAATTACAAATAAATAAATATATATATGTGTGTATATTATAAATTATATAATAGGAAAATAAATATATATCTTTAAATATGTTCTATATCTAATGTATTTATATATTTATTTATAAAGTTATGTTACAGCCATGGTTATAAGTGATTGGATTTGTTATTGACAATATGGACATGGAATTATGGTGTAGATGTGTTGAAAACATAGATATGGAATTATGGTGAAGAAGTGCTAACAATATGGATATGGAATTATCATGGATATAAATCTATGGTGAAGAAGTATTGACAAAATGGATATGGAATTATGGTGAAGAAGCATTGATAATATAGACATTGCATTATGGTGATTGGATTTGTTGAGCATATTTAGAAGAAGCGTCATAACTAAATGAGTAGAATACTCAATTGGTATCCTTTCTAGAAATTATATGGATAAATAATGTTTCATAAAGTATTGAAAATATCAAGACTACTTAGAATTTCACATGTGGTAGCTTGATTTTAGCAAGGTATTAACTTTTTTGCAATGTGTGGTCGAATGGTTTTTCAACATACGATCAATTAAAATATGTAAGAGTAATATATGTCTAGAAAAATGTAAAAATATGCACCTATGGGTTTTTCAGCATAAAAAAATTCACTATGTATCCAAAATATAGTATGCAGAGGTTCTATATAAGGAAATTCTAGTAACACACGAAAATCTGGCAATGCATAATTTTTACATAAGGGAATTCTAGTGACATAAAAAAACCTAGAAACATGATCGAATTAGTGTATGCAAAGGCCTAACGAAAGAAAATTCATATACAAAATGATTCACATATGAAAATTTAGATATGGAGTGGTTACGTAATAAAATTTAGTTTCGTAAATGCATTCTCCTGTGTGAAGGGTCATGCATGTGATTTCAGCTATGCAAGGAGTCACATAAGTAAATTCAGCTATGAAAGGGTCACATGAGAAAATTTTGTTACATGAATGAATTCACCTTTGTAAGGGTTTTTTATAAGTGATTTTGGATACATAAGGGAGTTCAAGTATGTGAATCAGCAGCGTATGGGAATTCAACTATGTGATCGAACATATATAAGTTTTTTTATATGCATTTTCTGGTAATTTCACCTAGATCCATGCCACATCATTTAAAGTTTTGTTTTAAAATTCATTTGAATAAATAATTCTGTGGGAAATTCAAAGGTAAAAGAAAACAAAGACTTAATAAGTATTTAAAGAAAATTTACTTGAGATAATAAATGAATTTATAAGGGTATATTCAAATCATAAAAATATCTTCTATATTTGAAGATTTATTTTCAAATGAAGATCCCCTGTCATTATATTTGGTGATTGAAATGAAAATAAGCTTTCATGATATTCGAATATTTTAAGTGGAAAATTTAAAAATACACATTCACATATTATGTGGATCGACGGTTTGACTGCAATTAATGTTTGAAAATGATTGATCAACCTGAGCATAAAGAAGAATATGAAACTATAAATTCTATAGATTATGGATATTTATTTGGTGAGTATGAATTAATGATTGATCAAGAATTTATAGAGTTACTCTATCAGGATATAAAGATGGATTTATATGTAACTTAAATGAAAAATTAAGTGAACCTTATTTTGGATGGATTATTAGAATTTAAATTGGTTTTATCACCTGGGATGATAGTTGTAATCAATAAGATTCATATAGAAACATCTAGTTAAATAATTTCAGTTATATGGAAACTTGAATAAGAAGATCTAGGATATTAAGAATTATAAAATAATTCTGCATCCAAAATATTGAATTAAGATAGTACATGTCTATTATAAAAATTTCATTAACATATGTCATTATAGGTGACACATGGAAGGATCATGAAAAGTATAAAGGAATATAAATTATTCCACAACATGGGTTGTGATGAATTGAATATTATCATACATTTATATACAGTATAAAAAGTAGTTTTGGAAAGAATAAAGAGAAGGGTTCGTATTTATAGTTTTGCAAAGAGGGGATATATGACGATAATGAAGATTTTTTAAAGGAAAAATTTTATTTAAACTACTATATTGGGTTATTAAAGAAATGAAAAAGGAAATCCTCTATAGAATATAATTACTTTGTATGGTTTTACATTAAATATTTATGTCTAGATAGAATTAAATAATTATATTACTACAAATGGTGTGATGAATAAAAAAGCAAAAAGAATAATTTTTTTGAAATTATTCTCATCTAGAGAAGTGAAGTTATACTAATGAGAAGAAACTGAGTTATCTCCATGTTTAGGATACTCTCTTCTAGTTTAGGAAGAGTAAGGAACAAGACTAAACAACTTATAAGAAGATAGTATAATCTAGACTTAAAAAAGGAAGATTATAAAAAGGAGGTATTAGAGCATCTGAAAATCCTATGTTAAAGACTCCATTTTCCTATAGATCTAATTTATATGTCAGGTAGATAGATATATTTATATTTCTATTAGATTATGGTTAGAAATTATAGAGTTTATTCAGGGAGATGGTGATCTAACAAAGAATAATGAAAGATAAGGGGATGAAATGATAGAGAATTTCTTGGTAATATCTCTATCAATTGATGTTCATAAGAAATTTATATGTTACACCAATATAAAGATTTTTTATTATAAATATTCATGTGATCCAATCATTTAAAAAATATATGGATCAAAATGACATCACACACCAAATTAATCGTTCTGTTATTGTTTATTTAGTCATGGAGATAAGAATAATTAACATATTTGATATATCTATGACATTGATATCAAGAATATAGATGTAAAAATGAAGGAACAAAGTGATCTACTTAAAGAACTAGCATAGGAAATTGATAAACAAAAGATCACATAAAAGTAACTAAAATAAATCATCCTTCCTCTCAAGACACAACTTGGTGAAAGGATAAAATATTGAGAAACCCCATTTTCTTATTAAAATAAATAGAGTATCTATTAAAATAAAAAGGTGAGATAATAAAATAGATTTAATTTGATCTCAGATCATTAAATAGGAAGGATAATATTATGATCCATCCTAAGGAAACATCTATTAGTAGAGTAGGTAAGATTCAAAATATATGGACTTATTTAAATAAGGTATAAAAATCATGTTTAAGTAAACTACGTGAATATTTATTACAAATATAATAGATATGAATCTAAAAAGGTAATATTTTCAATGACACTACTATAGAATAATGAGGAATACTATGAGTGTGTGTCTAAAAGCCCTGGGTTACAATGGAAGAAGAAGACATGCTTTGTTAATATATTAGCTGAGATAAAATAGAAAGAGGTATATTATTTTTGGTATATTTTCTATCCATACAAAACCTAGACACATAGAAAGAAATTATGTTTGGATAAGATCCAATATAGTCATAAGGAACAACTCTATCCCTATGACATACCATGTAAGAAAATTCATTGGAATGAAATTTGTTTAGATTTAAAACATATTCACTGCTTTGTAGGATAAAGATGAGTCACCAAGGAAGGTGACTCAAACACCTATCAAGTTGCAACCACAATAAACCTCTTGGAAATAAAGGAATTAAATATGGAATCTGAAGTTTGACTCGGATGTTCTAATTGTGGGATAAAGGAGAAAGTAATTGAGAAAGGATTCACTAATTATTTATAAGCCTGAAATGAATTTCATAACTATTGAAGAAGAGAAAAAGAAAAAAGTTTACCATAGTGGTATTTCATATCACACCACTAAGAAAAGTTCAAAGTTTTCAGAATAAAACCCCATTGGAATAGATATACTATTGATGGATACAAGAAGAATGTATCAAGATAAGAGACAAGTATAAGTGGGATTACCCATGCAATAGATACGGAACCTAAGACAAAGAGGACAATGAATACCAAAGAGGGCATCTAAAATGAAATCTGAAAAAGTGGTGTAGAAAAAGTAATGACAAAAAACTATTATTATTATTATAAACACATCCCCTTAGTGGAGTGGTAAGATTTGGGTGATAATAACTAAGAAACCAGAGTTCAAATCCTGGAGGAGATGAATTTGTAGAGTTTTCGTAGCAGTGTTGTGGCTGGAACTGTAATAGTATTGTAGTGGTTACTTTGAAAGGAGATATATTAGAAAATCTAGAGGCTATTTAGAAGAACATTGGGCTCGGTATGAAGGAATGAATTCTAGTTGAAAATGAATCCAAGATTGGTTGTAAAAATACCTTCAAGTGTGGTTTAATGAAGATTAATTAAAGGTGGGTTAACCCTTTAGGGGGTGGGTTCCCTGGTCCAATATTATCTTGTAAGGCATGTCTATTTTTTTGAATTCTTATACACCAAAATAAGTACTTATATCAACATCGTCGTAATCATTATTTTTTAATATTATTATATAATAACAATAAGTAAATATCTATAATAATTAAAATGTAATTATATATTTTTAATTATGTACTATCCAGTACCCTTATGATATATGGTTACTACTTCACACACATTGAATTAGGGGTTTAGCCCCCAGATGATTTCATTTTCTTAGAATTTTAAAGTTGTATTTTCATTGATCTTAGAGGTGCTGACTTAGATAAGTACTGGAATTTTTTATGACAATATGAAACTTTTAGATGTGGTGAATTGAAGTTTTTACAAACATACAAAGTTTTCTTCCTTAGGAAAGGTAAATTTTAGAATATAAAAAGTTCCAAACTAATCTGAGTAACAAAAAATATAATATTACTTGAATTTATACAATTTAGAATATGTTAAAAAATTATCCCAATTAATTATAGTTAAGATAATATAAAGAATATAATGAAGAAAAAATAAAGTAAAACATTTTGATTGATTTTTGGATAAAAATTCATCAACTCCTAAAAAATTATTAAAATAAATAACGGCTCATATACCAAAAACCCCTTTCTTTTGTTCTAAAGTAGTAGGAGCGTCAATACCCATATCCATAGATACTAAGATTTGAAATGGAACATATTTAATAAAATGATCATAAGATCATTCTCTAACCCCAATGATTCTTCAATAAATTAAATTTCATGTCCTTTATATAGAATTTATTCAATTATAAGATTGGTAACATAATTTATTATCACTATAAGTTCTTTCGTTAATAAATATTAGAAGATTAAGCTCTTATCCCTAGAGATTATTTGAAAATGTTCAGTAAAAATTCTTTACCCTAGGACATATTCAATAAACAAGGATTATAAGCACAATTTCTTATCCCCAAAAATTATTCAGTCTTGTTGGATTAGAATAAAACCATTATAAGTGATAAACTGAGTCCCTTTATATTTAAACCTCGCAAATAATGAATCAATTATATCACATTGAAAAAAATTAAATATATGAATCATTGAGGTATTGAACATCTCTAAAAAATTAGTTAATTAATATATATATATTCTTCAAATTCTTAGTCAATATTTATACATATAGGTTGTAACTAACTAGTAACAAAATATTTGAGAACTACATAATGATAGTTATCACTATAATGGGTTTAGATGCTTCAACATCATCTTCAATTTTATAAAAAAAAATTAGGTAACTCTTTACTACATTTTATAATGTATCTGTTTGAAATTAGCTAGTCCATAATAGGGTCATTCATAAGATAATTCTTCTGTGATTCAAAAGATTCAGTTCCACACAATATAGATACACACTTCAAGTTAACATAATGAAATTATGTATTGTATTTTTATTCATTGAAACAAGGATTTGAAATATTTCATTTATGAAAATGAATATATTGAATCACATATATAGTATCACATGTTGACATTGGCACATGAAAATCATGGTGGGATTTGGGGCTTGGTGGATTATGAAGATTAGTGACGATATTTACAAGGGATAATTCAAGGTGAGGGTTTAGAAGGTGACACCTTGCTACACATATATGTCTAATTCTAGAATTTTAAGGTAGTACACAACATAGAGAAAGGTTTATAACATCATGTTACCTTCTTTTAGGTTTTTATCGTCTCTCTTTTCATTTTCCTCTTTGTTTGGGTGCATTTTGGGCCTTCTAGTGATGAAGAGTGTATCATAAGGGAAATGACATAAAGTTTGGGGATGAATGTTTATTAGAATTAATGAATTCTGGGTATAAATGTGAAAAGGGTTTAAGAATATTTCCTTTTGGGTTTGGTATGACCTAGGGGTTTTTTAAATTTTTTACGAAAAATTTAATTGCTAGGAATTTTCATGAATGGATTGGTTACATGATGTGAAATCGTCGTCAACCTGATTTCACATACTAGTATGAAGTGTAAAAAGTTTACACACTATGTAACTTGTTCACATCATGAAAATTTATATCATTGTTTTTTTAATTAAGGTGAAATATTTTTTGGCATATATTCCTTTCGTGGATTCCACATCCGAAATAGAAAATTCACATATTGAAATGTAAACGGCCTATAGGTTTTTATTCACTTCACCTATCATTATTTTTCATTCAATGTGAAGTATCCTCTCTCAAAACATAGGATCCTTGAAAGATGATTTTGGGGATCTATTCTCCTTCCGAATCATTTTTTTACTATTGATCTTTGTTGTAGTTGTGCTACATCTCTCTAGGTAAGTGATATTTTTACTTACTCATTATCAGTGGTTGAAGTAATGTTGTTGCACTACATTTTTAGATCCATTGGTATTCTGGTGTTGATTCTTCTTGATATTTTCTAGATTTATTGGGTGATCTTCCTCTAGAGGATAACCTTTGTGTTGATTGGGGTGTAGTGTGTGAGTTTCTTGAGTTACTTGTTTTTTTATCTTATCTACTTACTATTTTTCTTCTTGAAATGATTCTGAAATTTAAGGATTGATTCTAGGGCCTCAGTTGTTTTCTTTTAATTCTTCAGTGTTGGTGAATCCCATTATGGATGTGTGTGAAACAATTTTGCAGTAAGTGGTTCCATATCTATCATATGTTGTATGAACCACATTTCTCTAGTTTTATAAAAAAAATTAAAAATGAATTGGCATGATTGAATTGTATGTGTGCAAATGGGATTTTTTAGAAAAGGTTGTTTTCCCCTTCTTTTGGTTAAATAAAAGGTATTTTCAAATCATTATGAAATATATTTATGAAATTATTTTCAAATAATGATTTTGATAAATTGGTTTGAAAAATGTAGCACATGGGAAGACTTGGAAACTTTGTGGAAAGTATGGTAATATGCCTCATCCATTGATATTGATGGGGGTTCACTCATGGGGTATTCCTCTTCTCCCAATAAACATCGTTCAGGGGAATTATTAGACCTATTGGAAGGTTTAATTGATGGGGTTTTACTCTTCTCTCTAGATTCAATTCATATGTCTAGATACTTGATGCACATGATTTTCTATATCTGTGTATGATTTTTCTAGTGAGCCTAACCTATAGTGATCCTTAGAGTGATGTTACCTATACTTTAGTTTGCACTATTTTAGATTTGATAGGATATGTGATACACTCTTAGAACTACTTTGATATATGTGATATGGTTTGAAACTATTTTACCATGATTATTTAGAACTGTGGAAAAAGGGTGAATATTTTACCATGCTTTTGATTTAAAAATTGTTTAAATGGTTTTCATTATTTATTTTATATAAAGTTGAGAATTTTCTTATTGTTTTACAAAGATGTGATAAGGAACACCTAGGTGGGGCCCCATTATATATATTTATCTCACACCCTATACATCCCTTTGGAGGAGCATAGACCATGTTATTCATTTCTTTATAGGGAAATAGAAGGTGACATAGTGAGGCAGTGAGGTTTTTGTTAGCAATTTTTGTGTATCGAGTCATGATATGGAGGGATTTCTGCCATGCTATCATATGAAGTAGCTATTTTAGTTTCAGTTTTTCTTTATTTTTGGGATTGTACATTAGAGATTGTTTAGATACTTCTAAGGTTTATTTCTTTTGTTGTTTCCTTCTTTCTAAGACATATATTTCTTGATTTACTCTTCTATTGTATCTTCCAATCGTGTATATATATATATATGTCATGTTGTTTGATTCTAGTTGGGAAAAATCATTCCCTCTGATTGTTGTTGTTACCCAGGTACTAGTCCATATCCCATGGGGATCAGGAAAGCCCTTTGGTTATGCAATGGTTCAGGTCGGTTACCAGTTTGTGAGGGTATCCAGGCCGGTTTTATCATAGTTCAGTATGAAAGGTGGTTGTGCTCAATTTTGGGACGTTTATAAACTAGATATGGTATTATCATGAACTAGTATGTAAGATTTAGTGAGTGTTTGGACAACTCTTACCATGATGAGGCTCAAGTTTCCCTGGTATGCTAGGATTCATGTCTCTTATTTTAAGTTATTGATCATTATCTTAGTTTCAACTTATGGTTTTCTAGTTTGAACTGAGACTATCCTATTGATTTAATGTTTCTTTTATTTCAGTGTGCATCAGTATGCCTTTGAGACATATTCCATAGGTTCCTCAGAAGGGTGTAGTATATGATCCTAAAGCAAATCCATCTCTAGATCAAAATCTTATCGAGGCTGCCATATGATAAGTTCGTGTTGTAGGACAAAATACACTAAAAATCCTTGACATAGTTTTTGAGGTATAAATAGGAGCTATAGGAGGAAGGGATTAATCATGAGATTCCATACATGAGAATCCTTCATACTTTAATGGTATGAATGAACATCAAGAGGGGGAGGAATGGCTAGAAAATATTGACCAAATCTTCAACTTCCTAGATACACCTTAAAACGTCAAGATAAATAGAATGATATTCATACTCAAGGGTTCCAAAATGTGATGGTGGGATTCCCTGAAATTGGTTGATACAACTTGGGAATATATTGGAAAGGTTTCAAGACCCTGTACATTCAGTAGTTTTGTCCAAAGTCATTGATGATGTTGAAGACTTTTGAGCTCCTCCCCATACAATAGGGAGATCATTCCATGTTTTTGTACACAAATCAGTTTCCAAATTTTTTTTCTTTTTCTATAGAGGTAGTAGGGAATGATTATTTGAAGGATTAAAAGTACCTACTTGGTTTTAGACCAGATATCATATCAGAAGTACTTACTCTAAATATTTCTACCTATACAAATAGAGTAGACATGGAAATTATGGTAGAGATGTATATGGAAAAAAAGGTTGGATATTATTCCCCTTCTTTAACACCTAGTGGAAGCTTTAGTGGAACATAGTGGAGGAAGAGGAAGTGATATGATCATCACATGAGTGGTGGGGTTGGTTCCCAGTAGTAGGCCTCCTTTATACCCATAGGTACATCCAGTAGTGTACCCCTAAATTACTATTAGTGTGGTAAGGTTTTTGAAATCATGCATTCTTATTATGAACCTATAAATATGTATAACAGTTGTGAGAACTATAGAAATCTATGGAATTTCTTTTAAGATATGTCTACACTTTATTATGATCAAGGGTCATTGAATCCAAAGGCTACTATGACAAGGTCAAATTTTTCAATTTCTATAGGGATATAGACATAATCCTCAAGAGATAAGAACTTTTATGTAGTGGATGAGTTTCTAATGGAGGTTGATGTGGATTTAGTGATAGTTAGAGGTAACTTATTTATTTCATCTTTTGTAGTGACTGCTTTATTTGATATAGTTTCCTCCCATTTTTTTATATCTACCCATTTTTTGGATATGATTAAACTTCAAATGGAACTCATGTCCTTTTTATGGAGTTAGAGACACCTCATAGAAAGATGATAGAGAAGGGATTTTGATGTCCTTCTAATTAATTCTCAATAGATTATGCATATTTAAAAAGTATTTTCTCATTCTTGATATGCATCTATTTTATTTTTTCATTAGGTTGGATTGGATCATCAATTATCATAATGAGGTTGATTTTTATCATCAATGGGTCTTATTTATTATGGATGATGGGATCTCTCAGGTGTTTCTAAGTGAGTGGGATCCGAGGTTTGGTCGTATAAGACCTTCCCCCTAGAGATCAAGAGTTTTTTATCTATTGTTTTTATTGATATTGATGACATTTATTTTTTGGGTAATCTTATAATGGTTATTAGATATTTTCCCAATGTTTTCCCATATGATTTCTCCAGTCTTCCCTCAAAGAGGAAGGAAGAGTTTATGATTGATCTCATGCTAGATATGTAGTTGATATCAATACCCTCTGATCATATAGATCCATCATATTTGAAAGAGATCAATATTCTATTTAATTATCTAATGGAAAAAGTTTTTTTCTATATATTTTTTCACCATGGGAATCCCCAATGATCTTTGAAAAGAAGGAACATGGTTTAATTTGAGTTTTTGAGGACCATAAGAAGTTGAACAAGGTAATGGATAATAATATGTATCATTTTCCCCATGTGGATTATTTGTTTGATCGGTTAAAGGGGTAAAAGTGGTTTTCCAAAATCAGTTTTCGGTTAGGTTATCGTCATCTCAGAGTTAAGGAGTCTAAAACACTGAATTCATATTTTAGGAGAAGGTTTGGACATTATAAATATCTTGTGATGAATTTGGTCATACCAAAACTCTTGTAGTTTTTATGGGTTGGATGAACTAGATATTCCATGGGTATCCTGACACTTTTTCGGTTGTGTTCATGAATGATATTTAGGTTCATTCAAGATTCAAGTTGGAGTACCATTTGATTTTGGTTCTGGAAGTCCGGAGGAGTCACCGTTTGTATGGAAAGCTTTTAAAATGAAATTTATAGATCTAAGAAGTGAAGTTATTGGGGAATGTGATTTCCCAGCATTGATTATTAGTTTTTCCTAAGAATTTGAAGTTTTTATTTCCTTGGGAAGATCCACAAAACTCCTTTTAGATTCATAGCTTCCTTGGACTTGTTGGGAACTACCGATGGTTCGTTAAAGATTTATCAAAGTCGGTGTCACATTTGACTACTCTTACCAAGAAAGAGGTGAAATTTCTATGGGATAAAAATTGTTTGACTTCTTTCGACGATCTCATACAAATTCTTAAATAAAATCCTAATTTGGTTTTACTTGAGATAAGTAAGGGTTATGTGGTTTTATGCGATGCATATGGTGCTAGTCAGGTTTTCATTCTTATTTTGGATGATCATGTGGTGTCTTAAATCCATCGTTTCATAGGTTTCTTAGGCTCATCGCCTATGATTCCCTAGGATCATCACTGGGGGATCAGTTTCGGATGCTTAAGATGGGTTTCATTTGTTTAAAGTTTAGTGGGATTAGTCCCACATATACTCTTCTTGTATGAGTTAGTCATATATTTAAATTCCTTTGGGGATAGTCTGACATACACTCATCACATATGGTTCAATCATATATTTAATGCCCACTAGGGTTGGCATGGAATATGACCAATATGTATTGTTTGATTCATCGGTTTAAAGTAGAGTGGGGTTATTCCCACAAATGTTTTTCATGTATGGGTTGGTTCACAGGTTAACATAAAATGTGGAAAAATCTACATATGCTCAGCATATATGGGAAAGAAAATATTTCATGTCCAGTGTGGGACACCCAATAGTTTAAAATAATATGGATACATTGGGGATGTTTTGGAATAGGTTTAGTATACTCTAGGAATATGATAATCCTTTAGAGTTACCAACTCTCAAGGGGGTGAAATGATAATAATGTTAGGATTGAACCTTGAAAGGCTTCATACGTATCCTGATAGAGAACAAGAATCAAAACCAATATAGTTCTATGAAACAATTTAATGTCAAATGAAAATATAATATCATAAAATTTAATATCATTTATTAAGGACACTCATGTTAAGAAATGATTGGTGATGAGATACGGATCGTAGATTATGCATTGGGGCTACCTAAATAATAAGGGGAAATTATATCATGATCTTCACAAAAGGAATCCAGTGTTTGTCGCATGGGTGGGAAAATATTTCATGTCCAGTGTGGGATTCCATTTAGTCTAAAATCTTTTGGATACTTTAGGGATATTTCTCAAGAGGTTTAATATACTCAAGGAATATAATTAGGCTTCAGAGTTATCACCTCTTGAGGGGTTGTGAAATGGTAATAATGTTAGGATTGAACCTTGAATGTATTTATATGTATCCTTATATATAATAAGAATGAAAAACCACATAGTTATAGGTCCCAATTTAATGTGAAATGACTATAGAATACCATGCAATTTAACATCATGTAGTAAGGATGCTCATGTCATGAAAGGAGTGGTGATGAGAGGTGGAGTGGAGGTTATGAATTGGGTCTACAAAATGAATATGGGGGAAATAATCTCATGAGTTTGACAAAAGGTATCCTATGTTTTTCACATGGGGAACCCAAGGCTCCTCATACAGGGAATTGCTGAGATGGTATGTGAGTATGATATACTCTATAATACCAAATTTAGGATCGAAATAAAAGAGATAATGTATGGAGTATCTAATGATTCTCAAAATAAAAGAGCGGGGAGAATTGTACACTTTAAAAAATTATTTTGGAACTTTTAAAGATGGTTATGTTTAACAAGGTTAAACAAGGTAATTTACAAAACCTCTAGTTCTACACACTTACTTGATTCGAGAAATATGATTCTGAGAAAGTGATTCCAAAAATATGGTTCCGGAAAATGAAACTTAATGAAAGTTTTCAATGATGAAGATTCTACCTTAAAGTGTATAGAATATAACTAAAATAGTATTCAAGTATATGAAAGTATAAGATAGTTATACATTCCTCAACAATACAAATTTAGTGGAAAACTTGTAAAAAACAAGTAACAAGAAGTAAATCTTTTAACCCAAAGAGATGGGTATCCAACAACCTTGGATAAAGGTCCCTTGATTTAAACTTTCAAGAAAGTCTATCTTACCCACACCAGGTTAAGCCCACGATATAAAGATCAGAGTATGTCTTGGTATCCCCTAAAGCCCTTAACTTTTAGGTAGTCGGCACCTCTGTCTTCCTCAGCAAGGAAGCCCTCGACTTCAAGGTAGTCGGCACCTCTGTCTTCCTATCACTGAAATCCCTCGATTGTACACAGAAACAATCGGAGTCGCACAAACCAAATCTGAACAAGAAGTTCATTATGCACAAAGCAATGAAAGTATCTCTCTAGAAATCACTTCAATAACATGTAATATCTAGATTCATCGAACAATTCATCAAAATTGTAAGCTCTTTCAAATGAGATCATATTTATAGGCACAACTTCAACGGTCGGCTCCCTCCTCCAACAGTCATATTTTTCCTCGAATTTCGAAAGAAACTATACACACGTCACTCAAACAATGGTTAGTTAGTAACTAAATGCACGACATCATTTTATAACAAAACAAGTGTATGAAAAAATATGGTTACATAACTGAAAACCAATATTCGGAATGTAAGAAAATGAAAGTTCAGAGTCTAAACAAAAATGAATTTGGAGTCTATATTACAAGGATATTCGAATTCTATTTTCTAGGAATTCAGAACATGAACTCTATAGAATTATAGAGTCTGAATTTCAAGGAATTTCATAATCTGGATTCACAAGAATTCAGAACTAGAAATTACAAAGTTCAGAGTCAGAGTTCATGAGAATTCATAGTCTGAACTCCTAAGAGTTCAGAGTCTGTATTCAAAGAACTCAGAGTTAGAACTCGGAAGAGTTCGTAACCAGAATTCGTATTCAGAATTTGGAGTCAGAACTCGGAAGAGTTCGTACCAGAATTCGTATTCACAATTCGGAGTTAGAACTCATAAGAGTTCATAGCCAGAATTTGTATTAAGAATTCAAAGTGAGAACTCAGAAGAATTCGTAACCAGAATTCTGAGAATTTTGATCCTAAAACAGAATTCTTCATATCTAGGTAATTATAGGATTCCAAGGTTTTGGTTTCAAAATGAATTTTATACTTAGGAAAATTATGATATGAACAATGAAAACATGGTAAGGATAAATTTCCTTGGGGAAGGAAATTTTTCCTTATAGAAGTAAACACAGGGTAAAAAGAGATTTTCCTTGAGATAAGGTGTTTGTGATTTTCAAAACAAGAAGGAATGGTAAAGTCATAAGGAAACCTTAATGACTCAACAATCTCCCCCAAGTATTAAGGAATGGAAAAGTCATAAGGAAAAACTTATTGACTCAACAATATCCCCCTTTTTGGAAAGTATAAACATCCTTATGAAAAATAATAAAAGTACTTAGAAAATATTTTTCTAGACATTGAAAATAAAACTTATCTACCTTTTCACATTGGAAAAGATGAATATGACTAACACCCCTTAGGCTTTGGAACACTATGGATCGTATTCTAGATTTCAGGAATGAGATTTTTCATTATCTTGAGTACGGAAATATCTATAATTAAAAATCCCCCTTATATAAACTCCCCCTTACTTAGGGATATTTCTTCTTTACTTAACATTCTTTTTCCTTTCTACCCATTTGTGATTTTCAAAAAGAATTTGAGGGAATGGAAAAGAAATTATGGTACTTGAAATATTAGTACAAAGCATGCAAACATAAACGAGCAACCAAAATTTCATTAATATTGGAAGAATTTGTACAAAGAAAAAAATACAATAAAAGATTGGATTTATTTTCCTTCCTTTTCCTTGGGTATCAATTTCTTCACAATTGTTTTCAGCTTCTTTAGCTCCTTATGATCATCATCTGCTTGCTTCTCTAAGTCTTTGATATTTTCTTCCTGAGCCTTCAGATACTCTGCCTAAGTGTTCAACAATTCACCTTGCTTCATTAGCTTATCTTCGATCTTGATCTGGAGATCCCCTTCTCTCTTCCAGCTTTTAGCAACATAGTAAAACTTCCCATTCAGATCCTTGACCTCCTTAATCTGAGAATTCTGCTCAAGATTTAGCTTTTCCTCAAATCCATTTGTGAAATCCTTGATTTTTCTATCTTCAGTGTCAAAATCTTCCTTAAAATCCTCTTGAAACTCATCAAGCTCTCTCAAATATTCAACTATATTCTTTGACCAGCTAACCATTTTCTTATAGGATATTTTGTGGGATTCATAGTTGATAAGGAAATATTTGAAGTCTGATTCTAACTTGGCACACTTGTCCATCACCATGGACACTGAATCTGATTTTTGGTTCAAAGTATGTTGAAGCATCCGGTATCTGGAATCAATGCTTGGAAAAATCAGAATGGTCCCAACAAGCTTCTTCAAGGATTGGACTACGAAATCATTTCCCAAATAAGATGATTCTGAATCCAAGACTTTTCTTGGTGAGGGCTCTTTCTCTAGCTCAACAAGATTCCTCTTCGAAGATCCACCATCTTCCTTCTTCTTTGAAACAACTTTAGTAGGTGTGTTCTTAACCACATATTTCCCTTTATCGGTTCTCGGAACAGCTTCCTCATTTGGAGACTTATGTTCACTATGAGACCACTGAACAATCTTATCTTTATCTACTTTCTCCTTATTAGCTCTATCCTTAGCATCTTCGGGATGTATAAGGTTATGATTATAGCTTTCTTCCTCCGACAATTTATTAACCTCTTCTTCACCCTTCTCATCACCACCTTCCTCATCCTTCCTAGGAGTTGGGAGCTTTGATGACTCTGCTTCAGAATTTTGGATTGAAAGTTTCTCAGATGGGGCTTCCTTTTAATGATAATATTCAAATTTCTTTATAAGGTCTTCAGTGCCATCACAACCTTAAACCTCTTCTTCTCCTTTTTCTTCAAATACATTTTCTTCAACAATCTTTTCTTTGTCTTTTTACAGAGTGAAAAATTTCTTCCCCGGAGTCTCAAGTAAAGTCTCAACTAAGAACGATTTCGGTACTGGTATATTATCGAATGATATTTCAGTATCCCTCAGAAGGGATTGAAAAATTTCAGCCTCATGCATCTTCTTCTTTTGCTTCTTTTCCTTAGCTTGCTTCTCAAGCTCATCATCTACCTTCTCTTTCAATGCTTTGGCCTTTGCAGGATCCAAGCCAAACTGTGGATCTCCTCCTTTTGATTCTTCTTTTCTTCCCTCTACTTGTCTACAACCTCATCCGGATAATATTTCTTCTTCTTGGGATTTGGAGGTGCGGATTTATTTTCTTTAGCTTCTAGGATTTTCCTTCTTCTACCACTTCCTTCAACTTCCTCTTCTTTCCTCATTTTTTCGATGGTTCAGGAACCTCTTGTTCCTTCAAAGAATCTTCAACCTCTTCCTCTGGTAAGTCGTAGAATTCTCCTATCTCCTTAGAGAAACCCACTTTCATTCTCTTGAGAGTATCATCACTGATTAGCATAACTTTTTAATTCCTCGACCTTGAACTGCAAGGGATTTTGAAGGACTCCAATCACCAAACAATACACTTGGAAATAATGGCCAGGTACATAATAACCTAAGCTTTCAAGTTCCCTTTTTAATATTCTCAATTGTAATGAGAATATGCTTCAATAAGTTTACCTTCCTTAGATTCACCAGAAAATCTAAGATGAACATGTCACTCTTCTTCAAGGTGTCCTTATCACCTTTTCTCGGCACAATAAAACCCTAAACCCACATTTCAAGGATCCGGTTATTTGTTGAGAGGTGATTAATCTTCACATTCTTGAAATTTGTAAGTCTAAGACACTCTATAGCTTTTACCTTGATAAAACTTCCTTGAACATCGGGCAACTTATGGGAACAAAATTCAGCTTCCTCTTTGAATGGAACTCCAACTAAGCTGGCTGCCTTAGTGTAAGATAAAGCATAGGTTTTTCCATAACTTTTGAATGAAAACTTCTCTCTGCCTTCTTCCTTTAAGAAACTAACAGACTCATAAAACTCAATAAGGAGATCCTAATACACCAAGTCTTGATCCCCTGGCTTTGATATGCAGACACTTTCCCATCCATTATGCTTGTTGTTCTTGGAGATTACAAAATCAAATTTATTAAACAAATTCGGATGCACCAACCTTTATCTACGTAATTTCCACTCCGAAATCAGCTTGAGAGTAAACATATCTTTCTAAGAGGATTCTTCTATAGACATTCGGACTAGATAAAACTCTGAGAAGTTCAGAATGGGCTTTTGTAGGAGGGCATAGCTTCGACATGAAAAAGCTTGAAATCGATGTGGGAAAACCCATAGGGGGTCATTTATATAGGTGTTTGATGTGAAATTTCATCTTCCCATCTCAATCCAATGGCTGAGAATTCATTTGATCAGATCTGATGGTTGAAATGATAGCCGCAAGGAAAATTTGGTAGGATCCGATCTTTTGAGGTTTTTAAAGGAAAATAATCTGATTTAAGAAAACTATAATTCGAGAAAATTTTAAAAACAAAATAAACTACCAGTAAGTAAAAGGTGATTATGAAAACATGTGAAATAATCATACCTTTTGGATTGTCAAGAGAATTATTCATATTGAGAAAAATTCTTCTTGAAGGACTTTAGATTCCAAAAAAAACTTGAGTACGAAAAAAAATTGAGTACATAGATATTCATTAATAAAATCTTCATTACAAAAATCTCCATTATGAAAATCTTCATTACAAAAATTTTCATTACGAAAATTTTAAACTACAAAAAAAAAGTAGCAAATCTTAATTACGAAGAATTTTGAAAAACTCCATTAAGGAAATTTTAAAAAAACTACATTGCGGAAATTTTGAAAAACTCCAATATGAAAAATATGAAAAACTTTATTACAAAAAACATGAAAAACTTCATTATGAAAAATATGAAGAACATCAAAATCAGAAATATGAAAAACTTCATTACGAAAAATATGAAAAACTTCATTACAAGAAACCTGAAACACTTCATTATGAGAAATATGGAACACTTCATTATGAGAAATATGAAAAACTTCATTACGAGAAACATGAAACACTTCATTACGAGAAATGTGAAAAAATTCATTACAAGAAATATGAAAAACTTCATTACGAGAAGTATGAAAAACTTCATTACGAAAAATATGAAAAACTTCGTTACGAAAAACATGAAAAACTTCATTACAAAAAATATGAAAAACTTATGAACAAAAGTACTCCCCTATGAAAAGGAGTTTATTACTGTAAGGAGATTGATTCAACAGATAGTTAACAAGGAAGATTACCTTACGGTTATCATTCCTAAATTCTGTTTAATATATTCAAATATATCAGAGGGTAAAGATTTTTTGAAAATATCAGCAAGTTGATCTTGCATTCCGATAAATTGAAGAATGATATCTACTTTTGTGTGTGATCCCTAAGAAAGTGATACCTAATATCTATGTGCTTTCCACGAGAGTGATGTGTAGTGTTTTTAATAATTGCAATAAAAATTTTATTATCACACAAAATTTTTGTTTTGGTAAAACTCATACCATAGTCTTTGAGTGTGTGTTGCATTCACAACACCTGAGCACAACAACTTCCAGCTACTACGTATTCAGCTTCAGCAGTGGAAAGTGCTTCTGAGTGTTTCTTCTTCCATGACCAAGAAACTAATGAATCTCCTAAGAAATGACAGGTTCCAAATGTACTCTTTCTATCCATTCTATATCCACCAAAGTCAGCATTCGAAAAAAAAAACAAAATAATTTCCAGAAGTATAAAAGAGTCCTAAATCCATGGTTCCCTTTAAGTAGTGAAAAATTATTTTCACTACCTTTAAATGATATTCCTTAGGATTGGATTGATATCTTGCACATGAGCATATTTATAACATTAAGTCTGGACGACTGGTTGTCAAGTAAAGTAAACTTCTTATAATACCTCTAAAAAATGTTTGATCTACTGGTTTCTTAGCTTCATCAAGATCAAGTGTGTTTGAGGTACCAATGGGAGTACTTATACTTTTAGTGTTGTCATTACCATACTTTTTTAGAAGATCTTTAATATACTTATGTTGGGATATATAGATTCCTTCTGTTTTTTTTAATTTTAAAACCAAGGAAAATATTAACTCACCCATAATACTCATTTCAAACTCAGATTTCATTAGATCTGCAAAGGAATCAGTTAAAGATTGATGAGTTGAACCAAATATAATGTCATCAACATAAATTTTAACAATAAAAACATTTTTCTTATCTTTATTTATAAAAAGGCTTGGATATGTATTTCCCTTAACCTAATTATTTTAAAGTAAAAAATCTTTTAAGTATATCATACCAAGCTCTAGGGGCTTTCTTAAGTCCACACAAAGCTTTGGTAAGTCTAAAAACATGATCAGGATGTTTTGTATCTTCAAAACCAGGAAGTAGTTCAACAAATACTTCCTCTTGAGCATAACCATTAAGGAAATCACATTTCACATCCATTTGAAAAAGTTTTAAATTGATGAATTCTGCAAAGGAAAGTAAAATACAAATAGATTCAAGTCTAGCTGACAGAGCATAGGTTTATTCATTGTCTATTCCTTCTTGTTGATTGTATCCTTTATCAACCAATCTAGCTTTATTTCTAACAATGATTCAATTTTCATCGCACTTATTTCTGAAGACCCATTTTCCTCTAATAACAAAAGTTTCCTTAGGTCTCTCAACCAAGA
The DNA here is from genome assembly GCA_963277665.1 of Viscum album. Classification (NCBI taxonomy): domain Eukaryota; kingdom Viridiplantae; phylum Streptophyta; class Magnoliopsida; order Santalales; family Viscaceae; genus Viscum; species Viscum album. Next base: position 2,013,642,429 of record OY728126.1, read on the forward strand.
TCCAGACTTTAGTCCTTTTGAATTAATTTAGTTCATCTTACATGGATTTAATCCAATCATCATCACCAAAAGCATCATCAATGGTTTTTTGTTCTAATTGGGAAAGGAATACAAGATATTCTAATTCATTTCTTAAGGAGCTTCTAGTCCTTACAGGTTAATTCACATATCCAATGATACTATCACTAGGATGATTCTTTAGAAACAACTGATTTGGGTTTTGTAAAACTTGTTCATCAACATAGGATAGGAAATCTTCTGAGGTAAATGTTTCAGAAGTATCTTCTTAAACATTTTCCTTATCATAAGGATCTTCTATCAAAGGTTGATAATCAGTTTTTGAAAACATATCTGAGGATGTAGGTTAGGGTTGATTAAAAACAAAAGGACCAGTTTCATCAAATTTAAAATGTATTGCCTCTTCAACAGTACAAGTGTTTTTATTGAAAACTCTATAAGCCTTAGAAGTTGTGAAGTAGCCTAAGAAAGTTCCTTCATCAGATTTTGGTGCGAGTTTGTGTAGATTATCTTTAGTATTAAGAATTAATACCTTGCAACCAAAAACCATGAAGTAGGAAAGTCTAGGTTTTCTACCATTCCATAAGTCATAAGGAGTTTTATTAAGAAAATGTCTAATCAAAACTCGATTTATAGTATAACAAGCAGTACTTACAGTTTCATCCCAAAAATGTTTGGCTACAGAATACTCACACAACATGGTTCTACTTATCTCTTGAAGAATTCTATTTCTTCTTTCAACAACACCATTTTGTTGAGTTGTTTTGGGTGCTGAGAAGTTATGAGTAATTCCTTTTCTACTACAAAAAGTTTCAAAATCAGAATTTTGAAATTCTCCACCATGATCACTATGAATAGTTTTCAATGGAAGTATTTTCTCATTTTTAGCTTGGCCTCTAAAAATTTTTAAATAAGAAAAAGCTTTAGACTTCTTTTCTAGATAATAGACCCACATAAATCTAGTGTAATCATAAACCAAGACAAATACATAATACTTCCCTCCAATGCTTCCAGTTTGTGTAGGACTAAAGAGATCCATATGCACTAAATGTAATGAATCAGTAGTTGAGACTTCACTGACTGATTTAAAACTTGATTTATGTTTCTTGCCATATTGAAAAGGGTCACAATCTTTTGAAGAATCAAATCTAAGCTCTGGTAGATCCTTAACTAAATTTTTCTTAGAAAGTTTGCATAAGTTCCTAAGGTTACAGTGACCTAACCTTGTATTCCACAACCAAGAATGATCTTCCATTGCACTAAGTCAAGGTAGATCTTGGCTACTAAGGTCTTCTAAGTTTAGTGTGTAAACATTCTCTTGTCTATGGGTAGAATGAATAAACTCTTCCTTGGAACTGTGTACTAAGCACTTTTCATTCCTAAAATTCACAAGGCAACCTTCATCACAAAATTGACTTATGATAATGAGATTATGCTTAAGACCCTTAACAAATAAAACATTGGAAATCAAAGTTTTTTCAAGAAGAACGATGTTACCTATACCAATAATTTCTCCCTGAGCATTATCTCTGAAAGTTACTTTTCCTCATTTAGTCTTGATAATATTTTCAAAATAGTTTTTGTTACTAGTCATATGCCAGAAACATACACTATCCAGGTACCATGTATTTCTATTGGTATTTTCTCTATTTTCCTGAAAATAAGAAAAATTTAGGTTTTTAGAACCCAAAAGTTTTTGGATCGAGAAATCTCGAAAAGAAAAATTTTTGGTACCCACCTCTTTTTAGAAAAATAGGCTTTATGAAATCCTAAGGACTGAGTTTTTTTAGGGAACAACTTTTTTCCCAATGCCCACTACACTGACACTTAGTGCAGAATGGAGCACTTTGACGAACAAAATAATTGTTTCTAAAAACCGGTTTAGATTTAGTATAACTAAAACTAGAATTATTCCTTAGAAGTACGATTTGAGAATACATTTTGTCAAAATTTTCCTTACCTAAGGTAAAGTTTGACAAGCACTTCCTTAAGGAAAAGATTTCAGATTTTAGTTTGATAACCAAGTTCTCATCTTCTAAAACATTTGATTTTGAATTGAGTTAGGCTCGAAAACATTTTTCTTAGAAATTACGTGTTCTAGGTCCTTAGAAAGTTTATTCTTATCATAATTTACTTCCTCAAGATTTTTTAAAATACTTTAGAAATCAACATTTTTCTTATCAAAATCTTTAGAAAGATCTGATATTTCTTTAGTAAGAATAGTATTCCTAGAATTTTCCTTATCAATATTTTTTATGAGTTTTGAATTCTGAATATCAAGAAGTTTGGAAAACCTAGAAACTTATTCATAGGTAGGTAAAATATTATCTTAATTAGAAGAAGCTTCTTCATCAAAAGAGTTATAATATTTACCATTACTATAATTAGAATTCAAGGAAACATTGGTCATTGATTCAGCATTGTGTACCTTAGCCATTAAGAAATGATTGTCCATCGGTATTCTGGCTATTAGACCAAGATTCTTCTATCCAAAAGATTTGTAATATGAAGATTCATCTGAAGAGTTATTACCACTGGAACTCCAGGTGTCATTAGCATTCAAAAAATTCTTATCTTTAACCTTGTAATACTTCTTTCTATTTCTCTTAGAATGCTTTTCCTTTATTTATTTTCTCTTAAGCATAGGACAATCAGGTCTTATGTGTCCAGCTCTCTTGCATTCATAACATGTAAATTCGGAATCTTTCTTATCTTTCCTTTCTTTCTCCTTGTATCTAGATTGAAAATTCCTCTGTCCAATTATCTTGTTCATTCTTCGAGCAAGATTTACTAACTCATTCTCTGAGTATTCGCTTCCACTAGATTCGGATTGGATAACCAACATCTTAGACTTAGATCTGGTAATTCTATCAGGAGTCTTAGCTTTCATATGATTTGAGATTTTCGTAAAGGCAACATTACCATTCCCATTCTTATTATTTACATAATCATCATCTCCCTTCATTCTAGACTCATGTTGAAGAAGAGTTCCAAACAGTTGATCAAGAGAAATCTGAGTAACCTTTCTGGTTTCTTCAATAGTAGTCCTCCTGGATTCTCACTCATTGGGCATGATGTCTGTGATCTTATCAACAAGAGATTCATCATCTAATCCTTTCTCACCCATGGATTGTAAACTATTGACAATAGTTATGAATATTTATTTCAACTTACATATGGGTTCTTCATAAGGAAAGCAGAAACCATGATATTCATCTCTGATCATGGCTCTTCTAGTTTCAATAACTTTGGAAGTTCCAAAGTGTGTAACTTCATGTTTCTTCCAAATAAAATTTTCTACTTCACAAGATGAAATTTGGCTATATATATTTCTTATCATGGATAAAATAAAAGTATTGTGTACATTATAATACAGTTGATATTCATGCTTTTATTGATTGGTGAAGGTACTAACTTCTTTTTCAGGGATTTTATGTCCTCCAGTAAGCATTACAAAATTATCAACACCAGTATTGATAATGAATGTATTCATGCGATCTCTCCAGTATTCATAATCATTTCCTTCAAAAATAGGTTGTCTAGTTGGATTGAGATTGTCTATGGAACTAACATTGATTCCTGACATCTTATAGAAAAATCTTTCCACAAAAACTTGTTAGTAATAAAAGTTTGTAAACAAGGAAAATATTCCTAAGCAAGTTAGAGAATAAGAATGAAAAACCACATAGTTATAGGTCCCAATTTAATGTGAAATTACTGTAGAACACCATGCAATTTAACATCATGTAGTAAGGATGCTCAAGTCATGAAAGGAGTGGTGATGCGATATGGAGTGGAGATTATGAATTGGGTCTACAATATGAATATGGGGGAAATAATCTCATGAGTTTTACAAAAGGTTTCCTATGTTTTTCACATGGGGAACCCTAGGATCATCATACAGGGAATTTTTGAGATGGTATGTGACTATGATATACTATATAATACCAAATGTAGGATACAAATAAAAGTGATACTGTATGGAGTATCTAATTATGCTCAAAATACAAGAGGGGGTGAATTTTACACTTTAAAAAAATATTTTGGAACTTTTAAATATGGTTATGTTTAACAAGGTTAAACATGGTAATTTACAAAACCTCAAGTTCTACACACTTTCTTGATTCCATAAATATCATTTCGAGAAAGTGATTCTGAAATGATGGTTCCAAAAAATGAAACTTAATGAAAGTTTACAATGATGAAGATTCTACCTTGAAGCATATATAATATAACTAAAACAGAGTATAAGTATAAGGAAGTATAAGATAGTTATACTTTCCTCAATAATACAAATGTAGCAGAAAACTTGTAACAAAACAAGTAACAAGTAGTAAATCTTTTAACCCAAATAGAAGGGTATCCAACAACCTTGGATAAAGGTCCCTTGATTTATACTTTCAAGAAAGTCTTTCTTACCCACACTAGGGTAAGCCCTCGATACGAAGATCAGAGTCTCTCTTGATATCCCAGCAAACCCTCAAATTTTAGGAACTTGACACCTCTTTCTTCCTCAGCAAGGAAGCCCTCAATTTTAGGGTAGTTAGCACCTCTGTCTTCCTATCCCTGGAAGCCCTCGATTGTACACAGTAACAATCGGAGTCGCAAAAATCAAATCTGAACAAGAAGCTCAGTACGCACAAAGTAATGAAAGCCTCTCTCTATAAATCACTTCAACAACATGTAATATCTAGATTCATTGAACATTTCATCAAAAAATTTAGCTCTTTCAAATGAGCTCCTATTTATAGGAACGGCTTCAACAGTCGGCTCCCTCCTCCAACGATCATATTTTTTCATGAATTTCAGAGGGACCCGTACATGTGTCACTTAAACAATGGTTAGTTAGTAACTGAATGCAGAGAATTTTTTTATAATAAAACAAGTGTAAGAAAAAATATGGTTAAAAAAATAAAAACCAATATTCATAATGTAAGCAAATGAATGTTCAGAGTCCAACCAAAAATGAATTCAGAGTCTATAATACAAGGATATTCGGATTTTTTTTCTAGGAATTCGAAACATGAACTCTATAGAATTATGGAGTCTGAATTTTAAGGAAATTCGGAATCTGTATTCATAAGAATTAGGAACTTGAAATTACAAAGTTAAGAGTCAGAGTTCATGAGAATTCGGTGTCATAACTCATAAGAGTTTGGAGTCTGTATTCAGAGAACTCTAAGTCAGAACTCAAAAGAGTTTGTAACCAGAATTCGTATTCAGAATTCGGAGTCAGAACTCGGAAGAGTTCGTAACCATAATTCATATTCAGAATTCAGATTTGGAACTCATAAGAGTTCATAGTCAGAATTTTTATTCAGAATTCGGAGTCAGAACTCAGAAGAATTCATAACCACAATTTTAAGAATTTGGATCCTAAAACAGAATGTTTCATATCTAGGTAATTATATGATTCTAAGGTTTTGGTTTCAAACCAAATTTTATACTTAGAAAAACTATGATATGAACAATGAAAACATGGTAAGGATAGATTTTCTTGGGGAAGGAAATTTTTTCTTATATAAGTAAAACACAGGGTAAAAAAGAGATTTTCCTTGAGATAAGGTGTTTGTGATTTTCAAGAAAAGAAGAAATGGTAAATTCATTAGGAAGCCTTAATGACATACCAATCTCACCAAAGTATGATGGAATGGAAAATTCATAAGTAAAACCTTATTGACTCAATAGGAATCCTATGATCTTCGCATTCTGTAGGCTATATTTTAATGAATTGCACTGAGGATATTGTCAGGTAGTTTAACATCAAGTGAATGGGGAATGGTTCTTTGACATTTATTTTCATTACGAATTTAAAAAATGATTAGTTTTTATTCATTAAGTGACTTACTAATGGGGGAAAAACACATTAGGTGGACTAGGGTGGTTTCAATTAATGATATCATATATTGGTCTTGCACCTAATAGGCGGCCCATGTCCATGACCAGGAATTGGGATATCATAAGTGGTGTTGATGCATATGTGTTGCTATCCAAGTGCTACTATGGAGTAGTTAATCGATGAGTAGGACATAAATAAATGTGTTGTCTTGGTGCTACTAAGGAGAAATGTGGGTTGTGTGGGGCTTATGAGAGTTCACTTCCTGGGTGCTACTAAGGGGCAGTGAGGGTATGTTTGTGGCTTATGTGAGGGTAATTTCTGGGCACTACTTGGTATAATCAATGGTATCATTGGGTCCTATGTGAGAGTGTTTCTCAAATTTTATGTGGTGACTATCAATCTTGTCAAATAAGGAATATCAAGTTTATTATAGAAGTTATCATGTGTTCATCACATTTGGAATCATGGGTTTATCCCCCAAGGTATCCTATGATTATCACATAACATAGGGATAAGTTTAATGTAATGAAACTAGGATGTTCATCACACAATTTAACTTCATATCGTAAGTACAAAGATCATGTTTTTTAGCATATTTTGGTGAAGTAATTTGTATCAAAAAAGGGTGATAACAATTGATTGAATAGGGAGTATCCATTGAATTACATAAGTACTCTTAAGGATTAATGAGGATGTGTATGGGGATAACATGAGGGATCATCGAGTCCTATTAAGGAATAATAATGATATATGTGGGGATTATGTGTTAATATACATAGGTCCTTCTAAGAGACAAGAATGATATTCATGGGTATTGTGTAAGGTCTACCTATTGTGAGGCTATAATTCTAGTTGTATTTATAGAACTATCATGAATGAATCTAGATTTGTTGGTTGTGGGACCCATTTATGTCAACTTTTTTGAAATATTTTTGTGTCAAAGGAGGCATGATTCATATATAGATAACATTTTTTTGAGAAACTTTATAGTTTTATGAAAATAAATTTATACTTTGTGTGGCATTCTAGAATGTATCTGGAAAAGAATGATTCATGTAACTTTTGGAGCTTCTCTAAATAATGTGTTTTTTAAATTTTTATTCCTTATAAAGAAATTTTGTGAAAACATATCAAGCAAGAGGCAATATGATGAAAGGAGTTGTGTGGGGTAAATTGTAAAACCTTATTATTTTGAGGTTATACGATTCTTGTAACCCCTAGTTATGTGAATTAATAGATCGGGTTCTGGAATACAAGAGTTCAACCTATAAAATGAGGATTGGTTCGATATTTATAGTAATTTGGGCACACATAACACATTGTGTTACATGACTTTGTATTTATTGGGAAACTTCATGTTTCACATGTTTGTTAACTTTGATTTTAGACTATAACTCAACCATGAATGGAACTTCAATATTTTACATCACCTTTCTTGTGTAACTCATAGTTGAAAAACATTCTAGAAGTTTCATTTTATTCTAGAATGTTGAAATATATTCTATAATTGTACCTATAATTTCTTTTTTCCTTTTTCAAAAGTAAAACTTAAAATAGATATAAGTTTTTATGTGCAATTTTTTTTTGGATTTGTAACCAATTAAATCAAATCCTGAGAAAAAAACTACAACCTGGGATATATTTTATACACCCAAGTGGTTTATTTTTTAGAATAAAATATTTCTAAAAGATCATAAAAATGGTTATTCTAACTTTAGTAATTTATTTAATGAATTATTAATCATCAAAAAATGCCCCTTACCCCTCAGAATGGGGTCCAATGTGGAAAAGGAAGGTAAGGCAGGTAAGATTATAAGGTGGTCACTAAAATACTAACTATCTTGAGGTCACTGTATTTTGATTTAATTAATGAAATGGTCATCAAGAAAACAATAATCCCACAAGATTCATGATCAGTGAGGTGAAGGAGAGATAATAGTATACCATACTATTACATGATAGTTCCAAAAAAGGGTGGATGGGTTGATATCGTAATGTTTTATTGATATCCTTTGTAAACTCATAAGGATGGGGAATTGGGTTGGTGTGATTCTAGGGGTATGATATGCCCTATTGAAATGCAAGATGTGCCTGGGTGTAACACAAAGGGTACTATAATTATACTTGAACATGATGTAAGTGGAGAAAGGTAAATTATGACTCTATGTAATGATTAGTGTACGAAGAAGGGATAAGGATTGAGGATAATTGTTGACCGCATTTGAAACACAGGTTCCAAAACTATACTATTGAAAATTCCACTTCCAAAATGTGTCCTTGAGATAAGAGGTGACCCTATTTTTTCCAAGAACCATCATCATAGGGGATTCTGTTTAGATATTGGGATGGTTCCAATGGTTTGTGTACCCAATATGATAAGTGGGATCATTTTCCCATGTGTCATCCTCTTCGGGGATCCCACTAAGAAATGAGAGATGGGTGACAATCCAAATCAAGGGGAGAAATATTTTTTTGATGGATCAATGATATTCTTAGAAGCGTTTGATCACTATTAATTATATGCCTTCATGCACTCAATGTATCATTAAGTAGGTATGGCTACCATCCAACCCGACACACAACCCGCCACATGGAAAGGCCCAAAAATGTTTCTAATACCCATAGTCTGGAAACTAGTTCTAGGTCATTTATTAACACCTTTGATAAGGTATTATACCATGAAATAAATCAAAAATAAATCCACAAGAACCACACATCACAGCATAACTAATAACCATAACACATGATATCATAGGAAATACTGTAAGCATGGGTTAAGTATTTAAGATTTACAACCAAAAACCCAAATACCAAAAAGGGGAGGGGGATTACTAGAAAAAAAAAAGCCTCCATGAAACATGTAGATCTACACCCCCATCCCCCACCACCAACACTTACCCAACAAGAAACAGCTGAAACATGGAACCACCATTACCACCAAGTAAAATTGACCATAAACCATTTAATAAAGTATGGAAGATGGTATCATAAGAGATAAACCTCAATGAAGTACGAAATTAAAGAAAGGATGCTGACATAGAATAAAATTATTTAAATGAGATCACTGAAAAATTATTGAGTAAAAACTCTTATTACACCCATATGGAAACTCTTTCATATAAAAATACTTCTTTTTTTTAAGAACTTGTTTTCAATACCAAAAAACACTTTTATTTGAAAAACAATTTTCAGTAAAAAATTAATCAAAAAATAAAGATGTTTTTCATTTAAGGAAACATAAAATCTCAAAAAAAGGAAGAGGAAAATAAAATAATGGTCAGAGTGGTGGAAAAGTCATTGTCATCATATAAGTTAAGAATAAAACATTCCTTTTATCATTTGTCAAAAAAATTCTATATGAAACATGTAAAAATATTCCTTTCTGAAACCCATTGAATGAAATTAAAAAAATACAAATAATTTCCTTTATAATAATTTTATATAAATATATAAAATAATATCAACAATATCGACATAGAGAAAAATATTTGATAATAAAATATTTAAACATTTAAGGTGTCACATACCACTTCGAATATTTAAATCATAGCCCCATGAAAGAATAATTTTTTTAAAAACATTAAATAACATGATAGTAAATAAATTAATGAAATTTTTATTCAAAGGGACTATATATACACCTAATAAAATAAAGTGGGTGTATAACAAAAAACTATGCCTCAATGAAAGTAGATTGAGAAGAAGTCTCTTACCTTGTCTTTCCTTCTATATGAACATCCGTTAACCACCTGTATAATGGTTTTAAGAATTAAATTATCATATTATATAATAATATTAATATTTATGATATCATATATGATCCTCTTACAATATTTTATTACTCATTTTTTAGTAATCTTTCATTTGTTTATTCTTTCGAGTTTTAATTTCATAGTTTCTCGAGTAAGTTTGACCTGTTATTTGTTGTTCCTATTACATAGATCATAATTTCATCACCTCTAAAATTAAAACCGTGACTTAAATATCATATATATTCAATATATATATATATATAATCCATAAAATTTGGAGATAGGAAATGCAATGCACCGTTTATGGAGACGGTAGGCAGTTTGTACACATGAACACAACATTCATTTAATTATCATATTAAAATATTGAAAAATAAATTATATGTATGTATATTAGAATTAAATTATCAAATATATGTCATATATATCACATATTTTTTTAAAAACATCCTTTATACATTCCATTTATATTGTGATTGAATCACATCTCTTTGAGGAGGCGAAAGTCCACACTTCAACAAACGACATTATCGTATTTATGGGAAATGAATAGAATCAAGGTATCTGTAATATAAAAATTAAATAAGTATTAAGAAAACATAAATATCATAAACATAATATAATAATTTTGTTTCCATCATAATGACCATCCATGAGAGGTGGTAAAGGAAAACCGAATGACTTCATTTCGTGAGGTGGCGGTTCGTCATACAAGAATGATAAATTTGTTACTCATTTGACCTAAGTGTGTGTAGGTATAGTTAGAACCCTTAAAATAATGAAATATAAATATTTTTAGGATAATTTTGTTTTTATATAAGCATGTAATAGTAATAAATGAATGAGTGGTTAAAGAAAGAAAACTAAAGTGATCCTTGAAGAATACTACCTCTTATTTGGGTAAATCCTTTTAATTTATACCAAAATCCTTATTTAGTTTGATTTCTACCAAAATTGAGGCTTATATAATTAGGGGATAGATTTTGGGAGCTTATTTGTGTAGTTATTGGTTGATATGGAAGGATAAATGTTGTGTGAGGAGGTGAGGGAGGAGGTTCCCTTTATAGTATAGGGGATGGGCAGTCTTGGAAACTCTAAAAATATTAAATTAATATAAATTAAATTTCAATTAAGAATGGATAAAAATTGAGTTATTTAGAATATAATATTAATATGGATCTTAATACATTTAAACAATAATTTTTTCACATGTTTAGTTAACATTATTACACTTATCTTGTAACTTTAACCATTAGTTGCACCCTTTAACTCTTACTGTCACAACAGGGATTTTTACACTTTAATGGTTAATAAATTTACTATAAAATTCCAAATGAACCATAAATGAGTCTTGGATGAAATTGTAAACATTATAACAACAATTTGTCCTAATTTAATTTTTTATGAAATTTATATCATTTAATAAGATATTATTTATTTTAAAATATCATTAATGCCAATTCTGACACTATTTATTTCTTGACTTTTTAAAAAATATAAATAAACAAGATAACTTCTAAACAAAACCTCTAATACATACATAATATTTCTATTCTCTCTATAAAATTTTTTGATGGAATTAATTATATAAAATTAAATTTATTTAAATATTTTTAATAACATTTATTTGATATGTCTGTTAGTTAAAAAATTACTACAACATCATTATACAGGCCTTTAATTCAAGGCCTTCGGTCCACCTAAAATTGTGCTAAAAATGATCAGACAGACTCTAAAAGGAGTAGACTCTAGATGGGGATCTAGATCAAATTCATTCACCAGAGAAAAAGCTAAGAGGATTTTTCAGAAAGAGAGGGTATGGAAATGTCGTCGGGACCGGCATGTTCTTGCACAGGAAGCCTAGCTAAATAAGTTATGTGAAGGTGGAGAGCTAATTTCATGATGAAGAAGCTGGGACGGATCAGTTCCAAGTATAGTCTTTATATTTCCTAAGACCAATAGGTCATGTAATCTCTAAGCCTACAGACCTTGTAAGGGTTCCCCCTCATCCCTTAAAACAGGGGTTATCAAAAATCAATAAAAAGAAGGCCTTCGGGCCATTCAAGCTTAGAATAAAATACTGAAAAACACTTAAATTCATCCAAGCGGCACCAAGAGGTCATAAAATCGGACCAAGGATAGTTTTTTTTAACACTAAATAATCCAATAAAATTAGGACAAGTGTTAGGGTTGTTTTATAATATTTATAACATAATTCTTTCCTTTAATTACACGATTTACCCTTAACCATGGTAATAAAAAAATTGATAAAGTTATTATTAATAAAGTACAAAAATAAAGTGGACCTATTTACTAAATTTTTAAATTATTATTCCATATATCTAATCTATTTTTCAAAATTAAAAACATATAAATTTCATAAATTAATTAAAAATCGATCCCATTGACATAATGAGAAAACGAGTTTCTAAAATAAAATCGTTCAAAAGAATACAAAGCTTTTATATCCAAATTCAATGTAAAAATGATTCAAATGATCAAATTTGGATTAAATGATAAAATTTTTATCTAATTATTCTTTAAAACCATTCAAATATATAATTTAATACTAAAAATTATTTTGATGAAAAAGATATTTTCAATTTAAATGCAATATTTTTTTACTATGCATCAAAAAATGAATCATATAAGAAAAATACCAAAAATTCAAAAACAAAGTAAATTTCTATACTCCGATTTCAAAGAATTAGTTTAATTTTTCAAATACAATTTTTAAAAGTGTCAAAAACTTGATTTAAAACAAGTGCGGCATCTTAAGGAGACAAAACTGCCTTTATAAAAAAATAGCCTTTTATGCCTAAAATTGGTTTTATTCTTATCTTAAGTCTATGAAACTTATTGGATAAATTTAAAAAAAAATTGAATATATAACATATATATTCCATTAATAATTTCACTAATAGTTATTAATATATTTTACTAATAGTTATTAATTTAATTTGTTATGATAAAATATCATTGTGGTCATAAAATAGTTTTTAAATAAAAACATATCCTTTATATTCAATTGGTTTTTATCTTCATCTACAATGAATTAATTTTATAAACATTTATAAACTATATTTTCATAATATATTTTATTCTATTCAAAATATCTAAATTAACGACTAGTGTTAAAATAATAATATTTAATACTATATCACAATTCCTTTAAGTTTGGTGTTGTGTGCAACATCTACTATCGAATAAATTTAATTTATTTAAGAAGAGACATACTGTAAAATATTGGGGTGCTAAAAATGATGAATGACTTTAATGAAATATTTATATAATATAATCAGTAAAATATTTAAACATTCACTTAATAGTTATTACTAAGAAATAATGGTAATAACTTCAATTTTATTCTTGGAAGTGCATTTTTATAATAACAATTTTTGTTACATTTTTTCATGGATATTTTAAAATTAATTTATATAAATTATAGGAATTGAATTTTATAAAATGTTTTACATACTTGGAATCATCATGTAAATAATATTAATCATATCACTTTAATTTTTTTCATTATTAATTATAACTAGTGTAAAAATTCATTACAGTGGTAAACGTTAGGAGGGTTGATGAGGGGTCAAACTAAAGAGATATGGTTTAAAATGAATGAAAAACTTGTTTAAATCCCATTTTATTGATTTATTTATATTATATCTCATGTTATCTTCAAACTTTATCAAATTTGGATCTACTTTCCCATGAGAGTGACTTTATTGGGTTTTAATATTCTTTATAATTATAAGTGTGCTACTCCCCTCACTTATAAAAAGTAACCTCCTATCATTTATTCTCCACCATAAGTGAGAAATTTAGATCAAAAAATATATACCAAAATACTATTACAAAAGAAATTATGACCTTGAGGTCTTGTTATTCCCAAAAGACCCATCTAAGAATCCATAAGTTGTTTCTCAAAGGAGGATACCCAAATAAAAGGTAAACGATCTTACCGATATTTTAATGTTTCATTCTTCATAAATCTTATCCAAATATTATTTAACCATTTTAACATTATGGAATAATATATTTACTATATTGATCTTTTTATTTTTATTTTTATTTTATTTTTATTTTATATATCCTTCCCATATTTTGGAAAATGATAACTTCGGTTGTGCATTCGTGTGGACTACCACCTTCACAAAGCGATGTGATTCCTTTTTCCTTTCCTTTTTAAATGACTATTAATAAGGTTATATTTAATGAATATATATGATATTTAATATAAAATTATGCTTATTTATATTTGAACTGTTATTTAACATTCTTTCATTTCATCCATCGAATAGTGGAAACATCACTCGTGAATACGTAAGCACTACCATCTCCACAAAGTGATATAATTCATTTCTCATCACCACTTTATATTAATGGTTATAAAAAATTATATAATAATTAAATATTAGACTTATGAGATTATGAATATTCTATAGATAATAAAAACTTGACCTGTGTGGAAGTACTGAAACTGTTGAACTGAAACACGTATGGAAAATGGACTAGTTTTCACCCGAATGTTCATTTATAATAAAGAATTTTTAATAAAAGGATAATTATAAATTTTAAACAAATGATAAATTAAAATTTATGTATTAATATAGTTTTTTAATATATTTATAATAAATATATATTTATAATATATGGATTTTGAACACGTATGAGGAAAAATGAGACTTGAGGTAAGGGTTTATCTTACAATCACATTTCTTTTCAGGACTTTCTATGTTAAACTTTTATTGAGTGAAATTATATTACCCTTATCTTTTAAATACCATATATTTTTTTCTCATTTGGTTATGTATAGGTTTTCCATGCTTTCCTTTCATTTTCCTCTCTTTGTTACTCAAAACAATTGGTAAAAATATTTAAGAAAGGTCGACCTTATTTCCACTTTGGTCGAATAACTTTTTCTTCCATGTCCATGTTATCTAATTTTTTTCCAATAATATTAGTTTCTATGATAAAATGATCATTTAAATTCATTTTAAACCGTTTTTTATTTTCAATTTTTTCATAGTTATTTTTTTCATTTTTCCAGTGATGCACTTTTCAAATTTTTACCAAAAGTGTAAAAATAATATTTGTTTTAACATTTTCTACATGAAAATATTTTACCACTATCATGACTATTATTTTATTTGAAGATTCCTTTAATAGTTTCAATAGTTATTTTAAAAGAAAATTCTTTTCTCTATATTCGAGAAATTTTTGGTTTTAAATATAATGGATTAAAAGATATTTTACATTGTTTTCAAATAAATGTTCTAATTATCTTTTAAAGGTATTTTCCATATATATCAACATCCTTTGACATTTATTATTCTCAATTGGAGATATTATATAGAGATTCTATACATGTTATTTATATGTATATATTAAGATTATGTGATGGTGAAATTGTTATGAAAACCCCTTCTTTTCCATGGGATATGCTATAATGAATGAAGGATGTTTTTATGATCTTGAGACACAAATATGTATGGTTATCATTATATAATGGGTTAATTCATTAAATAAATCTAATTAATTGGGTAATAATTAATATCTCATGTGATAATATGGATTGGAATAGGGAGTAAACCCATTTCATTATGGGGCTCTGTCCACTATGAGTGTTTGGGGAGTAAACCTTGACTAAGTAAATGATGGAATAGGGAGGAAAATCAATCCACTATGGGACTTCTTCCACTATTATAGTCTTGATAGTGAGACTTTACTAAATAATTATTTTTAATTCTTATGATTCTTCAACAATTCCTATGGAATCTTATTATTATTATGATATGCTCTCATGTCCCATGATTGATTAATTATGATTCCTCACTCATATGACTCGTTTATTTTTTGAAATTCTAAAGCTTTATTATAGGAATAATAATTTATGATCTATAAAAGATTAGGGATCAAAATAATAAGTTATAATAATATTATCATACACATATGTGTATATTAAGCTTACATATGATCATTGATTGATTTCTCTAATGTTTATCCTAACGGAGAACATGAGATCACCCTTTCTTATAATTCTCTTTTCTCCAGGTTATGAAGAAAGGTTTTAAGTAATAAAGTTTAAAGAATGGTACAATAATAGAATAACTTTATATGAGATATTAAATATATTTTGTGAAATAATTTTATTATTTATCTAATATCTAAAGAAAATAAACCTATATGGTCCTCAAGTGTGTAAAATTGTCAAATGTATTAGATATTCATCTAAAATGATGAAATATTTATGTATGTTATGATCAGGTTTACTTAATTTTTATTTGAGGGATGTTTAGTTTTTCTTATATTGGGTTATGTATAATATGAGGATAAAATTTAATAAGACCTATGATGAATTAAAAGTTATATAGGGTGTACCTAAAATTTTCATAGGTGGATAATAAGGTTGAAAAAATTAGGAAATCTCACAAATTATTTTCATGATTATATGATTTATCACTCTGATTATTATAGATTGTTTATTACACTATGATTTTTTGTTTTAGTTAATAGATTGAACCAGGTTGAATCATTTAATGATGAATATAGTATACAATGAATTGATTTCCCTCTTTTTCAACAAAACAACATGGGAGATGGAATGAAAAATTTTATCATTATTCCCATGTAACTCTCGCAAGACAAGAATCATACTAATCTTCCAAATGAGAAAAGGAGGGAATAATGCACTATTTAATTATTCATGAGGATACATACGCCATCTTTAAATGGGTCATCAAATCTACTAGTGGTTTAGAAATTTATTAGTGCCACTGAAAAGATAATATTTGTACTCAAGTTATTAGAGCACAAAAACATTATCCTATCAGTGTATCATTTGGAAGGTGAATCAGACTAATTGTGGAATCTTATTAAGAATATGAGGAAAGAAGAAGAAATTTAATACAAGAAATTGGATTATTATAAGAGGTTAATATTGAGTAAATACTTTCCCTAAAATCATTTCATGAAAATGGAAAGGAAATTCCTTGAGATTAAAAAGAAGGATAATGAATCTATTAGTACCTATGTGGAAAATTTTACAAGACTTTAAAGGTATACTTTTAGTTCTATCATCATCCCAAAATGGAAAAAAAGATTAGTTCTTCAATGTTTGAAAACCAAGTCTTCCAATTTTGTTATCCATAAAAGAATTTAGTATGTATGAAGAAATAATTTTATGTGTTTTCAAGGTATAAATAGAGAGTGGATATTCCCATCATTCTCTTGGTTTGGATAATAAGAGAAATATGAAGTTTTGAGGAAATTCTAAAAAGAAAACTCAAAGAGGAAACAATATGAATCATCATTTATGCTAGAAGTATGGAAAGAATCATGGGGAAATTTTCTCCATGGGAATAAAAAATGTTTTAAGTGTGGAAATGAAGGTCATACAATAAGTGAAATTTTAAGGGATATAAAGAGGAAATCCAATGGAAATAATTGGGAGAACGCTCAGTTTTATGCACCACCCATACTCAAATGATAAAACTACAGGGATTGTGGTAATTATAACAACCATTTACTGAATTAAAGGGTTAGTTATGACAATCAGCATCAATAACCTCTAAGTTCAAGAGATAAAGGGAAATATCATGTGATCACAATGGCTAAACTAGGTCACAAGAATGAAGTGGTGAAAGGTACACAAATCAACCTCTATATAACTATAAATGTCTCATTTTATTATGTTTCTACCCACTATTTTATATCTGAATAATTTTCTAAGGGAATCATATCACCACCCCAACGATTAGATATCGAATTATTAGTGAAAACTCCTAATATTAAAATTATTGTATCCCAAGTCTATATCTTCCCTCTGATAAAAGTTTGTCGGAATGTTCATTCTTTAAATCTTGTTATTCTCCCTCTAGTTAAATGTGATGTTATTTTAGGAATGGATTTGATTTATTTATATAGATTACATATCAATTTCCAAGTGAGGGAAGTTTCATTTGATATTACAAATCAACCTATGATTGTATTTCGGTGAAAGGATAAAAAATAACATCAAATGGATATTATTTTTGTTTTATGGGTCTTATTGTCTAGTAATGAGGGATACTAATCTCAAATGGTTGGGGAGAAACTTGACAATGACAATACTACTATTTTTTGAGCATATTCTGATATATTTCCTAAATACTTTCCTAGTCTTCCCATGAATCATGAAGTTGATTTTTCAATAAAACTCATACCTGGTTATGTAACTATTTCATAGACACTATAAAGAATATCCCTAATTAAGTTGTGGGAATTAAAGAAGTATCTCTAAGGGAATAATGATAAGGGATTCATATGACCTGTTGTTTCACCATGGGGTGTACCTGTTATTTTTGTTAATAATAAATGTGGGTCAAGGTGTCACTTCATGGATTATAGAGAACATGACTAGATCACTATCATTAACATGTATCCACTACCTTATATTGATGACTTGTTTGATCAGCTATATGGAGATCAATTATTTTTCAAAATCTAACTTCATTCTAGGTATCATAAATTGAAGGGAAAGAAGGAGGATATACCTAATATAGCCTTCCAAATTAGGTATGGTCATTATGAATTTCTGGGGATAAAATTTGGACTTAACAATTACCCTGTTATCTTTATAGAATAAATGAGTAGTGTCTTTAGATATTATCTCAATTAGTTTTTGGTAGTATTTATAGATGATATTATTATATATTTCAAGAGAAATGAATAGAACAAAGATCAGTTTAGGATTGTGTGGTATTCCCCAGAGAAGGATAAGTTTTCTTCCAAATTAAGTATGAATTTTTTCCATAGAAAGTCTCATTATTGGGTCATATAATCTCAATCAAGGGAATATTGGTGGATCCTTGAAAGATGGAAGTTATTGAACAATGGCCGAAAATAAATATGGTGAGAGAGATCCCTATTTTTCATGGGTTGGTAGGATACTATTGATACATATCCAATCCAATAACCAAGTTTACATTAAAGGGAGACAATTTCCTTTTTAAATGTGAATACGAGGAAAATGTTGAGGAATTGAAGAGAAGGAATGCCAGTGCACGTGTTCTCACACAACCTTGCAGTGGAGAAGGGTTTGTGATATACATATTGATTCATCGAATAAGGGACTCGGTTGCATACTCATGAAAAATTATATGTTTATTTCTTATACCTCATTCCAATTGAAAATTTATGAGAAAATTTACCATACTCGGGATTTAGAGTTCGCAATGACAATTTTTTCATTAAAATTATATAGGCATTTCATTTAGAGTGAAAAATACAATATATATATATATATATTGATCATAAAATATTGAAGTATATATTCACACATAGAGAGTTAAATATTTCCCAAAGAATATGGGTGGAGTTGATTAAATATTACGATTGCTTAATATATTACCACCCTTGAAAGGAAAATAAGGTGGTCGATGTCCTAAGTCAGAAGGACCAGGAATATGACATACCACACCTAGATTCCACTTAAAAGTTCCCTGATTCAAGTTTTCCACATGGCCTCAAGCGCATCTCCTCAAAATTCAGAGGCGGAAACCAGCAGTGAGGGCCAAAGGTGTGTCTGTAGAGAGACTATGCCCTTATTAAGAGAGTGTAGAACATCATATCAACATGATAATAGATAATAAATATCTGAATAAATGTAATAATAAATAAAAATCATATCATAACCAGACTGAATATAAAATAAATAAATAACTAATAAAAATACAAAAAAGTTGATGATGATATGTCATGTATCTATTAGGTAGGAAAGAATGGATACAAAGAAGCATACAAGAATGCTATAAAAAAGAAGAAAAAAATGAATACAAAAAGTGTCCAATCATCTCCAGCTCCATCTCGATCATCTTCTACAATGTCTATCCTAATACAATAAGGAATCAAGTGTCTGAAGTAGCATGATCCCCTTTATCAACACCTACATACATATAGTCTTCACAGTTACCAATGGAACTTGAATAGGGTTTGAGATAAATCTCAAGAGGCCACCACAATTGGTGTCTATAACATCATGTTGGTGTAATGTAAACTAAAATAGTGTGCAATAATGAACATATAAAAGTAAAGAAGTAAAGTAACATAAAAAACTAAGTACCTGCTTCAACCCTCGGATAGTGTCTGAACATGTTACCAGTTCATTAATTAATTAAGTTCTAGTTTTTATAATTATGTCACATGAGTTCTTGCAAGCACTAACATCACCTCATGATAGTAATAGTATAGGTTCTAAGATGTAACAAGGAAACCATAATGATAATAATAATAAAAGGCTCCCAAGGTGATAACCAAGGAAATCAATACCTCAAGGGTCACCAACTTAGTAGTAACTTCATCCTAGCTCAGGGGTAAGAGTCTAATCTAAGGATAATCATTCAAGTAATTCCACAATAGTGTGATCTAACTGAGACCAAGGAATACATCCAAGGTAAAATGGGATAAATTATGGTGAGGACCAAGGATATAACCTAGGAACCTCATGTCTATAAAAACCACGATGGATCCAAGGAGTGTATCCCATGAATCCTCTAATAGAATAAGGGGTCCTATAGATGAAGATTGGGTTCCAAGGTGGGTCTCAACCAAGGAAACCAACACCCTTGAATCATAATGGCATCCATGAGTGCTCAAGGCATTCCCTCAGGAATCCATAGAGATCTAAATTCAAACCATTCTTATAAATATGTCAATGTCCACATATATAAGCATGAACCTTACATTCGGTTCATTTAAAAATTAAGGTTATGTGGTGTTCATACCATTTAAGAGTCAAGAGGTTCAAGCCTTGCATTTCATTAGTATGACAAGGCTAAAGGACATTAAACCATTTGAGTCAATTCATATTATCTAATTTTTTCTCTCCTTTATCATACATAACATGACAAGGTTTTTTTAAGGATGAGAAACCACAATCAATCCATTTAACATAATATAAGACAATTTGTATTTATACAATATACTTACCAATTCCATTTAATATTTATTAAACAAGGTCATGCTCTTACCATAGGTGGGTCAAGTGGGATGAGACCGCGGTATTTTCCATGACCAATTTAAAATTCAATATCCATTTATTATAATAATTCTTACCATTATAATGGCCATTCTCAAGACACCCGAATGGTGGCACATAGGTGTCAAAACACCAAAAACTCAAATACAGTAAATCACCCTACATGGGGTGTTTGAAGCTGTGGATGTAACCCCCAACATTTAATGACATGAAAACCATGGGTATTAGAAAATGGTCTAAATGACTACAAGAATTACATGTAAATTGAATAGACAACTTCGGATGAAATTGATAGGATGATATGGAAATTGATAAAATGACTGAAATTGAGGGATGAGTTATATACCACCTACCTCATACTTCTATGACTTTCCTTGACCAATATCAACCTGTAGTTAGGCTTAGATTACAGAAGATATGAAGAATGGATCAATGCCCGGAAATTATATCATATGCACCTGCATAAAAATAGCATCACAAAAAATAAGTAGAATGAAGAAATGAGCTAAAGGACTGAAGTACATACTGGCGTGCTTCCAATGAGATGGAGGGATTTGAAATCTGATTTCGGATGGTGAAGCAGTAGAAAAACATAGATTAGTCCACCTTGGGAACTCTTGTATGAGAGAGGGATATGTGAGTGTTCTTCCCTAAAAAAGCGAGGGCATACCTCCTATTTTTAAAAAATTTCTTGGGTATTTACACAACAGGTAAATTATTTACATGCCATGTAATTCTTGGGGTCTTCACCCTAGGAAAACCCCTTTACACAATGTGAAAGTTTCTTCCTAAGACCATTACACATCATGTAATCGATATACATCATGTGTTCTAATTACACGGAATGTAATTAGTCAATGGACAACCTCCAATACCTTTGTTCCCTTCTTATCAAAACAACTCAACTGGCCCATGTCCTATATTTAGGGTCTAAGATAAAAATATAACTACTACATGAGTTTTAAGCGAAAAATAAAAGGATCCATACTTGAGATTAAAAATAGGGTTCTTATAATTCTATTTTACCTATGGAGAGATTTGATATAGATCCAATACTTATCAATTTGTATAATATATACCTTTAATTCATAAGGGATAAATATCGTATCTTTTTTAGATGACTATTCGACCATCTATTCATGTGAGGATTAAAGAGCCACAAAAAAGATATAGGACTGTAGAAGAATGTGAGGAATGTTCCTGAGTTCAAACATGATTGTGATGAAATGATAAGGTTTGGGAACTGATTATGTTTCCCATCAATACCAAAAATTAAGTAGGATTTTATAGTTAAAGCTCATTGTTCATCATTATATATCCATCTTGGAAATATGAATATGTATAGAGATATTAAAGAGTATTTCTAGTGGTATAACATGAAAAGGGATATTTTAGAGTACGTATCTCAATTTATGGTATGTTAGAAAGTTAATATTTGGAGATATAAGTCTAATTGAATATTACAACCATTATCTAATCCATAATGGAAATTGGAAAACAACACCATGAATTTTATCATTGGACTCCCCAAAATATCTAAAGACCATAATGTTATTTTGGTTGTAGTCAATATACTTATAAATTCATTGAATTTAATTTAATTTATAGAAAATTTATATTTTTATTAGCTTACCAAGATAAAAACTAATGAAATGGAAAGGTTACATGGTATACCACATATTATTTTATCTTATCAGGATATGAGTTTTTCCTCAATGTTTTAGAGAAGCCTTCAACAGGTTAGGAATACAATGTGGAACTTTAGAGCTGTATATCATCCTTAGATATATGGTTTTTATTATATGAACATTCATACAATAAAATATATTTTTAGAGTATTTTATATGTATTTTAAAGATATTTAGTATTAACACATTTCTCTAGTCATGTTTTCTTACAATAATAGCTTTCATACAAGCATTCAAATGACTCTTAAATCCCTCTATAAAAGGAATTTAATAACTAAAATATATTGGAATCAATATGGACATATAAATATATTGTGTAACATAACACCCCTCCTAATTAGCATAAGTCAAGGTGGAATTTCTACTAGGGCGTAAGAGACATTCCCAAGACGCCAAAAGCTGGTAATAAATTCCAAGGGATTCAAAATAATTAGGGAATGATTTTCACTTTGATGATTAAAAAACCCAACCAAGAACACTAAACAAAATTACCACTAAATGATGCATGACAGAAATGTATAAAACTAAAATTATAAAAAATGATAATCAAACTCAACTACAACCACAAACCATATCAGAGTACTAAGTGGAATCTAAACTAGAATCGAAAAACAATGCAGAAGACAAAACCAACAAAACTCAAATACTTAAAGGTCCCTGACTCCACCACTCCCAACATGCTCCAAGAAATAACTACACAAGACATAATAAATTTATCACAAAGGATATCTAAATAAATAAGATGTGTTTCCATTACCTATGTCTTGATAAACAATATCTGCAAAAGCACCAAAGTACTAAAGAAGGGGGTGAGTAATAAAACACAGTAGGTTTTCCCAAAATAAATTCCCTACTCACACCACTAGGTTAAAACTTGTTTTCAAATTTATATAAAACCATTTACATAATAAATAGATTTTCTAAAACAAATCCATTTCCAAGGAAATAAACCAAACAATTCTTTAAAACCATTTCTCAAACCTTCATTTTGGCATACCCATTCTATTAAAAATATCTACATATCCACACATATATTCCAAGGTGACACTTCCAAATGGATGAGAGGTTTCTTGTTGATTTACCAAGTCATCACAAGGTAACCATATATTATTTCCCCAATGAAACATAACCCTTACATAGGTTCACTTCAATAAAAATAAACACACACAGCTGAATTATTCCAAAACAATGCCAAAATAACTATAAGAAACCATTTTAATAAAACAAACTTTTTATTGAAAACCTATCTTTAAAACATTTTTCTATAAATTGAACCAAAAAACCAATTTTAAAATCATCATTTTAAAATCATTCAGCAAATCACTTTGTACAGCAATTCAAAAATTTGAAAAACCATCACTAAAGAAGGTTTCTACCAATAATTGAAAAAAAACACAATAAAATTAAAGAAATTTAAACAATTTGAAAACGAGATTTCATGTTTTTATTAGAGGAGTTGAGAGTGAAGAAACCTACCACAAAAGTTATGGAAGAAGTGAATAATCGGATGAAAACTTTAACAAAATGGGTTGAATCCCCAAAAACCCTCCTTAGATCTCATTCCAAAACAAATGGATAGCTATATCTCATCATGACTGGAATAAAATATCATATATCTATCCCCAACAGACTATATTCATGAATATAAGAGAGATAAGAATAATATATCAAAGGGAAAACATCATGACTTGAGACTTACCAAGTAATATGGCCATTAATACACCAAGATTTTCCAACAAAATGCTCCCTGATCGAAGGGAAGAGTCTCCATAGCCTTTGGGAGGATAGAAAACAAAGTTAGGGTCATAAAATAGGAAAGAGTTGTTTATTGGTAATCTTGAATGAGATCCACAATTTAAGGATTTGATTTTTTTTAATTTTTCAATATTTAGGCACACAGTTAGACAAACTTTGTGAAAACCATGCGCTAGCCACTACCTCCAAATACCCTTTGCACAGTTGTCTCACATGGTTAGAAATACCATACACCAACTATGTTTTTATATCTATTCAAATTTCTAGTGTTACTACTCAGTGATTACATGGTTTTTCCTAACTGTGCACCTACCCAGTAGCTGATGTCTCAATTTTCATGGTTTCTTGAATGAGTTTCATAGTTTCTACTAATGGTGATCAGACCATGCACCACTAGGAGGCCCCCAAAAACGTGTCAAAATTCATCCAAACCAACCCAAAAATCACAGAAACAATTTACATACTTAAAATACATAAATAAATGGTTAATTATTTGAAACTGAGGGTGCTAAAATCTCCCCACAATTTTTGTTTCCATCCCAATAAACTATAAAACATTTACTATCTCAAAAGAGTTGAGGACGTTGCTCAGCAATTTCTTTCTCCCATTCCCAGGTTTCTTTCTGAATCTAACCATGTTTCCACAAAACCTGCACTAGACATACTATTTTCCCATGTAATACATTCTCTTTCTTATCCACAATGTGAACAAGAACCAATGAAGCAACCAGACTAGGTCAACATGATAACATCGAATCACATGTTCAGGGTCAAGATGATACTTTTTTAACTGAGATACATGAATCACATTATGCACTACACTGAACCATGTTGGAAAATCCAAATGATATGCCACATCCCCAACCCATTCAAGTGTCTCAAAAGGGCACGTGTATCGAGGAGATAACTTTCCCTGATTTCCAAAATGATGATTTCCAAACCTTAGATAGATTTCCAAGAACACATGATCACTCAACTATAATGAAAACATCCATTCATGATGATCTGCAAATGATTTCTAACTAATCTGATCCATCTCTATCCTTTTCCTGATCAACTCAATCTTCTATGTTTTCTCTTGGACATGTCTCAACCCAACCAGTGAAGTATTGACTATTTCCACCCAAAAATTGTGGAGAACGAAAAGGATTCCCATAAAATAATTCAAAAGTATCCCTATGTATCGAGTCTTGATAACTATTTTTATATGATAAGTCCATTAATGGAACGTGCTCCTCATATGAGCCACCAAAATCTATTACACAATCTCGAAGCATGTACTTCAATGTTTGTATCATCTTTGATAATTTTCCATCCACATGAGGGAAATACACCATACTCAGAGTCAACTGAGTCCCAATGGATTGTTTTAAGGATCTACAAAAATGATACGCAAATGTGGAATCTCAATCTCATACAATCAAGACTAGTACACCATGACTTTTTACCACTTCGCGGATATATATTTTTTATAAGTCCTATATCCTATGAGATTAAAAAATATAGATGAAATGGGATAACTTTGTGAGTTGATCCACTATCACCCAAATAACATTGTGTTTTCAAAACATTCTTGGAATACCAATTACAAAATCCATAGAAATCATCTTCCATTTCCAAACAGGAATAGATAAATACTTCAAAATATCTATCAGTCACTGATTCTCTACTTTAACCTACAGACATGTGAGGTATCTCAAAACAAACTCATCCACCATTCTTTTCATGATCTCCCACCAAAATTATGCTTTCAAAGACTTA
Organism: Viscum album; assembly: GCA_963277665.1. Classification (NCBI taxonomy): domain Eukaryota; kingdom Viridiplantae; phylum Streptophyta; class Magnoliopsida; order Santalales; family Viscaceae; genus Viscum; species Viscum album. The sequence continues at coordinate 2,013,668,262 of OY728126.1, forward strand.
TATATCTGTTTTATTATATTATGAATATCCCATCTTGAATAGTGGTAAAAATGAAGTAGTTGTTCCTAATAAGGAATAGGTACAACCATTCTATATTGAAACCAAAAAAACTAAACTCACATCCAACTTTCATCCCTCAATTTTATCCTGACCATTGAGTTTTGACCTCATTACTTCACATTCTGAATCGGATGAATGTACCTCTTTAACCATCTTTACCAAATCAAGGACAAAAGAAACTGAGATGAAAACCCTTTTACTAACTCAGTCTTCACAATCCAAGTTCATTTCCACTATCACCATCATCCACTACTGTTGATCTAAAGATTCTTCTTCCAACTAGGCATACGAATCTATACTTAATGCATATACCACAGAGTTTCCTTTATCCAATGTATACATCAAGTCAAAGTCCGACATTTAAAAATATTTCATGCATATTCTTTATCTTTGATTCAAATCCCTTTTTGATAAAATGTGTTTCAATATATTATGATTCGTAAACACCATGTATTTCTCACCAAAGAGGTAATGACACCAAGTGTTCAGAGCATAGACTATAGTAGATAACTCCAAATCGTGTGTTGGTGAGTTCTTATAACGAAACCATAAATTCCTTGAGACATAATAAACAACATGATATCCTTGCATGAGAACACATCTCAACCCAGATCTCAAAGCATCATAATACACCGCATACTATAGTCTTGATTCCAAAAAAAATCATGATTGGTGATGATATAAGGAAAACTTTATGTTCTTGAAAAGACTTATGAAATTCCTCAATCTATTAGAATGGAACATTTTCCCTCATCAAATCTATCATTGGTGAGGATATTTATGAAAAATCATGAACAAAGTATCGATAATAACTAGTTATACCAAGGAAAGTTCTTATCTTGAAGACATTATTTAGCGGTTTCCAAGAGATAAAAACTTATATCTTTTATAGATTCATAGGCAAACCTATTTCAGAGATGAAATGTCTAAGGAAATTTTCCTCTTAAATCCAAAAATATCAATTTAATAATTTGAAATAGATATGATGATCTCTTCAAAATTCCTAACACTGTCGCCAATTGTTTCTCATAAACAACCCTTGTCCATGAATACACCAATATGTCATGCAAAAACACCACCAAAAAAGAATCCATATATCTTGGAAATATTTGACACATTAATTCCATAAATATTGATTATGCATCCATAAGACCAAAAATAATAACCACATAATCATAATGTAAATATCTAATTTTGAAATTTATCTTCAGAATATCCTCTTTTCAAACCAGAAATTGGTGATATCCCTATTGCAAGTAATTTTTTGAGAATTATTGGGATCCCCTAAATAGATTGAAAAGATCATCAATGTGTGTAAGTGGATAGGGATTCTTTATCATTAATTGGTTAATATTATGACAATACACACACAACCTAAGAGTTACATCCACCTTTTTGACAAACAAGATAGGTGTTTTCCATGGAGACGTGCTAGGATGAATAAACACTTTAATTTCCAACTATTATAATTGAACTTTCAATTCCATTTATTCGGTTAGTTATATACGATAATACAGAAGGTAAATAAGACTAGTCCCTGGAAGGAGATTAATCATAAACTCCATTTCTCTTTCGGTTGGAAACCCTGAGAAATGTTTAGTAAAAACATCTAGAAACTAATCAAAAACCACTAGATAACTAAAATTATAGATCTCTTCCATAGATTCCAAAGAAAAATATTCAAACTGAAAATAGATCATTCCAATTGCAGGTACCAACAATCTTGTTGCACCTAACTTCACATTTTGGTATCCTTTAAAGAGATGCTTAACTCCACCACCAATTGTAAAACTAACATTTCGCATATGAAAATCGATATGTACCTTGAACATTGTCAACCAATCCATACCTAGGATTGTGCTATATACAGCCATCTAAATCATAGATAAATCCCATATCAACTCAACTCCATAGATAGTAACAGAACATTCTTGACACATAAATGCTTGATATTCTCCTTGGCCAAGAGGATTTTTATGTTTTAAAATAAAAGTCAACTCAAAACTATAACCTAGAAGATAAATAGTGTTGGACTCCTCGTGTATTAATCATGTTTTAATGATCACAAATCCTATTACTGTTAATTAATCTCAATCTTAATTTCACATCTTTCTAATGCTCTTCAATCTCAATAATAACTACACATCATGTTTTAATGATAGAAAATCTTATTGATGTTAATTACTCTCTTTATTATTTACAATTATTATGCATGATATCAAATCTCACTTATATTATCAAGCCTTTATATTTATGATTCAAGTTCTCTTACTCTCTAATGATTAAGCTTAATTCATCTTCTGTATATTACTGTTTAAGTATAAATACAGATATTTGTCTAAGTATAGAGACACCGTGAAGGAAAAACTGTGACCCAGACACCATGAAGGACAAATCGTGACCCATACACCGTGAAGGAAAAACTGTGACCCAGACACCGTGAAGGACAAACCGTTACCTAGACACCGTGAAGGACAAACCGTGACCCAGACACCGTGACCCAGACACCGTGACCTAGACACCGTGAAGGACACATCGTGACCGAGACACCATGATCGAGACACCGTGACCCAGACACCGTGACATGGAGATACCGTGAACCACATACCGTGAAGACCATACCATGAAGAAGACATCGTTTACATAATCACAGTGACACCATTTCTTAAGTTTTTTTCAATATTAATTAAACAATGATAACGGTCATATTTTATGTTTTTAATGTAATTAATGTTATTTAATGATATTTGTTGTCATTTCAGGAAACTGTATCTCGTACCTATGAAAAGGGAATCATTCCTACTACCAGAACTCGTGGAATATAAGGAAGATTGAGATGAAGTACACGTGTGTGAGTGTGACGATACAACAAGACGAACTTACATACACCCGAGATCATTGTTCTGAACAAGAAGAACAATCCCGAGCAAGAAATGAATTGCAAGACTTTCAAATAATTCTCATGAGTGCAATCCAACACCACTGAAGAACACACGATGAATAAAGAGATAATTTTCACTCCTGTAGAACACAAGCAAGACTACAACACTCTGTTTTTCAACAGAAAAACCAGAGAAGGACTCAGAAGAATTCCTGTTGAATCCAACAAGTCCAGAGCTGCATTGCTAATCACTAGAGCCTTCTAAACTCTTATCTATTCTCTCTAAGTTATTTGTTTATTTAGTTTCGATCAGTGTGGTGTACTCTGTATATCTTACACATACACACTGTCTCCTACACTTAACGGGAGGATATCAAAATCCTCACTCTAAAACTATTAACTCTTTTTTACCCACGTCAACTGTGGAAGAGGTCCTTGTGTGGCCTGGTCTTTGTTTTGTTTCCCACGAAGAACTATGGTAGAGGTCCCTGTGTGGCCTGGACAGTTTTGTAAATTGTTGTTAACCCCGATCCAGGGTGTGGATCAAATTTATATAAATTTGAGAGGACTAAGTCTCGGCTTGAGACTGAACCTCTTGTTATATCTATTGTGCATCTTTAGTTTAAGTTTAAAGTATACTAAATATATCTTTTATATTCCAGTGCTGTTACTTTGAAATACAAAACTATTTTAAAGCTACTTTGAATGTTAAATTAGAAAGTGTTTACACTTATTGTAAATCAGTAGGTTAGTTTCAAAAGTTAGTTTGATCTTGTTGTTAAATTAATTGAGACCTAATCAATGTTTGAGAAGCTAAGTGAACATCTACAATCTGTATAAATTCACTACAGTTTAACTTGTTTTATAAATTGGGGGATTTTAAATAGACAATATTTTAACGGAAATTTTAATTGGAACTCAATTCACCCCCCTCTTGAGTATCCACTCCGACCAACATTTGGTATCAGAGGTTTTGTTTTTGTTTAAGGATTTTTGAAATACTCTATTTTTCAACTGTGATTTTAGTTTCATCTTTAAAGATCTTAAATTTCTGATAGTTCTAAATTTTATCTCTTTAAATTTATTTTCTAAAATATAGTTATGGATAATATACTAGAGGGTGCTGCTACTAACCGGACACCTTTCTTCAATGGTACAAACTATGCTTAGTGGAAATTGAAAATGAAAATTCATTTAGAAAGCATGGGCTTTGATATCTGGACTACTATAGAATCTCAAAATAAAAATCCAGAAAATGAAAGAACAACTTGGGATGAACCTACAAAGACAGCTTATAATAATAACTGTAAAGCTATGAATGCTTTGTACTGTGCTCTAGGAGATGAGGAATTTAACAGAATATCTGCATGCAAAACTGCTTTTGAAATTTGGGATACTGTAGGTGTTTCTCATGAAGGAACAACTAATGTTAAAGAAATGAGATTGAATACTTATACTGTTAAATATGATAATTTTAAACTGAAGACTGATGAACCTATTTTTGATATGTATCTTAGGTTTAATGATATAGTCAATACAATGAATTCACTCAGAAAGGTTGTTCCAGCAAAGGAACAAATTATGAGGATATTAAGGTGTCTACCAGACCGATGGAGAGGCACATCTGTTTCAATCAGAGAGTCATGTGACATTGCTGCTCTACCTGTCAAAGAACTCATGGGTAAGCTTATGATGTATGAGGAAGAACTCAAGGTGAATAAAGAGGAATATGATGAACCAAAAAGGAAATCATTGGCTTTCAAGACTACTGCTTTAAAGAAAAAGGACAAAGAAAAAGCTCAAATACAAACTGACAGTTCAACAAGTGAAAGCTCATACTCTGATAGTGATGCAAAAATGGCTCAGATATCTAGGAGATTCGAGAAGTATTATAAGAAGAAGAAATTCTTCAGGAAATCAAATTACAAGGGTAAGTATGACAATAAGGGACATTGGAAGAAGGACTGGAAAAAAGGCAGATAAAAGTAAAGAAGTTGTTTGCTATGAGTGCAAAAGAAAAGGACACATTAAAGCAGACTACCCAAAGCTAAAATTCAAGAAGAAATATGATTACAAGGACAGTAAGTACAAGAAATCTATGAAGGATACCTGGAGTGCTTCTGAAGACAGCACAAGTGAATCTGAAATGTCTGATTCTGAAAAGAATCGTGCCAACATGTGTTTCATGACAAACACATAGGAGGTAACCTTAGATACTCCTACTTTATATTCTTATTATTCTGGAGATGATGTTGAATCTGATTCAGATTCTAAAAACATGACTAGTGAGGAATTGTTTGAATATTGTAATATGCTGGAAGAGACATGCAATGAACTTAAGGATAAGTACAAATCATTGAAGAAACAGCATGCTCTCACTACAACTGTTAAAACTGAACTTACTATTGAAATAGAGAAGAATGATCAACTATTAAAGGAAAATACAGAACTGAAAATGTCTAATGAGAAACTTAGAAAAGACTTAGATAAGTTCACAAATGGAAAGGATACACTAACTCAAACGCTCTGAAAGCAAGTGGCACCAAAATACACTACTGGAATAGGCTACAAACCTGGACAGAGATAGATTACTAAGAATAGATTTATTCCTAAATCTGGACAGAATACTACTAGTTCAAGTTCTGAAAATCCCTATGCTTCAACTAGTTATTCATATGGTTATAGATAAAATAAAGTTTATCTTTCAAAATCTATTGATTCTATAAATTATACGAGACCCATGAGACAAATTTTGGTACCAAAATCATTGATTTCTAACCTTTCTGGACCCAAGAAGATCTGGGTACCAAAATCATTTCCTATCTAAATCTGTTTTGTATGAAACATGCTTGAAGAGTTCCCACAAGAAGACATGGTATTTGGATAGTGGATGTTCAAGACATATGTCTGGGGATTACTCATACTTCAAGAGTTTAGTAAAGTTTTATGGAGGCAATGTCACCTTTGGTGATAATTCTAAAGGAAAAATCATCGGCCTAGGCCAAATTGGTAACACTGATTCAGTTTTAATTTCCAAAGTTTTATTTGTTGATGGACTAAAATATAATTTGTTAAGTATTTCTCAATTGTGTGATGATGGTTTTAATGTCAAATTTGAAAATGATTCTTGTAATGTTTTTAACTCTAAAAATATTTTAGTATTTTCTGATTTAAGAAATGAAAATGTTTATGTTGTTGATTTAAATTCCTTAGCTAAGAAAAATATTACCTGTTTAAATGCTTTTCATAAAGAGTCCTGGTTATGGCATAGAAGATTAGGACACTTCAATATACATTCACTTAGAAAATTAACTAGGATGAACTTTGTTAGAGACCTACCCAAACTTGAGTTTCCAAATGAAAAAGTATGTAATCCCTGTCAAAAGGGAAAGCAACACAAAATTTCTTTTAAACAAAAGAAATAAGTCTCAACTTCTCAACCTCTCGAGTTGGTTCACATGGATTTTTTGGGACCTTCAAGATTTTCTAGTTTAAATGGGAAGCACTATGTCTATGTCCTAGTAGATAACTTTTCTAGATATACTTGGGTATACTTATTAGCTCACAAAAGTGAATCTTTTTCTTATTTTGTTAAATACTCCAAGTCGGTAGAAAACCTTAGTGGACTTAAGATTAAAACTCTAAGAAGTAATCATGGCCGTGAGTTTAAAAATCATGAATTTGAATCCGATTTCTCACACAATGGCTATAGTCATAACTTTTCTGCTCCTAGGACACCTCAGCAGAATGGTGTAGTAGAAAGAAGAAATAGAACCCTTCAAGAAATAGCTTGAACTATGCTTAATGAATATGAGCTACCTATTTATTTTTGGGCTGAAGCTGTGAATACAGCTTGTTATATTATTAATAGAGTCTTAATTAGACCTGTTCTTAAGAAGACCCCATATGAACTTTGGAACAATAGAAAACCTAAAGTCAATTACTTTAGAGTCTGTGGTTGAAAAGTCTTTATTCTCAATACAAAAGATAATATTGATAAGTTTTCTTCTAAGAGTGTTGAAGGAATATTTTTTAGGATATTCTTTAACCAGTAAATCCTATAGAGTTTTCAATAAAAGAACCAAATGTGTGGAAGAATCTGTTCACATCAGGTTTGATGAAACTGATCCACATGAGTCTAAAACCTCTCTTGAAAGTCTTGAAGAAGATTTAAGTGTTATGGACCTTAATGAAAAATCTAAAGAACCTGCTATAAAGACAACCAGTTCTAGACTTATTCCAGAATCTTCTTCTAATGAACCCGAACCTAGAGAAGAACCAGAAATTTCTAGTCCTACCTTTACTAGATCAACTAGAATTCTAAAGAATCATCCTTTAGATGTTGTTGTGGGAAATCTTGATAGAGGGGCACCGACTAGATCTTCTCTTAGAAATCAGGTTGAACATCAAGCCTTCTTGTCATATCTTGGACCTAAAAACATTGATGATGCTATTATTGATGAATTTTGGGTGATTTCTATGCAAGAAGAACTCAATCAGTTTGAAAGAAAAAAAGTTTGGAATCTTGTTGAAAGACCTAAGGACACTTTCACCATAGGCACTAAATGGGTGTTTAGAAATAAACAATATGAATCTGGAAACATAGTTAGAAATAAATCTAGGCTAGTTTCACAAGGCTATAGTCAAGAGGAAGGAATTGACTATGAGGAGACTTTGCTCCTGTAGCCAGATTAGAAACCATTAGGATTTTACTTGCTTATGCTGCACATCTAAATTTCAAACTATATCAAATGGATGTCAAGAGTGCATTATTAAATGGATATATTGCTGAGGATTTTTTTCTTGAACAACCACCTATATTTTCAAACCCTCATTTTCCAAATCATATTTTCAAACTATCAAAAGATTTATATGGTTTAAAGCAATCTCCAAGAGCTTGGTATGATATATTAAGTACTTTTCTAATTTACAAAGGTTTTACAAAAGGTATAGCTGGCCCTACTCTTTTTATAAAACAAATTTATAAAGATGTTTTAGTTGTACAAATTTATGTAGATGATATTATTTTTGGATCTTCAAGAAATTCCCTATGTTCTGATTTTTCTAAAATGATGCAAAATGAATTTGAAATGAGTTTAATGGGTGAACAAAAATTCTTTCCTGGATTTCAAATCTTTCAAAATGATGATGGAATTATTTTAACTCAAGTTAAATATACTAGATATCTTTTAAAACGTTTTGGATTTGATAGCACGAAAAGTAGTGACACTCCCATGAGTACCACCTGTAAGTTGGATCTTGATGAAGATGGTAAATCTATTGATCAAACCACTTATAGAGTAATGATTGGAAGTATACTCTACCTGACTGCTAGTCGTCTTGATATTATGTTTAGTGTGTGTATGTGTGCTCATTTTCAAGAAAACCCTAAAGAGTCACATTTAAATTCTATAAAGAGAATTTTCAAATACCTCAAGCATACTTCTAATTTAGGACTGTTCTATCCCAAAGGACAATCATTTGAACTAGTTAGTTATTCCGATGCTGATTTTGTTGGATGTAAGTTAGATAGAAAGAGTGCCTCTGGAACATGTCATCTTTTAGGAAAGTCACTAGTATCATGGTGTAGTAAGAAACAAAATTATATTGCATTATCTACTGCAGAAGCTAAATACATAGCTGCTGGCAGTTGTTGTCTGAAAATTTTTTGGATGAAACACACATTACTAGACTATGGATATCAATTCAAACATGTCCCAAAAAATTGTAACAACTCAAGTACTATTAACATTTCTAAGAATCCTGTTTCATATTCTAGGACAAAACATATTGATGTAAGACATCACTTTTTGAGGTATTATTATCAAAAAGGTGATATCACTTTGGAATTCATTGGTAATGAATATCAACTTGCTGATATATTCACTAAACCATTAAATTATGAAAGATTAGACTACATCATACATTATCTTGGTATGATTGATCATAAATAGATATCTTACTGATCTTAATGTTTAATACTTTACTATATTTTACTTTATGGTTTCATGCTCACTATTTTACAGTTACTGTTTCATGCATACAGTCTCACCGTTAAGACCTTGTGCTCATGGTCTGTCAACTCACTGTCTCAACGTGACGGCACAGAATGGTCATTGTCTCGCCGTGAAGACCCCTAATTGTCTCACCGTGATGACTAATTTTCATCACACCGTAATGCCTACTCATAGTCTCACCGTGAAGATTATTTTATACTCTTATTTTAACCCGTATCACGGTAATTTTTATTTCACCGCTATTTGATTTCCTGTGTTTTTGTTTTTATGATGTTTGACATTCCCAAATGATAAAACTTAAGGGTTTCATTAGATTACTTACCCGAACTCTCTCCTGAACCTTCTCATTCTTGAAAACCTTCTCTTCCCTCTCGCCCAAACCTTTAGTGGATGCCAAGGATGAAGCTTCCATCTTCACCATCGTCTGAGAAGCGCCACTCTAAGAAATAGAAGAGAATATAGAGGATAGATCCTGAAGGACCTCTAAACCCAAACTTGGTAAGTCGTACTGTTGTACCTGAAAAAGAGATTTTCCCTGAGTGGTTGTTGTCTAGAAATTCATTAGTTTTGAAAGTTTTAAGAGAACAAGGACGGATTGAATGGTTATTTGGACAAAATAGACCGATTTAACCGAGGTTGGTATCTCAGTTCTACCAATATGTGAAGTTTTCCTTTGATTTTGGAGAAAGCTTTATGGTGACCAGCTGGATCAAAGGTCATAAGTGTTCTTTCTCTTCGAGGTTGTGGGTTGTATGCCTAAGGATTCCTCATGAAGGAGTTTATGAGGACTACCAGAGAGACCCTCCTCCATCATCTGATATATTCAATCTGGAAAATGCCTTGGAAATTTTAATTGGTAATGGCACCAAGAGAAGGGCCATAGCTGTAGAGCTAGATGGAGAAACAAGACTACTGTTCAAATTTGTTCAGAATTTGATCATTCCAAGAAAAGGGGATTTTTCCGTAATGAAGTATCAGGACGTGTTCCTGATTCACCTATTGAAGAATGTCCATAAGATCAACCTATGCAAGTATGTTATTAACCATATCTGGGAGATGATTAAAGTCACTTCCAAATGCACCTCCTTTTTTTACTCAAGGATGATTTCAGTCATGCTAGTTGCCAAAGGAATGGTTGGACCGAATGAAGAAAAGGTAGAAGACTATGATTTCTTCTTATCCAAGCCTATCATCAGAAGGATAAAGATTAGTTGGAACCCCTGTAAGAATCAATTGGTTGAGGATAATGATCAATTGTATAAGAAGTTTAATCCAGTTTATTAAACAGGAAGGCAAAAGAATCTAGCTGATCCTAGTTTGGAACCAGATGAAGTGGCTGAGTATTCAGAAGAAGAAGAAGAAGAAGAAGAAGAGGAAGTGACAACTTAAGTACCACCTAGAGAAGAAGCTGGAATACCACCACTGAAAAAATCTCCTGTTGAAAAAGAAAGGATTGTCGTCCCTGCTATTGCCCCTGCTGAAATACCTCAAGTTGAGGAAGTTACTATTGGTTTTAGAGAAGAGGAAGATCATACTTCTATTGAGGATGTCAATCCAAAAACTCATCCTACAGCTGCAAGAAAATTGGTTTTTCCTTATTTAGAACATCAAGAAACCTTAGAGACATATCTTGTTGAAGAGGATCTCCCTGTTGAGAAAGAAGTCAATCTGGAATCACAACCAGTGGAACAATCGGTTCCTGAGATAATTCCCTCTACTAAAGAGAGGATGGAAATTGCCTTTCAGCTGGCAAGGCAATAGTTTTCCAAAGAGATTAGAGATGATCATGTGGATCTTGACCATGTTGCTGAGACTATAGTCTCTGAAATGGAAGCATAATTTGAGGGGGAGGAACCTCAAAACCTTGAGATTATAGAAGCTGGATCTACTGAACCTTCACAACCTACTGTCTCATACTCTGTGTACATCCGTTATGAATTTCCAAGCTTTTATAATGTGAATGAGTCAAAGAAAGTGACTACAACAAGAATGGATCTTTCTTCCTTGTTTCAACTGAAGTCTGTAGGTCATCCAGAACAAGAACCAGAGCCCCATCCTCAATCAGAATCAGAATCTGAGTCTGAAGATGACTCTGAACCGCAACCAGAACCTGCTCCAATACCTTCACCTGCACTCTTACCCGAGTAACACTACTTTGTGACTAAAGATGATTTGAAAGTTTTTGGAGAGACTCTGTTAGCTGGAGTTGAGAAAATTTTATCCACTCAACCTCATCCAATAACTCAGTTAAGTCAAGAAGATGCATCAATTATCTTGGAAAATATTATATTGCATATTCAACCAAGGATGATCTGAGAAATTCAAGAAGTCAGAGTTGAAAATAAGCTGCTGAGTGCTGATGTTTCAAACCTAAAAAGTATGGTAGCAAACCTGTAGAATGAGTTGTCTTTGAGATCAGAGTCTGCTCCTATTTTTTCCCTTGTACCTGTTTCTGGTTCTCCTGATCCATCTTATCCCACCCTTTCTAGAGAGATTGTGTCTGCAGAAAGTTTTGAAACAGCTCAAAGTTCTATCCATAGCCGTAAAAGCTTCTCCTACTTCAGGTCAACCTTCTGTTCCTCCTTTGGATGATTCCTTGCTTAGGTCCATAATCAAGGAAGAACTTCAGAATTCCTTAAGTGACTTGGATCTATCTTCTTTGTCAGAAGTGGTTAAGAACAGTGATCGAGCATTGGACTTGGTTATAATTCATTCTAAGATAGCCAATGATGCTCAACAGGAGATCTCTAAGAAAATAGATTTTTATCTCACCTGGATTTTCTCTAAAAGTGATATGACATATCACTTTAGATATCTTGTGGAAAATTTGAAAATCCCTCCGGTAACTCAAGCCTTTAAAGCTCAAGTTCAGAAGCTTACAGAGTTCACCAGATTGTTGGACAAATTCATGGATAATAAGGAAGATTTTGAAAAGGCTATGCAATATAGTGGAGAAATCATTACTGATTTCATCAATCTTTTGAAGCCATATCTTCATGTGGCGAGTACTTCTATAGTTGCTCCAGTTGCTGCACCCATTAGACCTGTTCTACCTGCCTTAGCCTCAACAACCATGTCAGTTAGCCAAGCTATTTCTCAGATCCGGCCAGTCATTCTTGACCAACAGCAGCCTAGATCTTCTACTGCTCCTACTTTGGATCCATCCGTTTTTGAAGGTGTACCCTTACCCTCTTTGTCTACCACATTTATGCCTTCTTCTACATCGGTACCAGCTCCTGCTGCTGATAAAGGCAAGGAAAAGGTGGATCCCTGAAGACTCTAGGGACTGTTTTCTTTTTTGATGGGATATCATATGTTGTTTACTGTGTGTATTTCTCTTGTATGTTATATTCTGAACCTTTTCAATGACAAATGTCGTGTTTAACTTCATTTCTCTCTAATTTTTTATAATCCAAAAAGGGGGAGAAAAACTACAAGTATCAGTTCTATAATGAGATATGTTAGTCTTGAATCTATTATTCTCTAATTTTTGCTATTATAATATGGTAGTTTCTTTAATGTTGAATTTCATTTATATTTTGACTATACATGATTTTTGATCATCAAAAAGGGGGAGATTGTTGGACTCCTCATGTATTAATCATGTTTTAATGATCACAAATCCTATTACTGTTAATTAATCTCAACCATAATTGCACATCTTGCTAATGCTCTTCAATCTCAATAATAACTACACATCATGTTTTAATGATAGCAAATCTTATGGATGTTAATTAATCTCTTTATTATTTACAAGTCTTATGCATGATCTCAAATCTCACTTATATTATCAAGCCTTTATATTTATGATTCAAGTTCTCTTACTCTCTAATGATTAAGCTTAATTCATATTCTGCATATTACTGTTTAAGTATAAATAAAGATATTTGTCTAAGTATAGAGACACCATGAAGGACAAACCGTGACCCAGACACCGTGAAGGACAAACTGTGACCCAGACACCGTGAAGGACAAACTGTGACCCAGACACCATGAAGGACAAACTGTGACCCAGACACCGCGACCCAGACACCTTGAAGGACACACCGTGACCGAGACACCATGACTGAGACACCGTGACCAAGACACCGTAACCTGGAGATACCGTGAACCACATACTGTGAAGAAGACACTGTTTACATAATCATTGTGACACCGTTTCTTATCTTTTTGTCAATATTAATTAAATAATGATAATGGTCATATTTGATGTTTTTAATTCAATTAATGTTATTTAATGATAGTTGTTGGCATTTCAGGAAACTGTATCTTGTACCTATGAAAAGGGAATCATTCCTACTAAAAAAACACGTGGAATATAAGGAAGATTGAGATGCAGTACATCTGTGCGAGTGTGACGATACAACAAGAAGAACTTACATACACCCGAGAGCACTGTGCTAAAAAAAAAGAACAATCCCGAGAAAGAAAGAAATTGAAAGACTTTCCAAGAACTCTCATGAGTGCAATCCAACACCACTGAAGAACACACAATGAATCAAGAGATCATTTTCACTCCTGTAGAACACAAGCAAGACTACGACACTCTGTTTTTCAATAGAAAAACCATAGAATGACTCAGAATCATTCCTGCTAAATCCAATAAGTCCAGAGCTACATTGCTAATCACTAGAGCTTTCTAAACTCTTATATGTTCTATCTAAGTGATTTTTTTATTTACTTTGGATCAGTGTGGTGTACTATGTATATCTTACACATACACACTGTCTCCTGCACTGAACTGGAGGATATCAAAATCCTCACTCCAAAACTCTTAACTCTTTTTTACCCACGTCAACTATGGAAGAGGTCCTTGTGTGGCCTGGTCTTTGTTTTGTTTCCCACGAAGAACTGTGGTAGAGGTCCCTGCGTGGCCTGGACAGTTTTGTAAACTGTTGTTAACACCGATCCAGGGTGTGGATCAAATTTCTATAAATTTGAGAGGACTAAGTCTCGTCTTGAGACTGAACCTCTTGTTATATCTGTTGTGCATCTTTAGTTTAAGTTTAAAGTATACTATATATATCTTTTATATTCCGCTATTGTAACTTTGAAATAAAAAACTATTTTAAAGATACTTTGATAGTTAAATTAGCAAGTGTTTACACTTATTGTAAATCAGTAGGTTAGTTTAAAAAGTTAGTTTGATCTTGTGGTTAAATTAACTGAGACCTAATCAATATTTGAGAAGCTAAGTGAACATCAAAAATATGTATAAATTCACTACAGTTTAACTTGTTTTATAAATTGGGGGATTTTAAATAGACAATATTTTAACTGAAATTTTAATTGGAACTCAATTCACCCCCCTCTTGAGTATCCACTCCGACCAACAAAAAACATGAGAAGCAATAAATTATTGGGATGATCATGTATCGAAGAAGGCTTGTATAAGGGTAAAATTAAAAAAAAATCATACCTCTTTCCATTGGTGGTCCAAATTGGTCATCCAAAATCAATTTTTCATCCCCATATGATTGCTTACTCATTACACTTTTTTCTTTTTTTCCTAATTGTGATTTACCTTGCCAAGGAGTCATGGTACTCCTAAAATCACAATGGATTGGTTGGGTTTAATGATGGGAACAATTATATTGTCATCATTACATCGAATCATGCGACGTCTATGAAACATGAGATGTGTCTCGAACACCCTAACATGGAGCACTACAACAACAGTATTGAATATTCCCCATATAATTGAAATTTTAGAATACTCTAGGTGGTTGTGTACAATCTCAATTCATGGGGTCAAATGAACCACATTGAAACTGTCAAGACTTTATATTTAGTCATGGAATAATATTTTTTGATCCAGTCATCTAGTTCGGAGTCATCCCACTACCTTGGAAATAGGTGTCCCTCTTCTGCTTCTTCCTAATATTATAGTTCTCTCCATTTCAGGTAGGTATCAACATGCTTCCTCTAAAAATACTACCTCAGATTTCCCTTGTTTCCACCATCTCTCTATTGATCATCTCTGTATAATCCATTATACAAAGCATGAAAATTTTTGAGAGAGTCTCTTGCCTTATCCCCAATTCAAAAATGGGTACCTTCAAGGATTCACTAGTAAAAACTTTAGGTGCAGATCAGACTAAATTCATAAATTTTTCCACATACTCTATCATTGATAGGTTCTCTTACTTAAATCTAAAAAATTATGTCATTATTGTAACTTGGACATCATAGGATAGAATTGTTTTTTGAACAATTATTCAAAATCCTCCCCTAAAATGCCTTGGTCCCAATTATCCTAAATAGATAATTCCCACCATTAGCATTCAAGATCCTCTAGCTTGTACATTTACAACATGACTTTTAGATCAATTGGTGTGCCAAAGAAATCAAATATTTGATTCATCCTATTCAGCCACACCTATTCCTTCTTTCTCCCCAAATAACCCTAAAATATGGATGGATTTTTCTCCTAGAACTAAATGAAATGATCCACTTTCCTTGGTTCATCCATTTTGTTCCCTCTATCCATGACCTGGAAAACCTAGAAAATACTCTCAACTAGTTGTTGGTCCACCTATTGTCCAGGTTCAACCACATTCTATATGGCCTCTTCCTGTTGGTTTCTATGATTCCTTCCATTTTCTATAACCAAAACAAAATGTCATATGTATCACTCTTTAGAAACTGAATCCAAAAAAAATTAAAATTGACCATATTAAAACTATCACAACACGGCTTTCACAAAAGTATACAATTTCTATTTTCAACCCATTTTTTAAAAGTCCACTATGATTTTGAAAATCAAACCATTTTCAAAATACTACTATTATTCTATTTTAAAAATCTCACATTTGAAAATATTTTTCAATTCTTTTAAAAAATAAATAAAAATTACAAAATGACAAAACATTAATAAAAATGAAATATACACTCCCAGTGGGAATTAATTTCTATCAATGCATTTCATACTCTTCTCATTGGATAAACCCATGACAATGAGTTGAAACTTTTATAAGTGTCTCCAAAACACTTATCTACCCAAGTCCCTAGTAACTTGAAGTTCTGTATAAATAAGTAAGCTATGCCATTTGATGCACTACATTTCAAGTCCTGATGATACTACTCCTTGATACCATCCTAAATCAATGACTAAAGTTGAATGGTTTTTTGAACTCTAAGACCTACACAACTGATACCCAAGGATCGAACAGAATGAGGCCACTTTTACCAAAATATTTCGACCAACCAAGACTGATACCATTTGTAAAATACCTCCCCTTCTCATTTTCTTGATTCAAGGCATAATTTATACTAGTCATCAGTATACATCACCAAGATGCTAAAGGTTTGCAATAAATACCAAGGGCTTCAATAAAACTGGGGGAGGATTTTCTTTTTGAGGATTAAAACAACTCAACCAAGCACACCATAACCAAATAACCTCTAAATGATGTGTGATAAAAATATATACAACTAAAATTATAACAACTGATAACTAAACTCAACCACAACCATAAACTATATCAGAGTACAAAACTAGAATTAGAAAACAAAGCTGAAGACAAAACAAACAAAACTCAAAGACTCCAAGGTCACTGACTCCACAGATCCCAACATGCTCCAAGATCTGACACCATAATACATACTCAAAGTATCATGAAACATTACTAAAGAAATGAGATACTTTTCCTTTACATATGTATCCATAAAAAATATTCGAAAAAGTACCGAAGTGCCAAAGTAGGGCATGAGTAATGAAAATCACTAGGTTTTCGCCAAATGACTTCCATACTCGCACCACTAGGAATGAATATGTTATAAAATTTATATAAAACAATTTAAAACATTTTATCTCATAATATGAAACAATTTACAAAACAAAATAGTTTTCTTAGACCAAATCCATTTCCAAGGAAAGAAACCGAACAAATCCTTAAAACCAATTCTCTAAATTCCATTTTGGCTTACCCAGTCAATTCTATATATCAACACATTAATGAGTAGGTGATAGTCCATACTAATGATTGGTCTCTTTTTGATCTAACAATTCATCACAAGGTAACCGTATACTAGTTCCCCAATGGCACACACCCCTTCCATAGGGTCATGTCAATGAAAATGAACACACACCACCCAATTATTCCAAAACCAAGCCAAAACAATTATGCCAAAAATTCAATAAAACAAAATTTTTATGGAAAACCTATACAAAAAACATTTTTCCATGAATCAAACCAAAAAACCAATTTTAAAATAATTCAACAAATAAATTTTCACAACAATTCCAAAATTTCACAAACCATCACTAAAGAAGGTTTCTAACAATATTTGAACCGAATTTTCACAATAAAATTCAATCAATTTTATAATGGTGCCTCACTCTCTAGATGATCTCTATTAGATCCAGCTCCAGCAATTAGTTTCTGTCTCTTCCACCAAGGGTTTCGAGTTTCCACATGGTGATGGATCTATCCTCCTCTGTCGACTTCTTCATATTTTAGCATCGCCATCCTTCTATTTGGGTTTCATTGTCTCCTCAATGGTGACAGTACCTTTCTCCTTCTAGGTATTCTTTGGGATTCATCTTTAAAGGTTTTTTCTCTTCGAGTTCTATGGATTTGTCCCATTTTATCATCTTCCATCCCTACTATGTCGATCGGTCCTGACACACACAACCCCATCTTGGTTGGGTATGTTAGTTTTTCAGATGGGTTTGGGACTGTCGTGGTGAAAGTAATGGCCACACTGTTTACTCCATTTTGATAGATTCCTCCCTAATTTTCTCTTGATCTACTTGGAGTTTCTCAATAGGGTTTCAGTCTTGGTTTCTTATTAGGATTTCAATCTCGGCTCCCACTTCTGTGTTCCAATTTCTTCTAATTATGGGTTTCAATCTCTATTTTCCCTTAGGGTTTCCAACCCAATGGTTATCTTTATCATTCTATAGTGGTTTGTGTTCATCATTACCAATTATCTTCTACTCCTCCCTGCTCTGGATTCTTGGACCCTTCCTCCCTTCTAGGTCAGTCAGGTGCATCGTATTCCAATAAAGTTTTAGGATGTTCCGAACGAGTGATAAGAGTTCTCAGAAAGCACGACATGTGGTGGATTTCTCTAGTTATTTTGTTATTTTGGATTTATCCTTTGATGATGGGTCTGGTACTAACTTGATGTAGTTTGGAGATGAGGGAAGTTGACAAGGCTCTATGGTTAACGATGGCTTAAAGCGATGAGGGTTTTTTTATGACGGAGCGGGTGTAGCGGTGGTGGGATGTGCTCCAGTAGTTTGTTCACATAGGCAAGTGACTCAAGAGGTGATAGATCATTCGGAAAGTATCAAGAAGGTGTGATGAAGGCTATTATGTTGTATTGTTGACAGTGTCATCATGTTTTCTGATGGTTGTAGTATTTTAGGGATTTAGTTTCTGTGGAAGTGGATTTTGTTTTGGAATTCTGATTTGGGCCTGTTTTGAATTTTGAATCTGTGTGGTGTAATTAGACTTGGATTGGTTCCCACTTTTCTCTAAAGTGGCCTATTAGGAAAAAAATTGATTAGAAAAAAAATCAATCAATTTAAAAAATTTGAAACCAATCCTTCATGTTCTGAAAAGTGGATTAAATATTAGATCCACCTACCTCAGAAACTATGGTGAAAACAGACAATGAAACAAAAAATTCAAAAAAACAAGGTTGTATCTCCAAAACGCACCTTAGATCTCCTTCCTTAACAAAAACACAATCTCATCATGATTGGCATAAACTTTCATAGAGATATCTCCAATGGACTAGATATATCAATCTAAGAGATGTAAGAATAAAAAATATAAGGAAACACAACAAAGAACAAAGACTTACCAAGCAATATAGCCTTAAATGCACCAAGATTTTCTAAGATGGATCCCAGGTGGAAAGTAAGATTATCTACAACCTTTCAGAGAAGATAAAACCGATTTAGGGACATCAAAGAGCTAAAAAGAGTGGTTTATAGTTAATCTTGAGTGATATCTAGAATTTCAAGATCTAATTTTTTAACTATTCATGTTTTAAGCGAACGGTTAGACAAAATGTGCCCAAACCATGGGCCAGCCACTGCCTCCAAACACCCTTGGCATGCATAGAAAAATCATATGATAACTTTTTTTACTTCTATTCCAATATTCATGGTTACTCCAGGTTTTATGTATAATTTTTCCAAATCGTGCACCTACCCAGTAGCCTTTGTCTCACTTTTCAAAGTTACTTGAAGGAGTTGCAAGGTTTCTACTAACCATGATCAAACGGTGAACCTCTATAAAGACCCAAAAACATATAAAAATTCCTCAAAACCTTCAAAAACTTCATCCAAACACTTTAAATAATTAAAATAAATAAATATAGGGTTACATAGGAGAAATTGGGGGTTCTGCATATTGGTACCTGAGCTAGATGATGAAATGGAAGAGAATGTTATATCCATTCATAATAAAATCAAGTCAACTCCAAGTCAATAGAAAATTTATTCTGACAATCGTCTATTATTTCTAGAATTCTAGGTTAGTGAAAATTTACTCCTATGAATATCTCCTTGTAAGAGGGTTATGAAATTTTGAAATAAGGAAAATTCAATACCTATATATATTGGTCTCTTCAAAATTCGTTATTGTATTGGGATGATTTCTTATTGCCTGTCACTTATACCAATTTTTATCAACTATATGATGTGTTTTATGTGATGAGGTAAAAGTATGCTCAATTTTTTGTATCGAAGTGATAGAATGTAAAGTAAAAAATTCTTATATGGGGTATATAATGTGACATTATGATATTTTATGATAAGTTTCTCTTTAAATAGGTTTGATTCCTTTGATAGCTTTTTTTACATGCAATGCCAAATTTAATCAAACCGAGATATACTATTGAAATAATATTATTAAATGTAACTGGTATTGCCTAGATATGGGATAGGTGGGTATGAATTAGACCAAATAAATTCAAAAAATGTATCATTTACACATTTCTAAAATTAATTAATTGATTATCAATTGGTTATAAATAAAAATAAAATCATTTTAATGTAAAAAAAAGAGATATTTTTCTAAAAAAACAATTTTTATGCGTGCAATATGTTTCTATATTAATAAAATAGATTCATCTTGATTTATGAAGGATTTTAACGAATATTTTAGATAATAAGTTAAATAAAATATTCTAATAATCATTTAATGTTAATTATTATGGAAGTAATGATAATAAATTCATCTTTATGATTTAAAATGCAATTTTCTAAAAATGATTTTTGTTTCATTTCTCACACTTATTTTGAAATGAAATTATAACACTTATAGAAATTAAATATTATAAAATAGATTCCATATTTTTAGTCACAATTACCAAATTTTTTGATGAGGCCACATTAATTTTTTGTCTTTATGAATAGTAGTTGAGGTAAAAATTCATTATTGTGGTAAAGGTTAAAAGGGTTAACAAGGGGTTAAACTAAAGTGATAAAGGTTTAAATGACCTAAAAACATTTATAAATAAGATTTTATGAATTTATTTATATCATATATCATTATATATTCTAAATTTATACATTTTGGATCCACTTTTCTAATATTTTTACATCATAATATTTTAATATTCTTTATAATTACAAGTGTTCCACTCCCTTCACTTACAAAATAGAACCTTCTATCCTCTCTTATCGACACCACTTGAGGCATTTATCTAGATCATTATATACCAAAATAATCTCAAAACATTATTATTCATGACCATGAGTTTATTTTCTTCCCAAAACACCAATCCAATAATCCTTAAGGTGCTTCTCAAAGGAGGATACACGAAGAAGATGTATATGTTTTTACTGATCTTTTTCATGTTTGTTTCTTCTTAATCCTCCTAAATATTTTATTTAACCATATTAACATAATTAAATAAACATATTAATTTTACTGAGATGTTTTATGTTAATTTTATATCCATATTCTATCTCCTTACCATTTTATAGAAAATTATAATGTCGCTCATGCGTATGTACGGACTACCACCTTCACAAATCGATGTGTTTTTTCATTTGATTTATAAATATATGGCCATAAGGATAGATTTAATGAATATATATGATATTTATAATATAATTATGATTCTGAAAATGTGAATCATCATTTACCATTCTTTTGTTTCATCAATCAAAAAGTTGAAACATCACTCATGTGTTCCTATGAACTTCATTCTCCATGAAGTGATACGTATAATTTTTTATCACTATTTAATATAAATGGTTAAAAAAGTGTATATAATGAATAAATATTATAATTATGACATGATAAATATTCTATATATAATTTATCTATTACCAAGTTTCAAGTACTAGAACCATTGAACAAAAACATGCATAAAAAACAACCAAGTTTTAACCATAATGTTCATTTTAATGAATAAATATTAATAAAAGGATAACTCAAAATAACAAAGGAATTATACATGATAATTTATGTATAAATATAGTCTTTTAATATATTTATAATAAATAAATATTTTAAATTCTTGATATTTGAATGTGTATGAAGTAATATGTGAATTGAGGTAAGGGTTTATGATAAAATCTCATTTCTTTTAAGGATTATCTTTGTTAAAATTATATAGAAGGAAATTATATGATCCTTATCCATTAAAACCCCTTAAAGTCTATTATAATCTAGTTAATTATTGGATTTTTCTGTTTTCATTTCATTCTCCTCTCTTTGGTATATGTAATTATTGGGAATGTTTTTTAAGAAAAGTCAACCTTATTTAATTATTTAATCAAGGAAAAGAAATGGATTTGGAAATAGTGTCGTGGTGGATGACCACCGCACCGGTGCAATACTCTCTCCTCCACCACAAATAGATTTAAAACATTTGGAATTTGAAGTTCACTAATGAAGAACATTGTGAAACCTCCCCTATGGCGAAGTCTCAGATTAGTCACTTTCCATTTAAAATTGATTAGAGATCACAATGGAGAGAAGGAAGAGAGGGAATGAGATAATTAGAGTTTGAAGACAAAGAAAGATGAAAGAAGAAATGTGAAACACTAGAATAAAAAAAAGATGAATGCATTACATGTAAAATAAAACTAAAATTAAAAGAAAATAAGGAAACAAAATTCATAAATTTACCTTGGAATTTTCTCCTTGGTGCCTCAGATTGTGTGTGGATGGGAAGGAATTATTTGAGAGGTACGAGATCCTCTCCTTTATAGGCAGAATCTATCCTCCAAAATTTGTCATGTTTTTTACCCATAAAATAGATGATTTACATGTGGTCCCCTTCATGAAAGTTGTTACCAATTGTATTGTGCATCTCCCTCAAATTTGCATCTCATTTGGCCACTGGATGTACAAGTTATGAATTATTAATTGACTGTTACTTTTTCTAGATGAAGGTTCCATGAAGCTTCCTTTAAAATTATAACATCCAATGGAAACATCATTGACTTCAAAATACCTCAAATTAATTTTATATATGTGCCTATGTGTCCTCATTCTATTACTGGTAGAATAACATCAATAGGAGGTGTTTAGGATGAGGTGGGATTCCATTATAATGGTGGGGTCCACTTTGTGTGCTTGGAATATTTCTCAACTTCATTGAATTTTTCGGGCCTCTAGATGCTCGAATTAGCCCCTAGTCCAGAAGAAAAAGTTGAGGGAAATTAAATAAGGATTTAAAAAAAATTCAATCAATTTGGAATTAAATTTTTAAATAAATGACCAAAATACGCTTGACGTAAAAATCTGTAAAAAAATCCAGAATTAAGCACTTTTCATAAATTTTGCTAAAAACACTAAATAAATACAAAATTGATCTATATAAACTCAGATTTATAATTTGGGAGGATTAAAACAATTTAAATTCATACAAAAAATGTGTAAAATATTAGCTCTTTCATAGACACAAGGGGAATTTGATTATATGCCATGGGTGATACTTGGGGCTTCCTTATAGGACCGCCAAGGACAGAGTGAGATGACCTAGACTTATACCTCACCTAGAGAGATACTGGGTTTCTGAGAGGTTCACCAGGGATGGACTTTTAGGGTGTTGGTTGATGTTTCACCTAGAGTGGTACTTGAATTACAACTTAGTAATTTCAAGGATGGGCTCAGGTTCTGAATTGAATTATAAATGAAATGACTTATGATGTGTCTGCCAACCCGAATGAGAATCTTGGATTCATTCTTCACTTGTACTTGATGAGATAACCCTATGTGGCATCTGTTGTGCTACCAGTTACAAAGGGGATTCCAGGTTTCATCCAGATCTCGAGACATATAAATTCAATGTATTGAATTAACAAATGAAATGAATGTAAATGAAAACCATAGTATGTATGATGTTACTTCTGAGTTTTACCTTGCTTAATAATTTTCTTATTGCACATTACTGGCTATATATATGCACTGAATGATTGGAATATAACTTGGGTAGTTGCCTACTGAGATTTAGTCTCACACCCAATTTTGATCATGTTTTGGGCCCAAACAGATTTTGTTGTTTCAAGTATCGATAAAGGAAATCTCCCTCCTTTTGGTACTTGATATGCTTCTTAGGAGGAGGAGAGCATGGGACCAAGATGAGGCTTGCGATGCTATTGGGATTATTTTTTCCTTTTTTACTTTTTTATATGGATTGTAAATCTACCTTATATTCCTGATCTGGTTGTTTTATTAGAAACATGTGACACGTATCATCATCTTGTGTATGACATGACTTCTGGTTTATTTATACTATCATTATTCCATTGTTATATTCTATTGTATGGATTTACTACTTCTGATATTGAACTATTATTTTTTCCATTATGTTAAACTTTTCTAATGATTGAATATTCTTCACACTATCACAGCTAGTCCCTAACTACTAGTCGGAAGCCTCTGGCATCACGGGGGATGCGCTTGAGGCCATTTGGCTAACCAGGTATAGGGATCCTTTGAGTAGAAACCAGAACCGGGATGTTATAGTGGTAACCATATAATCTTGTACTTAGTAAAATTTTATTTTCTATAGAAAATTCTCTTGATGTTTGGGTAATTAGTTCATGTAATATCCCTTGTCCCTATAGTTAAATCATTGAACATAAACAGTATAACAACCCTACTCTTTATTTCACACTTAAACATAATTTATTACTTAAAATATTCACTTGATAAAACATAGAACATCTAGAGGTCTAGTGTCTTTAGGCCTTATAAACATTACATAACAACATAAAACATGAAATACACATATTCATTGAAAACTAATTTTACATGACCACACACATTCCTTCGTACTTAGCATTGCATGGGATAACCTGAGGACATGCATAAGAAAAGGGTGAGAGATAAAGTCCAGAAAGGGAGTAAACAGGTCAAATCATGAAGAATATAGTACATGTTAGGAAATAGCCATATCAATGGATCATAAGAGAAACATGAACACAAAGGAATGATATAGCATGATTACAATAACATGGAAATGTGGAAACAACATTTAACATGATATTATCATGATCCAAGGCTCATTGCACATGGAGCATGAGTAAACCCTCACTGAACTTGAATTTCCATTAGAAAACCCTCATTGCACTTGATGTATCATGATACTAGTCTTTACCCAATGCATTGGAGTGCTATCAGGGTGCACCCTTCTTAATCATTTCATTTCATGCATAAGTGTGTTACATGGATCATACAACACTAAATAATTCAACCTAATCACTTATTCTACGATAATAGAATCAGGATGCATACATGAAAATATATAATAAATAAGTAAATCTGCATAAAGGAGAATACCATTTATAAAAAAATGGAAATTGTATTCACTACACAATGACTTCGTATTGGAGAATCGCAGTGCAATTTCGATAGAATAATGGAGTGACATACGAATACATAAAAATAGTTGATTCACTAGTGTAGAAAATGTTTTCTACGTTAGTTATTTTTTATTTTTTACAATGGTTTTTAGCCGAAGTTATTAAATATGACGTTATAAATATTGTTTTTTATGTCAGTTATTTTAAAACTGGCATAAAAAAGTATAAATACTAATATTTTTTCAGGTCGATTCTTAAATAACCGATGTGAAAAACCCTTCAGAGGCTCGATTTATAATGTCGGTTATTTAGTAACCAATGTGGTATATAGTTTATTATGTCATTTATTAAATAAATGATGTGTTATATAGTTTATTCCATTTGTTATTACATAACTGACGTAATATATCGCACCTCCGAATCGTTTTTCACATCAGTTAAACAATAACCGATGTGAAAAATGATATATAAAATTGGTTATTACATAACTGACATAATAAACTATACCCATGTCACTTATTACGTCAGTTATTTTATAACCAACATAATAACCTGTCTGTGAAGCAGTGTTCACGTTGGTTATACAATAACCGATGTGAAAACCGATATATGACGTCGATTATTTAATATCTGGTATAAAAACCATTCCCTAGGCATTTATTAGGTTAGTTATAAAATAATCGACGTAAAAACAAAAAAAAATTAATAAAACAGTGAAACCATTACTATACTCTACCAAAGTAGACCTGAAACAAGTAGAAACTGGATCCAAAGTAGACCAAAACTAGACCAGAATCCATACCAGAAAAACATCAAAACTATACCAAACCAAGAATAACCATATAAAAATTAAACATTTAAATATATAACATTAAAAACTTACAATTTCAACTAAAAAACTAAATCCAAGAAAAACAACTACAAAATATACAATTACAATTACAATATTCAAAATTATATTTTACACTAAAAACAAACTAAAATATAATCAAACCTGTAAAATAATTTGACCATTCCACTTGTAAGTGTTTTACCACTTGATAACTATGGGGTTGAGGGTCATCAAATAACTTCAAATTAAAAGGAAAGTAGTTAACATGAATAATGAATAAATCAAGTGAAATATTATGGAAAAGTTTATATAGAAATCTAACATGGTCAAAGATCATTATTGTTCCAGATATAGTTATTTCATACATAAATCTTAACATATAATATCTAAATTTGATGATGCCTTGTTGTTCATGAAAATTCTATTTAAATTAGTTTCAATTCAACATATCATTTTTATGTAATACATCAAAAAGTGCAAATTATAAATAGATATTTACCTTTACTTTTACATATTTGATCTTGGAACTCTTTTTGTTTGTGTTTTCTTGAAAGTATTCCCATCCCCTATTAGAAAATTATATGAATGGGATAAATTTAAAATTCATTATAATATAGACAACTATTAAGAAATTGAAACTTACTTTTCCAACATATTCTTAAAATATCCCCGCACATCGCCATGGACAGTACATATCCAATAAAGTGTTTTCTCCCTTGGAAAAAAACACCTAACATCCAATGATCATTGATTTAAAATAAAATTTAAGTTTAGTGGTTTTTTATATTAAAAGATAAAGAACAATTTTCTAGATATATGTTTTATACCTCTCAAAAAAAGGCAAAATTCAACCCTATGTGATTATATTCTGTTCAAATCTTTCAAAAATATGAAGTGTTCTTTGTTCCTCATCCAATGCATGTGCTTCAGGGGAAATCATATGTGGGTCCATGAATCCATATACATCTATCTTCTCATTCTTCTCACACATTTTATAAATATACCAAATACAAAATAGACATAAGTATACATTTTCAATAAATATAACATAGGGAAAGGTCTTAAGACTTAAATGGAAAAAATATGCACCACGTTGATGCCCAACTTATCTCCTGTAACAAGCTCCAGGATATCATTTTTCATAATCCCCACATTTATTGCACGTCCACAAACATGATCTTCCATTGGAAACGAATAATGATCTGCCAACAAATTTGAATATCTTGACAATCTATCAATACTACTAGAATCTATATCTGATGTCATACACATTTTTATTTGTTGTTTACTATATATTATTTATTTAACTTTGAAGTATTCCTGTAAATAAATAGAAAAATATATTTAAAATAACTTTAATAAAAAAATAAATTAAAAGATATAACATACATACTTCTATGGTAATGAGTCACAAAAGTCTGGAAAAACTAAAAAGTGGTCGATACTATGTCCAACTGTCGTCACCTCATCTGTAGGTAAAGGTACTTGAGCTGATCTATCTATAATATCATGTATAGTTACCCTATGATTCTCTACCTCTAACTGGTAATGATGAACTGTATCTCCTATACAATATACCAGCCTATATGCAACTATATGATGGTGAGGATCATTAACATAAAACTCACAAAAAGTAGGAAGTTTTGGTGGATGAGTAGGATAAAAAATGGTGTCTACAGGATGAGGTGGAGGATAAATAATGGGGTCTAGATGTGGGTGAGTGGGAGCTACTGGTGGAGGTGGAGGATAAATAATGGGGTCTTCAGGGGGAGGTCGATGAGTGGGAGCTGCAGTTTAAAATTGTCTGTGCATGTCTACAAAAATAGACAGTGCTAATGCTCTAATATTTTCTTCTATCATTGCATTAATAATAAAAAACTTCAGACTCCAAGGATTATATTTTTTTATAAACTGCCTCAATGAAAGAAGTTGAAGAATGTTGAAACACTTTTCTTACCGATACACCCGCCGTGTATCCTCATACCTAACTTGGGTGTTTAGTCTTTCCCAATGATACATATAAAATATATTTCCTCCTAGAAGCTGTAAATACCCCCTATGTTCTCTACTCCTCAAAATAATATTTTTTTAATTAATTTAACCTTTCAATAATGATTCAAATTATATAAAGAATAGAATTAACTTAATTAAATAAAATAAATATCTTACAATCCTCTCATCTACGATTCTTGGTTCTTCCAAAAGATATTTCCCTTTTTCCCATCTGAGCTCTCTTCCATTTTTCATGTCTAGATGGAGGGGATGCAGGAGAAACCTCTCCAGAGCTTGGAGACTCAAGTCTAAGTTTTTGTAATTTTTCCACCGTCATTTTTTCTTCCAATAAACTTTACCCTCCCCGAGATAATCTTTGAGGGTATACATTATTAGATTGGATCTCCTGATGATATTTCCTCATTTGCTGTAAATTAAGAATAAGAATCATTAATAGAACATTAATAAGATCATTTATATAGCAAAGATTATAAAAATTTACATTTTCCATACCAAAAATGATTCTTTTATTCTACTTTCAACAAATTTTTTCCATTTGTATTCATCAATGAAAGGATATATATGACATAAACTATCTTGTTTCCTATGTACAAAAATAAAATTAGATGTGAGGGTTGATTTAAAATCCTCCACCTCCTAGAATCCATTGATAAACATTTCCTCCTGACTCCTCCAATATCAGAAATATCAAATGTCATCTGATAAAGAAGTGGTAAAACATATTATACTATAAGCATTTAAATATTAGTCAAACAACAACAAAAGATCTTACCAAAATTGTCTCCCATAACTGAGATATTATCACTTTGTCCACACTTCTCCAATCATTATACAAATTTCTTACGTTTCTTTTACCCTGAGTTGATACAAAACTCTAAAAATATTTTTCATTTGGACCTCTAGGAATATCATTCTCATAAAACACAATGAGTATCCTTTGGTCCTTGCTACGGGCAAGTGATAATTTTGGTAAACATGTGCACCCACATTAAACAACTCTTGAACTCTTCTTTGTTATTAAGGGAGCACATGATGAATACTGGGTAACATCAAGAGGAGCATGTGAATGTTCCTCCATAGAGGTATGATCATGATTCTCATCTCTAGAATCATGTGGCAGATCAACTGATTTATATGTCATTATCCTTCAAATCAAAAAATCAAACATTAGTTCAAAAATATAAAAATTCAAATATTACAATACTAATGTAAAAAAATTAAAAACTTATCTAAGTTACATAATAGTAAACATGGTAAATTTGGAAATCATGTTAAATAATGGTAAAGATAGTAAACATGGAAAACATGGTAGTGTAATTTTCATTCAACAAAATTTATAAATATATAAGTTAAATAAAGTTAAACTATGGTAAACATGGTAAACAAGATAAACATGGTAAATTAATTTTCATTCAAAAAAATCAATAGATATATAAGTTACGTAATGGTAAACATGAAAAACTAAACTAAACAAAATTAAAATAAAAAAACATTTCAACTTATTTGTTTTAATATGCATTTTAATAAAAAAAATACAACATATAACATTTTATGAAATTAAAAAATATAAATAAGAAATAAACATATGTTACCAGAAACATTAGGAATGTAAAAATGGATTGTTTTCTCAAATTCCTTCGTCATGATCGTTCCTTATGGAACAAACTATGTCTTCAACATGCCCATCATTATTTTATGCTAATATTTCCATGGAAGTCGGGATCTCACATAAATAAGCATGTTCATCAAGTTGATCATCACCAACATATTGTTTTTTCCTATGTAAATCAATAGACCACTTCCTATCTAATTTATCAAAAACATAGAAAAATAGTTTTGAATGTGTTTCCATTATAAAAGAATCTATTGTGTCTTCCAATCTACTCAGATTAACAACGGTTATTCCAAATTCATCATGTCTAACATTATTATTACCAATAAACCATTTTTAGTAAAAAATAGGAACTTTAATTTTAAATTAATCAACCTCCCATATTTCTTCAATGACTCAATAATATTCACTTGATGCATAAACTGGGTTTTTTTCTTTAGAACTCGAAAAATGCATTGCTTCTACAAACACCAATACACCATTATTATTAACTGCACTTAAGTTGTCTTGAGCTTTCATATGAAATGTATATACATTTATTTCATACCTGGACCATGTAATAATATTTAAACTTGGACCACCCACAAACCATCTTAATTTCTTTGATACATGTGATCTACCAAGAAAGGTCTTTATAAACAATGGTAAAAATGTTTTGTTATGCTCATTAAAAATCCACATTTATTTCTTATTTGGATGACATTGTTACAACTCATTAATATTAAATATGATATATGGTTGAGAATAATCTATGTTATTAAAGATTTATAATTGTACCTTCTTCATTTGTTCAGCTGAAAACTATTTGATTTTAAAGCCATGAATCCCCTTTTCCTCATTATTAACTCATTCATGATAAGATAGAGTCAAACCTATGTGCTCCGTTGCAACCAAGTAGATCATACAAAACTCCACAACCTCCTTAGAAATATACTTTTCAATAATGGACGCTTCAGGTTAATATGGATTCTCCTATAATATCACGAATTATTTCTTCAATTCCATCAGAGTTAACATCTTACAAATCATCATCATCAGTAGATCCGACATTCTATCTAGTTTCACCATGCCAAATACAAGGTTTGTAACTTATATTAAAACCATTAAAAATCATATTATCTTTGACCTCTCTACTTTTCAACTTCTTCAAATTCAAACACTTCAGGCATGGACAAAAAAATGTGGTTTCTTGGAACATTTTGTTTAGAAAATTCCTAAAAGGAATCAACACCTTCCTCATATTAATTACTCATTCGATGTGATGTAATCCAACTTCATCTCATTATTAAATATAAAAAATATCAAAATTATACATCTTGTTTAGATAAGCCAATTTTATAATTATATGAAAACTATCATAATTTTTATGTAAAACAACTTTGAAATATAAAACAAATATGTGCGTATTTGAATAAGATATTCATGGAAATAATTTTAAAAAGAAAATATATTAAGATATAATAGTTTTATATTTATATGAAAATAATTTTAGGATTACATATCTATCTCATATGGATCATGATATAATAGTATAAATTCATTTTGGATCCTTTCTTCTTAAGGTACACAAAGAATACATCTCGGTGCAACTGGATACAAAATTCACCCTTCCGTAAAAATGTAATATGAAGTATAAATATTAAAATATATATAAATTTACAACTTAAAATTACACATATCCCAATGGTTTGAAACCGTTGGTATAGCCCCTGAAACTGTTGGGAAAGAATATCCCAATGGTATCACACACTATTGGCATGATGGCCATTGTAATAGCCCTATACCAACGGTTCCACAGGAACCATTGGTATAAAATGTCTGAAGTTAATATATGCCAACAGTTTCAATGAAATCATTGGGATATATATATACCAACAGTTCTTACACTGTTAATATAAATTTTATTCAACATATAATCTATTCCAAGGGTTTTACGGAAACTGTTGGGATATATGTATACCGACAGTTCAAGAACCGCTAAAACGGGGGTGGGGGTTGTCCAGGGGGTGGGGGTTCTCTAATGGGGTAGGGGTGTTAAGGGGGTGGGGGTGTCCAGGGGCTAGGGTGGTGTCCAGGGGGTGGGGTGTGGTGTCCAGGGGGTGGGGGTGTCCAGGGGGTGGGGGTTGTCCAAGGGGGTGGGGGTGTCCAAGGGGTGTCTAGGGGGTGTGGGGGCTGTGTGAGGGGGTCGGGTGTCCAGGGGTGGGAGATGTACAGGTTTGGGGGTGTCCAGGGGGTGGGGGATGTCCCGAGGGTGGGGGCTATCCAAGGGGGTGTGGGTGTCCATAGGGTGTGGGTTGTACAGGGGGTTGGGGTTGTCCAAGGGGTGGGGTGTCCAGGGGTGGGGGATATAAATGGGGGTGAGAGGGTTGTATAGGGGTTCAGGGGTTGTCCAAGGGGGTGGGGGTGTCCAGGGGTGGGGGCGTCTAGGGGTGGGGTGGTGTCCCTGGGGGTGGGGGTTGTCCATGGGGGTAGGGGTGTCCAGGGGGTGGGGTTGTCCAAAGGGGTAGGGTGTGTCCAGGGGGAGGGGGTATCTAGGGGGTCAGGGAGGGTTGTCTAGGGGGTGGGGGATATCCTGGGGGTGGAGGTGTCCATTGGGTAGGGGGGTTGTGTCCAACCATGTTTATTTTTAAATATAATTATAGAGTAAGTTAGATTAGATTCAAACACTAAATAAGTTTATCATATAAGAAAAAAATATTGAATATAAAAGGAATTTTAATTTGAATATATTTCCAAAATTAAGAATTAAATAATGATACAATTATTGATGGAAAAAATATATTGAATAACTTCCTTGGTTTTAAGGTTATACGCCAGAACTTGTACAATAATGATTTCATGATAGCACACACACGGAAGTACACACACACACATGGTAGCAAAAAAAATCATAGGACATGCATGATATCACTCCCATGGTTTATTTTACCAGAAAAGAAATTAGCATGGTATAAAAGAACACTATGACACTTACCATGATAGCAATAACAATGATATAAAAATAATATCTCAAAACATAAATTTAGGGCATCACAAAAAATAATGAATGAAACTGCAGCATGTGAGGATTACTTGAGTTTTGTGAGTCGACCTGATAGATTTGGTGACAATAAAGATTATGAATGAGGTTATAAAAATGAGGTTGGACGTCACGACTTCAAATAATCCTTTATAAATTTTCCATGTGAGAGAGACGAGTCGTAGGTTACCCGATCGAAGAAAACAGAATGACAGAATACGGGGCACGATAAATCATTTAAAAGCTTTATCACGTCGATTATTTAATAACCGACGTAATAAACTATTTTTTTAATGTTTATCACATTGGATATTTAATAACCAACATAGAAAATCCAATATCACTTTTGTTATAAAATAACTCACATGATAAATCGTCTAGATTTTATTTATCACATCAATTATAAAATAACCGATGTGATAAAGCACCGAGATTCGATTTTTCACGTCGGTTATAAAATAACCGATGTTAAAAATAAAATCATGGTATTTTGGACATCGGTTATAAAATAACAGACAATATAAATCAATTATTGGTGCTTTATCACGTTGGTTATAAAATAACGGATGTGATAAACCAATTTTTATAGCTTTGCATGTCGATCATACATAACCGACGTAAAAAACGCCGACGTGGTAAACAATTTTTGCACTAGTTATTAGAGAGAAAGAGGTATCTCATCATATGTACATGAAATTGACAGTAAGAGTTCATATAGATACATTTTCCAACACATTTAATGGAATTTAGGTGCATAATAAAAAATAATTCCTTGAATGTAAATGAGAAGAGAGAAATTCCTTATGGAATTTCGGCATGGTAACAGGTGTCCATGGGAGGCATTAATGAGAGATAAAGAGGTCTCACATCATTCAAAAATAAGGAGCGCAGAATGGGGGATGTTAGAAATCATACCCCAATATTTTTAATTGAAAACAAAAGGGTAAAACAACATAAAGAAATTTGGACAAAAATGAGAAAGGAAAAAATATCGTATGGAATTTTGGCATAGTAACAGGTGTACATGGGAGGAAATAATGAGAGAGAAAGTGGTATATCATCATTCAAACATAAATATAAAAGTATGGGTGAGGTTTTAAATTATACCCCAACATTTTTAATTGAAAATAAAAGGGTATAACAATGTAAATAAATTTGGACAAAATGAGAAAATAAGAAATCCCTTACTTGGAAGTGTGATACCAAAGTCTTGGGATGGGCTTGAGAGAGGCTTCTTGGGAGATTGGGGTTCCTTGGGAGGATTTTATAGATAGGAGGTCATGTTATGGACGTGCTCCAATGGTTTTTAGTGAAGAGAAGTGGGAGCAAGAGTTGTTTTATATAGGATAAGAGAGGGAATCCTTTATTATTTAGGTTTTGGACACCACACATTAAACTAATCAAAACCACAAACTAAACCATGGTTTTTGAAAATTATTTTTGCTAAAGGGGAGTGGAAAACATTATTTTATAAGTCCAATAGATTAACTTCTTAAAATATTAGGCTTTCTTGTGTGGATGTCAGTCGCACTCTCAAGGAAATCATTTTAAAAATGTTAAAATGTTTTATAAGTGTTGGAGGGTCCACTAAGGCACAATAAAATTAATAAAACAAATATAAAATCACATTATTTTAAATTAAAAACATATATTGGAAGAATATACCATTTATAGTTTTTTATTACATCACTATTGGGTCATTATTATGTCATAAAACACATTATATAATTAAACGATATTTAATTTTTACACAAAAATTTGATTGTCTCAGAATATTATGAAAAATTCACCATTAGATAATTTTGACATCCTAAATCCAAAAATGATATTAATTTTATCTAAATAATTTTTTAAATATGTGAATTTTTACTTTTAAAATAAAAATAGACATTTATCAAAAATTCAGGGGTTTTGACAAAAACAGCTTTCAAACCTTAATAAAAATTACAATTGTATTAATAAAAATTATATGACAATTTATATTTAATAAAAATTAATTTAGTAATAAAATTTCATTAAAATATTATTTAATTCAAAAATCTATTAATTCATCAAAATATATTTCTTAATTGAATATTAACTAAAAATATTATTTTTTACTTTAAAAACAATTTACAAAGTAACAATAATAGAATGAATGTATATTCTATATACAAAAATAATGTACATATTAATAGTGATAGGGTCATGTTACATAACCCCTTATTACACCCGCATAATACCTAAGGGTAAGGTGTGCAATGGTGATAGACTTTTCGGGTGGCTCGGATAAAATTGCTCGGGTGGTAATCTCTAACAACTTCCACTTCTCTCATAGACGATTCTGCCCAAGCTTAAAGTGTCGAATCTTAGATTGGTATTGGTTATGAGTGAAGCCCAGTGACGCCACCTCCTTTCCAAGCTTCGAAAAATGGGCTTTGTAAGGAGAAATTCTACTGGATGATGTCATCACTTTCTTTTTCAGAGTAAATTGTATGTGTTAAAGCCCTATATTTATACTAAGCATGTGATCACTATTCAATGGCTATATTAGCAATGGTCACAATTCTTATCAGTATTTTAAAATCCAAAAATATAAAACCAAGGAAGTTCATATGTTATGTAACCATTTTACATAATAAGACATTTGATTAGATCAAGAGTAATTTTCATTAATAAAAATTTAGGTCGTTACAAATAGATTCTAACTTTCATTTACATTAGTGATCTTGATGGTCATTTCCTTCACACTTTTATTAGACTCTCATTTCCTTTCAAAAATACCTAGGGTGTTTCTTCCCACTATTATCACATGTGGGAAATCTCATTCTTCCTTTCTTCCTCTTAACTAAAGTGTTCTTCTCGTGATGCTCATCCAAGCATTTCTTCTCCTAATTTCTCTATAATACAAATTTCAAATAGAACTCATTTTCTATATTAATGGTTATTGAGGATATACCTATATATGAAGATAAATTATCATATTTCAACACCCTTATAAATATTATCTTTTACCCATTAAATAAATGACCAATCTTAGTTTCTAGTCTAGGTATATTGTTCGTAGTGTATCTAACTAGCCTTGTAAATTTTGTTTCATATTCAGCAATATTTTCCTCCTATTTTTTCTATGGTTGAGTAACTATCTTTCAATTTATTATATTTAATCATGAGTAAATTATTTTTCATAAAATAACTCCTTAAAAGTTACTCATTCCATTTCACTTAGCTTATCTTTCTCTTTAGTGTTTTGAATTAGAAACCATCTTTGTTCTGCATCTCCCTTTAGATGATAGACCTACATAATGAATTTATTTTTTTTTCACTACATCTCAAAGTAATAAATATCTTCTCTAGAGAATTTATCCATTATTTAACTACCAATGGATTAGTATTTCAACTGAATGATAGTGGTTTTTTTCACATAAAGACATCTCACATAGTTACACCATGCTATGAATCATCATGACACCCTATATGGGAAAAACTATTTTTCATAACCTGGGTAAACTATCCAAATATGGTTATGATATAAACAGAATCATCTCTATCTTGATTGAATTTATCAGGGGGAATATACCTACATTGACTATGATAATTTATACAATTCTCATTCCTCCTTTTAGTTACCATCTTTCAAACATATCATACATGTAATTGGCTCATGATATTGAATTGTAAAATAAATTTCCTATTAATTTTTCTAGACTGTTACCCAGAAAAATTCATGGATTTTCATAGTACTTGTTATATCTTACTTGGTTCATCAAAATCATATCCTCAAGTTTGCAACTAAACTTCCTTTGATACCAACTGTAACATCTCATACTCCCAGAACCTAGAGTTAGTAGTTATATTATATAATTGGTAAATATTACAATAGTTATAAAATATCTAATAGTTTAGTAGTCATGAAATTCGAGACACATACATACATTAAACATGAAAAACATAAGACATATAATGAACATACTACAAGAACATGATTATCCCTTGCATCAAATCCCATAAATTTACACATAGTCCTCCTATAAGTTTTTTAGGGAAAGAAAAAAAATAATGGTGAGGTAATAGGCTCAGTAAAGAGTTGCATACAATGAAATATTATAATAACCTAATATTTCAAAAGAATATAATTTTGATTGATATTATATGAAACTGGCAACACTGGGCTTAAACGGCCTGTGAAATATATTATATAAATATGAAGTTGTAATCTAGTTGCTGAATTGGTGGGTATGAATAAGATTGAAAAATTTATAAAATATATATAGTGATCTTAATCCATGAAAATTTATTGATAAATTATTAGTAAATAATCACTCAACTTTTTATTAAAGTCATTTTATTCTTCAAATATATGTTTTCTTCAAAAATGTGTTATATTGAATTTTCTGAGATAATATTCTATTTAATTTTCAAAACTTATAGAAATTTAATTTGATAAAATGGATATAATTTTTGAAATAATAATATAAAAATTATCTTATGGTTAAATTTTTAGATTTTTCCTAAAAGGTTTCTTTTTCAATGAATAGTGAAAATACAGATTTTTCAAATTGTTATTTCTTCTTATTAAATTAAGTGATTTTAAAGTCCCCTAATGATTTTATTTTGAATTAAAAGAAACATTAGTATCATTTAGTTATATTTAATATAAATAATTTCATTTGAATCATCTTCATACCCAATTTTGGTTTAAGTTTATTTTTATGCTTAAAAATGCATTTTTATTATAATCATTTTTAAGTGAATAATATTTTTCTATTTTAATTAATTAAAATAACCTATAATAAGGAATGATTTAAATGTAATTTAAATATTATATATCTAAACCTATTAATTTAAATATCCTTAATAATTATTAATAGTCATATAGTTAATGTAAGATCATCTTATGCTTGAAAAAATCATTTCTTGAAAAACTATTTTTTAACACATTTTTGTGGGTTTATTTTTAAATTAAATTATACCGATTATATGAATTTAATTTAATAAAATGGATTAAATTTTTTTAAAAATAATAATTAATATTATATAATAATTTTAACATAATTTTTTTTCATAATAATTTGTAAAGATAGTAAAATTTATTTATCATGATTAAGGTTGAAACGGAGTTTTGAGCGTTACGTGCTCTTGTGTTAAAATGAATTTTTGAAAAAAAATATAATTTTTATTATATAAATTGGATTTAATATTATTAATAATTGGGTCCAAATTATCTAATAAGGATCATTTTATAATATTATTAAAGGATAAATTACCTAGGTCAGAAAACCTAATTACTATAGTGAAAACTAAAATGGTAAAAGTAAGTAAACTTAGAGGATAAGAGAATAACATGTTTAAAAAATGTTTATTCTCTTATTTTGGAGCATTTTATAGACCTTAAATCAAATTAACTCCATTATTTATCGATTTTTTAGGCACTTGGAGTGAGAGTGACTTCCCATTATTGAATAGTTTTGGGTATTTATAAAAATGTCACTACTCCTCAATTATAAAAGGGAAACCCTCCCTTCACTTATTCGCACCGATAAATAAATATAAATCAACCAAAAACAGGCAAAATATCTCCCATACATAATTATCCACATTATAAAGGTTCTCTTATTCTAAAAATACCAACCCTAGGGTCCTTAATAAGAGATCCAAATGAGGTTCTTCTAAGAAAAGGTAATTATCTTCACTAAGCACTTTCTTTTATTATTCCTCTTTTACCAACATCAATTATGTATTAACAATTAAAATATAACAACACTAGTATCTAACATATAATTATATATTGTTATGTTTATTTAATAATTTTAATCCATATCATTCTCTATCAAATGGTAAATAAATTCATCATTTGTGTATACGTTGGACTATCAACTCGTGAACTGATGTGATTTTTTTCCATCACTGAATCAAATGGATTGTCATAATGATGGAAATAATGAATATATATGATACATATGACATGATATTAATTATTTAAAATTAATATTGTCACGAACCAGATATGGTCTCCATCAAAACCAGCACCAAAAACAGTCTATGGCAAGGCCGTAAGGGCATTCCCTATCCCCACAGACTGGAACAAGTGCCCCAAGTATCACAAATAATGGTTTGGTAATGATTTACCTAATTTTGGAATCATAAAACAACAAAAAAACTGAATCTAAAAATTCATTCCAAACAAGATTTAAATAAAATTCAGAATTGAAATACATGGTTTTAAACAAATCCCAAGAGCACCACAACTCAAAAGTAGAAGAAAATACAACTCAAGAACCACAACACAGTAATGGTTCGTCCTCCCCAAGCCTTATCCACAACACCGACATAAGGATAGAGGCTAAGAACCCAAACCATCGTATCTAAAGACCTTTCCCTTACTTGTGTCAAACATAATCAAGTATAATTACACCCAAAGGTGTAAGTATGGTGTGAGACTAATCCCAATAGGATTCCACCAAAAAAATTCCATGTGATAAACATTTTAAGGAAAAAATATTTCAAGTTTTTATAAATAAGAGATTCTAGTGACAATTTTAAAAATGACACAACATTAAATGACAACTATTTATAAGGGACTATCTTTGAAGAATGGGCACATTTGAATAAAACACACAAGCTACTGAATTTTCCAAAAGAACACAGCATATTCCAATGGTGAGTACCATAGAGTCAATGAGAACTAGTCATGGGAACACCCCTAGGCACTAGCTAGTTGTGGAGCCCTAGGTACATCATATCTTGGTGTAAACGTATCCATAATCAATAACCTTATCATGCACGAGCCACTATGAAGGGGAAAATCGATAGCCTAGTGGTCCCCAAACATCATCGAAGCTTAGTTAGTGTTTTCATCATCAAACTTGTTAAGTGAAATAGGGAGGATAACAATACTAGATCACTAGCATTCTAGTCCTAGTCCACCAACCTAAATACCCGAGTTTCTCTCTTCATGCTCAATCAATTTATTTATGTTAAAAATACCTTTTTTACATTAAAAACACCATTTATGAAACTTAAACACACACAAAAAATCCTAACATGCCTTTTCACCCCTTGTGTAACTCAATAAACCATTCAAAAAATTTATAAAACATTTCCAAATAGTAAAACAAGGTTTTTCACACCAACATCCCTTCAAAAACCCTCTTTTAAGTCCAAATTCACATAAATACCATACCCAACCAGATTTTTCAACCCAAAAAACATTTAATAAAACCATTTCATGGATCATACAAAAACCACAAATGAATACAACATATAAAACACATGAAAAACACACAATTTCATACCAAAATGAAACTTTAGAAATAAACGGTCAATCAAAGCTACCAAAGATGACTTTTGCAGCGCACTCAAAGGGTGGAAAACATTCTAAACAGGTTAAAAAAGAAATATAAATTCATCCAAGAATTTTTATCCACGAATACACTTAAATTATATGTTGAAAACCCCAAATCCTTGTGCTAAACTTCAACCACACCATTTTCATATCACAAGGGAGTGAAAAAGAACCATAAAACACAATATTGGATCAGTAAATACAAAATAAAACCCTAGGTACAAATATCTAGCTACGGGACATTTGGAACTTCAAGAAATAAAGAACAAACCCAAAATAAATGGAAGAAATGAAGAATGAAATCACTTACTTGAAGAAACTTGAAGTCTTCCCCACCAAAACCCCCTTCAAAATTGGATTCCAAGAGAGCTTGATTAATCTTGGAATCCATCTATGGATGATCGGAATAAATGGGGGAACAAAGGGGTGAATTATTTTTAATCCCTAAAGGGAAAAAATTGGAATTACAAAACATTTTTAATGATCTGGACAACTATGCATGGTTTTCCTGCATGATTAAGTAAATCGAACGACCAAAATGTGCACCGAGTTCTATCCACTCAAAACATTTCAAAAATCATCCAAATTCAGGGGGGATAGGGGAAACTTAGGGGGAAATTTATTCCAAGAATAGAATAGAAAAAAGTACCTTAAAAGAAGGATTTGAATGTGAAAATTCTCCCCACCATGAGAACTTTTCACCTTGAAAAGTCAGCCTGTAGCTTTATTAGTAAACAAGAATGGGTACTCTTGCTCAACCCATTACTTCCACTCCCAAGTCTCCTACGCATCATTACCATGCTTCCAAAAAACCCATACTATAAGAATAGACTTCCCTCAAAGAACCTTTTTCCTGAGAATTCACAATTTACTCTGGCCGCTCAAACACTGATAAATCGGACTCTTTCTCGAACTCTTCCCAATTACACACATGAGACAGATCTAGTTTGTACTTATTCAATTGGGATATATGGATTACTTTATGAATATATGTCAACTTAGAGGGAAAATATAACCTTTATTCCACATTTCCAATACACTCGATGATCTCAAAAGGCCAGACATACATTGACATTAGCTTTCCCTACGTTCCCAAAGGTTGATGACCCAAGCGAGGGGCCACCTTCAAGAATACCATATAACCCACCAAAAAATATAGATCATGATTCCTCTAGTCGAAATAGTATTTGTGGAGACTCTGAGCTGTCAATAAGCACTCCCAAATTATCTTTACATTCTCATATGTCTCTTGCACAAGGCTCGGCCCCAATAGTGAGGTCTCACCTACATCAACCCAGCACAGGGGGGACCGAAAAGGGAAACCATAGAGCACCTCAAAATTAATCATTCAAATTGAGGATTAGTAAATATTTTTATAATAAAACTCAACCAATCCCAAATAGATATCCCACAAACCACTAAAGTCCAAGACACATGCATGAAGCATGTCTTCCAGATTCTAATTGCCCCGCTCTGTCTGACCATCCGTCTGAGGATGGTATATCGTGCTCATCTTAATATGAAACCCGAAATCCTTATTAATTCCTTCCCAAAACCAAGAGGTGAAGTGGGGGTATCTATCTAAATCAACTTCTGATGAAACACCATGAATCCTTACCACCTCCTGAATATAGAATCGAAGTTTAGTTCTATCTCTGATCAGAATGACGTGGGATAATTTGGTAAAACAAGCAATCACCACCCAAATATAATTCTTACCCCTAGGTGTGCGAGGTAATACAAAAATAATGTCCATGGAGAACTCATCCTACTTCTAAGTAGGAATGGGTAACAACTGAAGAAAACCAGAGGGCCTCTGATGCTTTGATTTCACCTACTGATAAGTATAACACCTTGATAAAAAATCAACAATATTTCACCATATACCTGGCCAACAGAACTATCAAAAAACATCATATTACATTTTAGTGTCTCCATAAGGAACGAACCACTATTATTGGTGGCTATACCACATCACCACCTTCTTCAGAGACAATGGCACCACTGAATATCCCTTGAAGCACAATATTCCCTTAATATATGAAGACCAACCAGAATACATCTCCCCACCATGAAGAAACTACATCAACTTCTGACATAGCTTTTCATTGGGCTTCTCCCACGGAATCAACTCTAAAAGAGAAGAGTTCAACTGAATTCTCACCAAGAATTAACCTCTATTGTACTCATTGGTCTCCACGTGAATTTGAGTAAAGAGTCTCATCAGAGTCCACTCATCATTGTACTTCCTCACTGCTTGCACTTGCACTTTTCTACTCAATTAATTTGCCACCACATTAACCTTTCTTTGTGTATAGACAATGTCAAAATTGAACCCCTACAAGTTCTCAATCCAACAGCGTTGCCTGAGGTTAAGATCCTTCTATGAGAAAATGTAGGCTAGCCTCTTATGATCATTGTTGACCAAGAAATTAATCCCAAAAAGGTAGTGAAACCATGTATTCAAAGAATGAATCACTGTTGCTAACTCCAATTCATGGGTCATGTAGTTCTTTTCATGTGTTCGGAGTTGGTGAGATACATATGCCACCACATGATCACCCTGCATAAGCACACACACAAGACCCATACCTGAATCCTTGTAGTACACTACATATCCCTTTTCGGATTCTAGAAATATCAACATGGGGTGGTTGTCAAATGCTGCTTAAACTCCTCAAATAATGCATGATATTCTAGGGCCCAATCAAAATTTACACCTTTTTGAGTGAGAGAGTTCATGGGTGAAGAAAGATGAGAGAAATCTCAAACAAACTTCCTATAATAACCAGCCAGAATCAGGAAACTCTTGATATCAAAAAAATTATTTGGATTCTCCAATGACATAATTGCACTGATCTTCTTGGGGTCCATGAAAACCCTCTATTATTAGAAGACATGAACTAGGAACTTCACTTCCCTGATCGATAAGGTGCACTTGGACAAATTTTCAAAAAGGTTATGATCCTGCAGAGTGCCCAACATGATCCACAAATAACACTCAAGCTCTACCTCAAATCTATAGTAAACTAGGATATCATCCCTGAATACCATGATGAAAGAGTCAAGAAACTGGTGGAACACCCTATTCATGAGTTCCATAGAGACCGTCATAGTGTTAGTCAATCCAAAGGGCATGACCAAGTACTCAAAGTGGTTGTACCTACTTCAGAAAACTATCTTTAGGATATCTGCCTCTCTCACCCTGACTTGGTGGTAACTCGAATGCCAGTTTATCTTGGAAACCCACTTTTCCCACTTCAATTGATTAAACAATTCATTTATTTGGGTAAAAGGATTTTTTATGGTTACCATATTAAGCTTCTGGTAATCAATTCACAACCAGAGGGATCTGTCATCCTTCTTCACAAAAAGGATAGGAGTATCCCAAGGAGATACACCCGGGTGAATGAATCCTTTGGATTCAAAATAATCTAATTTTATCTTTAATTCTCTCAACTCGGTGGAGAAAATACTATATGAGGGAAGAGATATTGGTTGTGTTCCTAGCACCAAATCAATGAAGAAATATACATCCTTTTCTAGGGGGAAGCCTAAAAAATATTCTGGAAACACCTCCAAGAACTCATCCACTACATTAGGTAATAGACACTTAGGAGCACAACCATCTTACTCTAGAGCGAGTAATGAAAACTTGAAGACAAGATTCCCCAACTCTGGGAGTGGAGGTCTCGCACCATCTGACCGAGGATCTCATTCCCCAAGAAAAACCTGAGGACTCCCATCAGGTGCCATGAAACTCACCCACCACCTGTAACAATCAATATGCGCTTGAAAATAAACTAACCAATACATGACAAGGATTACATAAAAATGTTCCATATCTAAGACCAAGAGGTCCCACTCCATCTCAACTCATTACATGGTAAGCGCACACGATGGGCACCTGAGACCTTGATCCTTATTACCCAATAGAGTTACTAAATCAATCTCAAAAGAGAGCAAATAAATTAGAAAATTTTTAAGTTTCACAATACAGGATGAGATAAAATAAATCATAGCACCAGTGTCAAAAATAACAGTAGCTAAAG
Organism: Viscum album; assembly: GCA_963277665.1. NCBI lineage: Eukaryota > Viridiplantae > Streptophyta > Magnoliopsida > Santalales > Viscaceae > Viscum > Viscum album. The sequence goes on from OY728126.1 coordinate 2,013,711,859, forward strand.
AAGAGGAAATAAAAATAGTACCTTGAATTTTCGAAGGGCCTGCATCTGATCCCATTGGTGCTTCATCCACATCATGGAGATGCATCGTCTCTTCCTGAGAATAGTCACTCACATGTGGCTATTCCCTGAACTGGATCTGCCTAGAAGTCGATCCAACCCTACTGCCACAACCACCAAACTGACAACCCACCATCCTCAATGGCTCTGACTGAACTGGCACTCCACTGGAAGCCACAGATCTGGCCCCACTATAGAGTAGATGTTCCACCTTGCAAAATCATTTCACGTTATCCATAGATTCACACTAATAACAAGGCCTCAGAGGAGATGTACATGTAGTTCAGATATTCCGTGGACTCCCACACTTGTGGAACACGACGAACCTTGCATTAGAAACCATAGATGGGACTACCTGGGAGGATAGCCTAAAATACCACCTCCCTTATTCCCCTGCTCCTCTCACTTCCTTTTCTTCTCAGAGGAACTACCCCTTCCCATCATTGATACCATCCCAAAGAAACCATACCTTATCTTTCAATCAATATCCACCATATAATCCTGATCAACCACCTCCACATAGGTCATCATCTTGAACAGGAATACCTGAAAATAGATCTCTGGATAAAAACACATCTCGAACTTCTGGGCCTTCATCTGCTTATTGAAGACCATTTCAGGGGCATATCAGAATAGCTTGATGAAGAATTTGGCATACTCCAACACTGACTGATCCCCCTGTATAAGTTTCATAAACTCCCAGGATCTGGAATAAGCCAAGACTTTCGGATAGTACTGGTCATTGAAGGTAACCTTGAAGTCCTTCCAGCTCATCTTCTCATACTTCCCATCTTGAAGCACTAATTTCCACCACCTATGGCTAGGGCCCTCTAACATAAATGATTAAAATTTCACCCTAACCTCCTAAAGTGTGTCAAGGAATTAGAACATGCTCTCTATTTTCTCAAGCCACTCCTCTGCTTCATGGGGTTTCGTGCTAACTCAAAAAGTAGGAGGATTATTCTTCAGAAACACCTGGGATTTGTCCTTCCTAGGAACAGACTCATCTTCTCTAGATAGGGTTGGAATAGGAACCACATACTATCCTAGAACTTGGAAAACTTGTACTACATCTTGTACCAGCCTCTGATCAAGCTGTGAGGGATTACTCTCTCCGGCTTTCTCCTATGGGTACATGGGAGCTTTTCGGGGGTAATGTTACTAAAAAAAGCAACAATCACAAGGGAAAAACATTAGTAAAATAGTTTTGAAAAATTTTAGCAATAACATCAGATATAAATAAATAAAATTCATCACAAAAATAAAATAAACAACAACTTCACTCCCAACCAATGTCCACATGAAGTCTTCAGACCACACATCCCACCTAAAAGAGATGTCAAAAAATCAATCCCAACATCACCTAGAAAATTGAGGTCCATCATAAGAGGTATGGCCCAGGAACCCTACTCACATTCAGAACTCTGAGCCCGGATAGACCTAGCTCGTATCTAACTAGACTCATCCCAAATAATAACCTAACCCAAGGAGCTTAACCTCCTCTGATACCATTTTGTCACGAACCAAATCTAGTCTCCATAAAAACTAGTACACAACCCAGTCCATGACATGGTTCGAAGGGAATTACCTATACCCAAAGGCTGCCAAAAGTTCCTAATTATCACAAATAATGGTTTGGGAATGATTTACCCGATTTTGGAATTATAAAACAACCAAAAATAATAAATAAACTAAATCTGAAAATTCATTCCAAACTAGCATCAGATAAAATTTAGAATTTAAATACATCATTTTAGACAAATACAAAGAGGTAAAAACTCAAAATTAGTAGAAAATACAACTCAAGAACCACCATAGGACAAGGTTTCATCATCCCCAAGCCTTCTCCACAACACCGCGCCAAGGATGGAGGCTAACAACCCAAACCACCATCTCCAATAACCTTGCCCTTACCCATGTCAAACATAATCAAGTCTACTTACACCCAAAGGTGTGATTAGATTGTGAGCCTATGGCCTATAGGATGTCACCCAAAACGATCCATGTGATAAAAATTTTAATACAAAAATATTTAATGTTTTTATAAACAAGAGATTCTAGTGACAATTTTAAAAAGGATACAACTTCAAATGAAAACATTTTTAAAGGGATCATCTTTGAATAATGTGCACATTTGAATAAAACAAGCATGATACTTAATTTTCTTGAAAAATATACCATATATAGATGGTGAGTACCATATAGTCAATGAGAACTAGTCACAGGAACACCCCTAGGAACTAGCAAGTTGTGGGGCCCTAGGTACACTGTATCTCGGTGTAAACATATCCATAATAATAAATCTTCTCGTGCACAAGCCACTAGCGGATACCACTGCTAGATCGCTAGCATACTATTCCTAGTCTTCCCACCAAGATACTCATGTTTCCATATTTTTTCTCAATTAAGTTCCTCATGTTTAAAATACCATTTTCACATTAAAAAACCACTTCTGAAACATAGACACACAAAACATTACCTAACATTCCTTTTCACCCCTTGTGTAACTCAATAAATCATTCAAAACTTTTATAAAACATTTCCAAGTAGTAAAACAAGGTTATTCGCACCAAAGCCCCTTCAAAAACACTATTTCAAGGCCAAATGAACATCAATACTATACCCAACCAGATTTGGGATCCCTAAAAACATTTAATAAAACCATTTTATGGATCATAAAATAACATCAAATGACACAACATAAAAAACACATGAAAAACACCCAATTTCATTCCAAAATGCAACTTTAAAATTAAATGCTCAATAAAAGCTACCAAAGATGATTTTTGAAGCACGCTAAAAGGGTGGAAAAATTATAAACTGGTTAAACAAGAAAGATAAATTCTTCCAAGAATGTTTCTCTGTGGAAACACCTACATTATATGTCAGAAACCCCAAATCCTTGTGTGAAACTTCAACTACGCCACTACCACACCACAAGGGAGTGAAAAAGAACCCTAAACCACAAGATTGGACCAATAAACACAAAATAAAACCCTAGGTACGAATCCCTAGCTACTGGACATTTGGAACTGCAATAAATGTGGAAGAAACCCTAAGGAAATGAAAGAAACAAAGAAGAAAATCACTTACTTGAAGAATATTTAAGTTTTCCCCACCAAAACCCCTACAAAAATGGCTTCCAAGAGAGCTTGAGGAATCTTGGAAGCATTATATGGTTGAGATTCATGAATGGGGGGAGAAAGGGGACATTAGGGATAAGACCAAAAGGGAAAATTTTGAATTACAAAACATTTTTAATGAGCTGTACAACTGTGCATAGTTTTCTTGCACAGTTTAGTAAACCGTACGGCTAAACTGTGCACCCAATTATGTCTACTCAAAACATGTCCAAAATATTACAAATTCAAGGGGGGATAGTGAAAAATTAGGGGGGGAAGTAATTACAAGTATAGAAGATAAAAAAATACATTAAAATAAAGATATGGATGTGACAAATATATCATCCATTTCTTTACCCTTTCACCCATTAAGGGATTGATATTGCTGCTCGTGCGTACATACAACCTAACATCTCCATGAATCAATGTCGTTCATTTTCCATGTATAACATTCATTAATAGTTATAAAAATGTATATAATTAATAAATGTGATATTTACAACATTAATATAATTATCTATTTTATTTATCAATATCTTGTGCATAATAATTGGACCTTCCATGATAAAACATGCATGAAAAATGAAGCTGTTATCACCCAAAACAACAGTAATAGTGAAATATTTTTAACGAACGGATGTAAATATGTAACTAGATGATCATATATGATATTATAAATATGAATTTGGTTCATTTATAAATTAATATAATTCTTAATATCATTATATAGAAGTTTAAATCATTTCCAACAAAAAGGAAACGTGAGGTAAGGGTCTTCGTCTCAATTTCCTTTCATTGAGGAATATTTTAATGTTATGCACCAATTTCATTTATATGGTGTATAAACTACCCCTTTTACATGATATATCATGAATGTTTCATAATTAATTTTATTTTAAGTTTTAATTCATATCATTTCATCCAAGTGGATTTCACTCGAACGTTACCAAGTGGTAAGTGTTTCAAAACTAAATTTCTTTTCATTGGGATATGTAACTTCTCCATTGTATTTGATATGATAATATTATATGTGTAATATATTTTTATTTATTTATTTAATATTTACAATTGTTTTGTTTGGATTTTAATTTGATACACATAATCAATTCATTTATAAATTCTCTCTTCAATAGTATGATCTTTGGAAGGGATATCATCTTAGTTTTCATTCCATTGAGACATATTTGTTATTATAAACCTATTTATTTTATGTGGCTTATATTATACCCATTTTATATAATTAACATGAATACCTATTTATTCATGGTGATTAATATTTCAATTAATGAATATTATTTCAAGGGGTTATATTTTAAATTTTACCAAAGAGTTAAGAATATATTTTATAATCTCACCTTATTTTGGGGTTGATTTTATTTTCATTGAAGGAATATTATCATTTATCCTTCATAAGTTCAAATAATTTTCTTATACATTGGATATTTTAGGAGTTTTCATATTTTATTCAAAAAAAAAATTTTGGTACTTAAATCAATAAAATAAATGTTTAAAATAAAAATAGATTTTATTTATCTTTTAATCAGATATAGTTTTCTTCCATATCCATATTTTTCAAATTTATTTTAAAATGTTATTTTATCTTCTCAAATGATTTATAAAAAACATTTTAAGTTATCATTTAAATTTAAAATGGGTTTCAAAGGAATATTTTTAATATTTTCAAAAAGTGATGTTTTTGACTTTATTTTTAAAATTTAAAATGGAATGTTTTTTACATATATGCTGATAACGGATATCCATTCCACTGTATACCTTTTACAAAATATAGATTATTTTATAGTTTTAAAATAGTTTTAAAAATAAAAATATTTTATGAAATATTATATTTATATTTAACACCCATTAACATTATTTTTCAAATGGAAAATATTTTATTATAAAACCTATATTCTCGATAAACCGATGGTCACCTATTATATATTGATTAATTTTATGGTAATTAACTTTAAATTTCAACATTAACCTTCTCATGATCATTGGAAATTAAATTTCTTCTAAATATCCATATTATTTTTATAATGTATATGATTATTATTTAATCTCTATACCATTTTTACATATGGTGTTTACTTTGAAAGTTATTTAATTGACTGGGGAAATAATGATGAATCTATATTATTTAATCATTATGGATATTTCTTGATAGGTAATATTTTCCATGAATTAAATCCATCATTTTATATATTAAGAATAAATTGGACAACAAGTGATGGTTGGGGCCCAAAATATTGATGAATATATATTCTTTATTCCTTCCATATTATTCTTTATGATAAAGATATTGATTAAATTGAATGTATTTTAAGTTATAAATATATTTCTATATTGATTATTCCTTATTGATTCATGGTAACTTTCACTATATATAACCCTTTCTGAGAATCTGATCTCACCCTTTATTTGTTTTCCTTACCCTGGGATTTGAAGAATGAATCCTTAAATGTTTTCAAGGATGTGGAATATTTACTTTTACTATGTTGTAATTTATGTTTTCAAATGAAATGAAAGATTAAATTGTGAATCTAGTTTAACAATACTACTAAACTATTTTTTCCTTTGGGATTTGATCTTTCATATCTTATGCCAATGTAATAAAGTAACCACCAGCTCTAGGATACTAGATTCAGGGTCTTTATAGTTCATATCAGGGAAAGTTTAGTTTACACCATAGTAACTAGATTTAGGAAAAAATATATAAGATAAAATAACCATATGACATACTTTGAGGATATGTTGAAGTGTGTAATAGCATCTGGAATTTTTTGTAAGGAAGAGATTATATGGTTTTTCTAAGAAATTGCATCCCTGTCTGGATATTACAAGTGGGTGTGGATCTAAAAGAACTGTACCTGGGGGTAATAACTATGAAAGTGGTGTATTGGGATTTGAATCATTCATCACCTGGTGAATAATAACAGGCCTCTCTGCACATCTAGAATGACAGTCCTAGGGGATATGCTTTGGATAATTCATTTTTTCCTTTCAAACCATTATGAAGGATTTTAATATAAAGATATACCTAATGAAACTAAGTTTATGATTTAAATAAGGATAATTTAATACTTTTAGGTTCTATATTAGATTAGTAAGTCTAAGGTTTATTGTCATTTTAATGGCACAAGTACCCCTTCTAAGGTTTTATGTGATGGAAGTACCTTGGAGACATTTAATTAATTTTAATATATGTTTGACACATATATAACCCTTATGTATATCTTTTATTTTAGTGAGAATATTATTTTATATATAATGATTTTTTATTTTTGGGACATAAATTTAAGGTAATTGATAAAATTTAGGGTTAATATGATCATTGATGTTAAAGTAATAGCAGTAAATTAATATTATTTTATTTTGTAAAAAAAATAAGCCATATATAGAACCTAAGTGTTTAAAATTGATATAGTGATTAATTTTATTTTTTAGGATGTTCAGAATATTTTTGGGAATGTTATAGGAATTATATTAATACTATTTTAGAAAAGGAAAAACATGCATGTTGGGTGACAACCTGTTGCATATAAAAAGGTCACGAGGATTGAACCCATAACCAAAGGGCGATAAGGGTGGAGTGCCTACCACCGGTCCATGTGATGTTATGGTAAATATGAAATTGTTTTTACTTAAAAATTTTATGGATAAATATTATATTGGACTTTGGGTGTTACTGTTGAGTTTTAGTTACTAATGTATTATATTTTATAAATCTTTTCATACATTTTGGTTTTGGTAAATATTTAGAGAGAAAATGAAAACTTTTCACTCTTTTATAGATCTTATGATCTATTAAAACTTAATTTTAGTTCTTCAGGAATAAAAAATCATCTTGGAAATTCTTTTCTTAGAGTAATAAATGAAGTGTAAATTTATTTAAGCATAACCAAATGATGGAATTTTTCTTATGAAAATATAAATATATCGAGTATATTTTATGGTGTTCTTTATCTTAATAGTAAAAAATCCCTAAACTCTATGAAAATGATCTCAAAATAGAAATGTAATCCTATTACCTTTATATATGATGAATCAATGTCTTTTAAATCCTCATATATTTATGGTTTTGTTTTTATAAACTATATCTTTATCATTCACTTTCTTTCAATAAATGATCTATATCACTCTCCATAATTATTTACGCTTTTCTTCCATGTCTATATTTTCACTTATAATCAATATTCTCTTACCTAGAAAACTAGTTATGTGTTATTCCAAATGACCTTCATATTTCCCTTTCCCTATTTTAAGAGGAAGTTTTATTAACCCTTTCTAGGATTTCGGTTTTCAAAAATGGTATTTTCAAATATCAAACCCTAAATTTCTAAGCACAAGTTAAAATTATAAGGATGCAATTTATTGAAGGTGGAGAGAATATAACACCCCAGTATTTTAAAATAAGAAAACTGTGTTTTGATTGGATATGCTACATGAAACACTAAGCTTAAATAACCCATGAAATATATTATTTAAATATAACTATTATAACTTAGTTTCCAATTATTGGAAAATTACCATAAACCCACGGTTTGGAACCGTGGGTATAGCTCATAAAACAATCATTATAGGCTATAATCATGGTTCAGAGAACTTTATGGGCTTAGTCCTTCAGTATATCATTGATCTATACCCACAGTTTGGAAAATCTATTTGCAGAGTTATGAACCATGGAAATAGCTGAGTCCACTATGTCAATAACCCTATACCCATAGTTCTGAAACTGTGGCTATATGATTAAAAAAAATGAATGTCACCGGATTTTAACCCCATACCTCCACTATAGAATCTAAGTACCTAACCACTTCACCATGTATGATTATCAGTAAAAAAAATTATATTTAATTATATATATTATTTTAAATCGTGGATATAGGTTGAAAAATGTGGCAATGGGTATTCCTGAGAGAATGTTTTTTTCCAGGCTTATGCTGGGAAATTTAAAGCCATAGTTTACAAAAATTGTGTCTATAGGTATGACCTATACCCAGTTTTCTTCATAAAAATGGGTATATGTTTTGAACCAACACTTATACCCATAGTTTTGGTAAAACTATAGGTATAGGTTTGACCTATTCACGTGATTTTTTGTGGAACCATGGGTATAGGAATTAAACCAATCCATATACACACAGTTTTTGGAAACACCCTGGGTGTAGGTCATGTTCCCAACCCTAAACACACAATTTTTGAAAAATTGTGGGTATAGTTCTGAACTAAACCCAATACCCATGGTTTTTTTCAAAACTGTGGGCATATCCTTATTTTCTAGTAGTTGCTAAATTTTTAGGTATGAATTGGATTGACCAAATTATGAAATATATAGAGAGAGAGAGAGAGTTTGGAATCCATAAAAATTTATTGATAAATCCTTACTAAATATTCACTATAATTTTTTGTAAAGGCATTTTACTCTATAAAAAACAAGTTTTCATCAAAAATGGTTTTTATTTATTTTTATGAGTAAATATTATAATTATTTTCTAGAACTATTAGAAAATTTATCTGATAAATTTTTATAATCTTTGAAATCATCGTATAAAAAATATAAAATGGTTAAATTTGTGATATTTTTAAAAAAAGGTTTATTTTTCAATGAATAATGAAAAATACAAATTTTTCAAATACTGTTATTGATTTTCATTTATGAGTTAAAATTGATTTAAAATTAACATAAGTATTTTTTTTAGTTATATTTAATATAGTTACTTTACTTTAATTATCTTAATGTCCAATTTTTGTTTATGTTTATTTTTAGGCTTAAAAACTGATTTTTCTGAAAACTGTTTTTAAGTGCATACTGTTTCTCAATATTAATTAATTAAAATAACCCATAATAAGGAATGAATTAAATTAAATTTATTTATTGTATATATAAATATATTAATTTAAATCCATTTAATGATTATTAATTTTCATATAGATAATGTAATAACATCTTATTCTTGAAAAATGTGTTTCTTGAAAAATAGCTTTTCAAAACGTTTTACGTATTTATTTTTAAATTAAATTCGACAACTTATATGAATTGAATTTTATAAAAATGATTAAATATTTTTAATAATAATAAGTAATATTATATAATAATTTAAACTTAATTAATGGACAAAATTATTAGTAAATAATGTAAAATTTATTTATCGTGATTCAAGATAAAACGGGGTTTGGTGTGTTACATGTGCTTATGTTAAAATTAATTTTACACAAACATGGAATTTATATTTTAAAAAAATCATATTAAGAATAAGTGGGACCAAATTATATAATAAGGCTCATTTTATTTTAGTCATAAATTATAAATTACCTAGGTTCAAAAATTAATTCATGTGGTAAAAACTAAAATGGTAAAAGTAAGTAAACTTATAGTATAAGAGAATAAATTATTCAAAAAATGGTAAATATTTTGTATTGGAGGTGTGGGTAGACCTTAAATTCCCGAAAATCCATTATTTATCAATTTTTTATGAGATTTTGGAGATAGTGACTTCCCATTATTGAATAATTTTCGGTATTTACAAAAATGTCACTTCTCCTCAATTATAAAAGGGCACTCGTCCCTTCACTTATTCACACCTCACACACAATATAAATGAAAAAAAACCTACCAAAATATATCCCCAACATTATTATTCACATTCTATAGGTTCTTTTATTTCCAAAATACCAACCCCATGTACCATAATAATTAAACCAAAGGAGGCTCTTCTAAGCGAAGCTAATTGTCTTCACTAAGCTCTCTCTTTTTACTTATTATTTTTCCACCTTAAATTATATATTAAAAATTAAAATATAATAAAAAAATTATATTCCATATAATAATATTTTATTATGTTTATGGAATGATATTTATCCATTTTTTTCTCCTTTAAATGGAAAACAAATCCATCGCCCTTTGTGTATGTTGAACTATCACCTCTCGAACCGATGTAATTTTTTTCCATCATCCACTCAATTGGATAGTAATAACGATGGAAATAATGAATATATAATATAAATATGACATGATATTAATCATTTAAAATTAATATATTATCCACCTTCTTAACCTTTCATCTATTAATGGAATTATATCATCACTTGTACTTACATAAGGCATACCATATTCACATATCGATGTGACTCGTTTTACATGTTTGGCTTTAAATGATTGTTATAAATGGTTATATAGTGAATAAATTCTATATTTATAAAATTAATATCATTTTTTAGATTATGGATAAATATCTTATTCATAAGAACTAGAACTTCCATGATAAAACATGCATGATAAAACGAAGTAGTTAACACTAAAATAGTAGTAATAATGAAATATTATTAACGAAATGGATGGAAACATTAGTTTAGGGAATTTATCCCAATTTTCTTTCATTGGGGCATATTTTAATGTTATATATCAATTTCCTTTATGTGTTGTATAAAATGACCCTTCTACATGTTATATCATGAATACATAATAATTCCTAGTATTTTAAGTTTCAATTCATATTATTTCATCCAAGGGTATGTTACCAAGTAGTAAGCATTTCATAAGTCAGTTTTATTTCAATGGTTATACTACTTCTCCATTGTATTTGATATTATAAGATTATGTGTGAAATTTATTTTGATTATTATATATTTTATTTCCAATTTTAATATGTGGATTTACATTTTATGCTCATATTAAATTTATTAATTAATTATTTCTTCAATGGTATGATCTTTGTTAGGGATTTTGTCTCAATTTCCATTCTATTGAGACATATTTGTTATAATTCACCAATTCACATTTATGTGGTGTATATTCTTCCCCTTTGATATATTTAACAGGAATAAATATTTATTAATTATGATTAATGTTTCAATTCATGTTTATTATGTCAAGGTATTACAATTTAAATTTTTCTAAAGAGATAATAATCAATTTTACAATCTCACTTTCTTTTGGGATTTCATTTTTTTAGTTAAAGGAATATTATCATTTATCCTTCATAAGATACAATAATTTTATAATTCACTGGATATTTAATGATTTTCCATATTTTATTCCAAATATTACACTCTTTGGTACTTGAATTAAGAAAACTGATGTTTAAAAGAAAAACTAATTTTATTTCTCCTTTAGTCATATATAGTTATCTTCCATATCCATATTTTTCAAAATTGTTTTACAAAAGTACTTGAATTTACTCAAATGATTTATCAATTACATTTTAAGTTATACTTTATTTTTAAAAAGGGTTTGAAAGGAATATTTATACTATTTTCTGAAAGTTATTTTTTCGACCTTCTTTACAAAATAGCCAAAATGAATGTTTTTTATGTATACGGTGATAATGGGCGTCCAAGTCACTGTAAAAATTTTATGAAATTTAGCTTTTTCTACATGGTTTTAATATTTTTTCAAACAAAACCCTTTTATAAAATTTAATTTTAATATTTCACTTCCATTCCCTTTATTTTTCAAATAATTAAAATTATTGCATAACCTATATTCCAGATAAACTAATATTCACATCTCATCTCTGGATTAATTTTGTGGTTTTTAACTTTCTCTTGAAACATTAACATTGTTATGATAAATAGTAATTTCATTTCTTCTAAATATACATATTATTTTTATCATGTATATGATTATTTCCTAAGACATATACTATTTTTACAAACTGTGATTACTTTGAAAGTTATTTGATTAACTGGTGAAATATTGATAAATAAGAATTATTTACTCAATATATATATTTTTTATAAGGAATATTGTTCATTAATTAAATTAATCATTAGATATATGATGAATGATTTGGACATGTAGTGATGGATGGGGACCAGAATTATATACCCATCGATGCATCGATAGGTCTCATGAGACAAATCAGTAAGATGACATTAAATGGTTATTTACCAATATTTTTAAACTCTCTTGGAACAAGCCTTTAAATTATAGATATCATGATGTATAAAATCATCAAATATACTATTAATCATTTATTTCATTGAGAATTTAGTTATTATTGTCCAAGATATTACTCCATTTATATTATCCATGGATTATCTACAATAAAATTTGATTATTTATATGGAATTGTTTTATCGTAATTTATTCATGCTATGTTATTATTAATTCTAAAATTATTGATTAAATGTAATGTGTTTTAGGTTTTATTTTATAATGCCTTTTAGATTCATGATAGTTTGTATTGCACATTACCCTTACTAACCATTTGATATCACTGTTTATTTTTTTCCCTTTACCTGAGATATGAAGAATGAGTCTTTAATTGATTTTAAGGATAGAAAATATTTACTTTCACTATGTTCTAATTTATGTTTTCAAATATAATGTGATATTCAATTATGTATCTAGTTTATTGATACAGTTAAACTATTTGGTCCTTTAGGATTCAACCTCATGTATCTTATGCCAATGTAATAAATTAACCACCTACTCTGGGATACTATAGTCGGTGTCTTTATAAAGCTTACATAACTTAAACATCACATAAGTTATATAGAAATAATAAACAAGAAACATGAATCCATAATCAACTGAAACTGGGGGAATACAATATCCATGACAATAAATGAACACATATCTAAAAATAATAATTGATCTCATACTAATAGAATATACAATGTCAGACATCAAAAACTTGTTGTCAATTCCTTGTTCCAAGAAACTTTTCTTGTCATTGACTCAAAATTCCAGATATTATCTTGTTATGGTAAGAGGTGTACACCAAAACACAACTTGTGTTTTCTATGATACCTATTAAGGTGACGAGGGTCTATATAATATCAAGACCCACTCATCACTTTTTTAATATTAATTCATTCAACATAAGCGTTATTAAGACCAATCATTTCATTCCTTAAGGAACCTCTTATAGGAAAAAAATTTTGTTATCCATATAATGATAAAAATTGATATCAAATACTTCTTGATTCAATATAATAATGTGGATTTCAAGGAGAACATCCCCAAGTAAACAAATAAATTGTGGGGTATTATCAAATTAACAAGAAGTAACCTTTTCAAAGTAATATAGTAGATAGGGTACTTAAAATGTTCTAGTTTATCCATGGAAGATAGTAATTCTGTTTAATAGTTTTCATTAGTAGGAGACTAAAGAATTTTTTTGTAAGAACCCGGTTTTTCACTCGGGTATGGATCCTTTAATTTTCAATATAATCTTTTAATTTCGACCTAATATGTATTTCTAATTGTTTAATGAAGTCCTTAAAGGTTTTTGGTGATTGTACGGAGTGTTAAACCCATCTTTTTGTGAAAATCAGGCTTGGTGCATAGTTTAGAGTAAACCATATAGGAATGCTGCAGGGTTTGGAAAACCATGAAAATTGTGTTTTTTCGAATAGATCCACCTCTCACGATTGGTTCACTGTCGTGCAGCTTAAAAATTCAAGTTCCCCATCTGCCTAGGTATCCATGCAAGTTTTGTGAACAGTTGGTAAAACTATGCAGAAAAACCGTGCACGGGCCATTTTTCTAGGTAATTTAAAAAATTTCCCTTAATGATAGAATAAGAACCCTTCTTCCTCCCTAATCTATGTTTCAGCAGGATTAAACCATTTTCCTATCATTTTGGAACTTTTTGAATTTCTAAAATTGGGATCAAGAGATCTCCTTAATCTGGGATCTGATCGATCTTTCATTCATCATGTTGTATGTGCAATGATAAGTACTCGAGACAGTTTAATCCTTTTCTCTTATCTTTTGCTCTTGACCTAGATATTGAGGTATTATAGTTTTTCTCCATTTCTTATATCTACTCTGATCCGAGCCAAATCAAGGCCAATATCAAAGGAGGAGAGTCTTGCAAGCCTAAGGTGGGTGGTCTATAACACATCCCTCAAGTTTGTTGATTTTGGATTTATCATGTGGGGCACACTGATTTCATCCAGTGTCATTTATAGAATTTATATGCCTTTACTATAATCATTAGAACCATATGGTTATACTTTTTCAAAATATATGATTTTTTTTTAGTGGTCAAACCCAAAATCAATCCTTTCAATGTCGAAGTTTATGCCATATTTTTTGTTTAGTGTTTCGACATGTTTGTGCCACTGTTTAGGTGTGCCTTGTCTTGACCATTCTAAGGGTAATATTTTCTATATTAAATGGTTTGGTTTATATTGTGAATTGTATAATGACAAGTACCATGTATGCTCACAACTTGACATGTCTAAGGTAAGTGCTTTAATTTTATAATAAAATGTGAAATGTGAATTGGAAAGTATACTAAGTATATGAATTGGCCTTAAATGAAAATGAAAATGTATCTTTTATATCCATATTACCCCATAACACATTAATAGAAGGTAGAGGAATGAACCTTGAATATGTAATATGATTTTAATGAGTTGAATGAATGGTGGTATGCTACATGGCCTTGTCACACTAATGAAAGGAAAGCCTTGAACCAAAATACTTGATTAAAAAGGTCACATGATACTTGAACATATCACACTAATGAAAGTAAAGGCTTGAACCGAATGAAATATTAAATGACTTCATAATTAAATATAAATGGCCTCACTCGAGATCACCTTGGATTTTGATCAGAGAATTCCATGATCACTCTATAACCCCATTCTGATTCATGGATATATCTTGCATAGGTTGATACCCGCCTATATCTCAATCCTTGTATATTATTTTGATGCATGTTATGAAACCATGGGATCCCTCACATATTATTAAAGGATTCCTTGGATACACTTCTTGGATCCATCTTTGAAAAGTAGGTGCAATGTTTACATCCCATAGGGACCTATCTCTACTTAGCCTCGTTTTACCATGGATGATCACCTTGGAATCGGTAGGCATCTTATTGTGGAATTCATTAGACTATGTTCCTTGGAATACACTCTTATCTATGCCAGGCTATAATTATTACTGAGTTAGTGACCCTTGAGTTATACTTCGCCTTGTTTATTACCTTGGGACTTCACTATTAGATATCATTACATGTTACCTTGTCACAACTTGGAACCTTTTCAATTGCTAACATGTGACTTGTTTATAAACTAGTAATAATCAAATAATGAATTGGTTATAGGTTTAGACACCATATGAGGGATGAATAAGGTACTTGGGTATTTAGTTACATTGTACTGCTTTACCTTATATAAGAATGTCTGCACACTGTTACATTTCCATTACATAGGCCAGAGGTTATAGACACTTTTGGGGGTGGTGCACTAAGACGTATCTCACACCCTCTCCAAGAATTATTTGGTGCATGGAGTATATTACATTGTTTTAGGTGATGATAAAGGTAATAATATGGCTTCAAAAACTTGATTTCTTGCTATTTAGGATGGAGCTTGATAGCAGATGACGAAGTAGGAGCTCGGGATGCATGGGATAGTCTTTGATTTCATTTATGCTTTTGTGGAACATGTTATTCCTGCTATCTGGTATCCATGTTTTCCATTTTTCTAGTGATATGACATATCATTAGTTTTTGAATTATATTATAGTTGTTTTAGTTATTGTTACTATTGTATCTACTTTTTCATTATTCCTTCTATTTACTTATATTTATTATGCTATATACTTACCTATGTTTACATTTATTTGATGTGCTACACTTTGGTAATGAGGGCATAGTCTCCCCATAGACACACCCTAGGCCATCACTACTAGTCGGCAGCCTCTGTCGTTCGGGGATATGGGCTTGATACCAAGTGCCACGCTGGGCTTGGGGCACCCATTAAGTGGCATCCAGGTCCGGTACATCACAAATTAGTATCAAAGTAGTTATTTTTTTATTTTCTATTTGGAGACAATAGACTGTAGATCAGGAACGCTTAGGAATTGGACATGACCCATTCTTGGGCATCATGAACCCATATTCGGGGTAAAAACCAAGTTTCCTAAATTATAATTGTTGTTCTACTTTTGTTTATTACAGTTGATATTATTTCACCATTGGGTTATGCACATGCAGTGTGGAGTTGATGATTATTACTCTGATTGAGAATTTTCTTTCATCGTTGGCCCAATTATATGAGGGCAAGGATCATTGTTACATGAATCATTATAGGCACCTAGAATTCTCATTTCACGCGTATTTCCATGCCATATAGGTTCATTTCACTGCTTTTCATTGCTTGATATGCATGTGATTGTTCAGTAATTATATGATAGTTATAATATGTTTGTATTACTATTATTGTTGATTGAGTGATTGGTTGTCTCAATTCATGAGGTGTATGGGCCCCCATGGGTTGGGATGAGTAATTTACCAAGTCGATCCATTATTTTATAAATAAATGGGTGTCATTTCTAGTGATAGGGGTATGGGCACCGATTCATCGGAAATGGATGTCAATTATAAAGTGAATCATGACATCTAAAATGAATTGATTGCACATCCTTATCCCGCCTTGTCATGTTTATGAAAGGTAAAGTAGTGAAACTAGAAATTAAATATAAAATTTAATGAAACTTATACTTGAGCACATACCATTACCTAGCCATCTAAGCAGGTATTTTGGGTAGTATGCCTTAGTTGGTGACTTTTCCAATATTTATATTCCACAAGTGATGCTATCTTCCATCTTAAGCTTGTTTTGAGGTGTATTCTTGGAAATTTTAGACCAATGCCGCCATGACACCCTCAAATTGTGCACAAGGAAGGTAGTGACAACCATGCTCTAGATGTGGTGGGCCTTGAGCTTCCAGTCTTACCAACAGGAGTTCCACTCATGGAATCACCTGATGTACCTGATATGGGAACCAATTCCCAAGTTCATGATAGTTTCCTATATCTGATGTAGTCCATGCATGGTGCTCCACAATTTTCACCTCTAATGGTTGATCTAACTCATGAGTTCCAGTAGCAGTATCCTCCTACCATTTCAGGTGATAGAGGTCCACAAGCTATTGAGTCTTGGTTTGAAGCCACCCTATATATTATTTCTTTCCTCATATGCAGAGAGCCAATAGAGCCAGAGAGTTAATGCATCTAGAAGAGGGTTATATGTCGTTTATGGAGTATTCTCTATGTTTTACGTAGTTTCAGTGCTTTGCACCGCTACTAGATGGTGATGAGCTCTTGTATGCAAGATGCTGTGAGGATGGGCTCCAACGTTCCATTAGTACACAGGTTAATGTCTTTCAATTACCTACCTTTTCTGCAATAGTCAATCAAGATCATATAACTGAGCATAACCTGAGGGACAGCAATAATACTGGGCATAAAGGACCAGTGTTACATTAGGACAGTAGTTCTTTCGGTGGTAGGAAGCATTCTCTCGAGGTTTCTTATCAGGGCAGTAACAACCAGAGTACCCATTTCGATAACTCTTTGGTGTGTCATCAGCATGGATAATGAGGGAATTATAATCCCTATTATGATAAATACCCACTATAGTTTCATGATTTTGGTCGTATTGGGCATCTTCATTATTTATGTAGGACCTTTCCACCAGCTTTGACTGGAAAAGGATCTTCTCTAGTTCCACCATCAGAAGTAGGTTCTTTTTCCCCACGTCATGTAGGGAGTTGGAATATCACTGGTAGGTTTGGTCGAGGGGGTGGTCATGGCCATAGTAGTGAGACCCCTGAACACAAGTAGCACCAGCAGAGCATTTATGATCGTGGTAGTCCATCTATTGTAGAGGGTCATGGAAAAGGCCAATTGAATGCACTACAGTCGATACCCAAGGATTGGGTTGCAGGACCATCTACAGTATGAGGTACTATTCTCATATCCTCCACTATAGTATCTGCTTTATTTTATACAATTTCTTTGAACTCTTTTATCTCTATTTCTATCGTGTAATGTCTTGGACTGGAGATATAGTATCAATATGGTGTAAAGACCCTAGATATGCCATTAGGGGTAGGAAAAGAGGGTATATTTCAGTATAGGGACTATCCCCGTGAGGTTGGTAGTTACCCTTTCTTATGAAACTTCTTCATTATTGAGATGACAGACTTTGATTTCATTCTCATAATGTATTGGTTAGTACACTATCATGGTTTTGTAGACAACTATCACTGTATGGTATTGTTTACATCACCAGAGAGTAGAAATTATCTACATAAGGGTGAGTGTGATATCCAGGCTCATATAGAGGGTCCATAGCATCATGGTTTAGGTAGATTGACCACCCAGATTGAAAATATCTTCATAGAGGATCAGGGTTTGTACCAAATTGATTTAACTCTATTAGTGGATCATTTTAGGGATGTCTTTCTCGACGACTTTTCTAGCTTACCTCCTGAGGGAGAGGTAGATTTTACAATTGATCTTGTTCCAGTAGCATCTTTGGTGTCCATTCCTCTATAGATAATGGCACCTATAGAGGTTCAAGAGATCAAGAGGAAGTTAGAGGATTTAGAGGCCAAATGTTTTATACAACCCAGTACATCCTCTTTGGGTTTGCCCGTGCTTTTCCCCAAGAAGGCGGATGGAAACTTATGTCAATGTGTGGATTATAGTAGTCTGGACCAGCTTACAGTCAAGAACTGGTATCTGCTACCTCAAAGAGATGATCTCTTCGACCAGATCTTAGGAGAAAAGGTCTTCTCTATGATTGACATTAGATCTATTTATCATTAGGTGCGTGTTTGGCCATTATACATACCTCATACAACTTCTCATAGCATGTGTGGTCAGTATGATTACCTTGTTATGTAGTTCGATCTTACGAACATGCCCTTCATTTTCATAGAACTGATGAATAGTTTTTTCCACCCCTATTTGGCCTCTTTTGTTGTGGCCTTTTTGGATGACATGTTGGTGTATTCTCAAACTCGTAGCCGTCATGACAAACATTTGGTGATCGTTTTGATTACGCTGAGATAGCATCATCTTTATGCAAAACTTGCTAAGTGTCACTTTTGGATTGACAAAGTCCACTTCTTGGGTCATATTATATCAAAATCATAAATCTCTGTTGACCTAGAAGATGTTATCATTGAAGTTTCCTGGGATTAGCCCAAGAACATTTTTGATATATGGAGTTTCTTAGGGTTGTTTGAATATTAGAGGTGTTTCATACAAGACTTCTCATGATTTGATTCACCACTTCGTAGTATTAAAAATAAGGTTTCATGTTCATATGTTTATAATAATGTTAGAAAGACTTTAAAGAGATGAAAGGGAGGCTAGTTTTGGCACCTATTTAGACTCTTTCGGATCTAGGAATAGGCTATACCATCTTCTGTGATGCATCAGGAATCATCCTAGGAGATAGGATGATATAGGAAGACAAAGTCATTGTGTGTGGATATCCGAAGTTATGGCCTCATGGGAGAAATTACCTGAGGCATGACCTCGATCTAGCAACAGTTGTCCATGCCTTATGTTTCTAGAGGCATTATCTATTGGGTGAGCTCTTTGTGGTGTACACATACCCCAAGAGCCTCAAATATAGCTTTACTCAATGTGACTTGAACCTCAGATAGTGGAGATGGGTCTAATATTTAAAATAATTTTATTTTTAGCTTACCTATATTCCTATGAAGGGAAATGTAGTTGTAGATGCATTGAGTCATAAAAATAAAACACAGGCCATACGGGAAGCCAGTGATGGATGGAAGTTAATGGACCTATTTTTTAATATGAAACTGGAGTTTCATGATAGTTTTGAGAAGTCTTATCTCTCAACCTTTATAGTTACCTCTTCTCTCCCTGAGAAAGTGAAAAGTAGACAATTTTCAGATCCTGAAGGCTTGGTTCTCTATGATATTAAATCAGGAGATAACCCACCTACGGATTGGTCTGTGGGTAAAGACAATGTCCTACATCTACATGGACGTATCTGGGTTCCTATATATATGACAGAGGAGTTGATGAAAGATTCCCATGCTTCTTAGTGGTTATTTTATCTAGGAATCTCAAATATGTATTGAGATATGCAGCGCCAGTATTGGTGGCCGGGAATGAAACATCAGATAGCAGGCTTTATCACTAGGTGTTCCACCTATAAGCAGGTAAAGGCAGAGCACCAGATACCTGCAAGCTTGTTACAGCTTCTTACATTCTAGGAATGGAAATGGTAAGACTTTGATATGGATTTGATAGTTGGCTAACCAAGGTCGCCAAGGGGTAGCGATACTATTTGGTTAGTCATTGACCAACTATCAAAATCATCCCACATAATTCTTATTTGGGATACTTTCTCGGTTGATGAGAAGGGAAGACTATATGTCTGGGAGATCATACGACTCCATGGGGTCCCTGGTACTATCATTTCAGATAGGGATTCTCTTTTCACATAATTGTTCGGGCAGGGTTTTCAAAAGGTTTTAGGAACACAAGTTCTTATAAGAACATATTTTCACCCTCATATCAATGGACAATCAGAACAGACAATACAGGTTCTAGAGGATACATTCCGAGCATGTGTCCTTGATTTCAGTGGTTCATGGGAGAAACATATCCCTCTCGTCAAGTTTTCCTATAATAAAATCTTCCAGGTAACAATTCAAATAGATACTTTTTAGGCCTTATATGGTAGGTCATGTCGTTCACCCCTATGTTGGTTGGAGGTAGGTGAGGCAGCTCTACTAGGTCTTCATCTCGTTCAAGAGACTTTAGAGAAACTTTATCTAATCAGAAAGTGCATGACTTCTGCTCAATCCAGAAAAAAATATTATGACAATCTATATTGACAACCTCTTGATTTTAAGGTCAGGGATTGTTTTTTTCTTTGGTTATTGCCCAGGATAGGGAATAGATGGTTACAAAAGTAGAGAAAGTTGTTTCCTCGTTATGTAAGAATGTTTGAAATTCTAGAGAGAGTTGGTCTTGTAGACTATCGGTTGCTACTAACTCAGATGTACTATTCCATTCATGACATCATCCACATTTCAAAGCTTCTCTAGTAACATGTTGACCTATATCATACCTTTCATTTTGAGTAATTTGAGTTAGATGTTGATGTTACCTTTGAGGAGTATCCAGTACGCATTGTCGACCAGAGCATGAAGGTTCTCTGAGGTTAGTATGTTCCTCTAGTATGGATGCTATGGCAGTATGGTCATGTGTAGGATGAGACTTAGAAGAGGGAGCCTAGCATTCATTCCCAATGGCCATAATTGTTCTTAGATAGTGTTTTTATGCTCTTGTAAGGTGAACTCAGGGAAAAAAATTAAGGGGGGAAGACTGTAAGAATCAGATTTTTCACTTAGGTATGGATCCTTTAATTTTTAATCTAATCTTTTATTTTGGACCTAATATGGATGCCTAATGGTTTAATGAAGTTATTAGGGGTGTTCAGAGATTTTTTAGATCCCAGAACCCATCTTTTTTGGAAAAATAGTCTTGGTGCACAGTTTAGAGTAAACCATGCAGGAATTCCACAAGATTTTGGAAACTGTGCAGATTTTTTTTTTCTAGACAGAGCCACCTCGCATGGTAAGCACATGGTCATGTGGCCTAAATGTGAAGGTTCTACTTCTGTCTAGGTAACCATGCATGGTTTTCACTTGATTTTTCAAAATGTGCAGAAAAATCATGCACAAGCCATTTTTCTAGATAATTTGATGATTTTTCCCTTAATGGTCTAAATAGAACCCCTATTCCTCATTAATCAGTGTTTCATGTGTATTAACTTCTTTTCCTCTCTTTTTAGAGCTTTCTAAAGATCAAAACTTGGGATCATGATATCTTTTTAATTTGATATCAGATAGAGCTTTTGTTCATCACGTTGGATGTGCACCGGTAAGTAATCGAGTCTGTTTAATCCTTTTCTCTTCTCTTTTTCTCTCGACCTAGATATCATGTTGGATGTGCACTGGTAAGTACTCATTGTTTAGTGTTTTGACATGTCTGTGCCATTGTTCAGGTGTGACTTGATTTGACCATTCTAAGGGTAATCTTTTCAATATTAAATATCTTGGTTTATATTGTGAATTTCATAATGCCAAGTACCATGTATGATCACCCCTTGACCCATCTAAGGTAAGTGCTTTAATTGGATAATAAAATGTAAAATGTGAATTGGAAAGTATGCTAAGTATATGAATTTGCCTTATATGTAAATGAATAGTAGGTTTCATATCTAGAGTACCCCTTAACACATTAATGGAAGGTATCAGAATGAACCTTAAATATGGAATTCTCTTTAAATGGATTAAATCAATGGTTTCATACTACTTGGACTTGTCACTCTACTGAAAGGCATGTCTTGAACAAAATGAATTGATTATAAAGGTGGAATGCTACTTGAACTTATCACACTAATGAAAGTTAAGGCTTGAACCGAATGAATTATTACACGACTTCATAATTAAATAGAAATGACCTAAATTGAGCTCACCTGGGATTCTGATTGGAGAATTCCATGAGCACTCAAGAACCCCATTCATATTCAAGGATATGGATTGCATAAGTTAATTTCCACCAAGATCCTGATCCTTTTCTATTATTTGGATTCCCAGAATGACATCGTAGAATCCCTCACATTTTACTAAAGGATACATTGGATACACTCCTTAGATATAGCATTAACAAGTAGGTTCCATGGTTATAGACCATAGGGCCCTATCTCTACTTAGCACCGTTTTACCTAGGACAATCACCTTGGATTCAGTATGAACCTTATTGTGGAATGCTTTGGACTATGATCCTTGTATTACACTATTAAATATTCTATGTTATAGTGATTACTAAGTTAGAAACCCTTAAGGTCTATGTCACCTTGGTTTTTACCTTGGTACATCACTATTAAATATCATTACAGGTTTCCTTGTTACAACTTGAAACATTTTCAATTGATAACAAGTGACTTGTTTATAAACTAGTAATAATAAAATAATTAATTGGTTATAGGTTCACACACCAGCCAAGGGATGAAGTAGTTACTTGGTTATTTAGTTACATTGTAATGTTTTACTATATATATTCATGCATACACACTCTTATATTTCCATTACACAGGTCGGAGGTTATATAAATTGTTCATGGTAGCCCACTGAGATTTATCTCACACCCTCTTCAGGCGTTGTTTGGTACTTAGAGTAGATTACATGGTTGCAGGTGTTAATAAAGGGAAGCATACAGCTTAAACACTTGATTTCTTACTATTTAGGATGGAGCTAGATAGAATATGACCGAGATGGATCTTGAAATGCTTGGGATAGTATTTTATTTAATTTATGCTTTTTTGGAACATGTTATGCATGTTGTCTTGTATCCATTTTTTCCAGTTTTCTAGTGACATAGCATATCATAAGTTGTTTAATGTTATTCCAATTGTTTCAATTATTGTTGTTATTGTCTCTAATTTTGTGTTGTGCCTTCTGTTTACTTATATTTCCTCTTTTGTCTACTAACCTATGTTTACATTCATCTTTTTCACTACACTTTGGTGATGATGGCATTTTCTCCTCACGGACACACCATAGTCCCTTGCTACTAGTAGGTAGCCTCTAGAATATGGGTAGATGCACATGAGGCCATATGGCCCACTGGGCTCGAGGCACTCATTAAGTGGCATCTAGGTCTAGTACATCACATTTTTGGAAAAATTATTCACTATGCTTCATTAATAGCTTCTGAATATTCCAAATCATATCCATCGAAAGTGTCTCACCAGGTGTGTAGTTTAGGTACACTCATCTTGCATCGGGATATGATTAATTCATAGCTCAACTAGGCCTTTAAAAGGTTATTACCCCTATATTCATTTGTGTCATAGCTGCATACACTTTCCAATATCCAAACAAGATTGTATTTTCTAGGAAATTACATAAAATTTTACTTTACCAAAACATAGAATGATTTTTTCACCAAGGAAAAGTTAAATCTTTAATCAAAGGAATATGAGAGATAGATAACAATATAGACTTCTAAATACCTTAAATTTCATGATTAACATGGAAAAATCATTCCATGTCAATGTATACACCACACAAAATAAAATAGTTGGTGATTGCAACATGAATCTCAAAGAATGAAAATTGAGAAAGAAAAACCCACTTATGGATTGGGTAGAAATTAAACCATAACCAATTGAAAAAGGTGGATTGAAAATAATCTTAAAATTCCATTAATAAAATTATTTCAGGATATAACATCTCAAATAGGTTTTATATATACCACATAATGGAAATTAGGTGCATATTACAAAACATATGTTAATGAGAGGAATTTGGGAGAAAAACCCTTACCTCTTATTCTGACTTCTATGAATACAGATTAATATATTGTATCATAAACATAGGTATCTTAATCACTTAATTAAAAACCTTACTCATATCCATTTTTATGCATACTCTTTATAAATTTTCATTCTCTACATGAATTATTCTGATTTTCCACATTGGGTGTTTACAATTTTGATCATTTGTACCCATTTAAAAATAGTGGGGTTCATATTCATTATTATTCCAAATTTCATCATTACTAGGTCATTAAATATATTTTTAGGTATTATTTACAATAATTTATGTTGTTTCAAATTCCTTTCATGAGTTTTTTAGACCTTATCCTTGAGGAAGAAGTCGATAGTTAGCATTTTTTAGGATATTAGATGAGTAGAGTGTGTTTCCTTAATTAATGAATTATAAATTGATATAATATCTCAAGAACTAGTAAAATAATTATTTACACATTTTTATTATATTATACCAGTAATTATGTTCCCATAATCAATCATGGAACAAGTTCAATGTATTGTTCAAGTAGGTGGATAAAAAATACAAACAAGAACATTGTAACAGCCTAGGTAATTTTTACATAAAACATGTTCATATATTCACTAGTTATATTTTATAGAGTCATATTCGTTATAAAAATATTAGATAATTTTTCATTCAAAAGGAAAAAATATTTATTTCTAACCAAATTGGATTTTTATGTATTATATAGTTTTATTTAAAATGTTGATTTCTAAATTATAAAATTTTAATTTAGGAAAATTAAATTTATTTCTAAGTTCAATATGTCAAAATTATATTAGGGTTAATTTTTTAAAATTTTATGAAAATATTGATTTTTCAATGAATAGTGAGCAATGCTAATTTTTATTGAAATTTACATTTTCTTTTAGATTATTTATAAAGTAAAATTACATTTTGGATTAGTTTAAAATTTTAAATAGTTACTTTTTTTAAAATAATATAATTATTTTTTAAAATGAACATTATACTTAAATTTGGTATAAAAACATTTTATGCTTAAAAGGGGACATTTTTTGGAAAAAACCATTTTCATCACGTTTTAATGGTTTAATTTTAAATTAAATTATGCCACATATATAATTTTAATATTAAAAAATATTTTTAATATTTTTAATCAAGGGGTCCAAAATTGGTAAATATGACTCTTATTTTTTCAATATGAATAGTAACATTAGTAATTTTGTTACCATTATAAAGGGTAAATTGGGCAATTAATGTTAAAAATAAAATGATAAGGACAATAAAATGACCCTAACAATTATCTAAATTTTATTTTATGAGTATATTTATTCCATATTCAACTTTAGTTAAAATATATGTCATTTTTTTATTTGGATGTGACTATAAGCTGTATAATATTTTATGTAAAGAAAAGTAAAAAATTTAACACTTTTGTTTTTAATCAGTAAAATATTATTAACGAGGGTATAACCAGATGATATGTTCGGTTATAAATATTATTTATAAATATAAATGATTTATATTCATCATGGTAATTTATTTTTAATTATTAGTGAATAAATAATTACCTTAAATTCTTATGCAATGCTGATTTAGTAATTATTTTATTAATGAAAAAATACAATAAATCTTATTAGAAATATTAAAAGTAATAAATTTGAAAAAAAAGTAATCCATGAATTTTTTTAGATACCTATAACATTTTATGGATATAAACATTTATTATATTTTAATTCCCTTGTGTTCTTGATGTTATAAAAGTTAAAGAAAATGAATAGTTCTAAAATTGACATTATTGATACTTTATGAAAATAATATTTTATTAAATGATATAAAATTCATAAATATCATATATTAGGAAATTTTATTATTATATGGTTTAAAATATCAACCATGGTTCATTTATGTGCTATTTTTTCAATTATATTGACTATCATGACCCTCAAAGTGTAAAAACCTTTGTTGTCATACTAAGTTTGAAAAGGGTTAATGGGGGTTAAATCTAAAATATAAGGGTAAAAATATAATATAAACATGTAAAAAAATTATTTTCTAAGATTATTTAGAATTATAATCATTTTATATTTTAATATCATTAATTTCTATCTATTTGGGCATCAAAATTAATTTATATTATATTAATATTTTAAAAAATTCCAAGAGTGCCCCTCCCATCTCTTTTTAAAGGGAACCAATTATTATCATTTATTCACACTTCAAAAAAATATTTTAGTAAATATATTCCAAAATATATTATTAAAATAACTACCCATGTTATAGGGGCCTTATTTTGGGCATAATATCAATCTTAAAGGTCCAAAGGTGTTAATAAAAAGAGATCTTCTAAAGAAGCGGTATAGTTTTAACCAAATATTTTAGTTTTAGTTATTCTTCCACCTCCTTAAAATCATACTCAAAAATTATATAATAATAAAATATATATCCTCTATATACTAATATGTTATTATTTATTTAAATAAACTATATTCATCTTCTCTTCTATCAAATTAAAAATGAAACCATTGTTTGTGTGTACGGTGGACTACAGCCTCACTAACCCATGTAATTTGTTTTTCACTAATGTATATCATGGATGGATTATAATTAAGGAATTAATATTTATATATTATATTAATGAAATATTTTCAATTCTTAAAAGATAATATATCATTTACCTTTTTACCTTTTCATTCACTAGAAATTGATAATGTTATTCGTGCATACGAGTGGACTACCACCTCCATAAAGAGATGTGATTGTTTTTCATCACCACATCACATGGATAATATATATAAGTATATTTAAAGAATTAATATTATATTTGTTATATTATTATCATAATTTAAATATAAAATAATATTTATCTTCTTTTCATAATAATCTTTGAGAAATAGATATGTTACTCATTCGTAGGTACAGCCTATTGTCTCCATGATTATAACATAGTTCCTTTTTCAAAGCTATAATTAACAGATATATTTAAATGTAAAATTTTTCTTTTAAATAATAATTATTTCATGATTAATATTCTGCGTATAATTAAATAATGACCACTTTTTCTATATTCAACTTACCGAAGTCATTTTGGACATATGAACCGAATATCATCAAAACATCTGACATAAACTTAAATGATTAATTAATAAGTATAACATGGTAAAAAGGGACATAAAAGGAATAATAAACTTGTAAATTTTTCTTAAGAAATTAGATAATTAATATAAGTTTATTATTTAGGAATATAAATGTACATAATGAGTCAAACTCAAGGTAAGGGATTTCTTTTGAAAATATTCTTTTAAATTTTTCCATAAAAATATTTATTTCTTCTGTATCCGTATTTTAAAAAAAATATGTATTTATAGGTAAATAAGTAAAATATAAAAGTCACTTTATGTTTCTATTGAATTTCTTTCAAATATTTTTAAAAGTTATCTTTTTATGGAATTTTTTGATGTTCTTTACAAAAAGACAAAAGGAATGTTCTATTTTAACATATATGGAAACAATGGAATTTCCCACCACCATAATCATTATTTTATTTTTAGATGGATTTGAAAGATTATATATTTTATTATAATAAAACCCCTATTCCTCATTTTATAGTTATTTTCAAAATTGGTTTTTAAATGGAATATATAAATATCTGAAGACTTTTTCTTACGGGTGTAAAGAACATTTTTATAATGAAAGATTTTGTATATTTTTTTATGGTTCATGGAAATTTTTAATGAGGATGGGTGGTTATATTATAAACAAAGTATGTGTGTTATCATTATATATATTCAATTAATTGGATAGATTGATGTAATTGACCTATTAGGTTTATTCTAAGTGATTATGGGAATATACTATAATGGGTATTCCAAGTATAACCATGATGGTTATTTTAAGTGTAACTGTGATGGTTACTCCAAGTATAACCATGATGATTATTCCATGTATAAGTAATAGTGATATTAAAATGATTCCCAAAGTTACCAATGTGATTTATTTATGCTTTCTAAGGTTTTTTATGGAATTATTATGATTTCACAAGGTATTGGAAAATATATGATACTTCATAAGGTTGAAAATTATAACTTTGAGAAAAAGCTATTATGAGTTTTTCATGATTTCAAATAAACCTTTATGAGATTTCTTTTTCCTTTAATATTTATTATGAAATGTTTTATGAAATTATTTAGGTATATAAGTAGATTTCTTGGGGAAGTAATTGCTTCTTTTGAGGCCAAAATTTATTTTTAAAATTGAGAAATTTTATAAGTATTCTTGATAAAATGGTTTATTTATTTTTTTTATATCCTTTACTATGATTTTTGTTCTCATCCCACATTTAAAAAAAATATGGTTTAAGGATGGGTAAGGAAAAACAAGAAGTTGGGTTGAAAGACATGAATATTTTTCATGAAAAGAAAACATGTTTGATTTTAAAATATTTTTATTATGGGGAAAATAGATTCAGATTATAACTATATAATTTGTAATATATGTGTTTGTCATGTAAGTTTTATGACCTAAATTTCTAAAAATATAAAATTTAAAATATCCTTTTAAATTAAAGTAAGTGAATTCAAGTATAAAGACACAAAAACATATAATGTTTAAGGCTAGGTCTTTACAGTTGGTAAAAGAGCAAGGTTTAGATAAATTTTGAGGTTACGATAATGTTAATAGAATACACTTAAAATATTTTACTATATAGTTAAGTTTAAATGATATATAATTTTAATATTACTATTTTTATTCATAAAAAATATATTTTTTCAGAATGGTTTTTTGTAGAGATAATAGGGAAGCTAAATTATAAAGGTACCAAGGGGATGATATCCTTCCGAATTACCAACCTGGAATGGTTGGAATTAGAATGGATTATTTTTCCTCTCTGATGACTTAATTGGTGAAGGCTATAAATAGTGGGGTATCCCTGATAGAGAAAAACCAAATATTCCATAGAGTAATATGTCAATAGTGGAACATTTTATGAGACAACACCCTCCAGCATTCAGTGGATATTATGACCCAATAGTAGTTGAAGTAAGGAATAAATCCATAGAAAAGATATTCAATGTCATGGTATGTTTAGATAATCAAAAGGTAAGACTTTATATTTACCATTTTAAAGGTGAAGTTTTACATTGGTGGTAAATAGTTAAGAATATCATGGAAAGAGAGGGTATCAATTCCTTGTAATGGAATGAATTTAAGAATATCTTCCTTGAGAAATATTTTCCTAAAATTATTATGCTTATAATATAAAAAAATTACTAGAATTGAGTAAAATTGATAAAGATTTAGTGGTTGTGTAAGAAGAAAAAATCACCTAATTGGCGAGGTATATACCAAATTGTTTACATGATATTGATATTAATATTAATTGGTTTTACTAAGTATTGAAGCCAAAATATCATAGGGAATTAGATTCCCATGAATTAAAAAGTTATAAGAAGCTTGTGACATGTGTCCAAAAGTTAAAAATAGATTTTTACAACGATCATGTGTACTCTAAAAGATAGAATAAAAATAGGTTCAGGTGGTTAGAAAAGGGGAAGAATAGATCAAAGAAATATGATGGTAAGAAAAATAAGTTTTTATTTTATGAGATTTGTGGTAAAAACACACTTAGTAATTCCTTATGAAGTCTTGTAAGTGCTTTTGATGTGGTAATTTTGGGCACATGGATCATAATTACAATGAAAAATAACTTAGTAGTGCTAAGACCAGTTTTGATAAACATCAATTAAAATATTATAAATTTAATTTGATGGGTAATTATGCACATGAATTTTTGAATAACAACCTGAATGATGGGAAACAAATAAAATATAAAAAGAAAGGTGAGGTGAAATCCTTTTAAACTATTTCAGTAGATGTTGGGCCATCAAAAAATGGGGTATCATGTACATTTATTTTTTATTTATATTGTGATAGTTTCTCATTTTATTTGAGGTATACACATTTTTTCATTTATGATAAATTTTCTAGTAAAATAGAAATCCCAACTTAATAAATGAATCCATAACTTAGGGTAAAAACACTTGTGGTGGTATTAAGGTAAAAATAAATTATAAGAATATTTATATCATTATCTGTGGAAAGAATTTAGCTAAAAATCTTGTTATCTTTCCCTTAAGAATTTGATGTTATACTGGGTATGCATTGTCTTTTTTACCATGTTAAGCTAGATTATAGAGATAAAGAAGTTGTTTTTTAGAATGAATTTTTGTTTTTATATAATAATGAACCCATACCTTTGATAATATATTGAGAATCTGAGAAACTATAAAAACATAGAAACAAAAGTTAGATTACACATATTTTCAAGAATAAGGGAACTACAAAAATTAATGATGTGATGGTAGAAAGAAATTACCTAGATGTTTGTTCTAATGAGTTTACCTATGTTATACCTAATCGAAAAGTTGAATTTACTATTGACTTAGTACCTGATGATAGGAAAATTTCAAAACCCTATTATCAAATGGATCAAGTATAACTTATAGAATTTAAAATCAATTATTAGAGTTTCTTAATAAAGGTTTCATTCATCTTAGTACTTCACAATGGGGTGATCTAGTTTTGTTTGTTAAAAATAAATCTGGTTCCATGAGTATTTCATTGATTATAGAACATTGAATAACATCACTACTAATAACTAGTATCATTTTCCCCATATCGATAATTTGTTTGACTAACTACATGGATATTGGTATTTTTGAAGGTTTACATAAATTTCAGGTACTATCTGCTGAAGATGGAGGTGGATTAAATTCCAAAAAGAGTGTTTTGGAATAGATATAGGAATTATGTATTTTTCGTTTTTCCCATTGTGTTAAAAAGTTCCCTAACTTTATTTATGGATATTATTAATAGGGTTTTCCATAAATTTTTTGGATAAATTTTTGGTTGGTTTTATTGATGATAACTTTATATATTCAAAAAGTTATTAGGATCATGACAAACATAAAATGATTGTTATAAAAACCCTAAAAGAAAATAAATTATATAGAAAATTTAAAAAAAAAAATTGGTTACAGAAGATTTCATTCCTTGGAAACATTTTAAATGAAGACGGCATAATAGTTGATCTCACTAAAAATAAAGTGGTTGATGAATGGTTAAGACCTAAAAATGCTACTGAGATTTATAGTATTCTTGTATTATTTATCTATTTTTAGTGTTTTGTTGAACACTTTGCATTGTCATCTAGACCACTAAATAATTTCACCTAAAAGGGTGTCAGGTTCATCTAGACAAAATAATGTGACGATTGTTTCCAAGAATTGAAAAGAATATTAATTTTTGCTCTACTTTTGGATCTTTTATTAAAAAAATGGTGAGTATTTAATATACAATGATGATTCATTAAAAGTACCTGGTTATGTCCTAATACATAATGATTAGGTAATTGCTTATGTTTCAATTCAATTAAAACCACAAGAGAAAAATTATCTTACACGTGATCTTGAACTGTAAGATGTACTGTTTTCTTTAAAAATTTAGAGACATAATTTATATGGATCCAAGTGTGAAGTATATAATAATCATAAAATTTTGAAGTATATATTCAATTAGAGATATTTGAGAATGAGAAAAAGGATGTGATTAAAACTGATAAATGATTATGACTACATAGTTCATTTTCATCCTGGAAAAGAAAACAATATAGATGATGCTTTAATTTAGAAAATTAATGCTGAATTAACCAGGTTATGTTTATAACATAACCCTTTAGTTAATGATTTTATGAATTTTGTCTTAGAAGTTATGGATACAATAACTTACTATGTTTTGTTTTAGGTGTCACTACAATTATCTCTTTTATAAATAATTAAGAAATCAAAGATGGAAGACAGTGAGTTATAGGAAAAGGTAGAATTGGTTAAGAAGGGTAAGTTACCTAAATTTATCATTGATACAGATTGGGTTTTTGATATTTGGAAAGAGATTATGTGTGCCTTATGATTAACATTTGAAGAGATAATTGTTTATTGAAGCTTATAGTTCCCCGTTTTTTATTCAACCTAACAGTACTAAGATATATAGAGACCTTCAAGAGTATTACTGGTGGGACAGAATAAAAAAGAGATATTGCTGACTTTAATAGGAAATGTTTTAATTTTCAATAGTTAAAGCATAATGAAAATTACTAAAGGGGGTGATTCAGACTTTCTTAGTGCAAAATTGGAAATGAGAAAAAGTATCCATGGATTTCATCATGGAATTGCTAAAGACATCTCAAGGAAATAATGCGATTTGGGTTATTGTTGATCGATTAACTAAATCTATTCATTTTCTTCCCATTCAAGATACTTTGTTTTTATATCAAATTTATAGACTATATCATAAGGATATATTCATATTACAAGGAGTTTTTATTTGGATTGAATTAGATCATGATCCCAGATTCACTTCAAAGTTTTGGAAAGGACTTAATAAGTCATTTGGTACAGAATTAAATTTTAGTACAGTTTTTTTCCTCCATCTGATGGATAGTCTGAATGAATGATTCACACATTTGAAGGTAAGATTCATGATTATTTAATAGATTACCAAGGAATTTGGGATCAAAATATTTCTTTAGATTAGATTTCTTATAATAATAGTTTTCATTCTAGTATACAGATATTACCTTTTTAGGAACTATATGGAAAGCAATGTTGGACTTCAACTTTTTGGGGTAAAGTAGGTGAAAATAAGTTGATGGGATCAGAATTGGTGGTGGAAATGGTTGATATGGTGAAAGTGATTTAGAAACACATGAGTACTTATATGAGCATGTATAAAATTTATGCACATAACGGGAGAAAAGATCTTTCTTTTGAGATAGGTGATCATGTATTTCTTAAAGTATCTATACGGAAAAGTGTTATCAATTTTTGTAAAAAAAGGGAATTAAGAACATGGTTCATTGAACCATATGAAATCCTAGAAAAAAAGTTAGATCAATATCCTATTCAGTGGCGATGCCTCTAAGTTTATCCCATGTATACAACATTTTTCATGTTTCGATGTTAAGAAAGTATGTACTAGATTTATCTCATGTTTTGAGCCCTAAGGTAGTTAAGTTAGAAAATAAACATTGTTATGAGGAAAATACTATTCAAATTATTGATAGTAGAGAACGAGTATTATAGAGATAGTTAATACACTACGTTAACGTTTTCTAGAAAACCCATATGGTTCAAGAATCAATTAGGGACTCTGAAAATACTATAAGGGAAATGTATCACTACTTGTTCAATAAGTGAATAAAATTGAAAGGATGAAATTTATAAAAGAGGGAAGATGTAATATCCCAATTAATTTTTATATAAAACATTTTCAAATATTCATTAGAAATATTTTATAGAGTTATATTCATTATAAAAATATTAGATAATTTGTCAGTCCAAGGGAAAAAAACTTTATTTCTAACCAATTTGGATTTTTATATATTATATTATTTTATTTAAAATATTTATTTTCAAATTATAGAATTATAATTTATAAAAATGAACTTCAATTCTGAATTCATAATCTCAAAATTATCTTAGGGTAAATTTTTGATAATTTTTTGAAAAATATTGATTTTTCAATCAATAGTGAAAAAATATAGATTTTATTGAAAATTGTATTTTATTTTTGATTATTTATATAGAAAAAATCTATTTTTTATTAGTTTTAAAATTTAATTGGTTAATTTTTATTTAAAATAATACAATTATGGTTTTTTAAATGAACTTTATACTTTCATTTAGTATAAAAATATTTTATACTTAAAAACAAGCATTTTTTTGAAAAAAATTATTTTTCATCACATCTGTCTAGTTTAATTTTAAATTAAATTCTTCCAATTAAATATTTTTCAACTTTAAAAGTGGATTAAATTTTTTGAATCAATGGGTCCAAATTTAGAAAATATTTTCCTTTTATTTTTTGTCAATATGAAAAGTAACCTTAGTAATTTTTTAAGAACAATGAAGGGTAAATTGGGTGTTTAAAGTTAAAAATAAATTGATAAGGACTATAAAATGACGTTAAAATGCATAAATTTTATTTTATGAGTATATTTAGTCCATATTCATAAAAATGTCAAAGATATTGAATTTTTATTTCAATTTTATGTGATTATAACATTTATAATATTTTATGTATAGTAAAGTAAAAAAATGTCACACTTGTATTTTTAAAAACTATAATATTTTTAACATGAGGAAAACTGGACGATGTTTTTTGTTATAAATATTATTTGGAATAAAAATTGTCTATATTAATCATGGTAATTTATTTTTAATTTATAGATAATAAATAATTACCTTAAATTGTTACACAACATTGACGTGATAATTATTCAATTAGTTAAAAAATAAAACAAAATGATATTAAAAATATTAAATGTAATATAATTTGAAATTATTAATATTTTAAAAAATTTATAAAACTATAAAATTTTAGTGATATTTATATTATTTATATTATTATTCTTGGTTATCTTGATGTTATAAAATTTAAAGTTAATGAATAGTTTAAAAATTGACATTATTTATATTTTATAAAAATAATAATTTATTAAATGATATTAAATTCCTAAAAATTATCTACTTGGAAAATTTATTACTAAATGGTTTAAAATATAAACCAAATTACATTTATTTTCTATTTTTTCATTTATAGTAACTATTATGACCCTCAAAGAGTAAAAACACTTGTTGTCACGCTAAGTGTGAAAAAGGTTAACAGGGGTTAAAACCAAAATATAAGAATAAAATTGTGATCTAAAATTGTCCAAAAATTATTTTATGAGATTATTTTGGCTTATAATAATATTATATTTTAATATTATCAATTTTTATTAATTTTGGCATCAAAACTAATTTATATTAAATTAATATTTTACGAAATTCTAATAGTGTCCATCCCTCCACCACCAACTTTACTTTTTTATTATCAAACACTTTTAAGGAAAAAGTGAAAAACCATAAGTTCAAGTACAAAAGGAAGTTACCAAGCCATTAAAATAAAAGTGCAGCCTACAAGTTTTAGTATCTCTAGATAATTTCCAAGAGATAGTGTTCACTTGAGTGTATGGTTCCCTCGTCAAGAGATCTTCGAACTGAAAAGCCAACTTGTCCCAAGACTGCATATACTCTTCTATATTGATTATCCCATTGTTGAATCCTTATATTAGGATGAGATCCTATTTATCAATCCAGTTTCACTCCTTCTTATTTCCAGGCACCCTTATAACCCTTTCCATCATTCTTTCTGCCTCTTTAGCTGTAGCATTAATTATCATAATAGATTCAGCCACAACCTCTTCTGAGCTCATAAGTAGTTCCAAAGAGTGTTTAATCATAGCATCAGACCTCTAATGCTAGAAAGCCGATATGGATAGGTCGGGGACATTATCCATCTGCTTGGACTTTATCTTCTTCGCGGATCTGGTCTCCATAGGTAAATGTAAATATGAGTAGTCTTTCCTTACTTTACGATTACCCCTCCTGCTTTTTCATCTCTGCAGGCTTGGATTCCTACTACCCTGAGTCCCATCTTCTATGTCACCTACATAGGAGCTATAACATTAATTACTAGACCCATTCATCTCCTGCTCATCCATGAAGTTTTGGACCAAATCTGTAGAGACCTGGACTGGATCATCATAAGACAGAAGCTCAAAACTATTACCCAGCACTAGGCCTTCCACCTGACTTGTCCTGAACAAGGTCTCACCCCCTGCATCTTATTCTAGGGCCTTGCAACTTTAAGTGGGATTATGAGTCACTTTCAGGCCACTATCACTGATATCCTTCCTTAAACACACCACCTCAGCATAAGAAGGGCCTGATGGTGTTTTATGACCTCCCTCATTCACCTTTACTAGAACCCCATCTAGGTTGTGCCCACTACCCCCATGGGAGGCCTCAAGCAGAGGGTCCAAGCCACTCTCAGTTGTCTCTACCTCTAACCCCATTTGCACCAGTTAACGAGGGTAACCCAGATCCTTTGTGAAATGAATGAAGACATCTGCAACTGGTGTACTGTCTGAACCACCTTGCACAACCTTGGTCGAGTTCAATACAGACTCCATACCAACATTCCCCTGACCAGACAAGCCATCCAATGTGCTATTCTCTTTATTTCCACTACCACCCATGATCACGCCCTTCTATTTATCTATCCTCCTAAACCAACTCCTACAAACCTTCATTGAGTGACCCATTCGCTTGTAGGAAGAACAATATTCAAACCATGATTCATAAATGAATTCCTGTCTACATTGAAATTCTTCACCAACTGTTAACCAAAAGAAATTGGTAGGCACTTTTGAAGCATCAACCTCCACACAAATGCGAGGATTAACCGGATGACAAACAGATTTGGTTTGATTGTCAGAACATAGGTATCTTCCCATTAGGTTTCCAAGCATACTGAAAATCAAAGGATTTTGAAACGGAAGAGGTAGATTAGGGAAACTTACCCAAATATCTATTGAAGGTGAGCCTTGCTCCATATTAAAGTTATAGGTCCATATGAATAGATGAAAACAGAAGTCGTTGCAGTTGCGGGGAGCGCTAGACCAGGATTTAATTAAGTCTTCCTCAGAGGCGAATCGAATCATAATGTTTTTGGAGTTGAGAAAACCTACTGTTTCCCTCTCCTGAAAGTCCCAAGAATCGAATACAAATCTATCAAAGTAGTCGGCTGAAGGCCTTCTTTGTGAGCGATCATTCATGTGTAGGGCGGACTACCACCTCATGAACCGATGTAATTAATTTTCCATCACCGTATCTCTTGAATGGATTATAATGATGTAATTAACATTTATATATGATATTAATTACATATTTATAATTATTAAAATATAATATATAATTTACCTTTTTACCTTTCCATTCA
Organism: Viscum album; assembly: GCA_963277665.1. Taxonomy (NCBI): domain Eukaryota; kingdom Viridiplantae; phylum Streptophyta; class Magnoliopsida; order Santalales; family Viscaceae; genus Viscum; species Viscum album. The sequence continues at coordinate 2,013,749,035 of OY728126.1, forward strand.
GTGAAAAATGATAACGGAATTCATGTTTATAAGTGGACTACCACATCCATGAAGACATTTGATTCATTTTTCATAATCACATCACAGGGATGATATATATATAGTATGTTTAAAGAAGTAATATTATATTTGTGATATTATGATAATAATATAAATTTAAAATAATAATTACCTTTTTTCCATAATTATCATAGAAAAATGGAAACGTTACTCATGTGTACGTACGACCTACCATACCTATAATTGTAACGTAGTTCATTTTACATAGCCTTGTTTAATAGTTGGATTTAAAAGAATAATTTATGTATAAAAGTGATAATTATTTCTGGATTATTATTATATAAATGATGGAATAATGACCACTTTGACCATAATCAACCTACAGAAGTCATTTTGGACTTATGAACCGAATATCATCAAAACATCTGATTTGAACTTAAATTATTAAGTAATTGTTATGAGATGATAATAAGTGAGATAAAAGTGATATTAAACTTGAAAAAACTTCTAAATAAAGTAAATAATTAATATAAGTTTAATATTTATGAAGATAAAGAATGAATGTGATGATTCAGACTCAAGTTAAGGGGATTTATTTGAAATTTCTTCCATTAATGTTTCCCTTAAAAATCTATTTTTCTTTCATATCCATATTTATAAAATTATTTTATTTATGTATTTAGATGAAAATAAGTGAATTGTAAAGGACACTTTATGTTTCTATTGAATTTATTTTAAATCCTTTCAAAATGACTATTCTTATGGAATGTAAAACCCTAAGACTATACAAATTATTTTTTTTAAATAAATTAAATATCTTCTTTAGCTTGTGACGCATGTAATTCTAGGTTTAAATAAAATGAAATACTCTAATAAAATATTATTATTTAAACATGACCACTATAACATAGCGATTAAGTTGACAGGTATGAATAGTAATAACTAAATTATAAAAATTATGTATTTTATACATGTATAAAATAAATTCATTGGATATATATTGATTAGAAATAAAATAAGAATCATTTGAAATAAAAAATAAATGTTTTATGAAAAACAATATTTTTTAAAAAGGTGCTTTAGTCACGCTTTGCACACATAATTTAAAATTAATGTTTAAAAATTTTAGAAAATTTATTACACAAAATAAACTTAATTTTTTAAATATAAATGTCAAAATTACCTTTAGGTGAATTTTTGGGATTTTTCTAAAAAGATTAATTTTCTTGATGAATACTGAAAAATATTAGTTTTTATTGAAAACTACCTTTTCATTTATATTATTTACATGGTTAAATTATATTTTCAATTTGTTTTAAAGTCAAATTTGTTCAATTATATTACTATATAACTAATTTATTTCATTGGAATTAATTTCATATTGAAGTTTTATATTAAAACATTATATACTTATGAGAATTTTCTCTTTGGAAGACTGATCTTTCGTCACATATTTGGATTAATTTTTAATTGAATTATGCCACTTCTATAAATTAAATTTTCAAAAATAGATTCCATATTTGGAATATTAATAATTTATATTATCTAATAATGTAAAAATAAATTTTTACCATAATGAATAGTGAAAATAATAAAAATAAATTATCGAGGTTAAGGAAAAAATGGTTTAACTTGGGGCGGTTAAACTAATAAGATAAAGGTTAAAATGTCCTAAAACTTGTCCAAAACCCATTTTATGGACATATTTAGACCCTATAACTTACATGGTTCTATAATTACCTATTTTTTAGGCTTCTGGTATGATAAAAACATGGGTATCACTTTATCTTTGCAAAAATTCTATGTGTGTCCTCTTCCCCACTTATAAAAGGTCACACCCTCTCCTCCACTATTCACACATAAAAAACCATTTGGTTTATAAAATCCCTAAAAATTATTTATAATTAACAACAAAAATCCTATATCCATTTTTGAGATCATAAAACCAATCTAGGAAGGATTTAGGTTAAACCTGAAGTGGTTTTCAGAAGAAGAGGTGAAGTTTTTAATTGTGTGTCTTTGTTTTAATTATTATTCTAACTCCTTAAAATATTCTTGAACTATGATAAAATAATAAAATCAGTATATAATATATAATTATGTCATTTTTTTAATTTCATAACCTAAATCCATCTCCTCTTCCATCAAATGGGATATCAAATGATTATTTGGGTGTAAGGGGGACTATCGGCTCACGGACCGATATTATAAATTTTCCATCACCACCTTTAAAAAATTATATAATGATGTATTTAACAAATTTACATGATATTTATGACATTATTATACTTATTTAATAATAATATCGAATATAACTTGTAACGACCCAAAATTTCATTAATGAAAATTCCTCTTGATCTAATTAAATGTCTAATTATGGTTATATAAAATGTGAAATTCATTGGTTTAAAGTTTCCGTAATTTAAAATACCATTATAAATTGTGACCGTCACTAATATATCCATTGAACAGTGATCACATGATTAGTATAAATATAGGGTTTTAACAAATCCAATTTACTTAGAAAAAGGAAGTGATGACCTCATCCAATAGATTTGCCCCAAACGAATCCCATTTTTCAGAGCTCGTAAAGAAGGTGGCATCATTGGGATTTACTCTTGACCAAGACCATGCTAATATTGAACACATTAAGCTTGAGCAGAACCGCCTATGGGAGAAGTGGAAGTTGATAGAGATTTTCACTTGAGCAATGTTATCTGATCCACCCAAGAGTATGTTACCATCACACACCTTACCCTTCAGTCTTATGTGGGTGTTATAAGGGGTTATGTAACAAGACCCTAGTACTATGACAATGTACATTATTTTTGTATAAATAATGTTCAATCATTTTATTATTGTAACTTTGTAAATAGTTTTTAAAGCACAAATAGTATTTTTAGTTAATATTCAACAAAGAAATCTATTTTGATGAATTAATGGATTTTTGAATTAAATAATATTTTAATAAAATATTATTATTAAATTAATTTTTATTAAATATAAATGATCATATAATATTATTAATGCAATTGTAATTTTTATTAAGGTTTGAAAACTGTTTTTGTCAAAAACCCTGAATTTTCGGTAAATATCGATTTTTATTTTAAAAGTAAAATTTCACATATTTATAAAATTACTTAGATAAAATGAATATTATTTTTGTAATCAGGACATTGAAATTATCCAATGGTGAATTTTTCATAATTTTCTGAGAAAGTCAAACTTTTGTGTAGAAATTAAATACCTTTTAAATATATAATGTGTTTATAACATCATAATGACCCAATAGTGAGGTAATAAAATACTATAAACATTATGTTCAGAAAAAATATGTTTTATCATTAAAATAACATAATTTTAGATTTTTTTGATTTATTTTACAATGCTTTTGTGGACCATCCAAGACTTATAAAACATTATGTCTTTTTAAATTGTTTTCTTTGAGAGTGTGACTCACCTCCACATAAGCAACCCTATTATTTTAAGAAGTTCGGCCATTAACCTTATAAAATATTGTTTTTCATTCCCCTTTGGAAAAAACCATGGGCAAAAACCATGGGTTGGTTTGTCATATTGATTAGTTTAATGTGAGGTGTCCCAAACCTAAATAATAAGGAATCCCCTCTCCTTTCCTATATAAACCCACCCAAGATCCCACTTTCTCTTCACTTAAAGCCTTTTGATTTCGACCAACCCATGACCTCCTATCTCTAGAATCCTCTCAAGGTTTCCCAAGCTCCCAATAAGCCTATCTAAAGCTTCTCTTAAGCCTTTGGGATCACACTTCCAAGTAAGGGATTTCTTCCTTTCTCATTTTTGTCTAATTTTCTTTAAGTTGTCGTGCCCTTTTATTTTAAATTAAAAATGTTTGAGTATGATTTCACACCTCCCCAATATTGTACTAATTATTATTTGATTGTGGGAGACCCCTTTCTCTCTCATTAAAGCCTCCCATGTACACCAATTACCATGCCGAAATTTAGAGAGGGATTTCTCTCTCCTCTTTTACATCCAAGTAATTCTTCTGTATTATGCATCTAAATTCCATTATGTTTGTTGGTACATGTGTACATATGAACCCCTTACACTCCATTTCATGTAAATATGATGAGACACTCATTTCTCTCTCATAAACCATTTTCATGAATCTTTATGTCATGTCGTTATGCTACCGAGATTGCACCGTGTTTTTCCAAGACAAGATCTTTGTGTAGTGAATACCAAACCCATGTCTCTATCAAGGGTGTTCACCTTTATGCACATATTAAATACCATTTAAATATATAATGTTTTTATGACATCATAATGATCCAATAGTGAGGTAATAAAATACTATAAACATTATTTTCTGCCAATATATTTTTTATCATTAAAATAATGTAATTTTAGATTTTATTTATTTATTTTACAATGCTTTTATGGACCCTCTAGGACTTATAAAACATTTTCTCTTTTTAAATTGTTTTCCTTGAGAGTGTGACTCACCTACACATAAGCAACCCTATTATTTTAAGAAGTTCATCCATTTTCCTTATAAAATATTGTTTTCCACTTGCCTTTGGCAAAAACCATGGGCAAAAACCATGGTCTGGTTTGTGGTATTGATTAGTTTAATGTGAGGTGTCCCAAACCTAAATAATATAGAATTTCCTCTCCTTTTCTTTATAAACTTACCCAAACTCTCACTTTCACTTCACTCAAAGCCTTTGGAGTTTGACCAACCCCTACCCACCTCTCTCTATAATCCTTTCAAGGTGCCAAAATCTCCCAATAATCCTCTCTCAAGCCTCTCTAAATCATTTGGGATCAAACTTCCAAGTAAAGGATTCCTTCCTTACTCATTTTTGTATAATTTTATTTAAGTTGATGTGCCCATTTATTTTCAATTAAAAATGTTGGGGTATGATTTCGCACCTCCCCAATACTATCCTATTTATTTTTGAATGATTTTAGACACATTTATCTCTCATTAAATCCTCCCATGTAAACCAGTTACCATGCCGAAATTTAGTGAGGGATTTCTATCTCCTCTTTTACATCCAAGTAATTATTTTGTATTATGCATCTAAATTCCATTACGTTTGTTGGTACATGTATCCACTGTCCATATCATGTACATATGATGAGAAAACCATTTCTATCTCATCAACCATTTTCATGAATCTTTATGTCATATCATTATGCTTCCGAGATTGCACCGCGTTTTTCCAATCCAAGATTATTGTGTAGTGAATACCATACCCATGTCTCTATCAAGGGTGTTCACCTTTATGAACATATACCTATTGAATGGTAAACTAATGTATTTATTCCATATTAATTAATCATTTAATAACTTATTATGTTTATTTTTTACATGTTATATGATCCATGTGTCACACATATGCATGAAATGAAATGTTTAAGAAGGGTGTGCCCAAATATAGCTCCAATGCATTGGGTAAAGTATAGTATCATGACACATCATGTGCAATGGGTTTTGAATCATGAAAATTCAAGTGAAAAGAGGTTTTACTCATGCTTCATGTGCAATTAGGATTTAATCATGCTCCATGTTCAATGATCCTTAGCTCAGGCTAATTCCATGTTAAGTGTTCTTGCCACATTTCCATGTTATGATTATCATGCTTTATCATGCCTTTATGTTCATGTTTCTCTTGTGCTCCATTGATATGCCTATTGTCTAAAATGTATTGTATTCCTCATGTTATTCCATTTTTATTCCCTTACTGGACTTTATAGTTCACCCTTTTCTTATGTACATCCTCTAGTTATCCCATGCAATGCTAAGTACGAGGGAATGTAGTGGTCATGTAAAGGAAGTTTTCAATAAAGATGTTGTGTGTTTTATGTTCTAAGATGTTATGTAATGTTCCTAAGCCCCAAAGACACTAGACCTCACAATATTCTATATTGTATCAAGTGAATATTTTATGTAATAAATCAGGTTTAAGTGTGTAATAAAAAGCAGGGTTGTTATATACATCTTTAATTTTCATTTCATTAGAGATACGATAACGTCACTCATGTGTACGGAATACTACCTCCTCATGAAACGATGTGATTAGTTTTTCATGTATTCTTTACATGGAAGGTAGTAAGGTAAAAATCAATGTATATATGTGATATTTATGACCTTAATATAATTATTTAAATATAATATCACATCTAAATTCTTACGATCCAATTCATTGGAAAACAATGACTTCACTCATACATAAGTGTGGACTACCACCTCCACATAGTGATGTCAAATATTTTTAATTTTTTAAAATAGATCATAATATGGGATTATTTTATTAATATAGATGATATATATGATATAATAATTATTTTTTAAATGTTAATTGATATTTATTTTTCTTTTCTTCCATTTTTTAAAAAAATAGAAACATTGTCCATGCCTACGTATGGCTTACCATATCCATGAATGGTGTAATCCATTTCCCATATATAACTTTTATATATCAATATAAATACATATATGATGAATATATATGATATTTATATCATTATTAAAATTATTTATATGATTTAACCATTATAAAATTAAAAGTACTGAAATTATTGAACCAAAACATACATGAAAAAAAAGTAATCATCACCCAAAATAGTGATTTTAACGAATAATTGTTCATAAATGGGAGATAAATTAATATAATTAAAAAATATATGTTATGATATATATGATTATGGTTATATAATAGGTTTATCATAAACATATATTTATTATATCAGAGTTTCAAAATCATATGAAGGAATTCTAACCTAAGGTAAGGGTTTCTCATCTCATTTTTACTTTCATGAGACATATGCCATATTTACCACTTATTTTTTTGTGTGGTTTATATAATACACATTGATATGTTATATCATAAATCTATTTTATTCATGGTATTTAAAGTTTCTTTTTATTTTATTTTATTTATGGGGCTTATGATTCAGAAGTTACCAAAGTGATAAGGGATTATTTCACAATCCCATCAGTATTCCGGAATGTTTATGTTTATGTCTCCCTTAGGGGAACTATTTAGTATTATTATCATAAAACCAATATATTTTTGAATAATATTGTTATTAATGACCTTTTAAAATATTGATACAATTTTTCCACTCTTTGGTACTTGAAGTTATTGAGAAAATGTTTTTAAAAAAATCTGACTTCATTTCTCTCTTCATTCAAAAATCTTTTTTCCTTCAAAACCAAGTTTCCTAAATAAATTCAATTTTTTTTAAAAAAAATTATCCAAATTATTTATTAAATAAACTTTTACCTTTTCATATTTTTTTAAAAAAATAAATAATCTTTATTTCATTTTCCAAACAATACCCATTTGAATTTTATCAAAAATGTGAAAGGAATCTTTGTTTTAATTTGTATGGCATGAATGAAATTTCCATTCATCATGACCAATAAATGTTTTAAATATTCCATTATAAGTTTAAAACGTTATTTCCAAAGAAAATTATATTGAAAATATTTTTAAAACTTTTATTTTTAAAATGATTTTCGACAAAAAAATGTTATTTCCCCCAAAAAAAGTTTTTAATAAAAAATTTATGGTATTTATATTCATCAAAAAAATCAACCCATTATTGTAATTTTGATACAATAGGGATATGTTGTATTGATATCATCTTTATTATTTCTTGAGAAGTTTTATGATCAGTTTGACTAGGGATATTCAATTTTATTACCATTCACCATATTACTCTGGATGGTTTATGATTATGTTTTTTAATTGGGGTAAATATTAACATTTTGTACATTGGTTTTTTAATAAAAAAAATTATGTTGATTATGTTTCGGCACTTTCATATAAGGAATTAATTATAATTATTAAGTGATGGGTGGGACCTATAATTACATAGCCCCTTGATGCATTGTTAGGTATCATGAGACAAATTAGCTTGGGTATTTGGCTAAGGCATTACCCATTTATATAATATATCTTGGCCAGATACCTTGATAATTATAAGTCTTGGAATAATGCCTTGATGGTATGTTTAATATTTCTAGCATTATGAATTCACTCTTTATAAGACCAGTTATTGATTTCCATGTTATCATTCTATTGGTTAGAATATCCATGGATCAGTTTCAAACTCATGTGATTATTTATTTGGATTTATTTGATCATATTGTATTCCTTCCATACTATTATAAATTTATTGTTAAAATGAATGTGTTTCAGTTATTAATTTTACCATATTTATGAATCTTATTTATTCATGATAGATTCTGATATAATCTTACCCTTGCTGAGCATCTAATCTCACTCATTTCTTATGTTTTATTATCCCCATGATACCAAGAATTGTTTGTGATTGATATATAGGGATACATTAAGGGGAATAATTCCATTCTAAAATAAAATATGTTGTCTATTTTATATTATAAAATTTAATTTTAATTTCAAGTATATATCTAGTTTACTAATATTATTAAACTATTTAGTCCATTGGGAAGTAATCGCCTATATCTAGCACTAATGTAATAAAGTAGACACTTGCTCTAGGATACTGGAGTTGGGGTCATTACAGTTGGTATTAGAGAAATTTTACTAAAAAACACAGGAACTAGATTTAGGATAAACATATTAGAGAATATAAAATTGTGACATACTTAAGGATTATTCAAAATATAGGATAGCATAAAAAGATTTTTTGAGGAAGATATTATGTGGTTTTTCCTAGAAATACATCTCTGTATGGATACTAGAAGTGGACGTGATTCTGGAAAAGATGTTCCTAGGTGTAATAACCCGAAAAAAGGCAAGTTAAGATTGACTTGAGTATTAACGGGTACATGAAAATGGGCCTTACTATGCACCTTGTTTGACACTCCTAGGGGATATGATTGGGTTAATTCACATCTTCATTTCAAAACATTATGAAGTATTTGAAAATATTTTTATTATTGGAATAATTTCCAAAAGAAACCATGTTTTTTATTATGAGATAAACCACGCATAAATTTTTTAATTTATGTTAAGTGTTTCTCTAGTTTTGGGATTATACATTATGTTTCATAATCTTATTATCTAATCTAGTGTATTCAATTCTTTAGAAATAAAGACTAGTAGAAGGAATGGGAATAATACCAATACATGTACTCCATATAGGAATTTCCCTCCTTATCAAGATAATGAATCTGGAGTAGGATTCATAGCTAAAAGTGAAAAAATTATAACCATATTACTGCATAAGACTTGGGTTATGAGAAATAACTTTATTTTTATGGTACAACCTCGTGATCTAGTATATAGTGTAACAATGTTAGACTTATTCATGCATTAGAAACCTCCATCATTCAATGGGTCAAAAAATCCATTTTTATCTAATCAAGGGATAAGTCTCTTGGATAATATATTTCTTACTTTGTGAAGTAATTAAAGGGAAAAGGTTGTTATGGAAGTTTATCATCTCTTAGGAGATACAGAACAATAGTGGTTATTGATTCAAAATATGAAGGATACATAATAAATAGAAAACATGGAATGGAATTATTTTAAGTAAAATTTACTGGAAAAGTATTTTCCTTGCAAGCAATGAGTGGATATGGAGTGGAAATTCCTCAGACTAAGACAAAAGGAACATGAAAATGTTACTAAATATGAATCCAATATTATAAGGTTATAAAGGTGTGCTATAGACTATGTATGTAATCCAAATAGAAAGATAGATTTTTATTTAAAGGACTTAATCCAACACATCGAAGGAAATTAGTCTCCCAAAAATTCTCATCATAAGAGGTTATAGTATCATGTGAAATAAAGATAGATAAATAATTCTCCAAGTCTTATAGATTCGATGGTAACTAAAAGCATATGATGATAGAGGAGTAAAAAATGGATAAGTGGTAGAATGGAAAGAATGATTTTCCCACATGTGATACTTGTGGAAAGATACACCTTGTTGCATGCCTAAAAGGAAAATGATTTTTATTCAAGTGTAAATAAAAATTTCATTAGGATCAGGAATATAAAGGTAAGGGAGAAGCCCTCAAAGTATAGTTCTTTAATCGTAAGAAGATTGGGCACTATTCCAACTAATTCCCTTTGCATAAGGGTAATATCCCTCAAAAGGCTAAGGGGTCAAAGTTGGTCTTTTTTTATTAATATAGAAAAATTGTAATGATTAATTCTCTTGTGTATTTTGATTCAATAAATGGGTTGTAGAAGTATTTTATCAATAACATTATCATTTAAGGATTGTACTACTATATTATTTCTTTAAGGATTTGAAATCATGTGTTAAATGCTACCAAGAAAAGTAATCCAATGGTACGTTAATCATTTTGTAAAATGCATTACTAATGTAAGGTATCATTTAATATGTGCTCTATATTGAGATGATAATGATAGAGATATGTTTATGGGATATTATTGGTGACATTAAAAATGGTGAGTGATTTAATTTTTTATGTCACATTTGATAGATTTTAATTCTTTTTTAATTTATGCAATATATTCGATGACATGAGATTTAATTTATGGAAGCATGCCTATTTTTATTAAGTTTTCAAGGTGATAAAACTATTCACATATTTAAAATGTTACATTAATAGAAACTTTATATTGTATAGGTAATATAATTTCAATTTAGTGACCTTAATTTTGAATTTTTGAACTTTGAATTTGGTCAGACATGTTTTGGATGAGTATTAATGTTAATTATTTATTGAATGGATTAAGTTTAAATTCAAGTGTTATTGGATAAATTGTGCGAATAATTTTGGTCTTGGGAAATATATAAATATGGGAGGAATTAATTTTCATTATTTTATTGACCTAATGATTTGTTAAATTCTAATTCTAGAGATTCAGGGATAAAAATTCCTTCTGCATATTCATTTTTTTGAGTAAGAGATGAAATTGGAATTTATTTAAGAAGAACCAAAGGGTGAAATTATAATTATATTTTTTGGTGTACTTTATCATAATGGTAACAAAATTTCTCAACTATGAGAAAAAGATATTTAAAAAAAAATTACCCTAATACCTTCATTTCTATTGAACTGATGGTTATTTCATCCATTATATATTTATGTATCTTTTGTTATTAAATTTTCTATATCATTCACTTTCTTGTGATTAGTGATCTCAATCAATCTCCATAAGTATTTACGCTTCTCTTCAATGTCCATGTATTAATTTACCACCAGTGATCACCTATATAGAAACCTTGTAATTTTTTATTCTATATAACCTTTTTACTTCCACTTCTCCATTATCAATAGAAAGCTTTATTAACCATTTTTAGGATGTGGGGTTTCAACAAGGGCATTTTCAAAAGTAAAACCCTTGATTACCAAGATCAATATTAAATTGAGAGGACATAATTTATTTAAGTTGGTATAATGTAACAACACAAGACATTAAAATACATTTATTTAAATTAAATTCAATAACTTTGATAGATTTTGATACATGCAACACCAAGTATAAATGAAACACAAAACTGTATTAAAATTTTATTATTTAAAAATGACCATTATAACATGGTCGTTAAGTTGGTCAGAATGAATAGTAATAAAAAATTATAAAAATTATATGGTTTAAACATATATAAAATAAATTAAATGGATATATATTTATTTTAAATAAAATAAGAATCATTTTAAAGAAAAAAAATGTTTTCTAAAAAAATTGTATTTTTTCAAAAAGACGGTTTAGTCGCGCTTTGAAAACATAATTTAAAATTAATTTTTTACCATTTTTAGAAAAATTATTTAGAAAAATAAAAATAATTTTTTAAATCTACATGTTAAAATTATATTTGGGTGAATATTTGGGATTTTTCTGAAAATATTAATTTCTTAATGAATAGTTTAAAATACTGATTTTTATTGAAAATTGACTTGTTATTTAAATTATTTAGAAGGTTAAATTATATTTTAAATTGGTTTAAAGTAAAATTAGTTTAATTTTATTAAACTTTAACTTATCTAAGTCATTTCAACCAATTTAATATTGAATATTCACATTAAAATATTCTATACTTATGAGAATTTTCATATTAGAAAACCGCTCTTTCATCGCATCTACGAATTAATTTTAAATTGAATTATAAAAGTTTTTTAATTGAATTTAGAAAATTGTATTCCATATTTATAATAATAATATTTTATATTATATAATAAGTTTAGCTTAATTTTTTACCATAATGAATAGTTAAAATAGTAAAAACTATTACCATATTTAAGGTAAAAATGTATTTACTGAGGGGGTTAAATTAAGAAGATGGGGGTTTAAAATGACCTAAAACATTTCCAAACCCAATTTATTTCAATATTTAGATTTTATAACGTCCATGATTCTTTAATGCACCATTTTGGAGTCTCTTTTCATGATAAAAGTATGGGAATCACTTTATCTTTTCAAAAATTCCATGTGTGTCCTCTCCCCCACTTATAAAGGGTCACGCCCTATCCTCCCATGTTAACACTTACAAAACCATTTATTCTAGAAAAGTAATAAAATATTTCTTCCTTAATTCACCACCCACAAACTATATTCCTTTGTTAGATCATAAATCCAATCTATAAAGGCTTTAGGTTAAACTTAAATAGGTTGTTTGAAGAAGAGGTAAAGATTTAAATTAGGTGTCTTTGTATTAATTCTTCTTATAACTCCTTGAGATATTTTCCAAATATGATAAAATAATAACACCAGTATATGATATATACTAAGATGTTATTTTGATAATTTAATTACTTAAACCTATCTCTTCTTCCATCAAATGGGATACAAAATCAGCATTCGTGTGTTTGACGGACTACTACCGCTTCACAAACCGATGTTATTTTTTTCCATCACCACCTTTCAAGGATGTATATAATGAGGCATTCAAAATATTTATTTTATATTTATAAAATTATTATAATTTTTCAAATATTATATCGCATATACCTCATTTTATTCCATTCTGTGGGGGATACGATAGCGTCGCTCATGTGTACGGTGGACTATCACCTCACGAAGCAATGTGATTCATTTTTTCACTAACAATTTAAATGGAAATAAGTAAGGTAAAAATTAATAGATATATGTGATATTTATGAATTAAATTTACTTTTAAAAATATAATGTCACATATAACTTCTTACAATCAAATCCATTAGAAAATAATAATGTTGCTCATGCGTACCTGTGGACTACCGCCTCCACGTAGCAATGTGATATGTTTTTAATTTTATTTTTTATAGTTGGTAATAAAGAGGTATTTTATTCATATAAATGATATATATGATATAAAAATAATTTTTTAAAGGTTAATTAATATTTATTTTCATTTCCTTCTATCCTTCGAATAAAAATGCAAACAACATTCATGCATACATACAACTAGTCATCTCCATGAGTAGTGTAATCCATTTTCTATATCTAACTTTTATAGATTAATATAAATATATATATAGTGAATATATAATATTTTTATATTATGTTTAAAATTTTGGAGATTATGTAACCATGATAAAATTAAAAGGACTAAAATTACTGAACCAAAACATACATGAAAAATGAAGCAATTATCACCCAAAATAGTGATTTTAACAAATAATAGTTAACGAACGGGTAGTTAAAGACTATAATTAAATCATATTTGGTATTATATATCTAATTATGTTTCTTTAAAAGGTCTATAATAAACTTATATTTATTATACATAAGTTTCAAACACATACGAAGTAAGTCAAACCTGAGGAAAGGGTTTCTCATCTCACTTTTACTTCTGTGAGACATATGCCATATTCACTACTTATTTATTTTGTGTGGGTTATATAGTACCCATTTATATGTTTTACCATGAGTATATTTATCTTAATGGTATTTAAATTTTCATTTGATGTTTTTAATTTTACAGGGCTTATGAATCATAAGTTACCAAAGTGGTGAGGGGTTATTTCACAATCCCGTAATTATTTTGGAATATTTATGTTTACATCTCCATTGAGGGAATATTTGGTATTCTTATAATAAAACCAATATATTTTCATATAATTTATTTATTCATGAAATTTTAAAGTATTAATACCATTTTTTTCACTCTTTGGTACTTAAAATTATCAATAAAATATTTTTAACAAAATTCAACTTTATTTCTCTCTTCGATCGAAAATCATTTTTCTTACAGAACCATATTGTCTAAAAAATTAAAAACTTATTTTAAAATTATCATAATTATTTAATAAATAATTTTTTAACCTTTTTTTGCCTTTCTTACAAATTTTTTTGAAATTAATCTTTATGTCATTTTCCAAATAATGCTCATTTGTATTTTACTAAAAATGTGAAATGAAAATTTGTTTTAATGTATACAGTATGAATAGAATTTCTGGCACTCAAAGCCAATAAATATATTAAATACTCCATTATAAGTTTTAAAGTTTATTTTTAAATAAAATTATTTTCAAAATATTTAGTAAAATTTCTGTTCTAAAAAAAAATTCAAAGTAAAAAGGTTATTTTTCTCAAAAAAAAGTTTTTAATGAAATTTTTTGGGTATTTCTATTCATCAACAACATAAACCCTTTATTATACTTATGATATACTATGGATATTTTATATTGATATCATATTTATTATTTATCTATATGGTTTTTTATTAGTTTGAATGGGGATGTACAATATTATTATTATTCACTATATTACGCTGGATGGTTTATGATTATGTTTATTGATAGGGGTAAGTATTAAAATTTCATATGTTAGTTTCTAAATATAAATGTTTATGTTGATTATATTTCACCCCTTTCATATGAGTAATTAATTGGAATTATTAATTAATCAGTGGGTCTCATAATTACATATCCCCTCGAGGAATCGGTTTGTCTAATGAGACAAAATATCTTGGGTATTTGGTTGATGACTTAACAATTTATGTAAGATTTATTAGCATGAGGCCTTTATGGTAAGAATTATTTTGCATGAGGTCTTGATGGTAGGTTAAACATGTCCAAAATTATAAATTCCACCATTATGAGATTATTTATTGATTCCCATGTGATCATTCAATTAGTTAGAATATTCATGGATAAGTTTCAAGCTCATGTGATTATTTATATGGATTTATTTGATCATATTATATTCCTGGCATATTATGATAAATTTTTTGTTTCAATATAAACTTACCCTTACTAAGAATCTGAGATCACCCCTTTTCTTATGTTTTATTTTCCCCAAGATACCAGGAAGTGTTTGTGATAGATATGTAGGGATATTCTAAGGGTAATAATGGCATTCTCAAAGAAAATAGTTTTTATATTTTATGTTTTAAAATGTAATGTGAATTTCAAGTATGTATTTAGTATACCAAGACTAATAAACTACTTGTTACTTTGGTATATGATTGATTATATCTAGAATCAATGTAATAAAGTAGACACTAGCTCTGAGATAATAGAGTCAGGGTCATTACACATAAAGTTTTGACGTTCTTTACAAAAATACAAAAGAAATATTCTATTTTATCATATATTGAAATAATAAAATTTCCATTCAATATAACCCTTATTTTATTTTTTGGATTCTATTGAAATATTATATATTTTATTCAATGAAAAAATATCATTCCCTATGTTCCAGTTATTTTCAAAAAAAGGGTTTCTAAAATGGTATAGATATATCAATATCCAAAAAGAATCTTATGGGTGAAAGGAACATTTTTATAATGCAGGATTTTATATATTATATTATGGTTCTTGGGTATTGTTTTTTATGAGGGTAGTTCCATTATAAACTGAGGATGTTTGATCATGTTATTTCACTTCAATGCATTGGATAAGTGGATAGAGTTAATTGACTAGGTTTTTCCTAAGATATTATGGGAATATATTATGGTGGCTATTCCAAGTACAATAATGATGGTTTTTTCAAGTATACATGTAATAATTACTCCAAGTATAATTTGTATGGTTATTCAATGTGTAAGTAAGAGTGATATGAAGATTATTCCCCAAGTTACCTATAATATTTATCTATGCTTGCTATGGGTTTTTATGGAAATATTATGATTTCACAAGATAAATTAATGTTTATGATACTTCATAAGGTTGAAAATAATAACTTTATAAAAAAGTTATTATGAGTTTTTGAGGATTTGAAAGAAACATTTATGAGTTTTATTTTTCCTTTATGATTTCTTATGAAATTTTTTATTAAATGCTTTGGGCGGAGAAGGTGATTTCTTGGGTAATAAAATGTTTACTTTGAGCCCAAATTTTATTATTAAAAAGAAAATTTTTATAAGCATTCATGGAATAATGGTTTATTTAATTCTATTATGTCCCTTAATAATATTTTTTTACTCATACCAATTTTTAAAAAAAATCAAAAGGTTTAAGGATGGGTAAGGGAAAAGAATAATTCAAGTTGAAAGTTATAATGATTTTTCATGAAAAGAAAATGTGTTTCATTTTATAAGTTTTATATTATTAGAAAAATGGATAGAAATTATAAGTGTCCACTTTTTAACATATGGGTTTTTTATGTAAGATTTATGAACTGACTCTTTAAAACTATAAACCTAAAAAGATCCTTGGGAATGTAAGTAAGTGAATTCTAGTATAAAGTCACTAGAACATGTATTGCTTAAGGTCGTGTCTTTATAAACATACCCTTATTTAATGATTGATTAATAGGTGGTTTTCTTGTAATATCATAATATTTTAAGAAAAATGATATTTTTTAGTGTTTATTAGTGAGATATATCAAAATTATAAGGAAGTAAAAGAAGAACTAATGGATAAGAATATATTATAAGAAGAAGTAAGGAATAAGAAAACACAATATAATTTGAATAAATGATTTTAATCATATGATTAGTAAATTTTATAATTTTTTATACCAAAACCTTAACAATATCATAAAAGTCGTATTTATCCTTTAATACCCTCCTTATATCCAATCTTATGAAGTGGTGTATGAAAACAAAATATGTTACGTTGTGGAGGTTCTAGTCTGCACAACGCATGAACAACAGTTGTATTTTTCTTAAAAGATTGGTTATATGAATAAATAATGGTAATACCCTTAATATAGAAACATTATAATATATAAATTAAAATAATATCATTATATTAGTTTGGCTAGAATACATTTAAAAGAATTTGATTAATAAGTAAAATATAAGTAGTTGATAATACTCACGTCGAGGACTTTAATTTTCCTTGGAAGTATCCTTAGAAATGAAGGCATTATTATAAGTAATTTTGAAAAAAATGTTTTGAAAGTGGGATAGGTTTATGTGGTCATAAAAATGGAAGAGTTTAAAGGATAAATTTTAATGATAATTGAGACTTTAAGTGGTGAAGATGTTACCTTTTTATAAGTGAAACGGGAGGGTAGTTTTGTGAGTAAACCTTATATTTTCAATAATGTATGGATACTATTCAAGTGTAAAAGGAAATAAAATGCACCAAATATGAGAGTAAAATAATTTTGGGTCAAAACTCACCTCAAAAACGTCTTTTAGATACATCTTTGAGTTATTTAGTTCTTTTTGTTCTAAATTTTGAACTTTTACCGTAATTTAATTTTACCTTGGAAATTAATTTTAATTACAAAGATTAATATTCACGATTTTACATAATGTTAATTTATAATTTCCTATTTTAAAATAATTAATCAAATACTATTTATAAAAGTTTGAAATTTTAATTTTACAATTAATACACTTTATCAGGTAAAAATAGTTTTTTGAGAAATAAAATTTTCAAGCTCTAAATCTATATATAAGATAAAATTATCCTAGATGCTAATTTTAATGAAATAAATTTATTTATTATAAATATATATATAATTATTTTAAGGAAAGGAAAAACTGAAACTCCCTTAAAAATACTTGATTTGATGAAAAGACTAAAAATAATTTTTATATAAATGTAATACTTTAATTTGATATAAAAATATTTTTTATAGGTTTTATAAGTTCAAATAATATTGTTAAATGTATAATATTATTCCTTAAATTAATATTTTATTACTGAAAAAAATTAAACTTATAGGTAATTCTTATATAACGGTAAATTAAAAAAAATACAAGTTTGGTAAAAATAATAATTTTCAACTAAAAAAATACATTTTTAGGAAAAGATAAAAAATGTATACTAAGATAATTTTGATATGATTAATTAAAAAATGGAATTAGTTTGGTCAATTTCAAATTTAGAAATTTAACTTTTAAAAAAATTCATAAAAAAAGGATCTTTAAATGGAAAATTTTTGCAATATTTCATGATACGGTATTTACCTCCTATGGTAGAGTCTCTGGTGTCACAACATCCACCTTCTAACAATGGGTCCATAGATACACTAGTTTCTATAAAATGGATCAGTACCACTAAAAATATATTTCCCATACTCTAGTACTCAAAGAATGAAAAAAATTTCATGGAAGTGTATCGTCTGGAAGGAGAAACATGCCAATAGTGGAATCTTATTAAGAATATGATAAAATAGGAATAAGTTGACTCTATTGAATGGGATGAGTTTAAGAGGGTATTTTTTAGTAAATAATTTCCTTGAACTCTTTTCATAAAAATGAAAATGAAATTCCTTAAGCTTAATAATAAGGATGATGAATCTATTGGTTCCTATGAGGCAAATTTTCAAGTCTTTCAAGGTATGATTCTAGTTTCATCATCAACCCTCAAAGAAAAATTGATCAATTCTTCAGTGGACTAAAACCAAGTTTCTGAAAGGAATTGTCCATAAATAAATTTAGTAACTATGAATAAATCTTTCTATGTTATATCAAAGTATAAATTAAGAGTGTAGATTCCTATCATTATTATGATGTTGATAAGAAGAGACAGGTGGAGTTTCAAGGAAATTATAATAATTAAACCCATGGAGAAAAGAAAAAAATATTCCTTTATTCCATAAGTGGGGAAATAAGCATGTGGAGAGTGTCAAAAGGGGGTTAGTAAATGGTAAAAGTGTTTAAAGGGATAAATTTATGTTAGTTAATATCAAAGAGATGTAAATAGGAAAATCAATGAAAATAATGGAGAGAAATCTAAGTTTAATTCACCACCCACACTCCAATGATACAAATACTAGGATTATGCCCATTATTACAACCATTTCCTTGATACAAGAGTTAATGATAAAAAATGGAATCAAAAACCTCTTATGTAAAGAGATTAAGGGAAATCTCATGTGATCACAACTACTAAAGTGGGTCACGATATTTAAGTAGTGAAAGTTATAATTATGATCCACTCTATAACTAGAAATGTATTATTTGATTCTAGTTCTACCCAATATTTTACATATAAAAAATTTTCTAATTATATCATATCACCACCTTAGTAATTAGATGTCATATTATCAGGGGAAAACATAATGGTAGGATGATTTCATCTCAAGTTATAGATCCTCTTTGATAGAAGTTTATGTGAATATGATGTATGAAAATATTATTATTCTCTATCTAGTTAAATATGATGTTATTTTGGGAATGGATTGGATTTATTTATATAGAATCCATATCAATTTTTAAGTAAGTTAAGTTAGATTTGATATTCTAAATCAACATGTGATCATCTTTTAGTGCAAGGATTAATATGAACTACCAATGGAAATTACTACTATTATATGGATATTACTACCTATTCATGAGGTATATTTATCTAAAATGGTTGAGGATAATCTCAACTATAAATATATTCATATAATTCAGTAATATTCTGATGTATTTCCTAAATAATTTCCCAGTATTCCCCTGAATCATATAGTTTAGTTTTCAATAGAACTCATACCTAGTGCTACACCTATTTCAAAGACTCAATATAGAATGGCCCTAATTGAGTTCCAGGAATTGAATAAGAAACTAAAGAATAATCTTGACAAGGGATTTATACTCCCTATCACATTACCATGGGGTGATCTTATTATTTTTGTTAAGAACAATGATGGTTCGATGCATCTTTTTGTTTATTATCAAGAACTTTATAAAATCACTATCAATAAAAAGTATCCTCTACCCCATATTGATGACTTTTTGATCAATTAAACATAGCTAAATACTTTTACAACATATAAATTCATTTTTAATATCATTAATTAAGGGTAAAGAATGATGATATACTCAAAAAAACCTTTCATATGAGGCATGGTCATAATGAATTTAGAGTGATTTTATTTGGACATACCAATTCCCATATTATATTTATGGATTTAAGGTATAGAGTCTTTATATATTACCTCAATCAGTTTGTGGTGGAATTTATATATCATATTCTTATATATTCCAAGATAAAGGAAGATAATAAAGATCATTTGAGGATTTTTTTAATTTACCTATAGAAGGATAAGATGAATACCAAAATTTTTTAAGTGTGAATATTGGCTACAGAAAGTCTCATTCTTAGGTTATTTAATCTCGATAGACAGTATATCAATTGATCCTTCAAATACTAAATTTATTGAGTAGTGTCCTAGACCAATCATGGTAATGGATATATTTATTGTAATATAACACTAATCTTAAAATGAACCATGATATATCATATCCTAGTTGTTAAATAGGTGATATAAATAGGAGTAACCGCATTATGAAAAATATATATAAAGGTTTTATATAGTGAAAATGTATTGATTAATTCATAATAAATAGGTACTAAATTTTTAGTACTGTAATTTTATGCTTCAAAAATATTTTTTCTTAGAAAATGGTTTTGTTCAATTCAGGTATGGACATTATAATTAATTTACACCATTTTTTTAGAAATTTTATTTGTGAAAATGAATATCCTTTCGGACATATGTTATATTATAAAAATATCATATTTTATTAGTTGTATATACTACCCCTTTGATATGTTGTATCATTAATATCCTTATATTCATTCAATTTAAATTTTCATTTAACGTTATTTCTTTCATGTCACTTATGACTCAAATGTTACTAAAGTAGTAAGGTTATTAGGTTACGATCTCACTTTTTTACCGGGATTGTTTACGCTTAAATTTTCTGATGATGAAATTATATGATATAAATCTCAAAAATATTATGAATTTTATTATCCTATGGTTGTTTCTAGAGATTATAATTTTTACATCAATTTTTATTTCTATTAGAACTCAAAATTCTAAAAGAACATTTTTAATAAAAACTAACTTTGTTTTTATATTCGGTTGGGAATATTTTTATTCCATGTCCATATTTTTTAAAAAATATTTTCAATATTTTTTTTAATAATATTCAATTGTTTATTAAATTCATTTTTACGCATATGTTACATTTTATAAAAAATTTTAAAAAATAATCTTCGTTTTATTTTACGAATAAGGCATTTTTTACCAATGGTTTGGATAAAATCTTTATTTTAATATATATCACACAAATAGATTTTTTCACCATCATGACTACTCATTGATTTTGAATATTCCTTTACAAGTTTCTATAGTTTTTATAAAATAAAATAAAAATCCCTAATATTCTATAAAGTTTTATATTTAAATAAGTGGTTTTAAAATGAAAAGGGTATTTTCCCCAAGAAATGTTTCAATGTTTTTTTAAAGGTATTTTCATCTATGAGAACATCCATTGATTTAATTTATGTTTCACTAGGGAGATTGTCCAATGATACCATCATTTTAGCCTCTAGATGGTTATTTATTTTGATGATTAAATCTTTATGAAGCTCATTTTATTTTCCACAAGTTAAGATTTTATGAAATAATAAATTTTTTCATCCTCTTGTGGTATATATATAAATGAATTATGATTATTTGATGGTTGGGTATGTTATATCCCTAAAATTTATAGGGGTGTGATATAGATATGTCATGAGATTGTGATGATAATTTTATACATGATTGTTAATATCTATGTTTCCATTTTGATGCATGAGGATGATTTCATCTAGCTATTCTCACAAGATTATGCAAGGACATGGTTGTGAATGGCTATGTTCAAATTTTATTGCAAGGTTATGATCACTTATAGATATCCTTACAATATTATATTTTTAAATTATTGTGAATAGCTATGTTTTCAATATTATTATTTACTATGATTATTATTCCACATGATTATATTATGACTCTTGAATGAAAATTTTTATTTTGACACTATGATTAACCATGCTTTTGGATATGACTTGATTTTGGAGTCTATGATCCAAAATTTTCTGGGTATGAATAATTTATATTGATAACATGCACTTGATCATGTTGTCATAGATTCGTGAACATCTTATGCTCACTTATGATTGATATCTCCCATTTTTAAAATTACTGATCATATTAGATCACCCTTTCTTATGTTTTCCTTCCTCAGGTTTTGATGGAAGGTTCTAAGTATAAAATGTATAGAATAGCACTAATATAAAGATATTTGTTGAATATGTTAAATATATTTTAGTAAATAAGTTGATTATGAATCTTATCTCTAAATACACTAAACTTTTATAGTCCT
Organism: Viscum album; assembly: GCA_963277665.1. Lineage (NCBI taxonomy): Eukaryota > Viridiplantae > Streptophyta > Magnoliopsida > Santalales > Viscaceae > Viscum > Viscum album. The sequence goes on from OY728126.1 coordinate 2,013,771,469, forward strand.
CATGTGTGTATAGTGGTGATATATATTGAATATTAATCTAAAATTATGTAATATTTATGTTTTTTATTCTTGGGTATTCTAAAAGTTGGTTAGTGGAACTATTATGACACTAACCTATAGTGGTGAAGGTTTTGTGATCGTTAGTTATTCATTGAAGAAGGGACTAGTATGTTTCCTCGTGTATAATTATATAGTGGTTGAATATGCCTTACCCTAATTTAAAATTCATGAAAAAAAATTACTAAACTCAATATTTAGAGTTGGATGTGGGAATTTTTGCATTAAAAATATATAGGAATTATATTTATGGTGAAAATGTGATATATATACTGATCAAAAAATCTTAAAGTATATATTCACACAAAAAGAGTTAAATATGCACCAAAGGAGATGGTTGGACTTGATTAAGAATTATGAATGCTTAATATATTACCACCCTTGAAATTCGAACAAGGTAGATGATTCCCTGAGTTGGAAGGACCATGCTATTTTTTCCATGATGAGGATTTAAATAGATCTAATACTTATGTATTTTCATAATATTGGCTTTGAAATCATAAGTAAGGGAGAAATATACACTCTTTCTCAGATATATATTCAACCATATATTCATGTGCCGATTAAAGAGATGTTGAAGGAAGATGTGGAACTATAGAACAAGTTGAGGAATATTCATGAGTTTATCAATGATTGTGATTCAATGATATGGTTCAAAAATAGAGTATGTGTCACATTAATACCATAATTTTAGAAGGATATCTTAGATTGAGCTCATAGTTCCTCATTATCTATTAATCCTAGAAGTATGAATATGTATAGTGATATACAAGAGTATTTCAAGTGGGAAAATATAAAAGATCATATTATAGAGTATATATATTGATTCCTAGTATGTCAGTAAGTTAAGGCTGAGATATATAATTCTAAGGGAATGGTACAACCATTACTAGTATCAGAATAAAAATGGGAAAACATCACAATTCATTTTTCCATCAGACTCCCCAAAACATCTAAAGGTCATAATGTTATTTGGGTTATCATTAACCACCTTAAAAAGTCAACACATTTCATTATAATTAGATAATATTTATCTCTTGATCAGATTTTTAGGATATATGTTGATAAAGATATAAGTTTTTATGGATTATTACATCCTATTGTATCTACTTTGGATTTAAGTTTTACCTTAAAGTTATAGAGAAGCCATCAATAAGATTTGAATTAGTGCTAAAATTTATAACTAAATATCATCCTCAGACATATGGTCAGTTCGAGAGGACCATTTAAAACTAATAATTTATAATTAGCATATTTTATATGTATTTAAAAGTTGGTTTGGATAAACACCTTTATCTGGTTGGGTTTTGTTTCAAAAATAACCTTCATTAAAGCATTAAAATTCTCCCTATGAATCCCTCTATAGAAAAAAGGGAATAAATACAATTTTCTTAGAATAAAATGGAGAATGAATGATATTCGGACTTAAATTGTCTATGGAAATGAAGAAAAGTTTGGATCCATTTAGCATTATGTTAGGGGAGCTCAGATTCAGTAGAAAATTTATGCTGACAATCATCAAAGAGAACTAGAATTTAAAGTTGCTGAAAAGGTATTCTAATGAATATCTCCTTGGAAGAGGGTTTTGGTATTTTGAAATAAGTTCAAGATGAACCCAAGATATATTATTCCCTTTGAAATTATTGATCATATTAGGATGGTTTCCAATTGCTTGTCACTTCCCCTAAATCTCTCCCAAGTACATGATGTGTTATATATATATATATATATATCCTAAAGAAGGGCATACCTGATCCTTCACATGTACTTAACATTGAGGTTATAACAATGCATCATGATATAACTTATGAGGAAAACCCCATGGATATTATGGATCAAAAGAGAAAGTGTTGTGGAACTAGACCACTCATCTTGTAAATTTTATATGGAAAACTCATAAATTTAAGGAAGCTATGTGGGAACCCAAGGATGTGATGAGGCAAAAGTATCTTCATTTGTTTGTATCATAGTAATGTAATTTTGAGGGAAAAAAATTTATATAGGGGGTATAATGTAACACTGTAATTTTTTATGATATATTTCTCTTTAAATAGGTTTTATTTTTTTGATAGCTTGTTTTTTACCCAACACTTACTTTAAATGAATTATGATATACAAATGAAATAATATTATTAAATGTGAAAGGTATCGCCTAGAAGTTGGGTTAGAGGGTAAAAAATGGGACTATATAAATTATTAAAAATTATTATTTACACAATTATAAAATTAATTCATTTTATATCAATTAGTTAAATCAAAATGAAATCCTTTGAAAGTAAAAAATATATTTTTTCTGAAAAATAGTTAATGCTTACAGTATTTTTTGATCTTAATAAATTAAATTAATCACTATTTATGAATTATTTTAATGAAATTTTTAGATAATATATATATTAAAATATTTTAACATTCATTTAGTGGTTGTTACTATGTAAAGAATGAGAATAAATTCAGTTTTATCCTTACAAATGGATTTTTCTAAAAATAGTTTTCATTTTGATTTGTATGCTTATTTTAAAATAAGCTTATACAACTTTTAGGAATTGGATTTGATAAAAAAATTACATTTTTTAAATCATAATTTCCAATTTTTTTAATTTTTATACTTTCATTTTGGTTATTATGAATACTAACTGATTCAAAAATTTATTATTGTGGTAAAGGTTAAAAAGGGTCAAACTAAAGAGATAAGGGTTAAAATGACCTAAAAACTTGTAAAAATACTATTGGATTAATTTATTTAGATAATATATCATCCTATAATCTAAATTTATACAATTTGGATCCACTTTCCCATTATATTTACTTTATTATATTTTTATATTCTTAATAATTACAAGTATGCCCCCCCTCACTTATAAAAGGGAACCTCCTCTCATATCTTCTCTACACCATTTGAGCCCTTTATATTGATCAATATCTAAAAAAATACTCTCCCAACATAATTATATAAAATATTTATGTTCTTATATTTCAATAATTCCCATATAATAATACTTAAGTTACTTCTCAAAGGAGGATACTCGAAAAAGAGGTATATGTTCTTAATAATCTTTTTCAAGTTTCTTTCTTCTTAAAAATAATAAAAATCTTCTTTAACCACATTAACATGGTTTAATAATTATTTTTACTATACTAGAATTTTTTAGTTAATTTTATATAACTTTTAATCTTCTTACCATCCATCGGAAAACTATAATGTAGCTCGTGTGTATATGTGGACTACCACCTCCACAAAGAGATGTGATTCATTTTTCATTTCCTTTTTACATGGAAAGTCATAAGGAAATATTTAATTAATATATATATGATATTTATGATATAATTATGATTCTATAAAGTGGAATTATTATTTACCACTATTTCATTTCATCAATCAAAAATTGGAAGCATCACTCATGCATACATACAGACTACTGTCTCCATGAAGCGATATAATTCATTTTTCATCACCAATTTATATGAATGGTTCTAAAGGATTATATGATGAATAAATATTATACTTATTAAATTATTAGTATTATTTATATAACTAAACCATGACCAAGTTTCAAGGACCAAAACCATCAAAACAAAATATGCATAAAAACGAACAACTTTTTTCCTCAATGTTCACTTTAATGAAACATTGTTAATAAAAAGATAATTTGAAGTTATAATGGAATGATACAAGTTAAGTTATTCAAGAATTTTTTTTTAATTTATTTATAATAAATCTATATTTAATATATAGTATTTTTGAATACATACAAAGAAATATGAGACTTTAGGTAAGGGTTTATGTTATAATCACATTTTTTTCAAGATTTTCTATGTTAAACTTCAATTGAGGGGAAATTATATGATAATTATCCTTTAAAACCCATATATTTTAGTTTAATATAGTTATATATTGGGTTTCTCTGTTTTAATTTCATTATCTTATATTTTATATATAAAATGATTGAGAAAATATTTTATAGAAAAGTTGACCTTGTTTTCTCATTGGTCAACAAACTATTTCTTCCATGTCCATGTTCTTTAAAATGTTTTTAAAAAAATATTTTCTATTATAAAGTGATTATTTAAAGTAATTTTTCGCCATATTTTACATTATTCTCAATTTTTTTAAATTAATATTCTTATCATTTTCTAAACAAGGTACATTGGGACTTTTTACCAAAATTGTGAAAGGAAACTTTATTTTAACATTTACCACATGAACATCATTTCACACCATCACGATTGTTATTTAATTTGAAGATTAATTCAAAATTTTAAATGTTTATTTTAAAAGATAATACTTTTATCAATATTCTAGAAATTTTCTAGTTTTAAATATACTAAAGGAAAATGATATTTTCCCATGTTTTCAAAGAAATATTCAAATTCTCTTTTAAATATATTTTTCATCAGTGTAACCATCCATTAATGTTTCTTATGATTTAATGGTAATATGATCTAATGATTTCATATATGTCCTCTCTCAATATGGATTATGATTATGTGATGATGAAATTCAAATGAAACCCATTTCTTTTCTATGGGATATGCTATGATGAATTGATAAATATTTTTATGATCTTATAGGAAAAATGTGTATCATTTTCATTATGTGATGGGTGGGTCCATTAAATCCACTCAATGAATTGGGTAATGGTTGATATCTTATGAAATAATATTTACTGAAATGGGGAATGAACATGGTTTAGTATGGGACTTTTTCCACTATGAAAGTCTTGGGAATGAACCATGACTAAGGAAATAATGGAATGTGTAGTGAACCCAGTTCACTATGGGACTCTATCCACTACAATAATATTGGTATTTAGAACTGACTAAATAAATGATTTTATATTATTATTAATATTCCACAATTCCTATGACATGTTTATATTATTATTATATGATTTCATGGCTCGTGATTGATTAATGATGATTCCTCACCCTTAGGACTCATGTATTTTGAAATGCTAAAACTTTATGCCACGACTCATGATTTAATATCTATGGATGAGTAGATATTGTATTTTTAAGTTATGATCATGATTGCATACCCTTATGAGTATCTTTAGTTTTTATATGATCATCGATTAATGTCTCCCATGTTACCCTTATCGAGCATCTAAGCTCACCCCTTCTTATGTTTTTATTTTCCCTTGGTTATAAAGAAGGTTTTTGAGTAATAAATGTCTAAGAAGGGTACTATTATAGAAGAAATTTGTGTGAGATATTGAATATATTTTAGAAAAATTATTTATTATATATCTAGTCTCCAAAGACACTTAAACATTACGATCTTCAAGCATGTACTATTGTGAAATGTATTGAATATTAATCTAAAATTATTCAATTTTTATGTGTGATATACTCTAATAATGTCATTTTAAATTCATACAGACATGTACAAAGGTTGTCACTTTTAAGGTCATTCATTTAGGATCAAGTTTTATTCCTTTTATAGTCATGAAACTAGTACCGAATTTCATGCCTTTTAAGGTCCTTCATCCAGGACCAAAGTTAGTCATGTAGTTGGGACTAAGGGTTGTGCCTTTAAAGGTCATGAAAATATGACCAATGGTTTTTAATTTTAAGGTTATGCATACATGAACAAAAGTTTGTGCCTTTTAAGGTTGTACAGTTATAACCAAGGGTTGTTCCTTTTAAGGTCGTGCAACTAGGACCAACCGTCATTCCTTTTAAGGTCATGTTGCTATGACCAAATATTTTTCCTTTCAAGGTTGTTCAACAAGGAACAAGGTTTTTTGGAGTTTATGGTAATACAACCTGGTCCTAGGGGTGTAATTTTTATGGTCATACAACTGGGATGTCTTTGTGCATTTTAGGGTTATTAAATCATGACCAAAGGTTTTTTATGTTTTAGGGTCACATAGATTTTACCACAAGGGTGTGACTTTTAAGGTCATGCATCCAGGACTGAGGGGATCTAAAGTTTATGTAAATATATATTGGACAAAAAAATTGAGTTAACTTATATTTTTTGGGAGGATGATTCAAAACATGAAGTGAATGAAAATTAATGAATGTGACATAGTTAGATCTAGAATTTTGTGCACACAGTTTATATCCATGACGCTTGGATCGAAGGGGAGTTCCCTTTAAGGCTGTGTGGTTAAAACCAAGTTTTGTTCTTTTTATGGTCATAAAACCAGGACCAAGGGAAATATTCAAGTTAATTTAATGCTAATAGGAATTTTTCACAAATATTAAGTTCATGAAGCTTGAATTGAAGGTGGAAATGTTGTTGTGAGCAAAGGAATAGGGAAACCCAATAAGAGAAACTGAGCCTGAAACACAGTGGAGACAACTAGAATTTTGTGGTTGGGCCCATGATATGCAATCCAAGAATCCCTATATATCTCATGAAATGATAATTAGGCCACACTTTGTTTTTTATAAGTTTTTCATGGTATGAGACCAGTTCCATGGTAAAGGGGGTATTCTCTTGAGTGAGGAGTTAAATTATCACGTAGTTTTATTCCATATAAATGAGAAAAAACTATTTAGTTCAGTGTCATGTGGAAAGGAAATTGAATTATTAGTTTAACATCATATGTTAATTTTTAGGGGGGTTTATAAGGTTTAAGGTCACACGGCTTTGACCATGACGGATGGGTGGAGGGAGACTGTACAACATGAAAGGTAATGAAAACCCGACATGAAAAAAGGGCCCCATGGTCAAGTGCCACATAGACATACCCATAATGGGGTGTGTATTATTTATGGTCATAATTCTTGGACCATAGGGTTATTGAGGTTTAATTTTACATAGATTTAACCATAGATAAAGCGGACCATGTATCGGGTGAGAAGAGACAAACCTGACATGAATGAGAAGGATCGTGTGCTGAGATAATATAACTTTGGGGGTGGACCCATAATTTTTAGTGTTATTATATCTAGACTAGGGGGTATGACTTTTAAGTTCATGTATCTAGGATCAAGGGTTTCTCCTTTTAAGTTCATATTTCTAGGAGAAAATGCACATAGTTTAAGGTCATGATGCTTGGACTATGGGGTTAGACAGTCTCATTGGATGAAATATAGTAAGATAAAAATGAATTGGAGGGGACTAGAGGGACCCATCATTAGTATAGACAGCCCCACCACTAGGAAAAATTTATAACTAGGCACAATATAGTTGTTTTGGTCATCATTATGTATCCCTTGATTTGACATTAAATCCACATATAGTTTTGGAGGGTGTGATAGATGACCAACACCAAAGGTGGTGCATGGTTGGGATCCAAAACCACATAGAAAGTGTCCTATTAAGAAATGAATGAGATATCATATATTTTTAATTCATGTGGTTGGTAAATACCATGTAGTTTAACATTATATAATGGGGATGTTAGAAGCATAGTTTAACATCGTATAACTAGGTTGAAGAGGGGGAATCTCGACTATGTTGATGTGGAAAACCCACCCCAAACTCATAAGATCGTGTGATTCATGCTCAATTTGAGAAACAATAAGTGTTGGGGTGTCACTCATATCAAATCAGTGTTCCATACAATAATAAACTGTTCATTTGGGATGTCATAGGGACAGTTCACCTTTTCAGTATACCATAAGATATGAGAGGGTAACACTAAGGTTGTTTAGACTCATTTTGAGGAAATGGGAGTAAAGGTGAGTAAATTATGACCTCCAAAATTTAAATTATATTAGTATGAAATATAGGTAAAGGATGAACATTCACTGTATTTTGGATATGATTTCCACCATCATATAGTCATGGATGAGGTAAGAAACTTATGATCAATTTCTGACCAATTTCAGAAAGGGGGCCTGCTATTTTTTGCCATTAAATCCTCTAGGGGTTATGCCCTAAATAGAAGGTAGACCATTTATCCATGTTTCAAAACTTTAGGGGATCATGTTTGGATGTGAAAGGTTATGGAGAAACTCAACTCTAAGGACACAACGTGTGGAGATAAAGGGAAATACCCAATGGGATACCAAAGCACCATGAGGCTACACCATTGTGCATTAGTCATTTCAATAGGATGCATCATATTTGATATATTTTCAAATATTAAATAGATATGGGGAACCAAAAACATTTACTAGGTAAAATAAATAAGACTTGGGTGATTTGATGTTTAGTGTCATCTAAATTGGACCGTTGTGGTGCTTCTAGTTTAAGGTCATGGAGCTTAGAACAATAATGGGGTGGTTTATACAACGTCAGGAAGAGGTAACTCCCGATATGAATTAGAGGGCCCAATGCTGGTACAAAAAAATCCCTGGGGTAAAGGTTATTAGTTTAGGGTCTTGCTTCTTTGGTACAATGTGGGGTTGTCTGTGCAGCAAGGGGGGGTGGAAACCTGATGTGGATTGGAGTTTAAATGATATCATAGATAAACCATGAAAGGTGTATATGTCATTTAAGGCCATGGTTCTTGGACTATAAGGGTGTTACTTCTTTGTTTGTTTAACTAGGACCAATGATACATAGTTTAAATTCATACATCTAAGACTAATTTTTTATGGTTTAACATCCCGTGACCAAAATGTTAGACATGAAATTTAACATTATACGATGAAGATGACACACTTTTAGTTTTACATTATGTATCTAGGATGTTGGATGTGTAGTTTGATAGAATACATTAAGGATGATACCATACAATTTAACTTCATGTAGTAAGGATATTTTGGAATTAAATTTAATTTATTACAACAAGGATGGAGATGTGGTGTATCTTAAGGTCATGTTGTAATGCCCATGTGTGAAATAACATGAAGGTTGTGCAATTTATATCATAAGAAAACTAAAATTAGTGGGAGGTGTGATGAATCTCAATCATATCAATGAAATAATCAACCAAATATATGAATCCCACATGATTCAAACTTTGTGTGAGAAACAAGGGGCCCTATAATATTTGTCACATTCAATGAGATAATATAATGAAAATCAATGGGTTGGGATAGAAATGTTTTATCGATCACTAAGGAACATCCATGGATGTGGGGAACCAATTTTGTGTGATCCATGGGGCCAATCCTCCCTACCAACATTGAATAATGTATGAAATTGAAACATAGAGAGTGTTATAATTCAACTTGAGCATAAGGATGTAGAAGAATCATAAATTGGCTCATAGAGTCTGTGTTGGGGAATGATGGGATATATGGGATGAGGATGGCCATTGACCAAGTTCAAAACATGGGTTTTGCTACTATACTATTAGATATGTTTCTACTAGGATGTGTTCCATGTATAGGATCCAAGAATATTTTGATATGTTTCATCACTATAGAGGAGTCCATTCAGAAAAGAGGATGGTTCCTCTAGGCCATGTTTCCTAGGTGGGAGGCGAACCTATTTTGGTCATGCGACATCACCATAGGGGATCCTATCTAGACACAAGGATTGTTCCTTTGAGTTGTGTTCCATTTATGGGAGGTGATACTATTTTCTCCATGTACAATCACCATAGGTAATCCCATTTGTACATGGACTATGGAGACCTAATCTTCAGATACAATGTTTAGTGATAAAAGGTAGAAATATGCTCAAAATGGGGGATCGAGAAACCTGGGGATACACCATCATGCATTGATAAAATCAACCAGTTGTGTTAGAACGAATTTGATGTTCAAACCCATAAGTGGCATGGGAAAATTTAAACTATGCCTTAAAAGGAAATGAGTTAGTCCCAGATGCTTCATGGTTTAAGCTCATTTAGGTCAGACTATAAAATTGTTCATGTAGTTTAAAGGTCGGGGTTCTTAGACCCAATTGTTTCTAACATTTAATATTTTATAGCTTATATTGTCTCCATTTGAGTGGGGTATTTCCTTGACATGTGGGTGGGAAGGAAACTCAATAATGGAAAGTTTATTATTAAGAAAAGGTGGTGTTGATGGGAGATCCTTGGATAGTCCCAAGATAATATATTCAGGAATCACAAAGTATCTCAAAAGATGGGAATAATGCAATATATAGTTCTAAAAGGCAGTGTGGTAGATAACTATCATCAAAGGAAGAGGTCCTCTAAGATAAGGGTCAGAACATCATGCATTTTTTAGTTATTCAATAGGGATGTTTCCTTGTTCTTTAATGTCATGTGAAGAGGATGATGATCACATAGTTTTACATTATACGATGAGGATGATGTGTTATATAGTTTTAAATTATATGGTATGTATGTGAATAAAGTTAAATTTAAGTTCATTCACTTAGGATCGAGTTTCCTAATTTAAAGTCATGGTACTTAGACCATGACTATGTAGTTAAATGTCTTTTAGTAAGGATACTAGTTAATGTTTCCTCTAATGAGATTATATCTTGATCATGAAAACCAAAACAACTAATAAAGACCCTTGATATCGCATTTTTCATGCTTTTTGTGGGAAATAAAGAGAAACATAAAATTAATAATATCACATGATATTTCATGGAAAGGGTGGAAATATATGGGATTAAAATGGTGCATTAATATTCATGAGGGGAATCATCAAATTTGGGAAATAGGGTCATTCCTAATTCCATAAGGTGGATCTTCTCATCCATAGCATGAAAGGGTTCATTAAAACACAACATCATGGGGTTTATAATTCTACTTGAGTAGTGTGAAGTTAAAAATAAGGGAAATTATTACCCAATGTATCTGGAATAATGGAGAGAAGACCAGCCTATTTTGGATGGGAGAATATTTTGGATGTGTAATATGATATTTTTCCAAACACAGGGGGATTCATAGTGAACAATAAAAAAGGATAATTTCCCAAGATAAAAAAATTAACTCATGCACTACACCTCCACACATTAAGGATTTCAATGGAAATCGATGTGGTTGGAGTTGCAGACTAACATGGATTTTAAGTTGGTGAAAATGTTGACCTAGGGAGATACATAAGGATAAGAATACCATAATTATATAAATAGGGGATTTATGCAATCCTAAAGGCTACATATTTTAATTTTTTACATCTTGGATCAGATAAATCACCCTTTAAGGTCTTGAGCTCAAGACTAAGGATGTTTATTTTAATTTCATGAAATTGGGACCAAGGATGTTCCTTTTATGGTCATTCACTTTGGACCAAATATATTATGTAGATTGATTTAATATATCATAGATTAAGGATACACCTTTTAAGGTCATTCATCTAGGGTAAATAATACTACACAATTTAAAATCATGCAGCAATGAAAAAGGACATTCCTTTAAAGTCCGTGCACGCACAACCAAGGATTCAATGTAGTTTAAAGTCATGTAGCATAAATGATCCTATGTAGTTTTATGTCATGATGGGATGATGTTTTCATATAAAGATGACTCTTCATTTTGTATAATTCCTATTTAAGAACCCTCATAATGAGATTCCTTAACTATTTGGGTGTTTTCTCTCAGGGGTTGTGGGAATAGAGGCATGTTTATATCTTCCAAATCATGATGGATTCATATTCTTAATGTCATGACCCGACCCACTAGTTCCTTCATTGCTATAATAAGATCAATATATAACTACCCTTATATTTCCTCGATAGGTCTGGGGCTAGAAACAAGCACTAAAAGGCATAAATAAAATGGGAGGCCTTTGCCTAAATGACATGTATGCATTCACCCAACCATCTCTATGAAGAAATGGAGAGGAATAATAATAAAAGATATTAACTTCTAGAGTAAAAACCATGTATGTGATAAGCTTTAGGGAATGAAAAAGAGTGTGAAAAAGAAATCCAAAAAGTAAAGGATCCAAATACATGCCCAACTAGAACAGATGTCTCAACCTGATAATATCTAGAAAACAAATGCTAATAAATCCTTGCTCTAGATCTCCAATACCTAACCATTGTACACCGTAAAATGCTCCCAGGTATCCGTATGCTTCTCTAAAATTACCACCGACATGTTTGTCATCCCACAAAGAAAGAGGGAAAGGAAACCAAATAACAAAGATATATATATATATATACTCCTATAGGAAACCTAGATGAGAGAGGAATGGGATCTCTATCTCATAGCCCAGCCCAGCATGATGAGTCTTCCAACAGTTCCAAAAGGTCCATCATTGATACCCTATATCTCACGTGCCTATCCAAATAACTCAAAAGAAGGGTCCCTACCTTAACACTACTCCATGCCCTGATGGGGCACTATATTTAAGTAGAGGTCTCATGCCCTGATACAAAAGGATGGTTCCACTAAATAGGTAGAGTAACCATTCCATGGTAAAACAAGAGGGTTCCACTCAATAGGTATAGTAACCATGACCTGATACGACAAGAGGGTTTAACTCATTAGGTATAGGATTCATACCTTGGTATAATAGGAGGGTTCTACTCAACAGGTAGAGGACCCATGCCCTGATATAATAGGAGGGTGACACTTAGTAGGTAGATGACCCATACCCTGATACTATATCATGGTTCCACATAACTGGTAGAGGACCCTTGCCCTGATATAATAGGAGGGTTCCATTCAGTATGTAGAAGATTCATGCCCTGATACAACAGGAGGGTTCCACTTAACAAATAGAGGACCCATGTCCTAATAAGACAGGTGGGTTCCACGTAATTGGTATAGGACTCATGCCCTGATAAAATAAGAGGGTTCGACTCAATAGGTAGAGGACCCATGACCTTATATAATAGAAGGTTTATAATCAATGTTTTGGGGATCCATGCCCTGTATGAGGGGAGGGTTCCACTCAAACTAGTATGAGTAGTATGTCAAAATTCTAACCATGTTCTCTCTCTGATGATCTTTCCCAGTCACGGTCATTTTCGAGCTCCGTCTAAAGAATAATCACAAACATAACATTCTATATCATATCTCAAAATCCACTATAAACTCCAACATCGCATTCTACTTGGAAAAACTCTCATCATAGGCTACTAATAGTCAAAATTTGAGTCAAAATTAAGGAGATAAGAGAGGTATAAGATTTGAAACAAGTACACGACGTGTAACTGGGGTCCACATGATGTGTGGTCCCACTTCTATTTCTAGTCATGTACTCACCATCACATGTCTCTTTGGATATGTGGTATTACATAGAATATAAGGGTACTACAATACATGCCTTGTGAAACTAGGTCATTCCCATATGATCCTAGTCATGATCATGTACATTTTCTATTTTTAATTACACGACATGTGTCTGGATATGTCCATGTCTTTGTACTTCTAAAGTAAATTCTAGTCCACTAACACTATTTCACGTTGCGTGTGGAGGTCCCACATGATGTTTGATATTTAACTCACCTGGAAACCCTAACTATCATGATTAGGGGATTACATGCCATGTGTTCTTCAGACTACATGGTGTGTAGTCGTATTTTTAACAAAATCTACAGATTCCTCACATAGTTTCTATATATGACCTCGACACCATGATTCCTACCACTTGACCACCCAAGATCGATGGAAAAATATTTTTTCCAGTGATTTCATCCCTCTATGGGATGGAAATCATAATCTGTAGATTGATGGTGGTCTATCGTGCGCCCTGTATGCCTCTTTTCACTGTCGACCTGTCCTCGATCCCAGGTCCAAGGGATTCATCACCCATATCCTACGATCTATCCTAATACATCTTTAAATTTCCAATACTCTCATCCCACATGAATATTCCATGAATTTGGGGGTTTAATCATGCTCGAACCCACCCAAAAAAGTCAAATTTTGGCCCTGTAAGACAATAGTGAAGAATGTGACGAATGATGGAGGGGAAATCACAAGAGAGAAGGTGAAACAATCATTTTTCAATTGTTCTTGGAAAAAAATATCATAATCAGGTATAATTGGGGTGAATCCATGGCATGGAAATATAACAATCGAATAAACAAATTATTCACCAGCGGGGATTATGCAATGGGTGAAAAAACACAGAATCAAAATCATATTACAAACCATGCTTCTAATATTTAATTAAAATGGGTTAAAAACCTTAAATTATGATCCCTAACTCAATTTTTATAGATCACTGGCGAAGAACATAATTGCAAATTGTGGAGAGGACCTATTACGTTCGTTATTCCTCAATTCACCTTGATCTGGTTATCGATCATCATTTAATATCGATTCACTAATGAAGGTCATCAAGGATCCTCCCAAAATCTTCCTAGGGTTATGAAACTAACCCTGGCGAATTTTCATAACAATATATTTATATAGTATTATAATTAGGTCATTTAAATTAAAATAAATTAATTAATCATTCATTTTAATTTAAATACACCCACCAATGGACGCCTCATCCAAACATCTAGTGCCAACTAACTTTAGGTCATTCTTAGGGTAAACCTTGTATGTAATCCTACCTTTTTATTACATAACTTTTCATTACATTTTACAAATGGTGGATCTTTGAAGTTTAGTGTCTTGGAAAAAACGTACATAATACATGAAAACATAAAAACATTCTTCTATTCCACATGAAAGTATTCTTCATTTGTTCATAATAAGTAAAATTACTCCAACTCAAAACCTGGGGACATACATCAAAGTAAAGGGTGAGAAAATGGCCTAGTAAGGTAAAACAAGGGAAATAGTTTACCTGTGAACTTGAGAGATATCAATAAGAACATGAGTAATTTCATAAAGGCATGAGAAAGTGGCATATCATAAAAATAATAAATTGAATCATAACTTTAAAATGTGGCTAAAACATTTAATTTATACATTCATAAGCATATCACCAAGGTCCATCCCCATGGTGTCATAATAATTACCAAGGTTATTCACCAAGGTATCGTAAAACTTTTCATCTCTAGAGATTAATTTATTTCCCCAATGCGTTGAAGCACAATCAGGGTGCACCCTTAATATGTATTTATTTTCATGTGATACACATATATCATAATCAAACATTTCATAAATAACACATAGAAAATAAAATAAATGGGTTTTATATCAAAATCATTTCATTTTAAAAAGTGCTTAAAAACATGATCTTTATGTCATTTATAAACAATGGAGAGTGAATGGTGGTTTTATGTATGTAAATTACAGAATAAACTAAAAAATTGTCTTGATGAATATACCTAGAAATTAAAGGGTTTGGGGTATTCACATAAAGAAAATAAAATAATTAAAGAGAGATATTTTGAGACCAAAATTCTGCAGTATAACGGGTATGAAAAATGGTTTTATAAAACATTAAAAAGAGATAATAAAAGGTTAAAACATTAATAAAAGACTCATAATATAGTATATTGATGTGATAAAATGTAAATAAGAACATGATATGAAAATTTTAAATACATATCACATAAAAGAGAACTTGAAAGGAAAAGAGAAGTTGAGAATTCTCTAACCTTGAAGAGTAACTTATAAAACTTAAAGATCAGGACCTTGGGGGCTTGAAGACACCTTGGGAGAACTCATTGGGTGGTTATACTATCAGATATTCTAGGTGTGATTTTGGAATTAATGTAAATGAAGTAATGGGTGGTATTTGTAGAGAAAGAGAGGGATCTTTTTGTTAATTTCTGAGGACACCTAATTAGTGGTATTTGCAAAACTATGGGTCTGCCCATGGTATTGTCCCATGGTATTGGCCAATTGGGACACCTATTGTAATATTATTTTCCTAAAGAGTACACCATAATTATTACATTATTATTACATCACTAATGATGTCATTAAATATACCAAAAACTCAAAAGTGTATTTTACTATTCACCAAAAAAAAATTATAAAAAACTCATAAATTCATCATTACCTAATATCGACCTTCTAAATTAAAAAATGAAATTTATTTTATCATATTAATTCTCAAAATATGATAAATTTTACTTTTAACTCTAAAATACTTAATTATTAAAAATAATAACGGACCAAAAAATGCATAGTAAATTGTATAGTAAAGTTTTTGACAAATAAAATTATTTTATCATTTATAGTTAAAAATGAGTATTTTTATAACACTATTTTTTTATAATAAACATAATTAATAAAACCTTAGTTTAATAATTTATATCTCTCTAAAAATTACAATTTTTACACAAAAAAGCAATTTCTCAAATTCTATCTCAATTTTTAAGAAAAACTATTCTTAAAATGAAAAAGATGAATAAAAATTTTATTTAAACAAAGGGATTACATTTTAGGTAACTATGTACTTAACATATAACCTCTTAAAACACCTTCATACGACCTAAGGGTAAGGTGTGCGATGGTGATGGACTCTTGGGGAAGCTCGGATAACATCGCCCGAGTGGTAATCTCCACTAACTTGAACTTCTCCCATATGGGATTTCGTTCAAGATTAACATGTTAAATATTGGATTGGGATTGGTCAAGAGAAAATCCCACTGACACTACCGCCTTTCTGAGCTCCAAAAAATGGGTTGTATGACCAAATTCTACAGGATTAGGCCATTGAATCTTTTTTCTTCATTAATTAACCATTATCATGTTTATTAATAAATAATAATTATAAAGTTAAAAATTATTATTGTTTTTAACGGCCATATTAACCAACAGTCATATAACTATCAAAACCTGATGGTCACATTTCATTTATACTTATATATTTCTATTGATTATGACATAGTAAAACATACATTTTTAAGAAACAAAATATTATTCAAAAGTTCAGGTCATTGCATTCTTCACCCCTTAAAAAATTTTGTCCCCAAAATTTCAACTCGTACCCTCAGAAGAGAAAAGATGTGGGTACTTCTGCCTCATTGTTTCCTTCAGTTCCCAAGTCACTTCTTCGTACATATGGTTCTTCCATAACACTTTGATGAGGTGGGTAGTCTTGTTGCGTAGAAAATTTTCCCTATAGTTCATGATCTCCACTGGCTACTCCTCATAAGAGAGGTCATGTTCCAATTGTACCACCTCCCGATTTAGTACATGTGAAGGGTCAGGTATGTACTTTCTTAAGAGAGATATGTGGAAAACATCATGAACTTGCGCTAGATTTGGAAGAAGTCTAAGATGATAGTCCACTTCTCCTACATTATCAAGGATTTCATAGGGGAAAATTTACCAAAATATGAGCTTCTCTTTCTTCCAAAACCCCATGTCTCTCTTCCAAGGCGAAATTCAAAGGAAGACTTTTTCACCAACATCAAACTCCAAGTCCCTTCGATGGTTGTCAGCATATCTTTTCTACTAACTCTGAGTATCCTTTATTCTTTTTTGGATGGAATGGACCTATTTTGTCATATCTTTCACAAGATAAATCCCAAGAAGCTTCCTCTCACCAGCTTCATCCCAACTAGTAAGAGTCCTATATCGCTTTCCATATAGAGGTTCATAGGGTTCCATTTAAATGATCGAATGGAAGTTGTTATTGTATGAGAACTCAAATAATGGGAGATGTTGATCCCATTCGCCTTTAAATTACATTTATCTTGTTCTCAGCATGTCCTCAAGTGTATGAATAGTCCTTTTAGATTGTCCATCAATTTGAGGATGATAAGCCATACTGAAATTCAACTTGGTACCAAGAGAAAGTTAGATACTTCTCCAGAATTTTTATGTGAACCTTGGATCATGATCACATATGATAGAAAGTGTAACTCCATGTATCCTTACAACTTCCTTCATATATATCTTGGAAATTTGATTAAGATAGAAACCTTCCTAAATATAGATAAAATGAGCAGTCATGGTGAGATGGTCCACTAACCCATATCACATTTTTTCCTTTTAAAGTTCTTAGGAGACCAATGAAAACTCTATAGTAATATTTTCCCACTTACATGATGGTATGGGTAGTGGTTGTAATACCCCTTTAGGAATTTTTCTCTCTTTCTTCACTTGAAAACACACCAAGAACCTTATAGTGTAGTTAGAAATATCTCTTTTCATGTTATCACACCAATAATGATCATGAAGGTCCCTATACATTTTAGTGCTTCCAGGATGTATAGAGAATGTAGAGTTATGAGCTTCATCAATTATCTCCTTCTTTATTTCCAGAATATATGGAACACATAGTCTTGTATGAAATTTAAATACACCTTCTTGATCAATATTGAACTCAAGAAACTTCCCATTCTTCACATCCTCAAACTTATTCTCCAAAAAAGGATCATCTCTTTGAGATTTTTGGATATTCTCTAGTAATGATGGTTGAAAATCATTGGGGATAGGGTTGATGATTTCACTTCCCTTATAGTTCCCATGTCTGGTTTTTCTAGTTATTTGATCAAAGGATCTCCTTGAATCCTCATCATTGCCATCACAATAGGGTCTTTCCTACTTAATGCATTAGTGACTTTGTTTTGTATTTCGAGATGATAATGAATTGAATAATCATAGTCTTCAAGAAGTTCAAACCATATCCTTTGTCTCATGTTCAATTATTTTTTCATGAAAATATAATTCAAACTTTGGTGGTCTGTGTATATATCACATTTATACCCATAAAGATAGTGCCTCCATATCTTCAGAGCAAAAACAACCATAGCTAGATCTAGATCATACGTAGGATAATTCTACACATGAGGCTTTAGTTATCGAGATGCATAATCAATCACCTTGTCATTTTGCATGAGGACACACCCAATACCTTTTAGATATGCATCGGTAAAAATAATGAATCCTTCTCTGATTGAGGGTAGATTTAACATGGGTGCAATAAAAAATCTCTTCTTCAGCACTGGAAAACTGTCCTCACACTCCTTTGTCCACATAAACTTAACCCCTTTTTGAGTTAACTTGGTTAGTGTATCAGAAAGTCATGAAATTTTTTTCGCAAACCTCCAATAATATCCTGCTAAACCAAAGAAACTAAAAATCTTAGTTATTGATGTAGGATATGGTCACTCCTCCCCAACCTTTGTCTTTATAGGGTTAACTGAGATTCCTTCACCGATTACAATGTGCCCTAAGAAAGTAACTTATTATAACCAAAACTCACCCATGATAAACATTCCAAATAACCTCTCTTTCATCAGAGTTTTTAGTATCACCCTTAGATGGTCTTTATTCACCTCTTGACTTTTGGAATATATCATAATATTATTAATAAAAACTTCCACAAAGTTATCAAGGTAGTCCTTAAAGACTTGATTCATAAAATCCATAAAAATAGCAGGAGAATTAGTCAATCCGAGGGGCATAACAACAAACTCATAATACTCATATCTTGATCATAAGGAGGTTTTTGAAATATCTTCTTTCTCCACCCTCAATTGATGATAACTAGATAGAAGATCATTCTTCTAGAGGAATTGATCCCCACAAATCTGGTCAAATAAGTCATCAATTCTTGGAAGAGGGTATTTGTTCTTCACTGTGAACCTGTTCAGTTCTCTATAATCAATGAATAGCCGCATTGATCCACCCTTCTTCTTTACAAAGAGAACAGACACTCCCCAAGGAGACACACTCAGTCAGATAAACCCCTTCTCTAAAATATCTTGGATTTGTTTGTTAAATTCCTCTAGCTCTACATTTTCAATTATATATGGGGTCTTTGATATAGAATGAGATCCAAGTACGGTTTCAATGGAGAACTCTACCTCTCTTTCTAGGGGAGGTTTAGGTAACTCCTCAGTAAATACTTTAATGTATTCCTAAATGATGGGAACATTCTCTATCCTTATACTATCATTCCCTTATTCGTCACTGATCAACTCCATAAATAAGACTGTAGAAGGTGCTTATAGAAAAAGATCGGGTTGATACATCTCTCCTTGAAAGATAATTATAGGTTTTCTATTCAAGAATACTGATATTTTCTTACTTCTACAGATGATTTTAGTATTATACTTTGAGATCCAATCCATCCATAGTATATTGTTGAATTCCAACATGGGAATGACTACTATATTTTTAATGAGATTTTGCTCACCTAAGTGAATACTATAGTTTCTATACACTATTTATTCTTAGATAATCCCTCCAGGAATCTTGACTAATAACTCTACTTTTAGCAGTTTAGGGATTGATTCTATATTCTTTGAAACTTTAAGAAAATAAAGGAATTCGTAGAACCAGAATCAAACAAAGTATTTTCTAGCTTCTAGAGAACAACGAGTGTCTGCAACCACATCATTTAGAGCTTCAACTTCAGCCTTTGTGATATAAAAATCATGACCTTTCTCCCTTGCCCTATGATGAGCATGATGGTGATTCCCCTCTACTACACTTAGATTTGGATAGTGATTGGAAAAGTGTCTGAGCTATCCACACTTGAAGCATTAGACTTCAGGTAGGGCCTGCACCATCTTCCCTTTGTTTTTAGTGTTGGTAATTTGAGGCTTCACTTCACTATGAAAATTCTGAGCAATGTGGTCATATCTTCCATAATTATAACTCTTCCATATCCCAAAAAGGTAGTTCCTCGAATTATTCTTCATACATTTATTACACATAGAAATTAGCACTTTCTTTTATCCTCTTTCTTGACCAAAGATCCTCCTCAAATTTATCTCTAGAGATCTCTTCCTATCATTTGATTTGTGAGACCATTGTGTCTCACTAAATTCTATTTCAACCTTCATATCACTCCATATAATTTCCTCATAGCTTTCATAGTCTCATTTGGATAAATTCTTTCATAGATGAGGTCTTATTCCACCAAAGAATATATAAAACTTACCATTAGGATCCACAAAAAAGATATAGGTATAATGGGAAAGTCTTGTGAGGTTCATCTCATAGCTACTAATAGATTCATTCTCCTTCTGATTTATCTCAAGAAATTCCTTCTCTATTTCTGTTCTCATTTAAGGAGGGAAATACTTATTGAAGAAAATCCCTCTGAACTCTTCCCACTCCATAGCTTCAATATCCCCTCTTGAACTCGTGTTTTTAATCAGTTCCCTCCACTAATCAGTTTCTCCCTCTAAATAGTACATAGCTAGAGTGAATTTCTCTTATTATAAAAAATGAAATATAGAAAAGATCTTTTCTATAGATCTTATCCACTATTTCACATTCAATGGTTCGGTATATCCATTGAACATTAGTAGTTGTTATCGTATAATGGAATCAATGTAAATTTATTCACTTAATGGTGAAATAAGTCCCTCATATTGATTGAAGTTATTGATCATAACTTGAGTTAGTCGATTCATCATTCTCATGAAGGTTTCTATTCCATCTTCCATCAGAGGGTCATCTTCACATGGTCCATTGCACTCACCATTTACACGATTCCTCTTATTTCACACCATTTTCTAAAAGAAGAAAACATTAATGAAAAATGTCTTCCATAATCTTATTATTTCATATAACATCATTATTAAACATTTTACTCATTATAAACAATTAAATTTTCTATAAATCCTTCATAATGATTTATAAAAATCTTATGATTGACCAAACTTACCCCCCTAGAGTATCAAACTAGGAGTGCGGCAAGGCCCATTGTTGTGAACAAGTTCCCATTCAATTATATCTCAAAGTGGGGTTTTTTGTTTTTACCCCTAGATACATATTTTCTAAAGCCACATCCACTCACTCATATCCAGAAAGGGACTTATTTGTTTGGAAACCACTTACTTAATATTTCACCAAAATACCAGGATGTTTTCCTATATTAAAACTTTTCCTTAGGGTTATTCCTAAAGTTTTCAAATCCTAATTTCCATAAATAACTAAACCATACTTTAATACCAATAATGGAATCATGCCTTTTAATTACATTAATTTTCATTACATTTTACAAAAAGAGGATCTTTGAAGTTTAGTGTCTTGGAAATAAGGTACATAACACGTAAAAACATGAAAACATTATTCTAATACACTTTAAAATGTTCTTTATTTGTTAATACTAAGTAAAATTACTCCATATCAAAACCTAGAGACATACATCAATGGAAATGGTGGCCATAAGGCCCAATAAGGGAAAACAAGATAAATAGTTTTCATGTGAACTTGAGAGATATCAATAAGAACATGAGGAATTTCATAAAGGCATGAGAAAGAATAATACCATAACAATAAGAAATTGAAATTTAACTTGAAAATTTGGCTACAAAATTTAATTTATACATTCATAATCATATCACCAAGGTCTATCCCTAAGGTGTTATAAAAATTACCAAGATTATTCACCAACGTAACGTAAAACTTTTCATCTCTAGAGATTAATTTATTTACCCAATGCATTGGAGAGAAATTAGGGTGAACCATTAATATGTATTTATTTTCATGTGATATAAATATATCATAATCAAACATTTCGTAAATAACCCATGGAGAATAAAATAAATGGGTTTTATATCAAAATCCTAGTGTTTTAAAAAGTGCTTAAAAACATGATCATTATGTCATTTATAACCCACGGAAAGGGAGTGAGGGTTTTAGGTATGTAAAATACAGAATAAAATAAATCCATTTTATGTATTAATGAATACCCCTATAAATTAAAGGGTTTCGGGTATTCACATAAATAAAATAAGATAATTTATTGAGAAAAAAAGAGAGATTTTGAGATGAAAATTCTGCAGCATGATTGGAATGAAACATGGTTTAATAAAACATTAAAAAGAGAGGGGGAAATGTTAAACCATTCATAAAAGACTCATAATATAGTATAGGGACATAATATAATTGTAATAATAACATTATATGGAAATTTTAAAGGGATACCGCATAAAATAGAACTTGAAAGAAAAAAAGAGAAGTTGAGAATTCTCTTACCTTGAAGAGTAACTTCTAAAACTCAAGGATCCGGACCTTGGGGGATTGAGGACTCCTTGGGAGGTTATAATATCAGATATTATAGGGGGTGATTTTGAAATAAAATGAAATCAAGGAATGGGTTGTATTTATAGAAAAAGAGAGGGAGTTTTTTATTAATTTTTTAGCACACCTCATTAGTTGTATTTGAAAAACCAAGGGCTTGCCCATGGTATTTTTCCATGGTATTAGACACTTGGGACAACTAATATCATATTATATTTGTAAAGAGTTTAACATATTTATTAAATCACTAATTATGTCCTTAAACATACCGAAAACTCAAAACTATATTTTTACTATTCACCGAAAAACAAAATATTTTATAAAAAACTCATAAATTCACCATAACCTTATATCGACCTTATGAATTAAAAATGAAATTTATTTTATCTTAATAACTCTATAAATATGATAAATTTTACTTTTAACTCTAAAATACTTAATTATAAAAAATAATAGCAGATAGAAAATGCATAGTAAACTGCATAGAAAAATTTTGACACTTGAAAAAATAATATTATTTTATCATTTATAATTAAAAAGAAGTGTTTTTATAAAAAAAATATTTATAATAAAAATCATTAATAAAATCTTATTTTAATAATTTATATCTCTCTAAAAAATACAATTTTTACCTAAAAATCAATTTATCAAATTCCATCTCAATTTTTAAGAAAAACTATTCTTAAAACAAAAAAGATGAAATAAAAAATTTATTTAAAAAAATGTATTACATTTTAATTAACTAGTGACTTGACATATAACCCCTTAAAACACCATCATATGACCTAAGGGTATGGTGTATGATGGTTATGTACTCTTGGGGTAGCTCGAATAACATCGCCTGAGTGGAAATCTCCACTAACTTGAACTTCTCCTGAATGAGATTTCGTTCAAGCTAAACATGTTGAAGCTTAGCTTGGGCTTGGTCAATAGAAAATCCCAGTGACTCTACCTCCTTTCTGAGCTCTGACAAATGGGATTCATACTTCCTGATTCTATTAGATGAGGTTGTCTACTCTTTTTTATGCTTTAATTAACCATTGTCTTTTTTATTTATAAACAATAATTATAACGTTAAAAATTATTATTGTTTCAAATGATCATATTAACCAAAGGTCATATATTAGTCAAAAACCGATGGTCTCATTTCATTTATACTTATTTATTTCTATTGATTATGACATAGTAAAACATACATTTTTTAGAAACAAAAAATTATTCAAAAGTTCAGGTCATTGCACCCCTTGCTATAGATTCAACTGTGGTATCAGATTTATAATCTTAGAATATATTTAAAAGATAATCCATTTTCTTTGAAAAATTTCATGTGTGTGATATAAAATATATTTAATATTTTTATAAAATTAATTTCAGTCCTACTGGGCCTTGTAATCACATGTCGCCTCAGCACCAGGCTCCAAAAATATTTGTTAGTATATTTTAAAGTCTTACAAGTAAAAAATAGAGTCTCTGCATTATTTCATCCTTTAAGATTTTCATCCCCAAAAATTACAAGATAAGAAAAAAGTTTTGGATACTGAGCCTGCATCTAGATCTCCCGCTTCAAGGTGGTCTCTTGCATACTCCCATCCTGCCATAGTACACAAACTGAGGGAATGGTCCATCCACAGAGGATCCTCTCCTACTGATCCTCAATCACCATTGGGTACTCAGCAAAGGTGTCTTTATCCTTAATTTATAACTCATCCCAGTCAATAATGTGAATAGTATCATTCATGTATCTCCTCAGTAGTGGCACATGGAAGATATCATGCACCCTCTCTAACTATGGGGGTAAGACTATGTGGTAAGCAACCTTGCCAGCCCTCTGCAGGATCTCGAATGGCTTGATTAACCTCAGGTATAGCTTACCTCCCAAAATTAATCACTAAAATTCTCATCATTGGGAGACTCACAGAAACATGGTGTCCCTTCTTGAACTAAAAGGTCCAAATATTTCGACCAACGTAATATTTTTTCCTACTATGGGCTATCCTCATCTACTCACGGATCACCTAGATTGTCATTATCATCACTTAAACCATATCTGGCCGAACAATAGATGCCTCACCGATCTCATTCCAGCATAAGACTGAACTAAACGGTCTCTTGTATAGGTCCTTAAAAGATTTAATGTTGATAATATAGTGATTTCTATTATTATAAGAAAACTCAACCAAGGGTAAGTGATCCTCCTAACTCTGGTTGAATTCTAACACACAATCCATCATCATATCCTCCAGTACCTAGATAGTGCGCTCGGTATACCCATCCATATAGGGGTGAAAATTTATACTCATCCTCATCTGGGTCTCAAATGCCTCCTACATGCCAATCCACAAACTCTATAGAGGTGTATGATCTTCTTCATGTACAACTGCCCCAAAATCTCCACTAAACTCTACTCCTAGATAACAAGGAAGTGTACCAACTTCATAAGTTACTCAAATATCACCCAAATGGAAACATGGTATCTCATTGTTTGTGGAATCCCAGTTAAAAAGTCAATGTACATGTCATCCCATTTGCACTCTAGAATCTCAAGAGGTTGAAACAAACCTTCTAGAACCTAGTGATCAGCCTTCATCTGTTGATAAGTGAGACACTAAGAGATAAACTCGGCAACACTTTGCCTCATGCTAGCCCCACAAAACTACTACTAAAGGTCTTTATACATCTTCCCTACACTGGGATGTACATCCATATGATAATTTTAAAACTCCATTATCACCTCCTCTCGCATCACAATCAGAACCATTGTCTATCCCTGGAAAAGGATGATGTGATTCTCTCCTTCATAAAATTTATATAGTGAATATTTTGTGGATAATTGTTCATTTATAACCTCACAATAAATGTCTTCCAACTAAGCCTCCTTCGCACACTTGAGAAGCGAAGGATTCAAAACCATCGATTAGAGATAAGCTTCACCCTCCTTCAATACCAGGGTTAGCTGCAATGAAACCAACTGCTCATACTGATCCTCCACCATGAGAGAATAGAACTTCCTGCTAAGGGTATATTCCACCACATTACCCTTCCCATGAGTATAGACTATATCAAATTCATAGTCCTACATAAAACCCAAAAAAATCCTATATCTCATGTCTGGGTGTCTCTTCATGATGACATACATAATATTTTTATGGTCTAAGTAAACAAAAAAACACTCTCCAAGAAGATAGTGCATCCACATACTTAGTTTGAAGACTACTGATGCCAACTCTAGGTCATGAGTTGTGTAGTTTTTCTCATCGGGTCTCAACTGACTTAACCCATATGTGATCACTTACAACCTCTTCATCAACATGAAACTGATTTTATCTCCAAATGCATCACAATACACTACATACTCCATGCCCTCCTCTGATAATATCAAAAAATAATCACTCATCAGCCTCAGCCTCAACTCCTAAAAAGATCACTAAAACAACTCAGTATAGGTAAACGAATAACCTTTCCACATTAGGGTGGTCAAAGGGGATAAAATCCTAGATAACTCTTCCATGAACCTTTTTTAGTACCTTTCACCTTTGATACTCCTTGGGTGTCTCCTAAGAAATCACTACATTGATATTTTATGGGTACACGACTAATCCATGCTCATAAATGGCATGCCCTAAAAAGTGAACATTGTGGATCCAAAACTAGAAATTTTAGATTTTTCCATAAATTTGTGTTCCTAAAGTAAGTCTTGGACCATCCTCGAGTAATTTTCATGCTCCTCCTCAGATATAGAGTATATGTGTATGTCATCGATGAATATAATAAAAAATTGTTCCAAGTATGGATGGAAAATCTAGTTCGTTAGAGACATAGTCACATTGGGGGAATTTGTCACACAAAAAGTCATCAATATGAACTCATAGAATCCGTAGTGACATAAAATTTACAACTTTGAAATATCATCCTTACCAACCCTCAACTGGAAGAATCCAAACTGGAGATTGATATTTGAGAACCATATTTTACCTTACAACTGATCAAAGAGGTCATCAATCCTTAAAAAGATGTCATTTTTCTTCATTTTGGCCTTATTTAGGTGATTATAATCAACATAAATTCATAATCTCTCATCTTCCTTTCTCTCAAATAATATAGAATATACCCAGGGGGACACACTAGATCTAATAAAACCCTTCTCTTGAAGGTCCTCTAACTGCACCCTCATCTCTCAGAGCTTGGTAGGAGCCATCTGAAATGAAATATATGATATCAGATTGGTACTGGGGTTAAAGTTGATGCAAAAATCCATCTCATGCCTCAAAGGTAGTATTGTAATGTCTTTAAAGAATACATCTATATAATACTCCACAATTAAATGAATCAAAATTCTTGAAGATACCACTACGCCAAGTTCTAAACTCTCCGACTAATGGGTGGTGGGTTACATTTTCCTGATCGGATGCCCCACTCGCTCCACCATGAGATCTCTCTTTACCATAAAGGAGAATCATGTCTCCTCTGTCTAAAGGCATATAACTCATCTATGTTGACTATAAATTTGGGCTTGGACTGTGAACAACCATTCCATACCCAATATGACATCATAAGGTATCATTTTTATGACTAATAGGTCCCATAAGAAACTATCTCTACCAATAAATAGCTTTCACTACTGGTAGATAAATGATATTGAAGAACCATTCCCTTTAGTAACCTCAAGGAAAAGCTACTAAGCTAAAGTGTCTACTGGGATCCATAGATCTCTCACCAGGAGTAAGGATGTCAAGTAATGAATTGAACCTATGCCTACTAGTACTAAATTAAGATTATAACAAATATAGATCATAACTCTAATCATCTCATGAGATTCTAGGTCATAAGACTCCATAACCTGCAGCTGCCCGTATCCTCGACCACCAACTCCCTGAGCCTAGCGTGGGCCTCTTGGGGGTGGGGGTGGAAGGAGATCATAACATCATCCACCAGCAATAACTCCTCCTCAAAAAGCCCCACCTTATCATCTTCTAGCTTCGCCTCCCTGGGGTCCACCCTAGATACACCTGGGAGAACTATGATCATGGTGTCGCCTCAGACATGGCAGTCTGTCCACTATCTATCTATCCTCCTCAGCACATCAGGTCAGGAAATCAAATTATATGGGACCTCACCTATCACATGCATACCATCACCCCTCTCTAGGATTCCCTAGTCCTCTGCGTGATCCTTGATACATATGACCACATTCTTGAGTCTGTCCATGAGAATATCTACTACACCAAACACTACTAACTAGCACTTGCTAGTTGTTGTAGATGAATCATCCCTATGACACCCACTTCTAACTCCAGTTGCATGCCTTCCCTCATATAAGAATCTATTTGTCACCAGTGCCTACTCTAGCACTCTAGTATATGTGGTAATACATAGGGGTACCACACGGTCAAGGATGTATCTACGAAGATCCTTCTTGAACTTATTTTCCCAAAAGTAACCATCCCTATTCATGTTGAGGGATTATCAAGTTAGGTTAATGAACCTTGAATCATACTCAGCAACTATCATCCCTCCCTATTGTAATGCCAAAAGAACTTGAATTTGAATAGAGAGTAAGCATGAAGGGTAGTACTCCTCATGAAACAGCTATAGGAAGTCGAACCATGAGAGTGTCGACTCATCATGAGTCTATGTGACTAAACTCCCCCAGCACCCTACTACTCTATGGAAAAGACTATCTACCAACACAACCATCTGATCGGTCATGGCCACACAAGCCTAAAAACTCAGATCACTGATTCAAGTCAATCCTTCAATTCCTAGAGATCTAACTCACCATAGAACCTCAGTGGCCTCTATCCCTAGAAATCATAGAGTGCGCTAAGAATATCTATTCTTTGGTATAATCTGTTGGTCAACAAGCGGGTTTGATTCTACCTTCCCTCCTAGAGTAAAGATCTCACATGATGGCCCTTGAACTAATTCCTTATCACTCATCAGATCATCATCACAATTATAAATTGGTTACCTGGATAACTATCTTCACGGTGGTATCCTAAAAATTTAATCAAGATGTACCATGGTCAGATGAGCATATATATATGGGTATCTGACTTAAGAAAGACATTCAAATGACTCAAGCATATATGATGCATGTACCAATGTTCCCTAAAACCAATGTCTTGGTATGTTGAGTCAACAAGTAGGTAGTCTGAGTCTTGGTGAATGGATACATTGGCTGCCACACCAACACTGGGTTCCCTAGCCCAAAATCTACACTCAAGAAACATTGAAACCATTTCCCTAAATTCCCAAAAAAACCTCATAAGGGAAAAAAATCCAAAAAACATGTACCAAAGTTGAACCACCTCAAATACCAATCTTTCATTAATCGACCCACGGGGCCCACCTGGTCAGTGGATAGACAAGGAAAACTACCCCAAGACCACCTTCATAGGCCAAGGGCTGGAAAAATGTGCCAAAATTCCTAACTAAAATGGGAGGCCTTAATCTAAAGTACCTTTATGTACAGACCCAACCATCTCCATACAAAAGTGGAAAGGAAAAATAATAAAATACAGTAACCTCTAGAGTAAAAACCATGAATTTAATAAACTCTATGAAATTTAAAATATTACAAAAAAAAATATGAAAAATAAAGGGGAAAAATATATGCCCAACTAGAGTATATGTCCCAACCTTAAAATATCTAGAAAATAAATTATGAGAGAGACTGTCTCCAGATCTACAAGATCTGATCATCTTACATTTTTAAATTCACCCGAGTATCCCTATACACCATTGAAATCACTGCCAACCTATCCTTCATCTGCATAATACATGAAACTTGTGCTAAAGTCCAATGTATGGGTGAGTATATACATACCTAGTAGTATGTCTAGAAAACTGGAGGGGGGCAATAAAAGACACGATAGTAATAGTCATATCAACCTAAAGTAAGATAGAAATGAAACCCAACAATATATATATATATATTCTCATATAAGAAACCCAGATGAGAGAGATACGATAGTAATAGTGTGTAGTTGGGTTTTTCATAGAATACATGGAATCCTCTTGTGGTTTCTAGATCTAGCTTCAACACTGTAATTCCCATCGTTTGACCAAATTAGATCAAGGGAAAACTCCTCTGGTTGTCGATTCCATATCTCCATTGGTCATAAATCAGAATATATTGATCAATGGTGGTTTATCACACACCCCACACACCACTCATTACTTTAGATTGGTCATAAATCCTAGATCAATGGGATTCATCACCTGAATCCCAAGATCTATCTTGATCCATCCTTAAATCTCCAATCCTCTCTTCACATGTGAATCCATCATGAATCCAGTGGGTTAAATTATGCTTGAACCCTCCCAAAAAATTTGAACTGTGGCCCCATAGGCTAATGGCAAAGAACGTGAAGAACTATGGGGGGAAATCACAAGAAATAAGTTGAAACAATCCTTGGCTAAGCGTTATTAACCAAAAATTTCATAATCAATGATAATTGGGGTGAAACAATGGCATAAAAAATAACAATTGGAAAAACAAATTATTCATCAATTGGGCTCATGTGATGGGTGAAAAAACACAAAATTAAAAGTATATTACAATCCATGCTTCAAAGATTTAATCAATAAGGGAAGAAAACCAAAAAAATTGAGTCCTACCTTGATTTGGATTGATATTTGGTGAATAACGTAGTTTCCAATGATGGAGAGGAATCATTGCATTTGATGCAACTTCATTTTACTTGATTAGGTTGTTGGTCTTCATCTCATCATGATTCACCAATGAAGGTCATCAAATATCTTACCAAAAGACTACCAGGTTTATGTGGCTAACCATGGAAAATTTTAATAATGAAATATTTATAGAGGATTAAATTTAATTCATTAAAATTAAAATAAATAAATTGATAATTTATTTTAATTTAAACACACCCTCTAATGGTTGCCTCATCTGAACGTTCAGCGTCGCCCAACTTTAGGTTGCTCCTAGGGTAAACCTCGCACTCCATATTCAACTGTGTTCTCATATTTACAATATGATACTTCTTTTAGAATTTATTTCATTTTATTTTAAAAAATTTGTTCATGTGATATAAAATATATTTAAATTTTTTTAAAATTAATTCCAAGCTTACTGGGCCTCAGAATCACATGTCGTCTCAGCGACTAGCTTCAAAAATATTTCATAATATATCTGAAAGTATTATAAGGAAAAAAAGTCTTTATAATTGAATATTATGGGGTATCCAACCACAGTTTCTCCCCATAATTCCCCTTGTATTTGTTTGTATGTCCTCTAAGACTGAATTGGTCTACATCATGATGAACTTTTCCATGTGAATTAGTGTTGTTTTCATGGGGAGGACCTTCATGGTTTCCTATGTCATGGGGAGGACTTCCACGGTTATTAGTACCACAAAGAGGACCTCAAAAATTGCTAGTATCAAAGGGATTGCCTTCATGAAGTAGTTCTTAACCATGGGGAGGGACTTTATGGTGGTTGTTGATTGGGTAAGATTATGAGAGAGGCAACTGAACACTTAAGTTTGGTGGTTGGGGTCTCAATCCCATCCTAGAGGACACGTTCTCCCAATGAAGTAATGGGGATGTCAGAGGGTATATCATGGGTGGAATGTGTTAGGTACTGGGACGGGCAGCGGAAGCCGGTGGGCCGGGAAATTAAATTTTTTTTGCATCACCGGAGCGATGTTACGACATCGACTCCAGTGAGATATCTCGGTACAGTCTGAGGACCATGCATTGATTAGTCAAAGCATAAAATAAATAGAACATGTACCTTGTTCAGAATTGACGTGTGCAAGTCTGCCATAGGATTCTGGTGATCGTTTCTTGAAGACTCCAATGTCGAAGCCCTCTAGATCGTCCACACACACCTCATGAATCTGCTCGCACGACGTTCGTCAAGATTCGGGTGCTAGCGCAGATCTTCGATGCTCACTTCAGTGTAGTGACGATCACCATAAAGGAAGAAGCTTCAATCTGAGATGGATGAACTTGAAGATCTTCCATCCATGAGATACTCTCTCTCTAGATTCCAGGAGGAGCGAGAAGCTCTCAATATTAAAACATGAATAGTTAACATGGGAGATCCTCTTTCTCACTTATATAGGGAGTGTTTAAAAACAGGCGGTATGAATTCCCAGCCCCGTGTAACAGACATCCGCTATATAAGTGTTATAAATAATTATTTATGAAAAATAAAATTTTTCCATAAAAAATATTTATAATTTTTCACTTAATTGTAATATATAAATATATTACGTGATAAATTTTACTCTTTAACTCGAATCATACCTCCTGCTAATATTAAACGAACCTAGGATATTAAAATCCATTCGAATAATGTTAATACTTGTATTTACTGTATAACTTGTAAATACATGTTATAAATAAATTCAACAACTTATTCTAAACTTGAATAATTAATGAATTTATTTATTCTTTGGTGATCCATAGAACTTGGATAGCGCTCGGACCCTTTGGAAGGGGCCACCAAGTTCTATATTCCTATTCCCAGAATAGGGAAGATTCTCAAGGTGTTATTGTGTGTGACCCTCTAGGCCCTTACCTCAATAGCAATGAATAATATCCACTGACCTGGAGTGGGGTATAGCAACCCATCGAGGACCCTATAAAGATAAGACAAGTCAAAGCAACGACTGCCTTCCAATGAACACGGTCCGTGTAATATAATCTCTTCATCATCGATATCTCAATAAAGCAGAATGCATACTAGTGTCATCATTCTTTATTTTTCTTTATTTTGTTTTTTTATTTGTCTGGACAGTCTTACCTTCCACTACCATGGCCTTGGATTTAATGAAGGTGCAACCATCCTAATCAACCAGGCTCGAGATATCTCTTCCTGAACTAAGAATCAACAAATCCTTTCTCAATCATTCAATCAATTCCATGCCATTAATGACGTACCTGATATAAACTACCTCGCCACAACTTTGTCGCCATGGTTTTCACCTTGCATCAAATGTACATAATTAAATGACATCCATTGAGAATGATCTCAAGTCTAAATACCATTACACATGTCCGTAGATAGTAATGACCAATGAAACCTAAAACATGTGGTGTTCCTATTATGTGGGGTTGTCCTCATGATCTCAACTACTAGAGATCATCAAGTGATAACTTCTTGGGAATGAGTCTTAATGCTTATGATCCCCCAGAACCAGATGGTCACACATCATCTGTGTCATTTCATAAGGATGTAACTGGACCATAGGACGTTACTTTAAGATCACTATCATGGCATCTCAGGGTTCTCATTATATCCTGGGAT
The DNA here is from genome assembly GCA_963277665.1 of Viscum album. Classification (NCBI taxonomy): domain Eukaryota; kingdom Viridiplantae; phylum Streptophyta; class Magnoliopsida; order Santalales; family Viscaceae; genus Viscum; species Viscum album. The sequence goes on from OY728126.1 coordinate 2,013,804,433, forward strand.
CTACTATAACCCTTTGATGCGACAGGTAATCTAAGGACATTTCCATAAACAAAGTGGATGCAGAAGTATCTACACTATTATCGAAAGATAAACACGTGTATTATAACAAACTAAATACATTTAGCGGTAATCAAAGTACAAAACAAGTTGGGTCAAGGGAACCCACTTTCAACACTCCCACTTGAAGTAGGGCCAACTGCTAATAGGTTTTAATCTACTAGCTCTCACATGTGAATCATGCTTCTGCTGAGAAATGGATTTAGTCAGGGGGTCTGCCACATTGTCCTCTGTGGATACTCTACAAACTGTCACATTACCTCTTTGAGAAAAATCCCTCAAGAGATGAAACATCTGAAGAATATGATTTATTCTCTAGTGAGACCTAGGCTCCTTGGAAAGCACCGATGTAGTAGTATTATCACAATATACTGGTATAGGGTCTGCAATGCTAGGTTCAACACCAATGTATGAGATAAATTTGTGTCTCCAGAATGTTTCCTTTACTGCATCAGAAACTACAATATATTTTGACTCTCTTGTAGAATCAACAACCACAGCTTGCTTCGAGCTTCTCCAGCTCAATGCACCATCATTCAAGCAAAATATGTATCCTGATTTTGATTTCATATCATCATGATCTTTCTGGAAACTAGCATCAGTGTATCCCCTCACAACTAGTTCCTCATCTCCTCCACACACCAGGAACATATCCTTAGTACGCCTCAAGTACTTTAGGATAGTTTTAACAGTTGTCCAATGCAGCTTTCCTAGATTGTCTTGATATCTACCCACCATGATTAAATAAAAGGCGACATCAAACCTAGTACATAGCATGGAATACATGATAGAACCCACTGACAAAGCATAAGGGACTCTACTCATTCTGTCAATCTCCTCCTGTGATTATGGACACATTTTCTTGGAGAGATTTACACCATGTGACACAGGTAACAATCCTCTCTTCAATTGTTCCATACTGTACCTTTTGAGTACCTTGTCAATATATATACTTTGACTTAGCCCGAGTAGCCTTTGAGATCTATCTTGATAGATCTTGATCCCTAGAATGTAGGTTGCTTCACCTAAGTCTTTCATGGAGAATCATTCATTTAACCAAGTCTTAACTGACTGTAAGACTAGCACCTCATTTCCTATAATTAATATGTCATCAACATATAATACTAGAAAAATGATGGAATTCCCTTCAACCGTTTTATAGACACAAGGCTCACTTTCATTTTTGAAAAAACCAAAATATCTTATGGCCTCATCAAAATGAACATTCTATGATCTCGATGCCTGCTTCAATCCATAAATGGATCTCTGCATCTTGTATACTTTATTGGCATTATTTGACATGAAAATCCCTTCGGGTTGTTTCATATAGATGTCTTCAACCAACTTCCCATTTAGAAAAGTAGTTTTGACATTCATTTTCCAAATTTCATAATCATGAAAGGCTTATATTTCAAGAAATATTCTGATGGATTTAAGCATTTCTACTAGTAAGAAGGTTTCATCATAGTCAATGCCTTGACATTTCCTGAAACCCTTTGCAACCATTATTTCTTTAAAGGTATTAACCTCACCATCTATATCTACCTTCTTCTTGAATACCCATTTTCATCCAATGGGCTTTACATCAGCTGGAGGGTCTACCAAAATCCAAACTTGATTTTGGTACATTGACTCCATCTCATAATTCATGGTTTCTGGCCATTTAGCAGCTTCTTTGGCTTCTACTACTTCCTTATAGGTTAAAGGTTCATCATCCTGAAGGACTAATGTGTCACCTGACTCAGTGACAAGAAAACCATAATGCTCTGGTTCTCTAACCTCTCGTATAGACCTACGCAGTATCTGTGTCTCAGGAACAACTTCTTCTTCCACTTTTTCTTGTGGAGATTGTTCCTATACCAACTCTTGTGCATCAGGAGCATTAACTTCATCGAAGTCAATATTTCTCCCTCAATTTTGAATAGAAATGTGTTCCCTTTCTATAAATGCGGTGTATCTTTCCATAGAGTCTTTTCTATCTAAAGGGTTATATAGGTAGTATCCTCTAGTTTCCTTAGGATAACCTATAAAGATGCACTTAGTACTTCTGGATGCTAATTTTTTTACTTGGTAAAGTCTTGAAAAATTCCTCACACCCCCATACACACATGTGTGTTAGGTTGGGTTTCTTTCCATACCATAACAGATATGGAATAACTTATGCGGCTTTAGTTGGTACTCGGTTATGGGTATATGATGTTGTCTGCAAGGCGTATCCCCAAAAGGATAATGGAAGGGTTGCATGAATCATCATTGATCTGACCATGTCAAGAAAGGTCTTATTCCTCCTTTCACTAACACCATTCCATTGTGGTGTATAAGGAGGATTGAGTTGGGATACTATCCCACACTCCTTCAAGTGATCAAGGAATTCTTGGTTAAGATATTCTCCACCTCGGTCTGAGCGAAGTGCTTTAATCTTATTACCAAGTTGGTTTTCTACTTCATTTTGGTATTCCTTAAATATCTGAAAGGAATCTGACTTATATTGCATTAAGTAGATATAGCCATACCTACTATAGTCATAGGTAAAAGTAATGAAGTATAGAAAACCACCCCTTGCCTCGACTAGAAATGGACCACATACATCAGAATGTATTAATTCCAGCACTACATTGGCTCTTTCTTCCTTTCCTGAGAAAGTTGATTTGGTCATATTTCCTTATAAACAAGCTTAACATACATCTAAGGGTTCTAAATGTACCGAGTCTAGATACCCTTCTTGATGCAATCTCTGTAATCGCTTCTCATTTACATGACCAAGCCTAAAGTGCCATAGGTGGGTGTTATTTGAGTCATGTTGGATGTTTTTGTCATTGATTTCCATTACTGAGTTCTCTAGTTCTAGCATATATAACCAATTTTTAATATGTGCCATGCCATAACATATGGTATCCCTATAAAAGAGACAACATTTATTTCCAAACATGAAATAAAAACCCATAGTGTCTAGACTCGACATAGAGATAATGTTTCTGGTAATAGAAGGCATATAATAGCAATTGTTTAGAACTAGAATCAAACAAGTTGGTAAGGTTAAGTGATAGTCTCCCACTGCCAAGGTTTCCAGACTTGCACCATTTGCATATCAGAGATCCACTTAACCTTTTTCAATCTTCTTGAACCTACTTGGTTCTTGTATATGAATACAAATGTGTGTGCCACATGCTGTATCCAATACCCAACCTGTAGATAAAGATAGATTGAATTCAATGAAAAAAATACCTTAAGTAGAAGCATCATCTTGCTTCTTCTTCCCAGCTCTGCAATTCTTCTTCTAGTGGCCTTTCTTGCCACATTCAAAGAAGACAGCTTCCTGTTTAATACTTTGCCTCTGAATCTTTGGCTTCTTTGTAGGATGATGCATTAGTGTCTTTGGCCTTGACTTGGATTTAGACCCCTTTTCCTTGCCCTTGTTTTTCTTGTTCACCATAAGGACATATTAATTGGTATTTTTCATATCCTTATCAGCTTGGCGAAAAAAAATAAAAAGGTTCGGAAGTGACTTTGTCATATCATTCATATTATAATTGACAATAAAAGTCAAGAAGCTTGACGGTAAAGAGGCAAGAATGAGATCCACTGCTAGTTCTTGGTTCAGTTTGAACCCAAGGGCTTCAAGCCTCTCAATATACCCAATCATCTTGAGTATGTGAGGACAGGCTTGGTTCCCTTCTGCTAGCCTGCACTTATAAAGCACACTTGAGATTTCATACCTTTCTTGCCTGGCCCTCTCCTCATAAAGTTCTTGGAGATGTGAAAGCATCTTGTAGGCATCCTCATCCACGTGAATTTTTTGAAATTAGATGGACATGGATGACAACATGATGCATTTTACATCAAGTGCATCATCTACAAGCTTTCTCCATTTATCTTTTTCCACCTTTCTTGCTCCTTGAGGAGGTTCAGCATGAATTGGGGATTCCAGCACATATAACTTTCTTTCTTGGTGTAGTACTATGCACAAGCGTCTGTACCACTCCTAGAAGTTATTGCCGGTCAGGATATTTTCTTTATCCAAGATCGATTGCAGTGATAAAGTACTTGTGGTGTTGGTGATTGCCATTTTGAATCTACATCAGATAAACATTTAGCAGTTTGTACTCTGTCTTGATTACCTTTTTACATTTATGATTAATAAATTATTATATCATTTTACTATCTCCCACTATTTTAGCGAACCTTAATAGCCCTCACTGTTAGATTTGGAATACTCTATCGCTTGAGTATTCTAGTGGAAAGGATCCTCAAAACCTCCCTCGTAGTCTACAAGATATGTCTATGCCACTACTTGGAGGGTTTCAAGGTAGGCACTAGACTGGCCAACCACTTGTTCTTGTGGTTCCTTGTGTTGTTGAGTAAAGTCCCAACTTTTGGAATCTAAACTTGATTTCCTCAACATCTTGCCTCTAAAGTGATAGCAAGTTAGATAAGGCTAATCCTTGACTACTCACATAAGTTAAGTCGACCCATTTCTCTCATGAAAGCACCCTGGTAGTAAGAGGAATTCTCAACTAAGGCTGACGAGCAACCAAACAGCCAGTTTTGTTTAGATGTGAGAAATGGAAGGCTTTTAGAATTAATATATCTTTGAGGGATATTTATATTTATTGATGAATATAATCCTTTTCTATTTATTATGTTCAAACTGGGTTGTCGCGCTCACAACTGAACAAACAATAGAATATAATTCGTCACATCTTTATGCATTTTATCTTGTTTACTGTTCTATGTGATCACGCAATAATCATGCAGACGCATAAAATAATAAACTATACATAAAGTAAATCATGAAATCTAACTAGTCTTGAGCATTCTTTAAAGATCGATCCATAATGGATCAATCTTGATCTAGGGGCATCCATACCTGAGTCCTGACTTGACTCATGTCGCAGCTTTCCCAGTGCAATGTGCTCAGCTTTCATCTGTTTTACTGCCTCGTCTTAGCGGGTCTGCATCTCGAATCATCATCATTTAATTACAAATGTACTCGCATGCAAGAGAGGGGGTCTAGGGGTACAAAATACATCGTGTGTATTAGACACGTATGCCCTTATACGTATTTGAATTAAAAGAGACGATTTTTATATCGTCATTTATTTAATTAATTATTAAAATAATCACACGCATTGAATAAATAATTAAACAAAGAAATAAATATCATACATTCATAGTTCGGTCGCTTGCTCAAGACTAGTCGGTAAATATTAAGCGCGATTAAAATTAAACTGCAAATAAATTTACACAGTACGGGGGGTCCTAATAAATTAAATGAATCTAAATAAATTCAATTAATTTATTTTTTATCAATTCCAACTGTTTAATTTAATTTCAATTCCAAAAATTAAATTAAACCATCAATTTAATTTAACTATAAAATTAAATTAAACTATTAATTTAATTTTAGTTCTAAAATTGAATTAAACTATTAATTTAATTTTAATTGTAAATAAATTAATGTTTTAGATCAAATTAATTTAAACTCCCAAACTAATTCTAATTAATTTAATTTAAAAAACTAAATTAAATAAAATTAATTTAAAAGTGGGTTACCTCTAGTCGGGAAGTCCGGTAGGACTACGAACCGCCGCGGGGTATCATCCTGGAGCAGGGCCAATTATAGCGTCCCCACGGCGTGCCCGCGGCCAGACCGCGGCCTGCCTGCAGTGTGACCGCTCGGTCCAGCGACTCCCACGGTGGTAGAAAACTTTTGGCGATGTCCGAAGGGAGCAGGAGGTGGCCGGGAAGCAAACCGGCCAGCCGCATGGCCGACAGCCCGCTGCTCCGGTGAGCTGGAGAGGCGGTGGCCCAGTCCGGCACAGCCTGGACTGGCGTGGCCAGTGTAGTTCTCAGCCGGCACGAGCAGGAGCTCCGGCCATGGGCAGCTCGGCGCGACCAGGTGGTCCGGCTCCGGCTCGGGGCGGCGCAAAGGGGACCGGCGGGAAGCGGCGGTCCGGCGCGGCTCGGGCCGGTGCTAGTAGGTAGCCCTGTGGGGCTCTGGGCGGTGCGAAGGGGACCAGCGGGAGGCGGCTCGAGCAGGAAGCTCGGCGGGGCGGCAGTCCGGTGCGCAGAGGGGAGGTTCGGCGGGGCTGGGGAGCAGTGCTCTGACGTGCAAAGGGGAGGCCCGGTGGGGCTGGGAAGCAGCGATCCGGCGTGCAGCGGGGAGGCTCGATAGGGCTATGGTTTCCCCCAAAGGGGAGAGCCCTCTTGTGCACTACAAGAAGGAGAAGACCCCTTGGGTCTTCCCGTTTTTTTTAATTTTTGTATTTAGAAAAAAAAAATCATCCCCTTTCCCTTTTTTTAAATAAAGGGAAGAAGACCTCATTTTGGGGTCTTGGTCTCCCTCCATTTTCATATTTTTTATTTAAATTTTATAAATTGAAAAAAAAGGACATGACTTAACCCCAAGTCTAGAAAATAATATTTTATTTGAGAAAAATAAAATATATTATTTTCTAATTTTATTTTATTTTCCTTCTAAAAATTAAATTACTAGATTAGTTTCGGCTACCGGATTCTGGCCATAGCGTGGCCGAATTTCGGTATTTTGAAGAACATATTAATAAAAATAAAAATGTGTTCTTCTCAAAATTTATTCTGAATACAATTTAAACCGATGAGTCAATCCGATTAAATGTTTTCGAATGGCCATAACTTGGCCATTCGAAAACAGATCGACACGCGGTCGGTTGCGTTGGAATTTATTTAACCCCCATACTTAAATTTTATGCAATTTAATTTTTCTTTTGACTCTGAAAAATAATGGGTCCCTCTGATACCACTGTTAGGTACCGGGACGGGGAACGGAAGCCAATGGGCCGGAAAATTAAAAAAAAATTGCACCACCGGAGCGATGTTACGACGTCAACTCTGGTGAGCTATTCTGGTACGGTCTGAGGACCATGCATTGATTAGTTAGAGCAAAAAATAAATAGAACAAGTACCTTGTTTAGAATTGACATGTGAAAGTCTACCGCAGGACGCCGGCGATCATTTCTTGAAGACTCCAATATCGAAGCCCTCAAGATCATCAACACATGCCTCGCGAATCTGCTCATGCACCGTTCGTCAAGATCCGGGTGCTAGCACGGATCTTCGATGGTCACTTCAGTGCAGTGTCGATCACCGCAAAGGAAGAATCTTCAATCTAATATGGATGAACTTGAAGATCTTCCTTCCATGAGAGACTCTTTCTCTATATTCCAGGAGGAGAGAGAAGCTCTTAATCTTAACACATGAATAGTTAACATGGGAGAGCCTCTATCTCACTTATATAGGGAGTGTTTAAAAACACGCGGTATGAATTCCCAGCCTCGTGTAATTGACGCCCACTATATAAGTGTTATAAATAATTATTTATGACAAATAAAATTATGCCATAAATAATATTTATAATTTATCACTTAATTGTAATATATAAATATATTACGTGATAAATTTGAGTCTTTAACTCGACCCATACCTCCTGCTAATATTAAACGAACTTAGGATATTAAAATCCATTCAAATAATATTAATACTTGTATTTACTATACAACTTGTAAATACATGTTATAAATAAATTCAAATAATTATTCTAAACATGAATAATTAAAGAATTTATTTATTCTTTGGTGGTCCATAGAACTTGGATAGTGCTCGGACCCTATGGAGGGGCCCACCAAGTTCTATATTCCTATTCCCAGAATAGGGAATATTCTCAAGGCGCTATTATGTGTGACACTCTAGGCCCTTACCTCAATAGCAGTGAATAATATCCACCGACCTAAAGTGGGGTCTAGCAACCCATTGAGGCCCCTATAGAGATAAGGCAAAGTCAAATCAACGATTGTCTTCCTACAAACACGGTTCATGTAATATTATCTCTTGGTCATCAATATCTCAATAAATCAGAATGCATACTAGTGTAATCATTCTTTATTTTTCTTTATTTTGTTTGTTGATTTGTCTGGATGGTCTTACCTTCCACTACCATGGCCATGGATTTAATGAAGGTGCAACCATCCTAATCAACCAGGCCCGAGATATCTCTTCCTAAACTTGGAAGCGACAAATCCTTTCTCAATCATTCAATCAATGCCATGCCATTAATGATGTACCCAATACAAACTATCTATCCAGGACTTTATCTCCATGGTTTTCACCTTGCATCAAATGTACGTAATTAAATGAAATCCATTGATAATGATCTCAAGTCTTAAGACCATTACACATGTCCATAGATAGGAATGACCAATGACACCTAAAACATGTGGTGTTCCTATTATACGGGTCTGTCTTCATGATATTAACTACTAGAGATCATCAAGTGTGAACTTCGTGAGAAGAAGTCTCAATGCTTATGAGCCCCCAGCACATGATGGTCACACATCATCTATGTCCTTTCAGAATGATGTAACTGGACCATAGAACGTTACTTTAAGATCACTATCATGGAATCTCAGGGTTCTCATTGTAGCCTGGGATCTACTATAACCCTTTGATGTGATAGGTAATCTAAGGACATTGCCATAAACAAATTGGATGCAGAAGTATCTACACTATTATGGCAAGATAAACACCTGTATTATAACAAAATAAATACATCTAGCGGTAATCAAAGTACAAAATAAGTTGGGTCTAGGGAACCCACTTTCAACAGAATGGTCCATAGAAGCTATTGAAGTAACGTATTATAGAGTGGGGATAGAGGTCTACCCCCAAAGCATACACCATTAAGTGGACAATGGCTACAAGAGTATCCATCCATGAAGCAAGGATGACAAACTTCCCTTGGTGTGGGGGAAATACCCCCTATGGGATTCTCCAGACAGAATTCCTCAAGTAATATTCCCCCTGAGAGTTATTCACTATTTAAGGCATTGGTATAATTCCATTGGCTCAAAGTCTTCTCAATCCATATATCAATTAGGAAGCATTCCTTCCCAACTTTAGCGATGGAATGAAATCTCCACTGAGGAAATATGAAGAGGGAACTCCAAATATAGAGAATTTTATCACTCCATTGAAATGGTTCGATGGTTCCCATGAGCCATGGATTCCTATCTCATTAAAGGAATAGGGAAAGGGAACCCAGGAAATGTGGATTCCTAACTCACCAGATAGATGGGGTGAGGGTTCCTAGAAAGGTAAATCCTCAATTGAATTTTTATCTAACCCTACTATCATTTTATTCACCAATAGAATAATTAACCAATTTTTATTTATACTTTTCAAGACATAAATTTCTTATACTACCTATGATTAGATTATGAATGGTTTATCCTTATACCCTTTCATGCTAAAATTCACCTTCATAAATCCTAATTCATTGACTTTAACTACCCTTCTATTATCAACGCATTTGAAATAGAAAAAAGGCACTTGAAATGTTTTATAATCCAAATAATATTTTTTTTGATGATGTAAATGTATAAAATATTCACACAAATTGGAGTTATGTCCTTAGTATCATATACATGCATCACTTCCTCTATAAGAGTAAGTCCACAATTTTTTATCATACCGAATTCATTATGTTCTTTTATATAGAACATATAACCATTAATTAAATAACCATTATAAGATAATAAATTTAAAACTGGTCCTCTAGTTATCCATTGTATTCATTTTGAAATTGAATTTGGATTTGTAGATTACTCCTAAAAAATATAATCTTGAAACCATCCTATAAATTATTGATCATGTGTATTTGATTACCAGATTTCATCCCTTGATGGATTTAAATACCTAAGAATTAATTTTTGGGTTTTAATATATAGAGAAACCTCTTTACTATAATATAAAATGTAAAGTTGATCTTGCTATCAAACTGTAATGGTAATTGTAAAAACACCACTTTTTAAAATCCCTTCACCTATAAAGAATCTATTGTGATGATATTTTAGGACACCAATACTATCAATATCTAATAGGTACTCAGTAAAAAATTTAATATATTCTTCAACAATATATCATTATTCCATACAAACTTTGGTTTAAATTATATTTTTGATGTACTCTTTCAAAATCTTCATATATTATTCAATGGGTTACATCTATATATAATGTATAGGACCGAATAGTTAGATCTCTCTTACCAAGTGAACCATTATATCAAATAATAATGGGATAAACTACATTTCCAATTCACTTAATATGATAAAAATTTCCATTTCCATAGTTGAAAACTTTTTTAGGTCTACAACTTTAATTTGTATAGCTTTGAAAAAGAAAAAATTATTGGTTATTGTGTATCAAAAAAAATTAGGCAAAATGAAATATAAAGACATAGGCATAAAATCTTGAATAAAGACATAAAAATCATGTGATTTTATACCCTATAAATTCAAATCATTCATTGGAATTATATTCTTAATATTTGATGAATATACATTTGGAACCTTTAAATTATTCATAAAGTTGAAAAAATGATATCTCTCTTTCCTAGAAAGAATATAAGCTATTATATGAAGAAAAGTATGCCTTTCACCCTTAACAGGATCCAAATTTTCACTTATCCTCATTTTATTCATGTCTAACTATGCCTTAATTCCATCCTTTTTTTGTTGGGTGTATTTAGTTATGTTCCAAAGCACTATCACATACATTGTTTCTATTTTAATGACACCAATAACATTTCAGACATAAAAAACATTCCAGTATAGTTATTCAAAAAACTGATGACTTTTTTCAACATCTTTTTTTAGGTTTTTTGAAGAAAATTTTTTGAAAATGGGGAAAATATAATTTACTTTTTTGAACTTTTGATCATCCATTAATGGAGTTGGTTTTGAACCTTATTTTTTATTCCCTTCTAATGATATCATCAAGGATCATCATTAATGTCATCGAGGTAAAAATTGGTGATTTCCTGAAAATATATTCTTCAAGAAATGTTTAAACTTGAGTGTGAACCCTTTTCATAGATGGTACACCCCTATATTCCTTTAATTATATATCTTTAATGTTATACCCCAAATAAAGTCTAGAGTGCATTTGTTGAAAAGTATATTTATTGAAAGTATGAGTTTTATTTGGAAGTATTTTGAAATTTATTAAAGGATTTTAGCTGAAACAATTTGGATATGTGAACCAAATGGATTTTTGAGAAAATTGGATACATGGATAAATGGATATGTGATATGGTAACATGATAAAATTAGATACATGGCCAGAATAGCTACATGATAAAATTAGTTATTTATCCATAACGGTTACATAAATTGACTATGTAGTAAAAATGACTATGTGTGGAAAGTGGCTATGTGAACAACCATAAAAATTGGATGTGTTGATAATTGGGTGTGTGGAATCATCAATGTTGCAGTATGGCTATGTGAATTTGGCTATGTAGACCATGTGTATTTTTAGGAGGAAATTTCAAGATCCCTTACAACCAATAGATGCATGAATGTGTATGGTTACCCATAAAATGGGGGTTAACTACATTCAATGGACTTTTTTATGATCATGGTTCATAAAATAATTCAAAACCATTTACCATGATCATGGTTCTATGAAGATAAAATTTTCAATATATTATGGAAATTCCTACTTTTAGATTGATATATTCTTGGGGATCCAGAAATATCCATGAAATTATAGCCTGAGATATATGGAGAGATTTAAAATTATTTTATGTCTCTTAAAATGATAGTTTTATTGGATGTGTTAATGATAGTATAAGATCAGAAGATCCAGATTACATGACATGCTCTCGCAATAAGAGAGGAAGAAAAATGAAGGCGAGAATTCGAAGGTGCATTTAATATGGTTTATAAAGATCTCATCTGAATGGTTGAAGGTAAAATAAGGTGTTATTATAGGATCCCAATTCTCTCTGTACGTAAGAAGTATTTTTATTAAAGGAAAACACCTTCCTTGGGGTATATTTTCATTATATTCATGTGAAGAAGAAAATAAACAATAGATGGGGTAGTGAGTTCCTTATTGTAGGAGAGTGGTGAGTTCTCTAATTTTTCATGGTATTCAACTTGGAGAGTTAGTGAGACCGCTCCAAAATCATACACATAAATCAACGAGCTTTAGTGAATTTAGTGCACAGGGACATTTTTGTGCATGCTCCTTAGACCAGCCCAGTGTGGGTGAACCAGGTGAACCCCCCATGTTATTTACTAATTTATTTGATCAATGATAGGAAAGGTGGAGAGAAATTGAAGTGTTACTCATGGTGATAGAATAATGTCCTTGTTAAAGGAATAATTTTTTTTATTTTATACCTTGATTCACCCCCCCCCCCCTCAAGGTGTTATCTTTTAAGGGTCTAACAAGTGGTATCAAAAGGGATTTTATTCTTCTTCTCTATTGAAAGCATGATAATGGTTGTAAATCATAAATTTATCCCCATATTTGAAGGATGTAATTTCTACTTATAGAGAAGAAACATGTAATATTATTTCTATTGACTTAGTCCAAGAAACACCTTATTTTAGTGGTCTCAAATATTTTTTTATATATTTCTAATGAATTTAATGTTTTATGATAATCAATTATATTCTAGCCAAAATAAACAAAACTGGCTAAGTCTTGATCTACCATTACCATCTACCACAAGTTAAAATGAGCTAACTCTAGTTGAAAAGAGCTACCACCATAAGCTACCACTCCAAGATACCATCATGTTACCACTAGCTCAATTTTTTGTGACCTCTAGGATCTACCACCAAGAGAATCTACAATCTGGTAGAGCGACCACCAAGATCTTCTACCATTAGTATTAATCTACTACTAGAATTTGTTACCATCACATGGTGCTGCTTTCAAGTGAAGCTACCACTAGTTCAATGTACTACCACATAATGTACCTATTATTGAGGAGTTATTTCTAAGGGTATCTACCGCCAAGGTTTTCCACCCCCATATCTTCTACTGTAGTTTTTCAAAATTAATTTCAAAATTAATTCTCCAATTTTCATTTTATAAATTTAATTCTAGAAAAAATCATGTTTATTTAACAATGATTATTCTTAAACAACTCCATATAGATTTTAAATACAAATTCAGACTTCCCAAATTTTCTACTCAGTATAAGGATCTAGATTATTCTATTATTATCCTACAACAGATAATTAGACCGTATAAAATACTATAAATTCATAGGAAAACCTCCTTAATATGTGTGTACTTCATGTGGATGAAGTGAAAAATTATAATAGACATGGAAATATAGAAATACATAGATATAAATGTGTGTGTAAGAACACGTACTAAGAAATGAGTAATTTTTCAAGACCACTACAACACTTTGTTTTCCTTAACTTTTCTATGAAAGCATGGTTGATCCTTTACAATAAATAATTTAGATAATCCTAGACAACTGAACCTATTCAGATTGAGATGAACCAAAATATCACATATCTATTTCCTTTCTCTTTCTATTTTAGCATACTTTTGATCTATGTTTTTATTTTACTTTTTTTATCTGTAAAACACAGTCTCCTACACTAAACTGGATAATTCTTGACACACACTCTCTCAATAATTTTCATTTTTTACTCCCACATATAATTGTGGAAGAGTTCATGTGTGATATGTATCTCTTTTATCCCATGAAGAACTATGGTAGAGGATTTTGTATATGCCTAGGTTTTCATGGTACAGTTTTATGTAAAAACCCAATCTAGGTTGGGGGTCAGATTATTTTATAATAAACTGATTGGTATTAGGTGATTTATAAGTGGAGGGTATTAATTAATGGCTTAATAATGGACCCCTTATTTAAAATAATTGTATGCCTTATTTGTTGTGATTTATATATTTTTTTTATTTGTTTTAGACCTAACCAATTTCTGTCTTCTAAATTATTAAAAAAATGTTACTCCCATATTTAACATAAATTAGTGTTTTATATAAAATTTTTTATAAAAATAAATTAGTTTCAAAAGATAAAGTATTTCCAAAATTATTTTAACTAAGTTGTGTTCAATATTTTGAGAAACTTTTCTAAAGATAAAATTATATAATTCTTTTTTTTTTGCTAATTGGTATTTTTTATCAAATTGGGGGGTATAAGTTTTAAAAAAAATTAATAGAAATTTCATTAGAAACTCAATTCACCCCACCTTGGGTTTTCCTATGGGACCAACATTTCATATCAGAGCTCTTTTAAAGTTGTTTTTTACTTTGATCAAGTTGTATTTAAAACATCTTAAATTTCTATTAGTTCTAAATATAAGTTTCTATGGATAAACATAGACAAGAATGAACTTTTTATAATTGGTATCCTTGTTTTAATGGAAAAAACTATTCTCAATGAAAAATTAAGATTAAAGTTCATTTAGAAAGTATGGGATTTGATATTTGGAGTCTTATTGAGGATAAATATGAAAATCCCAAATTTTATAGAGATTACTAAAGTGATTCCACTAAGGATGCATATTATTATAATTATAAATAAACTAATGAATTATAATTTCCTTTAGAATAGTATGAATTCTGTAACGACCCAAACTTTTATTAATAAAAATTTATCTTTATCTAATTAAATGTATTATTATATAAAATGGTTATATAACATATTCACTTCTTTAGTTTTATGATTTTGGATTTAAAAATTCTGTTAAGAATTGTTACCATTTCTAATATATCCTTTTAATAGTGATCACATGATTAATATAAATATAGGCTTTAACAAATCCAATTTATTTGGAGAAAGGAAGTGATGGCCTCATCTAGTATAATTTCTCCGTACGAAGCCCATTTTTCAGAGTTCAGAAAGGAGGTGGATTTATTGGGATTTTCTCTTGACCAAGCCCAAGCTGAGCACCAACAAGTTAAGCTTGAACGAAACTTCTTTCGAGATAAGTGTAAGTTGATAGAGATTACCACTTGAGTGATGTTATCCGAGCCACCCCAAGAGTCTGTCACCATCGCACACCTTACCCTTAGGTCTTATGCGGGTTTTTTAAGGGTTATATAACAAGACCCAAGCACTATTAATATGTACATTATTTTTTTATAAATAATATATATTCATTTTATTATTGTTACTTTGTACATAGTTTTTAAAAGCACAAATAGTATTTTTAGTTAATATTCAATTAAGAAATATATTTTGATGAATTAATGGTTTTTTTAAATAAATAATATTTTAGTAAAATATTATTACTAAATTAATTTTTATTAAATATAAATGATCATATAATTTTTATGAAAACAATTTTAATTTTTATTTAGGTTTGAAATCCATTTGTTGTCAAAACACATGAATTTTTGATAAATGCCGGTTTTTATTTTAAAAGTAAAAATTCACATATTTAGAAAATTATTTAGATAAAATGAATATTATTTTTGGAATCAGGACTTCAAAATTATCCAATGGGGAATTTTTTATAATTTTTCGAGACAGTCAGATTTTTGGGTAAAAATTAAATACAATTTAACTATATAATGTGTTTTATGACAACATAATGACTTAATAGTGATGTAATAAAATACTATAAATGTAATGATCAGAAAATATATGTTTTACCACTAAAATAATGTGATTTTTTGTTTGTTTCATTATTTTAAAAAGCTTTAGTGGGCCCTCCAAGGCTTATAAAATATTTTAACCTTTTAAAATGTTTTCCTTGAGAGTGTGACTCACCTCCGCATAAGCAAGCCTAATATTTTAAGAAGTTAGGAAATTGGCCTTATAAAATATTTTTTCCACTCCCCTTTCGCCAAAACCATGGGTTGGTTTTTGGTTTTGATTAGTTTAATGTGTGGTGGCCAAAACCTAAATAATAAAGAATTCCCTCTCGTTTCCTATATAAAACCACCCAAGATCCCACTTCCTCTTCACACAAAGCCTTTAAAGCTTGACTAAACTCTGACCTCCTCTCTATATAATCCTCCTAAGGTTCCCCAAGCTTCCAATAATCCTCTCTCAAGCCTCTTTCAAGCCTTTGGGATCACACTTCCAAGTAAGGGATTCATTCCTTTCTTATTTTATCCAAGTTTCTTAATATTTTTATGCACTTTTATTTTCAATTATAAATGTTGGGGTATGATTTAGAACCTCCCCTATATTGTCCTATTTATTTTTTAATGATGAGATACCCCTTTCTCTCTCATTTATTCCTTCCATGTATACCCATTACCATGCTGAAATTCCGTAAGGTATTCCTTCCTTTCTCATTCTATACAAGTTTATTAATATTTTTATGTCCTTTTATTTTCAATTATAAATATTGGGGTATGATTTACCGCATCCCCTATACTGTACTATTTAAGTTTGAATTATGAGAGATCCCTTTCTCTCTCATCGATGCCTTCCTTGTATACTCATTACCATGCTAAAATTCCGTAAGGGATTTCCTCCTTTCTCATTTTTGTCCAAGTTTCTTAATGTTGTTATACCACTATAAGAAAACCACCCTTTAGTGGTGGTTATTTTTTCATTTAGCGGCAGTTTAAACCGCCGCTACATGGGTTGGAAGTGGTTTACAGAAATAGCCGCTAAATTGGGCGTCAATAAACTATTAGTGGCGGTTTTTTTCATTTAGCGGCGGTTTAAAAAAAGCCTCGTAGCTGCCTCATTTCGGGGCAGTTCTCGTCACTTTAGCTGCAATTTTTAAGAGACCAGGATTTTATTTTATTAGCGGTGGTTATAACTGCTGCTAAAGTTATGAGAACCATCACAGAATGCATGCGGGTGACGTGACTTTGTAGCGGAGGTTTTAACCGCCCATACTGTCTTACCTGTATACTCTTAGCGGCGGTTAAAACCGCTGCGAAAAGCTGACCAGAAAAAAAAATCTTCTTCCACTGCACCACTGGCCTGAAAACTAAATCAAACCAGACACAATATCATAAAATAACATCAACTCAATGATGTGTTGGACCTTTCAGGGATGTTTTTGGATATATTGATGAAGAGTGGAATGGGTTTATGGCCACCCATGGGGTGTGCCAATCCCTTGAACATGTGAATTTAGTTATTAAATGATAAATTGAAGGGTTTATGAGATTAAACCAATTATAGATATTTTTATCATGTCAAAATGGAATAAGTGGTTTATCATAACTTTTATGGTTAAATGGGTTGTGAGATAACTAAGGGGATAAATAATTAATAAAAAATGTGGGAATATCCATGTTATAATATGGAATTGAAAATATGTACAATGGTTTTTGTTATGAATTAATAGTAAAATAGAATAGTTATGGAATTACGTTAAGTGCAGTGAAAGTGATAAACTATGTGAATATTAGTGAAATGAAATAGGTTCACCCTTGATATTGTAATTTGTTAAAAAGGTCAAGTGTGTTTGACCTTGTGGAATGTGTATTGATGGATTAGTAAATGATTATGGACACAGTAGATCCCACCCAAGGGTAAGAAGTTTTTTACAAGGAATTCCTTATCTTTGATGTGGGATGGCTAGACATGAAATTTGACATAATGGACTTGATATGATGTATATGGAGTTTCCTATGCTTTGATAGTGTATTGACATGGATTTCCAGGAACTAAATCCAATGTGTATGATATGAGTGATCTGATTAGTGCACCACAGTATATGAATTTGAAATGATTAATGAATTACAATTGTTGTTATTAAAAATGTAAAACCCATTTATACTATTTTTTTACACTATTAAAGATGGTATATTATCCCCACATACCTCATTGGACCCTCAATGCTAGTAGGAAGCCTCTTGTATATGAGGAGGCATTCCTATGGTCATGTGACACATTGGTTTGGGGAACCAGTTTAGTGGAACCTAGGTAATGGTGTCACAATATTGTATCAAAGCCATTTTATTTTCTATTGAATAATTTTTTTGAAAGTTTTATATGATATTAAGGTGTTTCAGTCCTTGGTAATGTGTTTTTTTGTGGGATTATCTAACCCATATATGGGGGAAAACCCAAGTTCTCGGTGTGGGATTGTTGTTCTTGTTGTTTGATGTTATAGCTGGATGTTATTTCACCTTGGGTGATATGCTAGCTATGAGATATTATTGTTTTCTAAGGTTTTATTCATGTAACTACATGTAATTTTTTTTATATTCATGAATAATTTTAGGAAATTAGGATTTATATAACATGAATCATATTAGGATCAAATACAAAACAAGGTTATGTTTGTGTTATGGAAAATGAAAATCATTTTCTATTGGTTTCATAGAAAATAGTTCCTAATAAATAGTTATCAATCCACATGTTTTTGTGATTCACGGTGTCATAGGATACCAACTCTAGAAGGGTTTACCTTCTTGGATGATGACATTGAATAATTACATATTATAATATTAGGCATCGAGAATTTATTCAACACGTCAACAATGGGTTTAACTCCTAGTCATCCAAAATCTCGACTACCAATTCAAACACAGGCCTAACTGGAATGATGTATACCACAATCGATAAATCAAGACATAAAAGGAAACATCAGAAATCAATAAAATGCATAAAATAAAACGTGATAAATCAAGAAAATTTTAGGACATGAAAATGTTTGGTGGAAACTATGTTCCACACATGGTACATATACAAACCAACTTTTCCCATATTTGTTCAACACATCAACAATACAACTACTCATGATCTGATGATGTATTGTCACCCTCTCCACCTCCATCTTCACTTTTTTCTGTCACCTGTAAGAACATTATATTGAAAATTAAATATTGTTGCATATTTATATTAAAACTTAAAACCAATGAAAGTTTGAAAACTAAATGATTTTGATTTTTTGTGATTTACCTGCTAACCACCAGTCGATGCACTACCACCAGGGGAATATCTGCTCATCTACTAATGTATATCAGTCATCGCTTTCTACAAAGTGGATATTTGAGCCCCCTGATCTTGAACTGTGGTTCGTAGAGAATCAATCTCCCTCTAAGCATATTCGGGTATGAACTGACCATAACCAGTAGTAGATGCATAATTGGAGTACAATAGTAGTAACTTTTTCAGGTAATAATGTAAGCAATGCCAATGGTAGTAACTGTTGTAACAAAATATGTGAATCTGGACTTTTCAATCCATGTAACTTATGATTATTCAAGTTAACACACCTCGAGATGTTACTTGAATACCCATCAGATACCTTCACATTATTTAAAATTCAAAGTAATATATCTTTATCCCTATTTTTCATTGCAAAAATGGTCGGATCATACTTTTCATTCTCATCTGGCCAGAGATCACATTTTATGTTCATTACTTGTAAGTATTTGCGAGCATTGAGATGATCCTTTGACTTTCTATGCTCATTAAGTAATGTGAAAATAAAATTATCATAGACATTCTTATCAATATGCATCACATCAAGATTTTTCCGCAACAAATTAAATTCCCAATATGGGAGTTTGAAGAATATACTTTTTTTCTTACATTGTTGTGTTCTGATTTCACCTGACGATGCACTTCGGACTCGTTTTCCTCTATCATTCAAATGATGAACCTTCCCAAAATATGTTTCAACATTTTCAAGATGTGTCAATATTTCAAAACCAATTAACAACTTTAGAGGTGGTCTACGATCAATGGAACCATTAAATTTTGATCTGTTCAACCGAAATCTATGAGTTGCATCGAGAAATCTTAGATGGCACAAGAAGCACCATTTTCTACTGTGAGGTATCCATTTGGGCTCAAAATCAAAGTTACAAATGGGACAATCCAAACTCGTGTAAGTGTTCCAACCAGATAAATTCCCAGGCCCAGGGAAGTCACTAATGACCACATTAAAGTAGCATGCATTTTGAACATTTTTTTAGAAGAAGCATCAACTGTCTCAACACTTTTTTCCATAACTCCTACAATTCGTCAATCAAAGGCTGCAAGTATACATCAATATCATTTCCAGGCATTTTTTTTCTATTAATAATCATCGAAATGATAAAATATGTTTGTTGTATACACATCCACGGAGGCAGATTATAAGGGATCAAAACAACTGGCCAAATGCTATAACTGGTACTCAAAGTCCCAAATGGGTTGAATCTATCAGTAGTCAATCCCAATCAAACATTCCTAGGATCAGCTGAGAAATCTAGATGTAATAAATCAAATGTATTCCATGATTGGAAATCTCATGGATGTCTCATTAACTCGTCATTGTTTTTATCTACAGAATGCCACTTCAGGTGTTCTCTGATTTTCGATGACATGAATAATCTTTTCAATCGAGGATTCAGGGGGAAATAACGCAAAAACTTTACAGGTGTGTTACTTTCTTCTTCTCCATGAAATTATGTTCATTCATACTTCCAACATCACCCTTTGATCGCCATCTAGAAGAAGAAAATTTCTTGCAATTATGTCTACTTGAATCCTCTCCCCAATAAAGCATACAATCATTGGGACATGAATGTATTTTTATATAATTCAGACCAACCTTGTTAACAACTTTTTTTCATATCATAAAAAGATTCTGGGATTTTTGATTTAGGAAATGCATCACGAATCAATTCTAATATCATGGAAATTTCCTTATTTGTAATTACACATAGACATTTGATATGGTATAACTTGAGCAGAAATGAATGCTTTGAATATTTCAAACACCCACTATATAAATCTTGATTTCCATCATCAACCAAATCATGAAACACATTTTTCTCAGTGAATTTTTCTCTTACATTTGGCTCCATAGAATCAAGATGAGGATCCAATGATATGTTACAATCTTGATCTACTTGTGTTACAGTCTCAAAAATAGAACTTGTCACGTTGTAATTTTTAGCACCCTCTTCTGGTTGTTCTGATATGTTTTGATGCTGGTAGTGGTGTCTTGCAGTGCCGAATGCATAATTTATGAGCTTTTGCATTTCATTTTCCAATATCGACAAACTTGGGACCCCATTCTATGGATTAACATCAGTACTCAATCTTTCTGCAATGTTTGATTCTCCATGCCAAACCCAACACAAATATTGAACACGGAATTGCTTCAGTATTAAATGTTCATAAACTTCATCTCTCTTCAACCATTTTCTAAGTTTACATTTAGGACATGGACATCTTATTCTCCCTTCAACGGATCAATTAGAAATTGCAAAATCTAAAAACTCATTCAAACCCTTAACATACTGAGGTGTGTTCCTCAGTAATGTGATCCAGCTTTTATCCATGTATATCACAATGTTCCTACACAATAATAAAAAAATTAAAACACATAGTTACTACTAAATAGAGAAAGAGATTCATATATACGATAGTGTAAGATTACCGAAACATAATATAATAAAGATGATCCCCTGAGTTAGATATGAACCCTCTAGTATTTGGGATAGGGGAAGTTTCTTTGGTAAAGAGAAATAGTGTGCTAACAATACCATATTACTCAATTACCACATGGTCAATACTAAAAGTTTTTCTAAACAGTATTCCTTTCATGTTTCTCTCAAATCTCCAAATTTTCAACCCTTGACTTTTGAAATCCTTTATAGAATCAAAATATAATATTAGATAAAAAAAAGTAACATAAGCATAACCTGGTTGGAATCACAGTTCATGAGGAAAAAAATAATGTTTCTAATCTTGATGAAGAAGCATATAAATTGCAGGATGTAACCCTTAATTGGTCGTGATTGTGTGACTCTAAATCACAAAGAAAATGGTATGGATAAGAGCATATAAGTTCCATTAATTGAACCCAATTGTGACCAAGACATAAAAGATTTGGAGAAGAAACTCCACTTTATTAATATTATCCTCTATCCCCATGATGATAGAAAAAAATTGGCACCAAACACATTTTATCACAGCTTAGTTTTTTACAGTGATGTTGGGATCCAAATACTATTTACTTGATTCTGTAAGTAGGAAGCTAATGATGTTGTAGAAGCCTCCCTGTTTTATCCCCCCATTAAGACACTATAACCAAAAGATAGAGAAACTAAGAATGTAGATACTCTAGGACAACAAGTAAACTAGGATATTGTACAGAGTATAGAACATGATTTTGTGGAAGTTGTTAAGGGGCCTATAAATGTGGAACTTCATTAGGTAAATCATTTAATAGAACTTATAAAATAGAATCCAATGACATTTTAAGGGGATTTTAGACCCAATAAATCAGATGTGTTTTTGTATAGGATGTGTAGTTTTTTTTTACATTGATGGGAAACCAAATGAGATAAACGTCAAAGTTGGAATGAATATTCTTGAGTACCCGATGCTAGAATGATTAGACATAGTTTTTTTGGATATGTTGTTTCAATACCTCACTTGGAAAGGATTTGTATACTTGTAATGTAAAATAATTATTCTTGAAAACCATTGGGGTAATAAATGTAGAATAATTTGTCAAATTTGAACATGTAAATGTATAAGAGATTAAATATACTTCAAAATTCACTCACCTTGTTCACTGTTCATGAGAGGCAACACCTAGAAAATGACTAATTGAATAGATCATTATTTAAGGTATCCAAACTGAGGATCTATCAATATTTTTAATGTTCTATATTACATGCCACCTAGAAATAGATAATAAGAAGTTGGTTGGAGGAAGAGACTTTGGATGGAATATTAGTGCAGGAGACACCATTGTTCAGCTATGTGAAACTAGGAGCATCAACATGGGATTTAAACACAATATGTAGATTCAGTCCTATGATAGTAATGTAAGAGAAAATCAATTAATGGGATGAGTTTCTTATAATCCATATCACATCAATTGACCAGGTTTTTTACAGTGCATCTTGAATTTACACATGAATAATTAATTCATATCACCACTATAGAATTTACACCATTTTTCCATGAATGGGAATCTTAAAAAATATTTTCAAAAAATTCTATGACCAGTTGGTGCAACAAGATCAACTCTACCTCTAGTTTTGTATGCTCAAATGGAATAGTCATATTAAACTAGTTCTTAACAAAAGACTTAGGAAAACTAAGAGTCATCTAGGAACAATTAATTTTATTAGTATGGGCCTCATTAGATAAGCAATAACAATCTTGTGACATTTTAGAAGTAGTTTTATACATAAGTGAAGGATATCAAGAACAAGAAACATAATTCCTATATGGTTTGGGGTACCATTTGTCTAAATATGGAAATTATGGATATCATATATGATATTTTTGTATTGGATACATCCATAATTCTTCTATTGTTAATCAACATGTGGAAACTATTCCTCATACCATCAGTGTTAACACACCTCATAGATAGTGGTAGTGAGGAGGATTGAAATGTATAGAATTCTACATGACTATTATTGCAGTATAATTTATCTAGTTTATTTAGATCATATACATGTATTTCATTGATTTAATCTTTTGTATGAACTACATGGTGGGATTTAAAGCTGGTATAGTCCACCAAGATTATTAGGTAGTGTTCACATCTCTATACAAAGATCTTCATGAATTCACTTGGGATTTAGTTCTAAATACAGTTTGAATTAAAGATATACTAATTTTGGTTGGAAAAATCAAGGACTAGTTAGTGTTAAAAAATTTGATTGCTGCTAATGAAACATGAAATGTAACTCTTCCTATCATAGTGGATTGAAACACCAACATCTTTCCAAATGATTTCTCTAGGTTACCATCCAAGAATGAAATAATATATTATATCAATATACTTCAATGATCATTCCCATAACTGAATATTTATATCCCATTTATAATGAATAACCCATTAACATATATTCCATTTATAATCGTAACTCATTTATCACATATATCAATTCCATACCTTAACCCATTTAACACAATCACATTATACCAAATCCCCCCTTATGTTATGTCATCAACAAAACACATTTATCACATATTTCATTTAATAAAACAATTTAACATGCCAACCTAATTGTTAGAGGTTATATCTCACTAACCCATATATCATTTAAATGAATATGTTCTCAACATATCTTTAAAATCAAATCATGGAATAAAACACAATTCAAGATACTCAATTGAAATAATCTTGAATCCACCCTTCAAAAAACGAGTCTTCCTCTTTTAAAAACTCAACATGTCCCAAGAATTTCATTTCTATTTACAACCATAAAAGGGGATTTTAAATCATTTTCAAAAAAAGGGAACCACACCTTCATTTATAATCACCATTTGAAATCTATTAAGATAACCCCTTTTTCCTATAACATTGAGGTCAACACCTCCTTTTCAAAACAATACCCACTTTCAAAAAATTGTTTTCCTTCATGGAAAACCATAACCAAATCAAAGTGAAAATGTATTTTTTTAATCTATTTTAGAATCCAACTAGCCATTTCAAAAAAATACCAATTCCATATTTCAAATATCCCATTAACCTTGACTACATACCAACTTACAATTCTCTACCCATTCACTTTCATAATTATATTATTACAACATTTTAAAAAATATTTCATCAACCTTAAGGGGTTTTCATAACCCAAGGGTAGACCTAGGTACGATCTCAAACATAAATGGACCCAACAGAGTCCTTAGAGGGTTTCATACATCAATCTGAGTCCTAATCTCACTTTTCTTACTCAGGAACACAAAACATAGTAATAATTAAATTGGAACAACCACATACGCATATAATACTTAAAGTTTATGAGAAAAATCTTCAATACCAACTGGGGTCACGGGGTCTCTGTCGTCGCGGGGGGCCGGGGTCGCCAGGGTTGCGGGGTCACAGGGTCTCCGTAGTCGCGGGGTCTCTAGGGTCACGGGAGGCCGGGGTCGTCGGGGTCGCGGGGTCGCCGGCATCGCGGGGTCGCAGGGGTCGCGCGGGTCCGGGGTCACGGGGGAAGCAGGGGAAGCGGGGAGAAGCGGGGTCGGGGTGGGGGAGGGGGGAGGGTCGGAAGAATTAAAAAAATGTTTCATGGTAGTTTATAATAAACCACCGTGAAACCATTTTAAAAAAACATTTAGCATCGGTTACCAAAACCACTGCTAGAAACCGCCGCTAAAACCAATTTCGTTGTAGTGTACCATTTTAATTTTAATTAAAAATGTTGGAATGTAATTTAACACCTCCCCATACTTCCTTCATAATATTTTAATGATGATATCCCTCTTTATCTCTCATTAATGCCTCCCATGTACACCCGTTACCATACCAAAATTCAGTAAGGAATTTCTCTCTTCTCATTTACATTCGTGAGATTATTTTAAATTATGCATACAAATTCTGTTACATATGTTGGGATATTTATTTATATGACCCCCCATACTTTCCATTTCATGTACATATGATGAGATACCCATTTCTATCTCATCAACCCTTTTTATGAATTCTTATGTCACGTCGTTATGCTCCCGAAATTGTACCGTGATTTTCCAAGCCAAAGTCCTTATGTAGTGAATACCATTCTCATTTCTCTATCAAGGGTATTCACATTTACTTATTTATTATAAAGTTTTATGTATGTATTCCACATTCCTTTGTCTTGGAATAAATGATGATGTTTAATGTTTCCATGTTATATGATCCATGTGGAACACTTATGCATGAAATGAAATGATTAAGAAGGGTGTGCCCTGATAGCGCTCCAATGCATTGGGTAAAGAATAGTATCATAATATGCCATGTGCACTGAGGGTTTACTCATGATAATTCAAGTGAAATGAGGGTTTAAACATGCTAATTCAAGCATTATTAGGTTTTACTCATGCACCATGTGCAATGATCCTTGGATCATGCTAATATCATGTTAAATGTTGTTTCCACATTTCCATGTTTTGATACTCATGCTATATCATAGCATTATATTAATGTTTCTCTTATACTCCATTGATATGATTATTTCCTAACATGTACTATATTCTTTATTTTATGCCTTTTTTCTCCCTTACTGGGCTTTATAGATCACCCTTTTCTTATACATGTCCTCAAGTTATCCCAAGCAATGTTAAGTATGAAGGAATGTTGTGGTCGTGTAAAAGAAGTTTTCAATAAAGATGTTGGGTTTTATGTTCTAAGTTGTTATGTAATGTTCCCAATTTCCCTAGACACTAGACCTATTGATCCTCAAAGTTTTCTTAAATTCATTTTTATGTAATAAATCATGTTTAAGTGTGTAATAAAGAGCAGGGTTGTTAAGTTGGTATCAGATGATAGGTTTCATTATTTTTGGGATTAGGATTAGAAAACCCTAGTGAAATCCATATGGATAAGACTTAGTATAATAAAAAAATCCCTAAATTTTGGTGGGTATTGAGTAAGTGTATTATCAATCAAATACATCCCCATTTAGATACGAGCAGGTAGAGGCGGCTTTGGAACAAATGTATCTAAGGGTAAAACCCGAAAACAACACTTTGAGCTAGACTCAAATGGGAACCGATACATGACAACAGGCCTTGCTGTACTCTTGGTTACAAAACTCCCAGGGGATATGCTTTGGTAAATTCATAAGCTTAGTATGAACCATTATTAAGGGAATTTAAAAAAATGCCCCTAAGAATATATGTTAGGAAATAGATCATGGATAACATAGATTGAAGCCTATAAATTCATAAGTTGAGGAAATAAAAGTAATTTATAACTCATATATTTTTGTCTTTGGATTACCCTTTATGTGTTACCCATAACATTCCTTTTATTCTATCCAATGGATGGTAATAGGAGGACTCGGGATAGCAACCGATGTGAAGATCAATGTGATGACTGTTCTAATGAGATGCCCAATTTGATGGGAGCGGTAATCGCAAACTTTGTCATGATACTCTCCCTGTTAACTCAAGTTTTGAATAGAAAAATGGGTCAAGATAAACATTCAACCCCCCTAAGAAAGAACAAGTCACAATCGATAGCTTCATGAGACAAAGTCCTCCTGCTTTTATGGATCATCTGATCCCTCAATTGCTAAACAATGGATAAACTCCGTTGAAAAGATCTTCCCCATACTTTAATATTCTGAACAAGAGAAGGTTCTTCTAGATGCTTATCGTATGGAGGGTGAAGCTGATCAATGGTGGACATTAATCAAAAATACAAATCCTAATGAGGAGATCGAGGCATTGGAATAGAAGGATTTTCAAAATATTTATTTCGATAAATATTTTCCACGCACCCTTCGACTTAAGATGGAAAGGGACTTCCTTTCCCTCAAGAAAAAATTCGACGAATCCATCAGAGCATACGAGGAAAACTTCACAAGGCTAGCATGATATGCCTCCAATTTTTCCAGTACCCCTAAATTCAAAGTTGACCACTTCTTTGGTAAGCTAAAACCTAGCCTACGGAAATCCCTAGTGATCCGTGACTTTTATAGCTATGAGGAAATTGTCTGATGTGCCCTCAAGATCAAAATGGAGATCGGTGAATCTCAGTGGTATCATGGGGATAATAAGTGTAAGGTGTAATTTAATTCTGGTGGTCTGATGGATAAATCCAATGGTGCTAAGAAAATACAGTACCCCACTTGCCAAAGGTATGGAAATAAGCACCCCAAAAATTTCTTGTAGGGGATGAGGAAATGCTTTAGGTGTGGAAGAGAATAACACCTGGCTATTAACTATTGAAAAGAGAAACCCGTGGTTGTGACATAGGAGAAAAATTCTTTGTTTAACCCTCAACACATTTTTTATTTCTTTAACTATAAAGAACCAGGGCAGTTGAAAACCAATTCCCTGAGCCAAGGGTTTTCGGAGGCAACCAACAACCTCCAAGGCAGCAAGGGTGTGCTTTTTCCATCATTACCGCCGAAGTGAACCCCAACAACGAAGTGGTGATAGGTACACTAGCTATTCAGAAAATAATAGTGAACATACATTTTGATTCCGGTTCTACGCATTCTTTTGTATCTAAAAAGTTTAGAAGAACAATCTCAACACCACCACAAATCGTGGAAGTAAAGATATCGGTGAGTACGAAAAATGGGGAAATCATTGCAACCCATGAGTATAACTCCTCCCCTATCACAATTTGTGGATTGAACTTCCTAGAAAACCTAATCATACTCCCTCAAGTTGAATTTTATGCAATTCTTGGTATGGATTGGCTTTCCTTATAAAGATCCAACATAAATTGTCATGAGAGGGAAATCACTCTCCATATGGCGAATCAACCCCTGATTCTGTACAAGTGCAAGGAGAAGGATGAATCTTCCTTAGCACCACTATCTCAAGCAAGGATATTACTGCCCTATGAGAACATGTATCTGGATAAGATGATTGAGTCTGAGGAAGCAACTATCCTTTAATACATGACTATTATGAGGGAATTCGCTAGTGTTTCCCGAGGAATTTCATGGTCTTCCTCCTATAAGATATATTTAATTCACAATTGATCTTATACCTAGGGTGTTAAAAATATCCAAGACTCTATATATAATGGATATTTTGAAGCTTGAGTATCTAAAGAAACAATAACATAAGAATCTGGATAAAGGATTTATACGCCCAAGTGCTTAACCATGGGGTGCACCAGTCCGCTTCGTCAAGAAGAAGGATGGGTCAATGCGCCTTTGCATTGATTATAGTGAGCTCAAAAAAATCATGATAAAGAAAAAGTATCCTCTTACCTGAATTGATGACCTATTCGATCAGCTATGTGGAGAATAATACTTATCTAAGGTGGATTTTCAGTCAGGATACAACTAGGTGAGGGTGAAGAATGAGGGTATCACCAAGAGTACTTTTTGTACAAGGTACAAACACTATGAATTCATAGTAATGACTTTATAACTCACTAATGCTCCCAAAATATTCATGGACATGATGAATAGGGTATTTAGAGATTACCTCAACAAATTTTTGGTAGTATTTATAGACGATATTCTAATATACTCAAAAATCAAAGAGGAGCATGAGGAGAATCTAAGCACTGTACTAGAGACCTTATGAAAGGAGAAGCTCTATGAAAAGTATAGAAAGTGTGAGTTCTAGTTGAAGGAGATATCATTGATGGGCCATATCATCCCAATAAATGGGATATCTATGGATCCCTCTAAGACAGCTGCAATTGAGGGATGGTCGAGGCCAACATCGATAACAAATATTTGTAGATTCCTAGGGATAGCTGGATAATATCACCGATTTGTGGGAAATTTCTCATGATTGTAAAACCCTCATACCTAGCTAACTCGGAAGGGAGTCAAGTTTTCTTAGAGTGATGAATGTAAAGAGAGATTCAAGGATTTGAAAATGAGGTTTATCATTGCGCCTATTCTCACACTACCCACAAGTGAAGAACTTTTTGTGGTATTTAGTGATGCTTAAAATAAGTCATGGGTTGTGTGTCAATGAAAAATGGAAAATTAATTGCCTATGAATCAAGGAAATTGAAAGTTCATGAGAAAAACTATCCGACACAAGATCTAGATTTGGCTGTAGTAATCTTCACTTTGAAAATTTGGAGGCATTTCCTCTTTGGGGAGAAGTGTGAAATATATACAGACCACAGAAGCCTCATGTATATATTCACACAGAAAGAGTTGAATATGTGCCAACGAAGATGGTTAGAGCTGATCAAAGACTATGACTGCTCAATCTATTACTACCCTGGGAAAGCAAACAAGGTGGCAGATTCTTTAAGTAGAAAGGACCTAGCAATTCTATCATTGATGAGAATTGAAAAGGATCCAATCTTCTTAGATTTTATGAATATGGACATGGGAATCATAAATAAGTGAACATCATAAATCCGTTCACAAATAATTTCTCAACCATGTCTTTTAGAAAGGTTAAAGGATGATCAAAAGGATTATTTGGGAATTCATAAGAAAGTGGAAACTATTAGAAAAGTGAAATCCTCTGATTTCAATGTTAATGAAGAAGGAATTGTGAGATTTGGGTCAAGATTACATATTCCATAAAATCCAGGGATAAAGAAATAACTTATAGATGATGCACATAGTTCAAATTCCTCCATTCACTGAGTAAACACAAAGATGTATCGAGATCTGTAAGAGCATTATTGGGGGGATAACATAAATAAGGATATTGCAGAGTATACATCAAAGTGACTGGTATGTCAATAAGTGAAGGCTGAGAGGCAGAAGTCTAAGAGTATGACGCATCCATTACCCAAACCAGCATGGAACTGGGAGAACATAACCATGGACTTTTTCATTGGACTTCTGAATACATCCAAAGGAAACAATTCTGTTTGGGTTGTTTTGGATCATCTTACAAAGACTGCACACTTCATTGAAATTTGAGAGGATTTCTCATTGGATCAACTAGTATGGATATACATCAGAGATTTGGTAAGGCTTCATAGAGTACCAATATCGATTTTATCTGATCGAGATCCATTATTCACCTCTATGTTTTAGAAGAGTCTTCAACATGCTCTGAATACGGAGCTCAACTTCAGTATATCTTATCATCCTCAATCTGATGGCTAATCTGAGCGGACTATCCAAATACTTAAGGACATGTTGATAGCATGATCAATGGACTTCAAAGGAGGATGGGATCAACATCTTCCTCTAGTTGAGTTCTCTTACAATAATATTTTCTACTCAAGCATCCAAATGGCTTCTTATGAAGCCCTTTATGGGAAGAGGTGCAGAACATCCGAATGTTGGGATGAAGTTGAGGAGAAAAAACTCCTAGGTCCAGAAATGGTTGAAGAAATAGTGGATAAGGTTAAGACCATCCATAATCACATTAAAGCTGTTCAGAGTTGACAAAATTGTTATAATGATAATCATCGATGAGACCTAGAGTTTGACATTAGAGACATGGAATTCCTCTGCATATCACCATGGAAGAGAGTTATGAGGTTTGGGAAGAAGGGAAAACTTATTCCAAGGTACATCAGCCCTTCTGAGATCCTTGATAGCATTAAAGCAGTGGAAAATCGACTAGAACTCCCACCGAACCTATCTCAAGTACATGATGTATTCCATTTATCAATATTAAGGAAGTACATACCCAACCCATCGCATGTACTCAATCCAGAGGTGGTACCATTTGATAATGACCTCTCCTATGAAGAGAAGATGGTGAAGATCTTAGATTGTAGGGAAAAAGTTCTACAAAATAAGACAATGCCCCTCCTCAAGGTGTTGTGGAAAAACCACCAGTTTGAAGAAGCAACGTGGGAATCAGAGGAAGTGATAAAGCATAGTTACCCGAATCTTTTAGTATGGGAAAAGGAAATTTCGAGGGTAAAATTTCTTAAGGGGGTAAGATTGTAATGACCCAAACTTTTATTAATGGAAATTTATCTTGATCTAATTAAATGTCTTATTATGTAAAATGGTTATATAACATATGAACTTCTTTAGTTTTATGATTTTGGATTTCAAAATACTATTAAGAATTTTTACCATTGATAATATGGCCATTTAATAGTGATCACATGATTAGTATAAATATCAAGCTTTAAGAAATCCAATTTAATCAGACAAAGGAAGTGATGGCCTCATCCCGTAGAATTGATCCGTATGAAGCCCATTTGTCGGACCTTGGAAAGGAAGTGGCATCATTGGGCTTCGCTCTTCACCAAGCCCAAGCAGAGTTTCAACATGTTAATCTGGAATGGAACCACCTATGAGAGAAGTGGAAGTTGATATAGATTACCACTCGAGAAATGTTATCCGAGCCACCCCAAGATTCTGTTACCATCGCGCACCTTACCTTTAGGTCTTATGTGGGTGTTTTAAGGGGTTATGTAACAAGACCCCAGCACTATGAATATGTACATTATTTTTTTTAAAAGAATATACATTCATTTTATTATTGTTACTTTGTAAGTAGTTTTTAAAAGCATAAATAGTATTTTTAGTTATTATTCAATTAAGAAATCTATTTTGATAAATTAATGGATTTTTGAATTAAATAATATTTTAATAAAATGTTATTAATAAATTAATTTTTATTAAATATAAATGATCGTATAATTTTTATGAATGTAATTGTAATTTTTATTAAGGTTTGAAAGCTGTTTTTTGTCAAAACCCATGATTTTTTTATAAATGTCGGTTTTTATTTTAAAACTAAAAATTCACATATTTAGAAAATTATTTAGATAAAATGAATATTATTTTTGGAATCAGGATGTCAAAATTATCCAATGGAAAATTTTTCATAATTTTTCGAGACAGCCAAATTTTTGGGTAAAAATTAAATACCATTTAACTACATAATGTGTTTTATGACATCATAATGACCCAATGGTGATGTAATAAAATAATTTAAATGGTATTTTAATCCAAAATATGTTTTATAATTAAAATAATGTGATTTTATGTTTTTTTGATTTATTTTACAAATCTTTAGTGGACCCTCCAAGACTTATAAAATATTTTAACCTTTTAAAATGTTTTCCTTGAGAGTGTAACTCACCTCCACATATGAAAGCCTAATATTTTAATAATTTCGGTCATTAACCTTATAAAATATTTTTTTCCACTACCCTTTGGCAAAAACCATGGGAAAAAACCATGGGTTGGTCTGTGGTTTTGATTAGTTTAATGTGTGGTGGCCAAAACCTAAATAATAAAGAATTCTCTATCTTTTCTTATATAAACCCACCCAATATCCCACTTACTCTTCACTAAAAGCCTTTGGAGCTCAACCAAAATCTTCCCTCATCTATCTATAATCCTTCTAAGGTTCCATAAGCTTCAAATAAGCCTCTCTCAAGCCTCTCCCAAGCCTTTGGTATCACACTTCCAAGTAAGGGATTCCTTCCTTTCTCATTTTATCCAAGTTTCTTAATATTGTTATGCCCTTTTATTTTCAATTATAAATGTTGGGGTATGATTTATAACCCCCACCCTATAATTTCTTCATTATTTTTTAATGATGATAGACCCCTTTCTCACTCATCGATGCCTTCCATGTATGTTTGTTACCATGCCGAAATTCTGTAAGGGATTCCTTCCTTTATCATTTTATCCAAGTTTCTTAATATTGTTATGCTATTTTATTTTCAATTATAAATGTTGAGGTATGATTTCAAACCTACCCAATACTATCCTATTTATGTATGAATTATGATAGACCCCTTTATCTCTCATCAATTCCTTCCATGTATACTCGTTACCATGCTGAAATTCCGTAAGGGATTTCTTCCTTTCTCCTTTTCGTCCAAGTTTCATAATGTTTTTATACCATTTTAATTTAAATTAAAAATGTTGGGTTATGATTTATAACCTCCCAAATACTTCCCTCCTAATATTTTAAAGATGATATACCTCTTTATATCTCATTAATTCCTCCCATGTTCACCCGTTACCATGCCGAAATTCCGTAAGGAATTTCTCTCTTCTCATTTACATTCAAGATATTCTTTTATATTATGCAACTAAATTCCATTACATATGTTGGGAAATGTATCTATATGACCCCCTTACTATCCATTTCATGTACATATGATGAGATACCCCTTTCTCTCTCATCATCCATTTTTATTAATTCTTATGTCACGTCGTTATGCTGCCGAAATTGCACTAGGATTTTCTAAGCCAAAGTCCTTGTGTAGTGAATACCATGCTCATTTCTCTATCAAGGGTATTCACCTTTATGAACATTTACTTATTGATTATATAGTTTCATGTATGTATTCCACATTACTATATTTTAGAATAAATTATTATTTTTAATGTTTCCATGTTATATGATCCATGTGGCACACTTATGCATGAAATAAAATGATTAAGAAGGGTGTGCCCTGATATCACTCTAATGCATTGGGTAAAGAATAGTATCATGATACGTCATGTGCAATGAGGGTTTACTCATGCTAATTCAAGTGAAATGGGGATTTAATCATGCTAATTCAATTTCAATGATGGTTTACTCATGCTCCATGTGCAATGATCCTTGGCTCATGCTAATATCATGTTAAATGTTATTGCCACATTTCCATGTTATGATAATCATGCTATATCATGCCATTATATTCATGTTTCTATTATACTCCATTGATATTCCTATTTCCTAAAATGTATTTTATTCTTCATGTTATTTCTTATTTACTCCCTTACAGGTCTTTATAGCTCACCCTTTTCTTATGCATGTCCTCAGGTTATCCCATACAATGCTTAGTATGAAGGAATGTTGTGGTTGTGTAAAAGCAATTTTCACTAAATATGTTGGGTTTTATGTTATAAGTTATTATTTAATGTTCCTAATTTCCTAATACACATGACCAATATATCCTCAGAATTGTATTAATTTCATTTTTATGTAATAAATCGTGTTTAAGTATGTAATAAAGAGCATGGTTGTTATAAATTCAATATAATATCTTCTTGTTCAACTGATTTTTAGATTTTGGATGCACTGGTTGTTAATTATGAAGTAAATTACAATTTTAAAGAAATAATATTAAATAATTATACTATTAAATATGATACTTTTAATATTAATCCTAATAAATCCATTCCTGATATGTATCTCAGGTTTAATGATATTATAAACACAATGCATGCACTAGGAAAAAAATTCCAATAAATATAAATTGATACACCTTATAAGATTTCTACTGAATATGTGTAGAGGAACCTCCATTTCCATCATAGAATCCTATGACATCAGTACACTACCAGTAAAAGAACTCATTGGAAAATTCATGATGTGCAAAGAGGAACTTAAAGTAAGTAAAGAATGTGAAGATGAGTCCAAGAGGAATTTAGTATCCTTTAAGGCTTTTCACTCAAAACTAAAAGAGATGATCAAAGCTGAGAGTAACAATGATGATTTAACCTATATAAAGTGATAAATAAATGGATCATTTAGCTATACAATTCAATAAATTATATAGGAAGAATTAATTATTCAGAAAGTCTAACTATGGAGGTAAGTATTATAGAACAAGAAATTGGAAAAATAGTGGAAAGGGGATGATTTCAACAATGAGGTAATCTGATATGAGTATAAATGAAAAGGAAATAAAAAAAAAGTAGTCTTTTCCAAGATAAAATATAATAAAAATTATGAGGAAAAAAGGAAAGAGTCATAAAAAGGCTATGAAATCCACTTTGAGTGCTTAATAGTATAGCTTAAGTGATTCAAACCCAATAAGAGAAGATAAAAATGATGAATCTAATATGTGTTTCATGACAATCACATCTGAGATATCAAATTTTTTTCCTACATCTTCTGAACATATTTATAATTTTTATAAAAATGAAAATAGTGATGAAAATATGTCTAGTGATGATGTATTTGAATATTTTAATATGATGGAAGAAACATTTAATGAATTAAAGTATAATTAAAAAAGTTTAAAGAAGCATTATACTTTGTATTCTCACTTTGAAATTGGTTTTTCTATAGAAAAATATAAGAATTGTGAACTATTAAAAGAAAAAAATTAACTTAAATAGTATAATGAGAAAATTAAGAAGGATCTAGATTGATTCACTAATGGTAGAGAAAATCTCTCTATAATTATTGGAAAGAAAACTACAACTGAACATGCTATAGTAATTGGTTATCAACCTAGTCAAATAAGGATTTTTTAAAATAAATTTTTCCAAGGTATTATTTATACCAAATCTATAAACACCTCTTATTCCCATGGACCTAATAAATTTTTTATTTATTAAAGTATAAGGTATACTTATTGGAAACTAGTTAAATAGTTATGGATTATTAAAGCTCTTATTAATAACATTTATGGACCCAAGAAAATATTAGCACCAAAATAATTTCTTGATTAAACTGTGCTATAGGAAACCAACTTGAAAAGTTACATTAAGCAATTATGGTATCTAATAGTGGATTTTCCATAAATATGATAGGCTACTACTTGTGATTTAAGAGCCTTATCAAAACTGATGGTGGACATGTCACTTTTGGTGACAATTACAAAAGAAAAGCAATTGGACTCAGTCAAATTGATAATTAATAATACTATTTTCATTTCTAAAGTATTTTTTATAGATAGATTAAACTATTATCTACTTATAATTTTACAATTTTTTAGGATATTTTTCATGTTAAGTTTGAAAATAATTCTTCCAAACTTTTTTATTCTAAACATGTTTTAGTTTTTATTGTTATGAGAAATGAAAATGTATATGTTATTGATTTAAATTAATTATTTTCTCAAAATATTTATTATTTAAGTTACTTTCATAAAGAATATTTGATTTTGAATAGGATACTAGGCCATTTCAACCAACACTCACTTATAAAGTTAACTAGTAAAGGATTATTCATGGATCTACCTGAACTATAATTCTCAATAGATGAAGTTTGTAATCCTTTTCAAAAGGGAAAGTGGAATAAAATATATTTCAAACCAAAGAAATAAGTTTCAACTTCTCAACCCCTAGAGTTAGTTAACATGGACTTCTTTGGGCCTTATAAAGTTTCTATTTTAGTAGTAAAATGTTATGTCTATGTTATAGTGGATGATTATTCAAGGTATACATGGGTGTTTTTCCTTTCTCATAAAAGTAAATCTCTAACCTGTTTCTCTAAGTATTCCAGATATGTAGAGAATATTAGTGTTCTTAGAATTAAAACTTTAATAAATTATCTTGGAAATGAGTTTGAAAATACAAAGTTTTAATCATTTTTTTTATTTAAACAGATCTCATTAATGACTAAAATCAGCAGAAGTACAAGAACAAAGCCAAGTAGGAAAATTGTCCAGCCAGAGCTGGATAGAGTCAAAAGGGCCTGAGGCCACCAGCTGATGGGCCGCATTGTTTCCTTCCCTTTTTCTAAAGGAGAAGGTGTAGGAAGAGAAGCACTGGTGAAGTGAGAGAATCCTCCTAATGATGGTACCAAAAGGCTGGAGTCCACCATCGTTGTTGTTGATAGCATCAATGACGATAAGGTAGTCAGAATCCACAAAAATGTCGCTCCATCCAAATTCCAAAGAGAACAGCAAGCCGGCAAGGATGGCCATGGCCTCAGCAACCATCGGTTCCCAGAAAGCCTGGTGTGGAACATATTTTGCAGCAAGGATTTTCCTCAGATGATTATGGGCTAGAAGGCTGAGGGCAACAAGCCCATCCTTTTGGAGAGACGCGTCCACGTTAATCTTAGGAGTGCCTTCCGTTGGGGGGTTCCACTGAGAGGGTGGGATGAGGGAAGATCCTGTCATAAAATGGTCCTTGTGGTCTTTCTAGCCCTCAATCCAAGAAGAAGCCTTGTCAATCCAGAATTCGGGAGGTTTGTGAGCTTGAAGAAAAATGGCATCGTTGTGTCGGATCCAAATAATCCATGCCAACGTGCAAAGAGAACATGAGAGAGTCGAGGGAAGAGAGGAGCACCAACGCGTCAGAATATCGGGAAGGTCAGAGGCTAAATCCAGTAAATCGGTAGAGGACGGGTCCCATTTACTCCAGACATGCTTAGCTCCCGGGCAGTGAATGATGGCGTGCAAAGTAGATTCAATAGTGCTCTGGTAGAAAGGGGAAAAGGCAGAACAGGCCATATGTTGGTAAGAGATAACGCTCATGGTTGGGAGGGTACCTGTACAAACCTGCCACCAAAATTGGAGAATTTTAGGGGGAACGTTGAGTGTCCAGATTGATTTCCAAGGTCCCTCATCCCGGCCGGCAGGGTGGTGGACAAGGGCCAGTCTGTAGTCGGACCTCACTGTGTATTTTCCCATGATGTCATTGGTCCAGAAAAGGTGGTCGGGGCCTGCGTTAGGGAGCTAGGGAATTATAAGGATGATTCTTTGGTCCCTTTCGTTAAACCAATCAAGGATCTTATCCACACACCACCCTTATCCCTGGTCGGAAAAAAGGCAGCTGATAGTGGCATCTTCATAACCTGGTTGGACGAGGGATGTAGCTCGCATACCATCCTTATCGATAAGCCAAGGATCAGTCCAGATATTGACCGATGATCCAGACCCATTCCTCTAGCCTAGTCCTTTATCTAGGATCCCTTTTTCCCCCCAAATGCTTCTCCATAGGAAGCTGGGGCTGGGACCGAGAGAGGAAGCATGGAAGTCCGTGTGGGGAAAGTACTTAGCCTGGAGAACCCATGCACAAAGAGACGAAGGACGGTTAATCAGGTGTCGTCCTTGCTTGGCCAACATAGCATCATTGAAGAGAAGGAGATTTCGTAAACCCATCCCTCCAATTGATTTGGGTTAGAAAAGTTTCTCCCATGCCATCCAGTGGGGTCGATTCCTTCCATCATTCCTACCCCACCAAAAATTGGTAATGCGTGTGTGGATCTGGTCGATAATGAATGACGGGAGCTTAAACAGGGAAATAAAATAGTTGCAGATGGATTGGATGACATCTTTGATGAGTGTCTCTTTTCCAGCCTTAGAAATTACTTTAGGGGACTGGCCAAGAATTTTCTTCTCAATTCTATCAATAAGAGATCCAAAGATTTCTTTTTTGGAGCGGCCGATAACCGTGGGAAGCCCAAGATACTTCTGATGCTTCGCAACCATATGAATACCAGCTAGCGCGCATAGCTTCTCCCTCTTAGATTGAGGCACCCCTGCATAGAAAGAAATTTCAGATTTTCCATGATTGATAGACTGGCCAGACGCCCTCTCATACTGGTGGATTGCATGGCAGAGCACCCGGAATTCGTTAACTGTGGCTCTGGAAAAAAGGAGGCAGTCGTCGGCGAAGAAGAGATGTGACACTAGTGGGACAACACGGTTGGCCTTTTCCCCATGAATAGAATTAGAGGACGCAGCCCTGGAAATAATATTAGAAAACACGTCATCCAACAAGACAAAAAGAAAAGGGGAGAGAGTATCTCCCTAGCCGAGGCCTCGGGATGGGGCTAATCCTCTGGTGAGATCCCCATTGACCTTGATTTTAAAAGACACGGTCGAGATGCAGTCCATGACCAAATCTGTCCATTTAGCATAGAAACCCATTTTTAGCAAAACGACATGAAGGAAGTGCCATTCCACTATATCGTAGGCCTTGGTCATATCCAATTTCTAGGCCATCATTCCTCTTTTCGTGGTAGAGCGTGACTTCAAAGAATGAAACGCTTTATGGGCCATAATCACGTTATCTGTAATCAGTCTCTTGGCCATGAAAGTGCTCTGATTTTCAGAGATAATATCAGGTATCCAAATGGATATATTCATAACTTTTATGCTCTTAAGACCCTTAGTATAATGGGGTAGTAGAAATAAGAAATATAACCCTTCAAGAAATTTTTTACACCATGCTCAACGAGTATAAATTTACTGTTTATTTTTGGGTATAATATGTAAATACAACTTGTTATATTATTAATATAATTCTCATTGGACCACTTTTAAATAAAACCATATATGATTTATGGAATTTTATGAAACCAAAAGTTAATTACTTTATATTTTTTGGTTGTAAAGTCTTTATACTCAGTATAAAGGAGAATTTGGACAAATTTGAATCCCAGAGTGATAAAGGAATTTTCCTTGTATATTCTACATCTAGTAAGTCATATAGGGTATTCAATAAATAAAATAATATTGTACAATAATTTGTACAATTCAAATTTTATGTGACAAATCCACATAACCCTAAGACCCATTTAGAAAATATTAAGGATGGCCTTGCAATTTTTTATATCAATACCAAATCGAGTGATAATTCTATAAAACCTAATATAGAAAAATCTATTAGATTTGAGGAACCGCTTAAACCCAAACCTATAGTTGAAAATGAAGTTTCAAACACTTTTATCCCTAGAGTAGTTAGGACCCATAGATATCATCCATTAGATGCATTTGTAGGAGACCTAGATAAAGGAACATAGATAAGAGATTCTCTTATAAACCAAGTTGAAAATCAAGCTTTCTTGTGACATCTTGAACCTAAGAACATTATTAAAGCAATTTATTATTAATTATAGGTAATGTAAAAGTAATAATAACTTAATCATTTTTAAATAAAAATAGTCTAGGAAGTAGTTGAAAGACCTAAGAACTACCTAACTATTAGAACTAAATGGATGTTTAGAAGAAATTTTGATGATTTAAGAACTATTATTATAAATAAATAAAGATTTTTTGCACAAGGGAATAGTTAAGAGGATGTTAATGACTATAAGGAAACCTTTTTACCAATAGTTAGACTTGAATCCATCAGAATTTTTCTTACTTATGCAGCACATTTGGATTTAAAATTATAAAAAATGAATGTAAAAAGTGAATTATTAAATGCTTAAATAGTTTAGGATTTTTTATAACATCCCCTATGTTTAAAAACCCTCACTTTAAAAATCATGTTATTAAATTAACAAAATATTTATATGGTTTAAAACAAGCTCCTAGATCTTGGTATAATACACTCAACTCATTTTTTATTTCACAAGGTTTTACTAAAGGAATAGTTGACCCTAATTTTTTTATTATAAGAATTTAAAAATATGTTTTAGTAGTATATATCTTTGTTGATGATATTATTTTTCATCTTAAAGAAATTATTTATGTACTAAATTTTCAAAAATGAAGCAAAATGAATTTGAAATGAGTTTAATGGTGAACTTAAATTCATTCTTGGATTTCAAATTTTTAAAAACCAAAAATGAATTATTTTAAATAAAATAAAGTAATATATATATATATATATATTTTAAACATTTTGTCTTGGATATTACAAAAGGAAGTGATATTCTAATGAGTACTACCTCTAAATTGGATCTGGATGAAACTAGAGAACCAGTTGATCAAACCAATTATAGAGGTATGATTGGGAGTTTACTTTACATAACTTCTATCCAACCTGATATATTGTTTAGTGTGTGTATGTGTTCCCATTTTCATTCAAACACAAAATAATCACATTTGACTACTATTAAAATAATTTTCAAATACCTCAAAATTACAACCAATGTAAGACTGTTTTACTCCAAAGGAAAATAATTTTATTTAATAAGTTATTTAGATGCTGATTTTGGTGGTTGTAGGTTAGATAAAGAGATTACCTCTAGAACATGTCACATTTTGTAAAATTATCTAGTTTCATGGTGTAGTAATAAATAGAATTATGTTTTATTATCCACTACTAAAGTTGAGTACATAGCTGCAGGTAGTTATTATGCATAGATTATAAGGATGAAACACAATTTACTAGACTATAGATATCAATTTCAACATGTCCCTATATATTGTGATAATAAAATTTATATAAACATTTCCAAGAATCATGTTTCTTTCTCTAGTACAAAACATGTTGGTATAATACATCACTTTTTGAGAGACCATTTTCAAAAGGGTGATATAACTCTTGAATTCATTGGAATTGAACATCATCTTGCTGAAATATTCACAAAGCCTTTGAATTTTGAGAAAATTAGATATATCATACATGAACATGGAATGATAATTTTGTATTACTCTTTTATTCTTAAATTTACTTTGGTTCTCGTAGAGTTAAATCACCTGATCGGTGATATGGTTAGACAAGATAATGTTATACATGCTACCATTGGATGATCTAATTTTGGTTTGCTACCACCAGTTTTCTATTATAGGGATATACCATTCGATTTTTACCTTTCCTATGATACCATGACATGCTACCATGGCTATGATATTATTGCATGATATCATTGAACCAATCATTCCTATTTTTTATAATTAAAATTATTATCTTATTCGATTTTTAATATTTGAATTATTTTTATTTAAAAATTAATATTTAAATACCTAAATAATAAATTGACTTAAATGCTAGTCTGAGGAACTCTTTATCATGTGTGCCACCTTTCAAAACTTGTGACTTGTCTCTTGACATGAGACCCTCTACCATACACCTTCAACCTTTGAATACATTCAAAAATGGTGTGAGTGAATCATCATGATGTTTTTTATAATGAGTAAAGACCTTAAAATAATTCAATAAGAGGATTCAGACTATAGAATCTAGAAATCCTAATTTTGTGTCCTAAGCTGTTGTTGTCGAGAAAGATGTCGAAGATGCTTCGTTGTATTAGAGAAAATAGCTTTTGTGGAACATGATTCAATACCAAGTATAGTATAAATGGTTTTCTATGAATTATTATCTATTATACCATAGTTTGGTTCATGATTAATAATTATTTGCAAAGTATGAATTTAAAAAAATAAGGGTGTTATAAGAATAGTGTTGAATAGAAAATAACTTGGTTTATCTTTTAAGAAATGCTATATATGTTTAAAATTTTCCCATAAAGATATATATGAAGACTATAAAAGATCGTTTCCCAATAATCATGAGAATTTTATGATAGAAGATTCTCTTCTTGAGC
Source organism: Viscum album (assembly GCA_963277665.1). Taxonomy (NCBI): domain Eukaryota; kingdom Viridiplantae; phylum Streptophyta; class Magnoliopsida; order Santalales; family Viscaceae; genus Viscum; species Viscum album. The sequence continues at coordinate 2,013,846,518 of OY728126.1, forward strand.
TCACTAGGAATAAAACTGTCATAAGGCCTGCTACTGTTTAATTGGATAGTGAATTTCATCTACTTTTTAGGTTTATTTAGTATATGATATGTCTCAAGAAGGGGGACTTCATCATAATGAGATATAAAGATATTTTCTTCTTTTTTTCTATCAAAAGAGGAGACAATATTAATCTTTGTAGATATCTTATGGTATATATGATGGAGTTATGCAATCCCTCTATGAGATGAAACTATATTTTTTACCCTAAGATAATCTTTGCTATGTTGGAAACTAGATATATTATGTCTTAAGGAGAATAAAAAGTGAATAAGTGTGGTGGTTTTTTTCTTATTCAATTAATTTCCAAGAGAATGAGATTCAATTTCAACCCTTGGATAGATAGATGGGTTATAGACAATGATAAGTTGTATGATAAGTTAAACCCAGTTGATAATATTATTAGAAAAATATTTTAGAAGCATTTCCTTTTGGTGGTCATAATGTGGAAACTATTTATAAGGATGCTTCAGTATATAGTCAGGAGAGGAATCCTCCTCCTCCTTTATCTCCTCCTCGCACCATCCATATAACCCAAGATGATTCGGATGCCTTTATGGAAGGATCATTATTATATCTTAATGGGATGCCCATATCCTCTTCCTCTCAATAAAAGAAAAATAAAAAACATGACATGTTTATGATATTATCTTTGTTAGTAAATCACCTCTAACCTATAATCTTCCTTAATATGGGAAATATGGAAATAGACAACAAATAGTTGGTAAAAATGGATTCCATTCAATCAAATTTGGAGTACATGAGTGTTAGTTTCATAGGGAGAGAGTTATATCTTCTATAGAGACTAGAGTCTTTATCTTATCCTGAAGATTCTTATTCCAGAGCTCCAACTCCCTTTACTTTTATTTCAGTTGATGCTGATTTGATCAGATCCATAGTGAGAGGGGAGTTGAATTCTATGTTGTTTGATTTATCTAATTCCAATTAGGATGATATTCTCCTGATTAAATATCTTGGTGAGAACATTTACAAGTTGGTTAGATAATACTTTAATTGATCTATAAATGATAGGGAAACAATCCTTAAAGTGATCAAGTACTATATCTTTAGGATTTATACCAAGACTGAGCTTAATTTTTACTTTAAGTTCTTAGATAAGAATACAATAATGAATCATGTGAATAGGGCCTTCAAGGATCAAGTAACCCAATTAGAGAACTTAGCACCACTGATCAATCTTTTCATAGAATAAAATACTAACTTTTTTAAGGATATAGAGCATAGTGGTCGAGTTATTACTTAGTTTTTGGAGTTAATGGAACTATTTCTCTATACCACTAGGATATCTGTCATCACACCTCCATCCATTCCTATTAATTCCTCCCTCTTTAAACCCTTATCATCACCCCTATAAACTCCCTAAATTTTAGTTATTCCTTTTGGAATTACACCAATTGAGGCTATGAGACATCTCAAACTTGTTGTGTTCAACCCTCTTGTTCCTCCTCCTACCTCCTCGTATATTCATCTTGTTTCTTTAAAAGGAAAGGATACAGTGGAACCTACATCTATTATAGAAAAAGATGATTATTAATACTCAGATTAGGATTTTATAGGGATTGAATTTTTTTATCCTTTTCTCATGTACTATATTACATTTTAGTGATTAATGAAAATCATTTATCTTAGTTTACATTTTTTTTCTTATTTATTTTTATATTAATTATTACTTTTTTATCATCCCAAAAGAGGGAGAAATATAAGATCAACAAGAATGTATTACCTGAACATGTATATGTACTATACATCATAATAACTTTTATTTTTAATAATATTTTATTTGTTTTACTCATTTGATATTCATCTGTTAAATATTTTTTGTATGAATGTGAATTCCATGATTTTTTATCATCAAAAAGGAGGATATTATTGACTTAGTCAAAGAACCTCCTTATTTTAATGATCAGAAATCATGTTTATTATGTTTTTAATGAATTTAATGGTTAATGATAGTCTTCTATATTCTGGAAAAAAATATACAAAGCTAGATAAGTATTTATCTATCATTTCAATTTATCATTAGTTAAAATGAGAAACCACTGGTTGAAAATAGCTATCATTACAAGATACCACTCCAAGCTACCATTAATTTAAGATTCTACCACTAGTTTAAATTTTGAAACCATTGGGATCTACCGTCAAGAGAATATACCATCGGTTGGAGCTACCACAAAGAGCTTCTAACTTCAATACTAATCTACCACCATAAGATGCTACCAGTGTACGGTTATACCATCAGGTGAATCTTACTCTAGTTCAAAGTGTTATCTCTAAACATACCTATTGTCGAGGAGCTACCACTAAGTCTTACTACCACTAGATCTGCTATAATAGCTACTTGGAATTAATTTAAAAATTAATTCTCTAGTGGATATTTTATGCATTTAATTCTAGATAGAAGCATGTGGATTTAAGAATGATTATTCTTAAAAAATCTATAGGGATTTTAAATACAAATTCATACTTACACATTTTTTTTCTTAGTATAAGGATCTATATTATTCTATTATTATCCTTAAATGGAAAATTAGACCATATGGAATGCTATAAATTCACAGAAACCCCTCAAGAACACATGTTTACATCATAATGATATAGTGTAAACTTATAGTGGACATGTAAATATATAAATACATAGATATACATGTGTGTGTAAGAACGTAGAGGGAGAACAAAATAATTTTTCAATACCTCTACGACACTATTTTTTTCTACATTTTTCTATGCATGATTGATCAATCCATGATAAGGAAAAATTTAGAAACTCCTGGAAAACTGAAGTTATTCGGATTGAGTATGACCATAATTTCACATCTCTCTTTCTTTTCTATTTTTATTTTAGTATAATTTTGATTTGTGTTTTTCTTTTACTTTATTATTTATAAAACGTAGTCACCTTCACTAAACTAGAGAGTGATTGACTCTCTCTATCTTAATTATTTTCATTTGTACTACCATGTATAACTATGGAATAGGTCATGTGTGACTTGTATCTCTTTTATCCCATACAGAAATATGGTAGATGATTTTGTATAATCCTAGACTATCTGAGTATAGTTTTATGTAAAAATATGATCCAGTTTTTGGATCAGTTTATTTTATAATAAACTACTTAGTGCCAGGTTATTTCTAAGTGGACGGTATTAGGTCTTGGATTAATATCAAACCCATTGTTTAAAATTATATTTGCCTTATTTTCAATGATTTATCAAATTTTTTTCTTTATTTTAAACAAAACCAGTTTCTATTTTCTAAATTATTAAACAAAACATTAATCTGAAAGTTAACTTAAATTACTATTTTATATACAATTTTTTATATGAGTAAATTAGTTTCAAAAGTTAAATAATTTTCAAAATTATTTTAACTAAGTTGTAATTGGTATTTTGATCAGATTTCCTAAATATCAAATTATATGATTCTACTATTATTTTAACTGGGAATTTTATCAAATTGTAGGATATGAGTTTTAAAAATGTTTTTTACTGAAAATTAATTATAAAATTAATTCACCCCCCCCCCCCTCTTTAGTTGTCCACTAGGACCAATAATTTCATATCCTTGGGTATGGATGTTTATATATCATCCATCTATGGAATCACTACCAATTTTAAAAGTGGATCCTTGATAGAGAGAGATCATAATAAATTGGATACAGATTCCAAAGTTATAAATGCCTTAGCTAGTGATCTCACCAAAGTAATATAATATAAAACCTCTCATTTTATGTGGGAAAATCATCTAAATATCCATGAATGTAATTAAAAGGTATGATATGAAAATATATAGGATCTATAAAACAAATATGAATACTTGAGAATGAACAAAAATAAGATGGTTGATTCCTTTTTTTATTTTCTAATTTAATTTTTAATATATGTGAGTCCTTAGTGAATAACACAAAGTTGAAAAGATCGTAAATAGGATCATGAGAAGACTCTCACCTTAATTCAATGAAAATATATCTATTTTAGAAGACAAATATCTGAAATAAATTTATATCGATAGTTTGGATAGTACTCTTATGACTTATAAAATGAGAAATGAAGATAACGAGTAAATAATAAAGAAAAATTCTTAGTAAGCGACCTTTAATTCCATGAAGAAACTCTCAATCAAGGATAATTCATAATTTAATGGATCTAATGAGGTTATTTCTTTCTATTTGTTAATCTTAAGATAATAAGAGGAATATTTAAGGATAATATTATTCTTTCTTTATTTAAATGTGTAAAAGTGGGACATCTTTTGGCTAAATGTCCCAAAAATTTTTAAGAAAGTGATGATAATGAAAAAAAAACCAATAACATGTAAAATAAATGAGTAAATAATTCTTAGTGGAGGTATTTCAAAATATAAAAAAAAAGTTATTTCTAAAGAAGAAGATAATTTTGGGGAAATTGAAGTGAATGAAGTTGATAATTATAAGGATGAATGTGTATTGATGGCTATTGAAAAAAATAATAATAAATGATAATAATGATGATGATAATGAAGTTATTATTGGAAGGAATGCTCTATAGGAAGAGCTTGAGGAATCCCTTGAAGAACTTGATGTTTGGATGGTAAATAGTTAGAAGTAAAATGTAGTGTTGCATAATTCTAATCTCTATATGAAACAACAAGAAGAAGAAAAGGTATAGATTAATTATGAGATTGAAAATCATAAATTTTGATATTCAAGAAACTTGGGGAAGGAATTGGACCAAAAACTCAAAATTGAATAACATTCCCGAATCATTGATGGCTTGGAAAAACTATAAATGATAGAGTTAATAGAATTGAGGAGCTATATAAAGAATTTTTTAATTGGTGTCGGATGTGTGAAGATCAAGAATGATTATTAACAACTGATATGATAATAGAAAACAAAAATTAAAAGTAATCATCATCAATTCAATCCAAAGGTTTCATGAACTAGCCTGGGTACCCTGGTAAACTGATAACCGAGCTGGCACTAAATGTCCTGAAGGGCATTACCGATCTCCATGAGTTGGTGACTATCACCTGGAATCATACAATATGAAAGTGGAATGATTTTTCCACAAACATTATGGAAGAAGATAAACAAGTCAGTATGTATACAAGAGAGAATCCATAGGGATAAGTGTACTAGAAGTCAAACAAGTATAAAAACCCGAAGTACTAGATAAATTTACCAGAAAAATAGGATAACTACCCAAGTCTCAGTGTATGAAACTCACCAAGACCGAGGATCAATAGCTACTACCACCACCAAGTGCCACCTTACCCTTTCTCCAACCTGGAATAATATAATCTAAGAACACTCGAAGGCGTAGTTAGGGTGTGAGATAAAATACCAGTAGGGTCTCACCAAGGATTCCATAAAATATGACAAGATTTAATTAACAAAATAAAGCTTCCAAGTTTAAATAAATAGGCATAGAAGTTCATATCATAATTAAAAAAATTCATTCTTTACATTTCAAATGATGTAAACACTTTAAATAAATGTCTTCACATACTATTTATATAAAATAGTTTATATAAATTCATTAGGAATGTAAAACAGTTTACAAACATGGTCACACATTTATATCTCAAATATAAACAAGAGAGAAACAAGGTCATCTTCCAAAAGGTACAATAGTTCCCAGATATGGGATCCTCACACACTCAAATGTGATCATGGCAATAGGAATATACACACATCCCTATAACACTTTCCAAAGGCTACTCATCACTATCCCATCAGGTATGTTACCTATTGTACTAGGTTTTGTTTCAGTTATAGAGCATAAAAAGAGTGTTATGACAATAACTCGCTAACTAACTAGGATTTCATATGATCTCGTACAATCAATGATGTAAAATTTATTTTAAAACTATTTAAAAATATAATTCATTCCATTCCTCCATTTAAAAAGTGCCAATTTTCTATTTAAAAACCAAAACATGTGTTTTTAATGAAAACGTGTATTTTTTCAATATGAAACCCTTGGGTTTCTATCAAAACCATTTTAATCCATTTACCCAAATACAACTTTGAAATAAATTTCAAAAAATCAATTTCATATTTTAAATTAAACAATTTAAATTCCAAAAAAATCATCCATTTCAAAAACACGCCCTAATTCAATGGAATTGGAGGTTTTCCCCAATTTTGTTCTGAAATCCAATTTCATATCAAATTCCCCCAATTCAATGGAATTGGGTTTTTAATAAACAAATTGAAACCAGTTCAAGTAATTTATTTTAAATAAAATAATTTAATTTAAATTAAGAAATTCATGATTAATAAAATTTGGCCATCATAACGGAACCACCTACCTTTCTCACATAAAGACAAAGCCCACAAAGGAAACAACTAATAAGAATGAAGGTGCAGAGGATCTAGGAACTCAACCTAGAAACAATATTCAATGACACAAAGTTTATATCTATCAATCCTAATATGATATATCAAAATCCTAGGAAGGAAATTGAAAGAGATGAAATGATAGGGAGAAGGATTACCTATAAATTCACACTACAATCGCAACAATGATCAATCGCTGAAAAAATGACCCAAAAAGGTTTGAGTGGTCCAAAATCACCTAGGGGTGGCTCTTGGGTTGATAGAATGAAATTCAAGAGAGGAGGAAATATAATTTTTATCCAAACTTACTATTTAAAAACAACTCTTGGGACATTACATGATGTATAACCCAATTATACATCATGTAATTAAAAAATCCCAAAATATCCAAAAAAACCCATCACCTTTTGTTAAAAATGGATTTATTATTATTTTAGAACTTACACATCATGTATCCACAATACACTACATGTAAATCCCCACAAGGTTTCAGAACCCACAGGTTTTATGCAGAAAGTCCAACAAATCACTATCTTCACCATTATAGGTATCCTCCCAATACCTTATCGGCCTTACCCAGACAATAAAAAAATGATGACAAGTTTTAAAACAAACCTATCATAAATTTAATGGTATGTTACAAAATCACCACCATAAAAACATTCTATACCCATAAATACTATCAAGAATCTTCCATATCAAAAAGGTGAGGCCATTGCTCTATCATTAGTGCCTCGCACTCCCATGTCTCATGAAAATATGAACCGTGCTACCATAGAACTTGAACCAAAGGTATCTACCTCCAATGAAGTACCTTGGTTTCATAATAAACTATCCTGACTAGTCATTCAGTCACGGATAAATCAGGTTCAATATCAAGATCACTCTAACTCAAAACATGAGATGGATCAGAAAGCTACTTTCGTAGTAAAGATACGTGGAACACGTTATGTGTCGACATCATCTATGGTGGAAGTTATGACTGGTAAACAAATTTCCCCACCTACTCATAAACCGCAAAAGGTCCCACAAAATGAGTAGAAAGTTTCCCTTTCCTCCTAATCCATTGATGATCCATCAGAGGTGAAGCTTTCACAAACAAGTGGTTACCAACTAAATATTATAATAGTCAGTGATGACGATCATCAAAAGATTTATATTGGATATGTTCCATCAACATTCTCTAATGAATCAACTAAATAATTTCTGTACTCTCTTAAACCAAGCCTAGTCCAACCAAGGAACCGTCACCAATCTTTGACCAACACAATGTAGATCTATAAGGTCATCTATATAAGGCCTCAAAAGGATCCATTCTAATAGAAAACCGGTAACTTCTATTATAAGAAAACTCAACCAACCCCAAATGGTTGTCCCAATCTATACAGAAGTCAAGAACACAAGTGAAAATTATATCCTCAATAATCTATATAGAACTTTTTGTCTGTACATCTAACTATGAATGGTATGCTATGCTCAAACAAACCTAAGATCCTAGTGCTGCCTGAATACCTCTCCAAAAGTGAGAAGTGAACCGAGGATCTCTATATGAGACTATAGCGTATTAAACTCTATGAAAAAAAAATATCTTTCACATAGAGATTTCCCAACTCCTCAATTTCTTTTGTATCATGAATGGGTACAAAGTGAGCTAATTTTATCATCCAACAGATCACAACCCATATCATACACTTATTTCTCTAAGTATGTAACAACCCAACCACAAAGTCCATAGATATATTTTCTTACTTTCAAGTAAGCACCGGATGTGGCTCAAGCAAACCCGAAGCTTTTTGGTGCTCGGCCTTGACCTTTTGGAATGTATAATAATGAGAGAGAAATCATAAAATCCCCCATCTCATACCTAGACACCATAATTTATGCCACATGTTATAGAACATCTTTGTGGTTCCTAGGTGCACTGCCCACAGGGAATTATGGAAATCCCCCATAACATATTTACTTACTACCAATGGCACAAAAAAGTGATTCTGATTGCATATAATTCCATCTTTGGAGAATGACTACTAAACAATTATCTCCCCACCATAAAGAGAGCATTAATGTTTTGGAATTCATCATCAAGTTGTTGATCCTAAAGAATTATTTTTATAAGAGAGGAGATCAATTGAACACTCGCCAAAGAAACCTCAAACCCTAATTCTTGGACTCCAATATTCAACTATGAAAAAATATCCATCAAGTTCCACTCTTCCAAATATTCTCTCATGGGCTTGGTTGGAATTTTCCTACTCAAATCATCTACAATGACATTCCCTTTCACCAGGTTATAAGTGATGTCGAAGTTGAAATAGTGAAAGTATTCCAACCAACACCACTAGTGGAGATTCAAATATTTTTGAGAGAAGATATAACTCAATATTTTATGGTCTCAAAAATATGGTGAACCTTTCTTTATAAAGGTAATTCCACCAAATCTTAAGTGAATGCATCACAGTTGTAAGTTCAAGGTCAAGAGTTGGATAATTATTCCCGTATGGCCTAAGATGATGAGATCCATAAGCAATGACATGATAACCTTTCATAAGAACGTAGCCCAAACCTGGACCCGATGCATCACAAAAGACCACATAGCCCTACATGGCCTCTGGAAGAGTCAACACCAGAGTAGTAGTCAAAAGATGTTTCATCTCAACAAAATAATTCTGAAATTTATCCTCCCAAGAAAACATTACTCCCTTCCAATTCAAAATGGTTATAGGAGAATCCATATTTGAGAAGTCCTTAATGAACCGGCGATAATTCCCAGCTAGACCCAAGAATATCCAGATCACAAAAACATTTTTAGGTTGTTCCCCTATCATAATAGCCTTTACAATTTTAGGATCAACTGAAATACCATGTTCCGAAACCACATGTCCTAATAATTTTACTTTCCAAATCCATAAATCAACTTTTGAAATCTTGGCATAAAGTCAATTATTTCTCAATAATTCCAGAACTACTCTCAGATTACATACATGATCCTCCTCAGACATAAAGTAAATGAGGATGTAATCCACGAGGACTACCACAAAGGTATCAAGATACTCTAGGAAAATCCTATTCATTAAATCCATAAAGACTATAGGAGAATTTTTTTTAGACCAAAATGAATGAAAAGGTATTTATAATGGTCATACCTACTCCGAAAGGTAGTTTTTTGAATGTCAAATTATTTTATCCTCAACTAATTGTAACCATCACAAAGATCAACATTTAAGAAGAACTTTTCCCATTTCAACTGATCAAATAGATCATCAATCCATGGAAATAGATACTTGTTCTTTACTATGACTCTATTGAGTTTTCATTAATCAACATAAAGGAAAAGTGAACCATTATCTTTCTTATAAAATAGAACTGATGCTTCCCAAGGTGACACACCCAGGCATATAAATCCTTTCTCTAGAAGATCATCCAATTGAATCTAAAACTCTTTTATTTCATCTAGTGCCATGTGGTAAGAATGAATTAACACTAGTTGATTGTCTAGTATTAACTCGACAGAAAAATCTACCTTCCTTACCAATGGAATACTAGAGAAGTTAAAAGGAAACACATCCGGAAACTTGATGATAACTGGAGGGAGATAACTACTCAAAGATTCTTGCTCCAGATCAAAGGAGAACATGGATATCACTTTCCCCAACTCTGGATAATAAGGTCCGTCTCTACTCGACCTTGGGTCCCATTCTCCTTGAAATACATGTCACACACCATTGAGTGTAGTAAAGGAGACCTATAAAAGGTGACAATAAATCTGAGCTTTATTGGTGATGATCCAATCCATCCCAAATATTTCATCAAGAGGTTTCATATTGAGAACCAGAAAACTCAAATCCAACTTGATGTATGATAAGGATAAATCACAAGAGGGTCTATGGAGGCTATTCTCTCTCCTTATTCCAAGGGGTGTAGTAATATCCATCACATAAGACAAAATCTACTAAGGAAGATTTTTCATATTAACAATATGAGTTGAAATAAATGACAGAGATGCACCAGTATCAAATAAAGCATTCACTAATGAAGAAGTTGTAGTAATTATACCTCTCAAAGTCACTGGACCCATATCTTATTCCTATATAGACTCTTACACCTTATGAACAATATTCATTCTGAATGTTAATGGATGGAACCCCTTTGTACATGAATAATATCGTTGCACCACAATTTTCATAGGATATGATGTTCATGTGCCACTATGAGAAGTTGAAAAGATATGGTAGAACTTTTATAAGTAACCTGAACATTCACAGGATCCATAGATCTTGGTTGAATTAGTAAAAACCCTCTTTCAGTGCCCAAGATTTCCACACTGGTATCAAATCAAAGGGTCTCTTCTAAGAACTATAGGAGGGTTATAAAAACCCTACTATTGAGATCCACCATGAGAATCATTACACTTCATTTTTCCTTTAGTGGAATTCACACCTCCACTGGGAGAAAAAGAAACTCCTGACAACCTTGAATTTCCAGATAGTTCCATTTTGACCATCAATGATCTATCCAACACATCATCATAAGAAGGAATATTCAGTAAGAAAACCTAAGAATGAATATCAGCTCAAAGTCCCAACTCAAACCATCAATTCTTCATCCTTTCATCTGATACTACCTCAGGTGAAAACTGAACTAGCTCAGCAAAATAGTTCACATAATATATCATGGTTCTTTCAGACAGCTCAAGTTTGAATAACTCTAAATCATTGAATAACAACATAAAATATGGATAGAAATATTTAGTGAAATGTAACTTTAATCCTTTCCACTCTAATACCTCATGTTTCTCCATCATCACCATCGTGTCCCACTATCTCCTACTTGATCCCTTCAGCTCGAAGGTGGCATGCTTCACCTTGATATCCTCTAGTGTCTCCAAGAATTCAAACAAATTTTCCATCCTACTCATCCTCTTGAGGATCATTGGAGCCATTTAATGGTGGTGTATTCTAGAAAAGCAACTCATGATAATGATTTTGGATAACATACTCTGAGTTTCCATAGCTAGATCTTGAATGGTAATTGGTGCAGGTGTCTATCCCAAAGCTTGGAAAGTATGCACAATCACCTCGACAAAAATTGGGTCCACAAGAGTATTTTCTCACTGTGGTTCAGTGGCAACTTCCTCATAGATCCAATTTTCATGTCTTCTCAGAGGCATGACGCTACTCAGCATCAGCAGACAACAAGGAAGACATCAGATTTAATACTCAAACGGATCAACAAGGGAGGATAATCCCAACAGATAATAACACGAGATTTGGATTTCAATCTATCCAAATAAAAATCAGTGAAAAGACTAGAACTATTCCTCAAGAAGTATTTCCCAAAACCACCTCTGGTGACTTAAGGCTCATTGCGGTGAGAGTTGGAAAAGCACTAAATCACAATTACCTCTTAAGTCCTAAATATATCACAGAACTACATACTGACATCAAGGAAAGATGAAAAACTTATACCTTTGATACCACTTTTTCATGAACCAACCTGGGTACCCTAGTAACCCGATAACCAAGCCGACACCAATATGACCTGAAGGGTGTTCCCGATCCCCATGGCTTGGAGAATAGCACCTAGAATCATACAACATCAAAGTGGGAATTATTTTTCCATAAACATTGCAGAAGAAGATAAACCAGTTATTGTGAATATAAGAGAAACTCCACAGGGATAAGTGTACTAGAAGTCAAACAGGTTTTCAACCCAAAGCACTACAGCGAATTACTAGAAAAACAAGATAACTTCCCAAGTCCTAATGGATGCAACTCACCAAGCCCAAGGATCAATAGATAATACCACCTCCAAGTGATTCATTACCCTTTATAAAACTTTTAAGAAGATAATATAAAAATTCTCAAAGTCATAGGTAGGTTGTGAACTAAAATCCCAATAGATTCTCACCAAGGATTCCATAAAAGATACAAACATTTAATTAACCAAATAAACCTTCCAAGTTCAAATAAATAGGTATGTAAGTTTAGAGCATAATTAAAAGAATTCATTCTTTTCTTTTAAAATCATGGAAATACTTTAAACAAATGGATTCATAAACTATTTATATAGAATAGTTTATATAAATTCATTAGTCAAGTAAAATAGTTTACAAACATTGGAACACATTTATATCTCAAATATAAACAAGCATCAGCATGTTTATATTCCAAAAGGTACGATAGTTTCAGGATATGGTATCCTCACACACTCTAAGGTGATCATGAAAATATGTTTATACACACATCCCTCTGACACTAGCCAAAGGATACTCTTCACTATCCCATCAGGGATGTGACCTACTTTACTAGGTTTTGTTTCGGTTATAGATCGTCAAAAGAGTGTTATCCTAATAAATCACTAGCTACCTAGGTTTGAATGCGCTCTAGTGAAAAAAAATTTGGGAAATTTATTTTAAAACAATTTAAAAATACAATTCATCCCATTCCCCCATTTCAAAAGTTATAATTTTCCATTTAAAAACCAAAAATAGATTTTTAATCAAAACATGCTTTTTTTCCAAGATAAAACCACTAGGTTTCTATAAAAACCATTTTAATCCATTTTCTCAACTTAAAATTTGAAATAAATTTTAAAAAAAAATCAATTTCATAATTTAAATTCCACAATTTTACATTCATTTCACAAACACACCCCAATTCAATGGAACTGGGGGTTTTCCCCAATTTCATTTGAAAATCCAATTTCACATTCAAATACCCCAATTCAATGGAATTGGATTTTAAATAAACTATTTTAAATCAGTTTAAGTAATTTATTTTAAATCAAACAACTTAATTTAAATTAAGAAATTCTTGGTTAATCAAATTTTTCCATCATAATGAAACCACATACCTTTATCACAGAAACACAAAGCCCACAACGGAACCCTCCAATAAGAAAGAAGGCACATAAGATCTAGGAAATCAAACTAGAAATAATATTCAGAAACATCGAGTTTATATCCATAAATCCCAAGATGATCTATCAAACTTTATGGAAGGAACGAGAAAGAGATGAAGAGATATGGGGAATGCTTACCTAGAAAGTCACAACACAATCGCAAAAACAATCAATCATTGAACGAAATGACCAAGAAGGGTTTAATGGATCCAGAATCCCCTAGGGATGGATCATGGGTTGAGATCAAGGAATTATAGATAGGAGAAAATATAATCTTCATCCAAACTATGTGTTTAAAAACAACACTCAGGACTTTACATGATATGTAACCCAATTACACATCATATAATTGAAAAATACAAAAATCACCTAAAACCCCATCACCTTTTGTTAAAAATGGATTTAATATTATTTTACAACTTACACATCATGTTTCAATGTTACACGGTGTGTAAATACCCAACAGGCTATAGAACCAACAGTTTTTATGCTGAAAATCCAACAAATCTCTTTCTTTACTATTATAGGTATCCTCCCAATTCCTTTTTGGCCCTACCCAAAAAAAAAAGGAAAACCATGATAAGTTTTAAAATTTACCTGTCCAAAAGGTAACAGGATGTAACAAAAGAAATTTTTGAGGAAGAACACATACCTATTCATCAAGTTCAACAGTTTAGTGATAAAGGAAAATTTGTGTTCATCTCAAAGCCACAAGCACTAACTCCATGAAATAAGCTTTACCTTTACAACACTCTAAAGGAAATTAACCATGTTTCTAAAGAAAATTATAATTATAAAAGAGTTAGATGATTTTTATGTAGAAAATTATGACACACTTACTGTGTGTGCTTCATTTCTAAGAGGTATTTATGAGAGAATCTTCGATCCAATAAAGCGAGTAGAACTTCTAATTATTATTTTTCTTTTAATGGATATTGTTTTTATTGTGACATATTAGGGAATAAGAAAATAAATTGTGCATTAATATGAAAAAAATGTCATCAAAAATTCTTAAAAATGGAATAAATCAAAAGCTAGAACCTTTATCCAAAAGCATAGATACCTCAAACATATTTTTTATTATGTGAGAAGATGAAGGTTTATTGGAACCAACTATTGAAGAGATGAATTCATCACTAATATAGGTAATGAGAATAAGTTTATAGAAGTATAATGTTGTTTATATTTCTTTAAAGTCAATGAAAAAGTCAAGGTCATGGATAGTGGATAGTGGATACACTTCACATATTACCATAAATAAATACCTCATTGTTAATATCAATAACAATAAATATGGTTCTGTTTATTTCATGAATGATAAGGGTCTTAATATTTTTAGGTCAGAAAAATCCAAACTTAGAAGAAAATATCTTAGTTGTATTGAAATTATTTTGGTTTATGGGTTGAGTCACAATCTCCTCAGTGTTAACCAATTATGTGACCATGTACATGCAGTGGAATTCAATGAAAAGGTGTATACTATCAAAGCCAAAAATGGTTCAACTATCCTAAAAATAAAAAGTACCAAGGGAAATTTATATCTTATTGGATATGAAAATTTCTACATGTTATCCATAGAGGTGAAGAATAGTATATGGAATAGGTGGATTTACCATTTGAGTCAAAAATATTTTGAGAGGTTGGTAAATAACAATATAGCATGTAATATTCCCCATCTCATGTATGACTAGACACACATATGTGATTCATGTCAAAAGGGGATGATTATATGTAAGTCTTACAAGAAAAAGAAGATTAATGCATCAATATTGATTTATCTTGTGCATGTGGATGTTAGTGAACTGATATCACTAAAATCGATGGATGGAGTAAGGTATTATGTGTTTTTTATTGATGATTTTATAAATATCTCATGGATTATGCATACCACACACAAGACGGAGGTGTACAGATATTTTATTCTATATTAGAGGAGAACTAAAGAGATGTTTAGTGTGAATATTCAAAAGTTTTGAACTAAAAATGTGACCAAGTTTACAAATAAAAAAGTTAAAGAATATTTTGAGAAGTGTGGAATTCAACAATAAGTTTTTTCTATTATCACACCGTAGAAAAATGGGGTAGTGGAAAGAAGAAATTATATAATCAACAACATGGATTGAACAATGTTTATTTATTAGTATCATCTATAAATATACTAAAAATAGGTTATCCTTAGTGTGGTGTAAATCTCTAATAGAGTTTCATTGTGTGAAAATGAAGGGTGGACTCTATATGAGATTTGGTATGGAAATAACCCAACACTCAAGAGTTTCTAGGACTTCAGAAGTAAATGTTTTATCCTCGATAATGATAAGAGAGAAAAATTTAAAGATTAGGGAGATGAATTGATATTTCTTATATACTCATCAAATAGTAAATCTTAGAGGTGTTATAATAAAATACTTGAAATGATGGTTGAGAGAAATTATGTTATGGTGGTTGAAAGTGGGAAAATGAAAACATTTTGTGAACAATTTTTCATGAAAATCAATCAATTTATGAATCTAATGGGGATGAAGAAGAAAAATATTAAATAGGGTTATATGGTATGGAGATAATTATAATCAAGACTCGTACTATAAAGAAAGTGAATAAATTATAGTAGGATCAATAGGGAAAATGATCAGGGTTGAAATCACCAAAGGAAAAAATATTGGAGACCAAACAGCCTCAGTACAAACCAAAATAATGAAGTCTCAGCAGTAAGTATCTTTACTATCATTGGTGGAACCAAAATATTTTAAAGAATTTTCAAATGATGTGATTCAGATTAAGGCCATGGATGAAGAGCTTGACCAAATAGAGAAAAATAAAACATGGGAAGTTTTTCTAAGTATATGTGAAAATAATGTCATCGGAACCAAGTTGATATTACAAAATAAATTAATGAGGATGGAAAGTGAATCCGGAATAAGGTAAATCTTTTTTACAAGGGGTATTCCCAAATTGAATTAATTGACATTGATGCCACTTTGGTGGTGGAATAGTGGTGGGTGGTCGAGGGCCATACAACAGGTGTTCGGTGAGGTCTGGGGTTCAATTCTTGGGAGCCCTCTCTTGGGGGAATTTCCACATCCCATGTACCACTCGTCTTTCCGGGTCACCCGGTGTCTCACCGGGTGGACAGAAAGGGCACACTTCACCTGGTTGACAGATTTTTGTGCCAAACCATCACTGATCGAGGTGTAAACCCATGGGGATGCTCTGTCATCTCAGCTGACAACAGCTTCTCCCCAGCTGAGGCTTCTCCTGATGAATTCTTCATGGGGAGGGAGTTCTTGGGTGTGGAGGGTTCTAAAAGGCCACTCCTGGGAATTCCCTTTTTTCTTTTTTTAAAAAAATTAATTGACATTGATGATACATATGAACCTCTAGAATGAATTGAAACCATCCATTTATTCTTACTCATTGAGATTCAAAATACTTTAAAGTTATATCAAATGGAAATAAAATTTTCCTTCTTGAATGGTTTCATTGAAGAGGAAGTTTACATCGAGTAGCTGGATGGGTTTCTAATTAATGCAGATGAAGTAAAAGTGTTACAACTCAAGAAGGATTTGTATAGCCTCAAACAAGCATTGAGATCATGGTATTCTAGGTAAGATCAATGTCCAAGGAATTTCAATTTCTATAAAGGATTATTTGATCACAACCAATTTATAAATAATAATAATGAGTAGTGATTTACAGTGTTTATCTATGTTGATGACATAATTCTTGGATTCTTGGATATAAAAAATGTAAGTTGTTTTCAAAACTCATGAGGTGCGAATTCGATATGTATCTAATTGGTGAAATGTCATTTCTCCTTGGATTTTAGGTTATTTAAAGAGTGGTCATGATATTTATCTATCAAAATAAATATACCAAGTAATTTTTAAGAAGATTTAAGATGGAGGATTCGAGGACCGTGTATACTCTAATGGATACAAGACTAAAATTATAAATATATGAACATGAAAACAAGGTCGATATGACCATTAATCAGTAAATAATTGGGATTTTACTCTATTTGAATGACACTCAACTGGATTAATTGTTTTATACTTTTCAATCCACTCATTTTTAGAG
This sequence comes from Viscum album, assembly GCA_963277665.1. Taxonomy (NCBI): domain Eukaryota; kingdom Viridiplantae; phylum Streptophyta; class Magnoliopsida; order Santalales; family Viscaceae; genus Viscum; species Viscum album. The sequence continues at coordinate 2,013,863,871 of OY728126.1, forward strand.
TGATCCCAAGGAAATCCACATGAAATATGTTAAAATAATACTTTGATACATCCACCACATGAAAGACTATAGGTTTATATATTATAATGATTCACAGTATAATTTGGTGGTGTTTACTGATACAGATTGGTATGGTTTGTTAATCAACCTAAAATCAACTTCAGGTTGTGCTTTTTATCTTGAGAGTTCTTTCATAGTATGTAAAATCAATAAGTGAGATTGTATAACTTTTGAGAAATATAAAGGTCGAATAAATTTCTACCACTCAAGCATGCACCCAATTTCTATGGATGAAAAAACAACTTGATGATGTGGGTTTTGAGGTGATGTACCATATTCTAATTATGTTTTATAACTCAAGTGAGATCAATCTTAGAAAAAATCATATCCAAAATTCATGGAAAAATAATATTGAGATCAAATATCACTTTATAAAAGAGAAGGCCAAGCAAGGAATTGTGGTGTTGGAGTATGTGTCAACCCAATATCAAGTTACATATATCTTGAAAAAGGAACTACCCAAAGTAGTGTTTTAGAAGCATTGGTTGGCTCTTTGAGTCTGGTCATTTCTTCCCACTAAATTATTTTTAGGATGGACCCCTAGTCCCCCATGGTTTCTTTCATGATCAAGGTATATATTCTCACGTTACTTTGTAAGGGGATAAGTATTTTAAGGGGGGTGTAATTTAATGGAAAATTATGAGGAGATTTAATTTTCATGGAAAACCTTGTTGGTGCTGGTTAAGGATCTTGTTTCCTACACTGAGCTCTAGCTCTATAGTCTTAGATAATTAGTTGAAACCTCAAGTGCTAAGTTGGGAATTTATCACTGATTAAACCCTTTTATTTCATTGAAAATTGGGGGGAGAAGTGAAAATAGGAGTTTCAAGGTGTTAATATTAGGTGGTTATTTTCAAGTTGTTATTTTTCCAGAGGATATTTTATTTTCAAGGTGTTGATTTTCAGGAAACTATTGGATATTGTTGACTAAATACAAGGGTGGATTGTTTGACCCCAAATAAAGTTTGGAGTGTATTTTTTTACAGGTCCATCTGTTGAAAATATGAGTTTTATTTGGAGGTATTTTGGAATTTCTTAAAGGATTTTTGATAAAGGAATTTGGCTACATGAACCAAATGGATATGTGAGGAAATCAGATACATGGAAAAAATGGCTACATAAGAAAATCATATACATGGACAGAATGGCTATGTGAAACAACTACGTGAGAAAATTAGGTACATGGCTAGAATGGTAATGAGAATAATCTATATAGTAAAAATAGCTACGTGAGGAAAGCAGTTACGTGAACAACCTCCAAAAAAACCTATGTTGATAATCAGGTACATGGAACTAGCTACGTTGCAACATGGATACATTAATTTGGCTACGTAGGCCATACATGCTTTTAGGAGGATATTTCAAGATCCCCTACAACTAGAAGATGCGTGAATGTGTTCTGTTATCCATAAAAGGATGTTTAACCATATTCAATGGAGGTTTTTCTAATCATGGGTTATAAAATAATTCAAAACTATTGACCATGATCATGGTGTTATAAGGATACCATTTTCCATATATTATGGGTGTTCCTTATGGAAGATGAATATATTATCAGGGATCCAAAAATATCCATGCAATTACATCTTGTGATACATGTGGAGATTTAAAAATATTTTATTTCTCTTAAAATGGTAGTTTTATTAGATGTTTTAATGATGGTATAAGATCAAAATATATGAATTACATGACATTCTCTTGCAAGAATAAAGGAATAAAAATAAAGGGGAGAATTCAAGGATGAATTCCAAAAGTTTTTTCTTGATCTCATATATAAGGTTGAAGTTCAAAGAAGAATTTTTTCTATGATCCCAATTCTCTTTGGTAGTCAACATTATTCATGACAAATAGAAAAACCTTACTTGGGGTATGTCCACATTATCTTCATGTTAATAAGGAAATAAACAATAGAAAAAGGAGTGAATTCCTTGTTGTAGGAGAGTAGTAAGTTCTCTAATTTTTTATGGTGGTGAACAAGTAGGTTTAGTGAGACCACACCAAAATTACACATAATGTGGTGAGATTTAGTAAATTTGTTACATAGGAAAATTACCTTGCATGATCCTTGGAATAGCTCAATGTGGGTGAACCATGTAAAATACCTTGAGTTATTTACTAATTCAATCACTCATTAATAGGTAAGGTAGGGATATTTTAAAATTTTCCTCAAGATGAGAGAACAATTTCCTCATTAAAGGAAGAATTGTTTTTAACTTCTATACCCCGATTCACCCCACTCTCGGGGTGTTATCCTAAGTGTCTAACATTAAAAAAATTCCATAAGTAGGAAAGTAATTTATTTTCCCATAAAACATGGCTATCAATGTAAACTCTTCACTTCTAGGAGAATCATATAATATAATAGTTGTATTACACATCAATTATAGATCTGTGAACAATGGATCCAAATAAACATCAATGTCATTACTAGGTCTTTTTTGTTCCATTTATAAGTAGAGACGACATTATTTATTTGTGATTCATGCATAATAAATATGTAAATTCATAATTTACCGACATAATTGGTCATATAATATGAGTACTACTTTGTATAACAAATCATTCACTCCATCTGTAGATAGAATAAGAAAAAGGTTTCTTGTCTCATTTGAAAATTTAGAATACTCGTTATCAATATTCTTCCACTAAGTAGAGTCCATTAGGTGATGTATTTTCAAATCATGAATTATTGTATATATGTGTCACATCAATTGTTTAGCAGTCTCCTCACATATAAATAGTCATCTAAACCTTAGAATGATTGGAAAATACAATAAAACTTTAATTGATTCATATTCCTCAAAAAATAATATACAGTCATTTGGATAGGCATGTATTCTTTCATACATCATACCAATTGAACATAGAATTCTTTTAGTGACGTATGTTTGACAAGGAAACTTATTTTATTCTGGAATCATATCATTTAGGAGACCAAGTAGTTCTTTAAATCTTGTAATATTGATAATCACCCAATATTTTCTAATAGATTATAGAATATGGTCTCTATTTTTATGTTTAAGGGTGTAAAGGTGATATGTCGACCCTTGACTAGTCCATACCTAGTTTATACCCCGAGGTTTTATCTCATGATAACTTAAGATTTTTTGAAGGAAAATATTAGATTTTAAAAAAGATTATAGTTTATATAATTTTTATTTAAAAAGACTATTGGTTGAATTTTATTAACTAAAAAAATAGTTTATATTAATTTCAAGTTTAATTTCACCATGATTTAATGTTTAATGTTTGTTATCCTCGATTTATGATTAATTTACATATTTAATTTTGGCCACTTTTTTTTGGATATATCATATTATAGTGTAGAAATTTAAACATTCAATTCATATAAATAAATTATACTAAATTGGTGATCTCTGTTAATTATTTATTAATTAATTCAAACTATATTATAATAATATTTTCTCTAGGTTCAACAATAATTTGTTTTGAAATTATTTCTTTGGACTACATAAGAGTGTCCATTAACCTCCACCGATGATATTCGATCAAATTAATTAGTATTCAGTAAGTTGTTAACCTGGTTTTAATAGGGTTGTGGTAATAAATTCAAAACCAAATTAATATTTAGATAAAGTTTTATGAATAGTGTTATAATAATCTTAGCTTTAATCCTATTAAATTAATTACTAATTATTTATTAACTATATATTTTTAAATAATTGAAATATTTTAATATTTATTTATTTATTTTCAATAATTTAATAATTCTAAATTTTAATTCCATTCAATTAATTATTATTAACTCAATAAATACATTTTTTGAAATGATAATAAAATTTAAAAATATAAATATTTAATTTAAGATACATCCATTTGAGATTTATAGATAAAGTTGGAAATTTTTTAAATTATAAATGGTTATTTATAATGGATTTATTTTATTAATGTGTTCATTTATTTTTAATTCTTTTTAGAAAATCATTTTATTTCATTGACCTATTAATGGAAAATATTTAATTTTAAATCATTATATACATTGCCCAAGATTATTCTTGTATTTAAATTATTCATCACAAAAAAATAGGAAACTCATGTTTTCCATAGTTGGAAACTATGTTGGGTCTATAACTTTACTACATATAGAATTGAAAAATAAACAAATCTTGGTTAATGTGTGTTAAACATTTTTAGGCAGAATGCAACATAAATCTATAGGCATTAAACATTGAATCAAAACATGACATTTGTATGATTTTATGCCCTTTAACTTCAAATAATTCATTTTCATGATATTCTTGATATTTGATTAATATCCCTCTGGGACCTTTACAACATTCATAAAGTTACAAAAAATGATATCTTTCTTTCCTAGAAAGAGTGTATGCTATAATAGGATGAAATCTATCCATTTCTCCCTTCACAGGCATTGTCTCTTCACTTATACCCATGTCAATCATGTTAAACCTAACCTTAATTCTATTCTTTTTTGTTGGGTGTGTTTAGTAAGGTTGAAATAACACTATCACATACATTTTTTCTATGTGTGTAACAATAAGAAAATTGGTCACATATAAACAATTTAAAAAAGGTAATTCAAAAAAATGATCTCTTTTTCCAACCTCTTCTCAAAAGGTTTTTTGAAGAAGGTTTTCCAAAAATATTGATAATATGCTTTACATTCTCAAATTGTTGATCACTCGTTAATGGAGATGATGTTGTACCTTGTTCTATATTCCCTTATAATGATGTCATCTAGAAACATTATTTATGTAGGTAGGGTAAAATTTTGTGATGTCTTAAAAACAAAGTCTTTGAGGATTTTTTTAACCTAACTGAGTGTGTACACTTTTCATATATGGGACACCCCAACATTCCTTTATTTCTATATCCTAAAAAATTTACATAAGTAAGAATTTAATTTATCATCCTATACAATATGGCTTTAAATGTGAACTCTTCACTTTTATGAGCATCATACAATGTAAAATTTTTATGCCACATCAATTCCATATCTTCGATTGATTGAACCAAATAAATCTCAATATCATTACCATGTTATTTTGGTCCAGATATAAGTAGAGATAATATAATGTATTTTCACTTCATGCATGACCATGGTGGAATGTTATAATTTACCAACATAACCATCCATGTGTTTTGAGTGTTATTTATACACCAAAAGGATTCACTCTATCTATTAATAACACAAGATAGAGGTTTCTCAACTCATTTCCAAATTTAGGATACTCATTATCAATCTTGTTCCACTGAGGAGATCTTGTTGGGTAATGTAGTTTACCATCATGAATTATTTTATATGTGTGCCACATAAATTGTCTAGAAGTATCCTCACCTCAATATAGTTTTCTAAACCATGGAATGATTGGAAAGTATAATATAACTTTTTAAGGACTTGATTCATTTTCCTATATCGATCCATGCCACACTTAGGGAATATTTAAGTGATCCATAGTTCTTTAGAAACAATATAAAATCATTTATACATGCTTTTATTCTTTCATAGATCATGCCCATTGAACCTATAATTCATTTAGTGTCATAAGTTTTACAAGTAAGCCTATTTTATTCTAGTATCATATCATTTAGGAGATTAAGTATTTCTGTAAAGTTGGCCTCACTTCACCCACAAATACCTTACAAATTATATAGCTTCAATATGGCTTACAATGTTGTATATTTAGTACAACCAATTTATAATGGTATCTTTTCACAACTCTTTAAATTCTCAAATATCCTTGGACAATCATGAAGGACATCTTCAATTGTCATTGTCATTTATTCAATACGATCTTAACCATTATTTACACATGCAGACATATCAGATGATCAATAAATTGCAGTATCATCTTATTTGATATCTATATTCAATTATTCCCTATGTTTAGTCTAACATTTATAACTTTTATCTATTCTAGGATAGATCAAATGTTCTTCAAACTCCTCTAGACTAATTTTTCTTGTATAAAAACAATGTAGACATAGACAAAAGATTTGAGATAGGTCATATACATGATTTATTACAAACTTGATAAACTCTTTAACCCCATCTCCATATTCATTTGTCATATGATTAGAAACCATCCATTTTTAATTAATATTCATCCAATTTGGTTTAACAATATATATATTTTATAATAAATAAATAAAAAAACATAAGCTATACATATAATGTATCATTTTTTATATTCATAAAGTATATAAAGTATAACTTTAAAAAATATAATTATAAATTCTAATACATACATATATAAATTATATAAAATAATATATATAAACTCTATGATTTATAATACAACGAAAAATATATACATATAAAAAATCCTATGTTTTGGAAAGAATTCAGTCTTCTCTCCTGGTGTGAATTTTTTTCCTAGTGTGGAGTAGGTAACTTCATGCACAATGTGATGATATTATGTGATGGTTTTTTCATGAAATTTTAAGGATTTAAATATAATATAAACTAATATTAATACACACACACATATACACACATAGATATATAAATATTCAAAAAAACATAAATAAAAATATATATACTTTCATACTTATACAAATAAAAACAAATGAAATTCACATTTGTATATATATATATATATAAGAAAACATCATATCTCATGTCATGTTTCTATAAAAAACAATTAATCATATCGTTCTCATTTCAAATATAGTTACTAGCTTGACCCAAAACATAACCCAATGAATAATCTTGAATCCATTAATATTTATAAGTATTGCACTTATTTATAAGACTAGGACCATCGATTTTGTATCATCCTAACCCGAGAGCCACTGAAATGGTATCCCAAGTTGGTCGGTCACATGGCCTCAAGTGCGCATCTCCATACACCAAAGGATACCGACTAGCACCGAGGGTTCAATTATGTTATGGTTAGGATAATATACCATCATGACCAGGTTAGAATAGTGAAATAAGAGATAATATTTCAATCAATAGTGGAAGCAATATAAATGAAAGGTAGCAGAAGTCAAGAATAACTGATAAAATAGATAATTCCAAACACAACCATGCATGTCCATGTTGATATCTAATATGTAAGCAGTAAACATACAATAGGTAATACATAAATGATACAAAATAAAGAAAAACCTTAAAAGAAGCATGAGCTCTAACTCATCCCTATGCTCCTAAACTCCCATGTACAAATGTAAAAACACAAGCATAAACCATGCACATGAACCTGCAACCATGAGGTATGTTTGGGCACCCCGGTGTAATAAAGGCCCAAAAAGGGTGTGATATAAACTCAGTGGGCCACCACCAATGGTGTCTAATGCAATCTAGACTATGAGTATAAAATACAGTAGTGTCCAGGTATAATAAATAAAGTAGTAAATGAATAACTATAAATAAGTCGTATTTGGTTTCTCAAGGACATCAGACTAACCATACCTACTTCAAACTAAGCTGTAATATCTCTAAACATGCCTACATTTATATATAATAATATATATAACTAGATATATGCAAAGATATACATACATCATAGAGGAATTGAGGCAGAAGGACAAGGCATCCATATAACAGTAGTATAAGGATCATTTATTTAATTAAGGAAATTATCCAAGACATCCTAACCAAGGAACATATCAAAGAATATAAAATTATAGAAATTGTATAGGAATCAGGGTAAACCCACTAAATATATGTATAATGAGTATCTCTAAACCACAGAGCAATTCTGGGTAGTCACATGCATCTGAACATAAGACCATTAGTTATCCAAGGATCTGAGGTACAAGACAAGGCATCATAGTATACTAATCATCATAAGGAGATATCACTTATCATATGTAATAATAATCAATAATGATACAAATCATTTTTCCTATGAGCCCGTCCTAGGTGTTTCATAATGAGGAACCCAGGTATTACCCAAAGAGTAACATAATTCTATTTATTCTATGATCTCACCTAATTCATTATATTAAAAGGAAACCCAAGTATCACTCATAACTTCCAAGTTCCCTATGATACTATCTAAAGTGTTCCATAAAAACAAAACCCAAGTCTCACTCAGAGTATGAGGAAAATCATTTAGTTGATGACCCTATCCAAGGCATTCCGAAAAAGGGAACCCAAGTACCGCTCATGGTATAATAAAAATCATCTATCCTATGATCCCATCCAAGTAATTAAATAAAATTAAACCCAAGTATCACTCATGTAATAACATAAATCAAGTAATCTATGATCCCATCCATAGTATTTTGTAATAAGGAAATCGGTATCGCCCATAATATAGAAAATCTCAACAGCCTATGAGCTTGTCCTAGGCATTTTGTAAAAAGGAACTCAAGTATAACTCAAGGCATATCATAATTCATTTGATAATATAACAATTTCTAGGAGATAATCCATGCCATGTAACAAATCAATTATAACTAGTAATGAAGTCTATGTCTATAAGCATTCCATATCACAATTTAAGTAAATAATATGATCATTCCATCTAATAAGTAATTGAGTAGGACATGGGAAAAATCCATGCCTTTTATCATTTTAACCAACTAAGAAAATTAAAATAATTATATTTATAACTTCACTTACAAGTAAAATATTTGAACACTCCATTTAATAATTTGGTCATGGCCAGGGGTAAATCATTCCCTTAAGCATCCCACTTCATTCTAATTATCCATTTCTTTGATGAAGGATGTATCTAGCATATTATAAAAAAATTATAAGTTGATTGAGTCATCTTCTCTACTTATGGTTCATTTAATTCCATTAAACTATTTCTTTTATAGAAAAGTATGTTAACATACTCAAGAGGTTATTTTAAACCCAATCTAAGAATAAAGGGTCATGAAATATAAGAAACACACCCAAGGGGTGTTTCAAGATGAGTTTAGAAACATCCAATGGTAAAAATTAGTTACATGATACCTAACTAATTTAAGGAATTAGGTTCCACACAATTAATTTCACATTTTATAGGAAACACATGGAAAGTCCATTGCACGGCACAATGGTCTAATTTATAAAATGACAAGACATTGAGGGAAAAGATATAGGATACCTACCTTATACTTAAGATGCTTCACTCATCTGTTATTAGGATCTGATTCATCCTAGAATGATATAAATTAGAATAATTGTCAAATTAACTGAAAATAGGGCATATGATCTTGTATAGAAATAACACCAAAGATGGTGAGATAAACTGAGAAAGGAGGGAAGAGGAATTGTAGACTCACCATTGGCTATCTGACATGATAAATGGTGCTTGAATCATATCTCGGATGAAGGAGATCCAAGGGAACCTAAGAGAGTGGGAGGATCCACTATTAAGACCTCCCAGACACCCTCCTGTTGCCTAAAGAGGCATAAGTGCTTGATCCCCTATTAACATTTTTTTTAAAACCACTCTGCATGATTCATGATGCGAACTGATTTCATGACATGACCCAAATTCCCAATGCAATATAGATAAATGTTGTGAATTCCTCAGGGTAAGCCTTAGTATTTCACATCTTGTATACTATCAGTCATACCCTATGAAACCTATTCATGTTGTGAATGATATTCACGATGTGAATGGACTATAGCAGTTGTTTTTAGTATCTCGCCATGCCTGTTCTTCCTCCAATGTTCGCCCAAAGCACTGGTACATTCACTAAATCATAACCTATGCCCAAAAACATTATTTATGTATATTAAAACTCTTAGAACCTCACTCCAATTCCTAAAATTCAAAAACAAACCATCCATAAAATAAAGAATTCAAATTCCTTTAGAAATTTAAACCTGATCCAAAACATGGGACATCATAACCTCCACACCTTATAAATTATCATTCCTAGGAAGCCTTTGGTAACAATGTAACATCATCCAACCTACTTGGGTCATAGATTCTCCACTCAAATGGTAGCATTGTGTTTCCAACACCAAACATGCCTCCAATATTTATTTTTAATCATGCAGTGTATAATCCATTAAAACTAGATCCAATGCTCAAATTGATAACTAAAACATGGGGTGGTGCTTACCTGATCCTTTTTAACCCAAGACATGATCACTATTTCATCTATTTCATCAACCAACCTATGTTTCTTCCCACTATAGGCTCTAACTTTGAATGGACAATTCTAATCCATGGTAGTTCCACCATCAAAATTTCCTAAGTAATCATGTTCTTTGCATTCTAATGACGCTCCCAGAAGGATTGTCAACTAATCAAACAATCAATTACCATTTGACTAAATTTATCCTGGTCATGCTTTATTTTCCATGAAAACCCTTTAATGGACATGCATATCACTCGTTACATCCCAACTACGTGCCATAAGTGGTACCACATTAACCTTAAATCAACAAAATAAGATAAAGGAAAGTCGGGCCACTACCAGTCGACTATCTCGGAAAACAATTGGATTTTGAAGGTGACACTTCCAAAACCTAATTATGACACCATTATTCTAGGGAATAGTGATTTTATTCTAATCACTCGCACTAAAGCCCATAACTGGATTCCAATGACTTTTCCTACCAAACTGGTCATTCCCATAATCATTCCACAGCACAAACATATGTGTATACCAATTGAATACCCTTGGATCTTCATGCATTAAAATATATCATCTGTTACTGACCTTATTCTAGGGTCACCTTAGAATAAACCACATGATTCCAAGAAGCTCATCTACGGTAATCTACTCTCAAGAGTTTACAAGTGATATTTCATTACATAGTAGAGACGTCTACATATTAAGAATACTAACTGATCTCATCAGTGGTACCTCGCATGGAGATCAATTCAACAAATGGGCCGGTGTCTATGAGTTTTTTCAAGGACCTCCTACATAGGAGTCCTAGTATCACTCAGAAAAAACCATGCCTCTATAAACAACCACACTCCCAGAGTTAAAATCAATAGAGTCTATTTATTGAATCATTAAGGAATTTAATTTCTTTCATTAGCTCAGTGTATAACCATATCTCACTTAGCATAACATGGATGATGTCAACGGGAGTATAATGATCATAATTTAGCCAAGAGTACACTAAGCGGTTATCAATGATTATAAATAAGTATTGATACACTACCATTATAAATAATAATAAGTGCCTAGCACGGTTTTCAACCAACCATACACAACCAACAATATACAAGAAGAGTATCTAAACCACTACTGGATGAATTATTTTGAAAAATCTTAGTTGTACCCAGTGATGCATCATCACTAACCAACCAAAATTCCTCACTACCAAGAATTTTTTAGATTGTTTCAAAAACCCTCATTTTAGTCTAATATTAACTCATATTTTCCTCAAAGGTTTCATACATAACCAAAAATTTCATTATTGTGATGCCTTGCAAGCACAGACATGCTTGAGAAGCATAATAATATCTGGGTCACTCATTCAACTCAATCCTAAATCTATATTCCAGACACTATCAAAACCCATAATCAATTTTTATCTTGAGCATCATATCATGAAGTAGATAGCCCGACTATTATCCTCATGGGATTATAGAAAATGTTCTAACCACATACAGGTGGCTTTTTGGTTTCACTCCCACTACTTGGAAGGTCATGCTAAAACACATTAGACATGATTCTCCCCACTTTAGGGGTGTTATAGTCATTGTTTATTGAGAATGGGAACTTATCTTATTCTACATACTCTATCCACCATCGAACATGGGTTATGGATGTGGAAAACATGTGTTTACCAAGTGAAAAAACTAAAAAGAGAATAAAACAAACTGCTTAAAATCATACCAGATTAGATTTACACTAGACATACATGTGACACTCTCTTGAATCGTACTCACACACATCATTTGAATCAGGTAAAGAATATAAACCAAATTGATCGGTAGTGCTACAAAACCCAATCCTTTACAATGTCATCCCCCAACACTAGGTTAACTAAATTCCTCTAATGCCCAAGCCACTCTAATCTGGAGATAACCCAAGGATGTAGTGTAAAATTTCAAGGATTAAAAAATTTTCCACCAAATTCTATGGTTCATTGTACTATTTTACCAACTTGATAGTTATCGTATGTATCAATGTGCACTACCCATGAGTTTATAAACACAGTGGTACATCATTTGACATTTTCCATAAGCTTACTAGCCCTCTACATCACAATATCTTATGGCCCATACAAAATATTTTAGACTCGAGTTGTATTATCCCATACAATTGTTATTCTAGATGATGGCCTTTAGAGTTTTCCAACACTAAATAAAAAGAAGGGTTACACAACCTACTAAGTTGTTGACCATTCTCTAGGATTTTATAACCTACTGATATAGAGAATTACATAATGATCACACCCCTAACAAGTGTTCATCTATCACATGACCACCCCTCTTACTGGGTGTCATTTCATGAACTAAGAGTACTCCTAGATTCAAATGGCACTTGAATGACACCTCTCACCTGGAACTCTACACAAGTTTTTTTTTTTTATGATAGGTTACCCCTGAGGGTGCTACCTTCACCTAAATATCCCCATACTAAATTAGAAAGCATCAAACTTTTATACAAATCACGCTAAAAATGTCTCTAGGCTTACCGGCCTAACCTCTAATCATCGTATTGAAAATTTTAACAGAGACCTATGGGAAACATACCCATTCCCATCTAAGGAAAAACTAAGATAAATATTTAAACTACCCTTACATGAGGGTAAAAACTAGGAACACCACATTAATCTAGTATTTAAACCATTTAACTAATTCACATTTAGGAACATTAAGTAGTAGTCATAAAGAAAAAGTTCTTGATTCTTTATTCAGCTAATGCCACATAGTACATGAGTGAGTTATATAAAAATTCCTTTTATTCATATTCATATAGTTAACATCCTATCACAAATAAGAAATTTCTCTCATAAATTGATTTTATTCATTTTATTTATCCACAAGGTTCTCATGATTGGTCTTAGTTAAAGAAAATTTCAATTGAAATCTATAGAGTAAGACACCCTTTAGGTTGTAATTAGAATTTTAATTAACCAAAGCCTTATAATAAGTACATCTCAAAAGCAGATAATGGGTCTTTTATCATTTTAAGGAGGATTGGTTAAGTAAGATGCCACCATATGTCTATATGTAACACCATATAAGTTGCTACATACACTTTAAATAACTAATCCATTCACGTGAGTATACCCCCATAAGTTAAGCACTAAATCATAAGAGGAAAAGGCATCCTACTAGGAACCTGTTGATTATTCCAAGATTTAATTAAACCCTTAGTGATTTTAGATCATAAGAAAAAAGAACCATGACCGACCTACTTGGGTCAAGTTGGGTCTATCTCATAACTATAATGAGTCTAGATCGACTTACTTGGGTTGAATTATGGGTATAACCCACAAGTAATTGCATCATTTATTGGTAAAGTTTAGAAAATTTTATATTTATTTAATGGAAGAGTTAGATGAATCATCATTCCCAAATTATAAAGGTACATGTATTTATAATTTACAATCGGCATTCCTATAACTTTAACCTGAATTTTCACTTCTATATCAAAATATAACAATTCCATATATAATGGTTTGATTATATGGGTTACCCTTCCCAATTTATAAAATGATCATACACTTTATAAAAAAAAATTGGCACCCATTTAATTATGAACATATATATTTCATCCCATGCAACCAATGGTACATGGGTCAAATATGTTAGGATTTATTGGTTAAGGTTCCACAATAAAGTTATATAAGAAAACATCGTTTAGGTTGATGTTGAAACATTAATAACCCATCCTATATCATAAGTATAACTAAGAATGATATTATACAACAAGAAATGTAAGGAATTATGATAAATTAATCATGAATACATGGAATAATGAAAAACATGTTGTTATTTCACACAAGGCGCATCCATAATATATTAGGCAGTCAAGCAATGCAACCTACTTAGCATGGAATGTGAATATATATGTTTCTATAATGATTCATGTAACAATAATCCCCTTTCATTTTAGATAAGGTTAAAATACCATCAATCTTATAAATCAGTGAGAAGTGAGAGTACAACAATCACCCAATGTGAAATTATAATCAACTATAATAACGAACAATGTGAAAAATAGTCCCATACCCATCCACTTGGTCATTTCCCCATGCGACGGTTGATCACTCCCAGACATGGATATTTACCAAGTTCTGACAAATTTTTAGTCTCCTATCTTCCAACCCAAAATAGTAAGACAAAGGAAAATAAGATCTGATACCACTTTATAATGCCCCGACCTAAGAGCAACCGAAATGGTTCCCCAAGCCAATCGGTAACATGGCCTCAAGCATGCCTCCTCCTATACCAGAGGCTACCGACTATAAGTTAGGTTCCAATGATGATACAATGGGGAGACTATACCCTCATTATCAGAGTATAACAGAGGTATAAGAGATAATAAGTCAATCAATACCATAAGTAGTATAAATTAAAAGTTTTGAAAGTAAATAATAACTAATAAAATGGCCAACGAAAAATGCACAACCATGAATTTCCATGTGAATCTACAATATGTAAGTAGTATGCATATATAAAAAAATAAATAAATAATACAAAAGAAATAAAAAAGGCTCAAAGGTTATCTCCATGAGCATACCGAGATTCGATTCAGTCATGTGCTCCTAAAATCCCATGTACAAATGTAAAATCAAAATCATAAACCATGAACTTGAACCTACAATCATGAGGTCTATTTGGGTACCCCAATGCAATGGAAGCCTGAAGAGAGTGTGAGATAAACTTAGTAGACCACCACCAAATGTGTCTAATTCAATCAATTCTATGAGTATAAAATACAGTAGAGTGCGGGTATAATAAATAAAGTAGTAAATGAATAAATATAAATAAGTTGGGTCAGGTTCCTCAAGGACACCCGGCTGACCATACCTACTTTGGCCTAAGTAGGAATATCTCTAAATATGCCTACATGTATATATAAGTATATATATAAATAGATATATGTAGATATATACAAGCATCGGTGAGGACCTGAGGTGGAAGGCCAAGGAATCTAGATAACAGTGGCGCAAGGATAATTTATTTAATTAATGTAATCAGTCAAGACATCCTAACTAGGGGACATATCCAAGGTCATAATAGTATAATAGTTATATAGGACTCAGGGTAAACCCACGACGTCCATGTATAATGAGTGTCTCTAAACTACAGAGCAATTCTAGGTAGTTGCATGTATCTGAACATACGACCATTAGTTATTCAAGGACCTGAGGTATAATCCAAGGCATCATAGTATACTAACCATCATAAAAAGATACCATAGTTCATATGTAATAATAAAAAAGCATGATACAAATTGTTCGTCCTCTGATCCCATCCTAGGATTTTCATAATGAGGAACCCAGGTATCACCCATGGAGTGGCGTAATTATGTTTATTCCATGAGCTCATCCTTGGTGTTTGATAAAAAGGAAACCCAAGTATCACTCATAACTTTTAAGTTTTCTATGAGCCCATCAAATGCATTCCATAAAAATGAAACCCAAGTATCGTTCATAGCATGAGGAAAATCATCTAGCTGATGAACCAGTCCAAGGTGTTCTGAAAAATGAAACTCAAGTATTGATCATGGCATAAGTAAAATAATCTAGCTTATGATCCCATCCAAGGAATTATATAAAAATAAACCCAAGTATCACTCACAGTGTAACATAAATCAAGTAACCTATGATCCCATTCATGGTATTTTGTAATAAGGAAACTAATATTTCCCATGGTACAGGTAATCTCAACAGCCTATGAGCCTATCCTAGGTGTTCTGTAAAAAGGAACTCAGGTATCACTCAAGGAAAAACATAATTCATTTGAAAATATAACAACAGACATGAGATAACCCCTTCCATGTCACAAATCAATTATAACTAGTAAGTAAGTCTATGCCCATAATCATTCCATATCACAATTTAAGTACACAATTGGATTATTCCATCTAACAAGTAATTGAGTAGGCCATGGGAAAAATTCATACCTTTCATCATTTGACCCAACCAAGACAATTAAAATTATTATATTTATCACTTAAATTATAAGTGAATGATTCAAACACTCCATTTAATAATTTGGTTATGGAAAAGGTAAATCATTACCTTAAGCATCCCATTATATTCAAATTAGCTATTTTTTATGAAGGATGGTTATAAAACATTATAAAAAAATGTTCATAAGTTGAGTGAGTCATATGCTACACCTATGGTTCATTGAATTTCATTAAACCGTTTATTTTAGATAAAAGTATGTTAACATGCTCAATAGGTGATTTTAAACCCAAGCTAAGGCTTAAGGGTCTTGGAATATAAGAAACACATCCAAGGGGTGGTATGGGTTAGGGTGAGAAACCACTAATTGTTTAAATTAGATACACAATGGATAACTAATTTTAGGAATTATGTTCTAAATAATTAATTTCGCGTTTTATGGTAAATGCATGGAAAGTCCAACATGCATCATAACAGTGTAATTTATAAAATGGTGAGACTTTAAGGGAAAATATATAGACCACCTACCTTGTGCTTAGGATGATTCACTCATACCTTATCAGGGTCTGATTTAGATTGGAATGAGAAAGATTAAAAGAATCGAAAAACTCCATGAAAATATAGCATATGATCTTGCATAGAAATAGTGACTAAGATGATGAGATAAACCTAGAAATGAGGGAATATGAATCAAATATTTACCATTTGTTATCCAAAAAGATGAACAATGCTTGAATCAGAACTCAGACATAGGAGATCCAAGGGACCCTAAGATAGGGGGAGGAGCTACTATTGAGACCTCTTGGGTGCCCTCCTATATCCTAAAGAGGCATAAGGGGATGATCTCATACTAACATTTTTTTAAAAAGCTATCCCACTTGATTTGGAGTGTGAATAGATTTCATGATGTGAACCAAATTCACAACATGAACTAAACAAACATTGTGAATTCCTTGGGGTAATCCTCCAAGCTTCCATGTCTTGTATCCTACTAGCTATACCCCATGAAACTCATTCACATTGTGAATGAGATTCACAACATTAATGTCATGTGGTAGCTTTTTTCAGCATCCCGGCATGCCAGTTCTTCCTCTAGTGTTCGCCTGAACCCTTGGAACTTCCTCTGAATCATAACCTATGTCCAAAAAAATTATTTCTGGACATTCAAACCCTCAAAACCTCAATCTCATTCCTGAAATTTAAAATGAACCATCCATCAAAGGAAGAATTCAAATTCATTAAGAAATTTCAAACTAGTCAAAAATATGGGACGTTGCATATTTCTTATCTAAAAATTACCCATGATATTAATTCGTTGCCAAATCAATAAAATTCATTTTATTTCCACTAAACTACATTTAAATTTTCAATTGATATCAAATAATAAATTTCTTAAATTTCTTTTCATGCAATACCTATCTATAGACTATATTTATATATACAAATAATATTAACAACCCAAAAATTAGGAAAATCATGCAATATTGGAGAACTAAAATTGAAATCACCCTAAAAGGGTCGATTCATCCCACATATAGGGAAGAAAAATGTACAAAACAGATTACAAATGAATACATAGGGGCAGAAACATTATAGAAGAATAGGGGAATAAAAATCAAAATATAATGAAAAACACATGAAAGATCTTCTAAGAATCCTTAAAAACAAGTTCAAAATATCATACTTTTAGTTAAGAGGTTTGATTTGTCCAAAATAAATACGTTTGGCTACTATTGATGAACAGGGGAATAAAAACTGGAAAAAATCATGGAAAACACATGAAAGATCAACTAAGAATCCTTAAAAACAGGTTTAGAATTTCGTACCTAAGATTTTCAGGTTCAATTTTTCCAAAAAAACACAAATTCAATTGCTCCAAAAGTTCGGTTCCACGTGAGCTTAAATATGGTGGGAAGAGAAGATAGACGTTATGGTTCATTTTAAAAAGAGTAAAGGGTTTCATCGATACTTATTGAAAAGCATTGATAAGATCTCATTTTAACAATGCTAAAAATATAAATGCTCATAAATAAACCTTTTTTCAATGCTTTTTTAGCACTGAGAAATTAGTACCATTATATGCGCTAAAAAATAGTTGACAAAAGTGGTATTTATTAGTACTTGTTTTTCAACACTAATAAAATACACTTTTATCATCGCATAATCTAGAATTAATAGAAATGTAAAAAAATGAATAAATAAATAATAATATTTTAATAAATAATAAAATTATTAAAACTTAATTATACTAACTGTTTAAATGAAAAATAAATTAAAAAATATATTTAAATAAATTAATAATATAAATTAAAAACATATTGAAAATTTTATAACTTAATAAATAAAAATTAAAAAAAATATTAATCGTATAAATTGAAAACATATTTAAAATATAAAAACTTAATGAATATATATATAACTATTAAAAAAGAATAAATTCTAAAAATATTAAAATTCAATAAAAATGAATAAATAATATTTAATTAATGAATATTAAAAATGAATAAATTAATTTAAATAAATTACAAAAAAAATTAAAAAAATTGAATTTATAACACTAATTACATAAATTACAAATACATTAAAATGGTTAAAAATGAATAACTAAATAATATTAATAATATAAATAGAAAAATTATTAAAAAATTATTATATTAACTATTTAAATTACAAAAATATTAAAAGATGCATTTAAAAAAATTAATTATATAAATTTCAAACATATTAAAAATATTAAAACATAATAAAAAAAATGAATAAATATTAATCTTATAAATTACAAACATATTGAAAATAGTTAAACTAAGCAAACAAATATGTATAAATAAATATTAAAAAATGAATAAATTAAAAAGAATATATTGATAAATATTAAAAATAAATAAATAATATTAAATGAAAGTATATAAAAAATGAATAAATAAAATTGAATAAATTACAAAAAAAAATAAAAATTTAAATTTGTAACATTGATTACATGAATTATAAAAACATAAAAAATGAATAAATATGAATAAATAAATAATATTTATTATATAAATAATAAAATTATTTAAAATGAATTATATTAACTACTTAAATTACAAAAAATATTAAAATTTTCATTTAAATAAAATAATTATATATATTTACAACATTTTAAATATATTAAAATTTAACAAATAAAAATGGATAAATATTAATCATACAAATTAAAAACATATTGAAAATATTAAACCTTAGAAAATAAATATTAAAATATTAATAAATTCCAAAAATAATAAAAAATAATAAATATAAATAATGGATAAATAATATTGAATGAAAGAATATTAAAACTGAATAAATAAAATTGAATAAATTACAAAGATATTTAAAAAATTGAATTCATAATATTTATTGCATGAATTAAAAACACATATAAAATGAATAAAAAACAATAAATAAATAATATTAATTTTAAAAATAACAAAATTATTGTAAATGAATTATATTAACTATTTAAATTACAAAAATATCAAAAAATAAATTCAAATAAATTGATAATATAAATTTCAAACATATTAAAAATATTAAATCTTGCTAAATAAAAATGAATAAATATTAATCATATAAATTGGAAACATATTCAAAATATTATAACTTTATAAATAAATAAATATATATATATATATATTAAAATTTTAATAAATCCCAAAGATTTTTAAAATTAATAAAAATCAAAAATGAATAAATTTTATTAAATGAAGAATATTAAAAAAGAATAAATAAAATTGAACAAATTACAAAATTATTTAAAAAAATTGAATTCATAACATTAATTAAATTATTTAAAAACACATAAAAATAAATAAATAGGTGTAATTATTATTGTTAATTATTGATGTGTGTATTGTATTGATTGTATATAAAAAATATAATTAATTATTAACCTTTAGAATTTATGATAATAATTCAAAAAATATATTTAATTATATGTATAAATATTTTGAAAAAAAAGATTTAATATATACATTACTAATTAGTGAAATTACTATATATACATACATGCATGCATATATATCTATTAGTTTATTTATTTATTTATTGAGGTTGCAAGGTTGTGGGAGTCTCTCTCTCTAAACTGTAATGGCGATTAGGGTTCTAATTCCATGGCACTCAATCCTGATGACTTTTCTATTCAAAATATGTTTTTTAACCCCCAAGGATTTCAATTGACACAGTTACTCTGGGAAAGGAGAACGTGAATCATTCAAAGAAGGATTATGCAGGAGAAGATGCACTCCAAACACACTTAGCTCGAATTAGGGATTCAAATTGATCCTCCTATACTGAGAAGACTGTAAATCATAGAATATTATCTGATCTTAGGGGAGAGTCTAAAGTGGTGAAGAAGAAAATTGTCAGAAATGGTTCATTGTCCATTGTTGAGGAAAATCATAAAATCTTGGAGGAGGACCTTGAAGAATGTAAACATTAAATTATTAGAAGGCTCACGGTGGTGTTTAATAACCACCAATGGAAGCTTGAGGATCTTCAAAATAAGCTTTAAAAGGTTTGGGGCTTCGATTGATGGCATGCCATCTCGATTGGAAATGGATTCTTTCATTTTGTCTTCCCTTTGGATAATCTTAAATATAAGGATTGGGGATGTGGCTTTTTCTATCTAAAATTGATAAACCTAAGGTTCCAGGACTGGGATCCTCTTTTCGATCCATCCAAGGTCAAAAAATCAATTACAAAAGTCTGGATTCAGATTAGAGGTCTTTGCTGGTTCTTTTGTCACTCACAAATCTGTTGGGATGTAGCATCTATAGTGGATATTCCTATTTATATTGATGTTGATACTGAGCATTCTAGATATGACCACTTTTCAAGGGTCTTTGTTAAATTATAATATTGTGAGCCTCTTATTGAGACTATTTTCCTTGTTTCCAGTGTTAATAGGCTTGAACACTTTGTTGAATTTGAGAGGAAACCTATTTTTGCAACAAATGATCTTACATTGGAAATTCAAATGACAATTGTTATAGGAATTTAATTTGTGACAACTGTAAGAATATTTTCCAATATGTGGACAATTATAAATTTAAGATTCCTATGGATGATTCCAATAAAGAGGGAAGGAACAAAGGTGAAAAATATGAGACAGTTGGGGGTCCACAACCAGGCCAAGGACCAATCTTCTTTTCTGATGTGGTTGGTGGTCAACATATAAATTCTCCATCAAGTCATGGCACTCAAGAAGTGAGGAATGTCTTTCCACATACTGATACCATAGTTTAAGGGGAGGCTTCAGTATCAAAATGGGGTGACATGGATGAGTGCCCTAAAAATTAGAAACTTGACAATGATATTGAAGGGGACTCCACTGATTTAATGGATGAGCAATTTATTTCTAAAGGAAAACTGAATGTTGGAACAATGAAACCTAATGGATTTTGTTTACATGTGTATATAGAGGTGTTGCATGCTCTAGGAGGGGGATGTGAACCAGAAAAATATATTATATAGGGACACTCGGGTTGTGGGGTCTGAAGCTTTTTTAGATCATGGTGTAAAGCCTATATGTCATGGCCCGACCCAATAGGGCCTAAGATGCAACTACCCCAAGCCCAAGTATAATAGGTCAGGGGTTAGAAACCAGAACCAAGAAGGCATATCGCACACATGGGAGTAATTATCCTAAAGTACTTGTATGCACACACACATCTTCATGCCCATATAATGTTGAAATGTAAAACAACTGATAATCATGCATGCATACATCTATAATCCCACAATCATAGTACAACATAATTACTGGAAGGCATAAAAAGAGGACAAATACTGTCATAACCCATCCCCCGGGGCCCATACAGTGACTACCCCAAGCCCGTCTTCCATAGGCCAGGGGTTTGCGACTAGAACCGAAAAGGCGTATCCCTAAAATGGGGAGGCATTGTCTTTAAACCTATACAAACACACATCCCAAGAACATAAGAAGATGCAACCACGAAGTAAAACTGCAGTAGTAATAGTGTGTATTGAAAGTAAAGGGGGGCTGGAATACAAGCCCAACTAAAAGGGTATAACTATAACTAAAAACATAAAACATCTCCTATGATCGTCCACCAAGGATTCTACCTGAAGGGTAGGTACAGCTTGTCTCCACTACTTTCCATGTCTACCAGTAACCTCCATGTACTGCCTAGTCTTGGATCCTATAGTCTTAGCCGAGCTTCTTATCATCTGCACAAGACACAACAAGGTACGGGCGAAGCCTGTGTAGGGGAGAGTATAACAATACTCAGTAGGGAACTCAAGATGCCTGAAGGTATCTCAAAATTCCACAGAGGAATAACACAAGTATGATCACAATCACAAAGCACAAAGAAATATTCACAGCTCAAACCAGGTATAAAAAAAGTACATTAGTACAAATGATTAGTTATAATTCTAGATCATCTTACTCTGTCAAGTGGCGCTGCTACTGACACACACAGAATCGATAGGTACTAACCCCCGCAAGACCCACATAGGATCGATAGGTGCTGATTCACACATAATCACTGGGTGATGATTCACACAGAATCGTTGGGTACTGATTCACATAGAATCGTTGGGTGATAATTCACACAGAATTATTGGGTGCGGATTCACATAGAATCGCTCTTCCTTCCTCACATCTCAACGAGTCACAGGATTCATGCTCATAGTACGCTTGTTTCTAGGAGAAACTGCTCCTCAAGCCATCGGTCATATTTCAATCAGCATGAACACCCACGTAGAAGTTACACAATGATTCGTCACGGGGTTCCAACGCAATAGACGGCGTTTCAACCGGACGTTTGGTCTGTAAGTCATTGGAATTTTAGTGTCGAGGGCCTGGTTGGATTCAGGGTCAATCCAACCCATCCATACTGCAACTTCCTTCAAAACTCTCATGGACTATCTCAAAAGGACTATCTTGCTCCAAGGATCACAGCACTATAGATGGTTCGTCAAACAGACGTCGGGTTCGCAAGATACGGTCATTTAAGTGTAACTGGGCCCGAATGGGTCTGGGTCTGGTCTGACCCAGTCGTACCAACCCGGCCTGGGCTGACCTGACCGGGGCTGGGCCATGGTGGGCTCAGCCCACTAGGTCGTAGACCGTCCTAGCCTGCCCTGGCTGGGCTAGGCCACAGCAGCTCGGCCCACCAGTTGGCACGACCCATGCGGGAGTCGCGTGGTCCACTTGATGAATGGCTCAAAGGAGTCGTTCGACTCCTTGATTAGTGGTGTCAGGTGGCGCCACCTTGTCACCCGCGGGACTCATAGGGTGCGGGTCCCTGCCTTCACTGTGACTTCGAGCCTCGACCTGTCTCACTGCGGCGTGTCGCCTCCCATCTCCACGGCTGCCTGTTGTTGGCCACTTGTCTGACTACCGTAGCACCGAGCGGTGCCAGCCGCACTGGTGCTGCGCCGGTGGATCTTCTGCGGGCCACCGGGTGAGCTTCGGTGGTCCGTTCTTCCTTCTAAACGCACCTACGGTCCTCCCTAGATTTCTCCATTGTTGCACACCTCTCAGGTTCAAGGTTCCATCAAATTAGAAAAACCGGCCTCCGAAGAACGTAATGAAAATCAAGAGACGGAGGGTCTGGGCCTTGTTTGTTTGGCACATGCCATCCGTGTTAGTATTATAAAAAGTGGGAGTAATTTATACATCACATTAAAATTAATGATAAACCCCATTCAAATTCTCCCGCAAAGACCACTCGCAAATTCAAGAATGAGGATAAGAATCGTGGGAATTTCTTGAATTAAATGAAAACCCCTACCCCGAGAATCATTGGATTCATCGTAGTGTTGGAAGGAGAATTTGCACTTTGATGAAGCTGTCGTCATTCATCACTCCCAGTTCATTGCCGCCCGAGCTTCCATCTCTGTCGGTGGAAGGTGTTGTGTCACTTAACCAGAGGTTCCTTGCTTTATAAATCCATGTCAAAAACTCTACCCTGAGCCCCATTTAAATAGAGGGAGGAAAGGGTGAGTAACGCACCGAGGAATTAATGAGATTCATTAATTTGTGTAATTAATGTGCCACATTAATTACATGAGGGGTGGTTATGAAACCAAAGTGTAATCGGGTGATTAATATCCCATATTTAAAAGTCTGACCACCTCTGTGGTCCCCGCCACCACTGCTCAATAGGTGGTAGTAAAAAAAGATATAAAATAACAATTCCTATGTTATTTTATTATTTATTTAAAAAGTCGTAAAAACTAAATTTTTCACCCGACCAACTGTGGTCAAAGTTAAGCCTCCCTTAAGTGAATCCCAGCACTACAGATTTAACAGTTCCCTCATATTTTTAATCCGAGCACCAGTTCAAAAGATAGAAAACGTCACTCGCGCGTTTAGTGAACGTACCTTTAAAAAAAGATAAAAAATTCATTATGGGAACATCGGGCCTCAAAATCACGCACCGTAAATTTTCACAGAATCGTAATGATCCCAAATAATTTAAAAAAAAATACATGGAAGTTTCCAGGTCTTTACATTCTCCCCACCTTTGGGATTTTTGTCCCCGAAAGCTATAACAAAACTTGGGGAAAATGGGGGTATTGAGCATGTATCTGAGCCTCCCGATCCCATTTGCTCTCCTAGAGATTCCCATGCTACCAATGAACTCGAACCAGAGGAATCAACTAACCATGAAGGACCCACTCCTGTGGATTCTCTATCTCCACCGGGAACTTTGCAAACATCACCCCATCGTCGATGTCCAGCTCGCCCCAGTCGATAACGTGTGATGGGTCATGCATGTATCTCCTTAGCTGGGATACGTGGAAAACATTATGCACCCGATAAATCTATGGGGGAAGATCTATATGGAACGCCACCTCGCCTACTCTACTGAGGATCTGGAAAGGTTTGATAAACCTTGAAGATAGCTTGTCTCCCCGGCCAAACCTCTATAATCCTCATTAGGGTGAGACCCATATGAAGACATGGTATCCCTCTTCAAACTCTAAGGGTATCCATCTCCTGTCATCATAAGACTTCTACCGGCTTTGTGCAGTCTTCATCCACTCTTTGATGATTTGTACCTTCTCTGTGGTATCCACCACCAACTCTGGACCCATAAGTGCTGACTCCCCAGGGTCTGTCTAGCAAAGAGGTGATCTGCATGGTCATCCATACAAGGCCTCAAATGGAGTTATGCTGATGGTGGAGTGATAACTATTGTTGTATGAAAACTCCACTAGGGGTAGGTGGTCCTCCCAACTATGGAAAAAATCCATGACACAAGCATAAATCATGTCCTCGAGTGTCTGTATGGTCCGCTCAGTCTGACCATCTGTCTGAGGGTGAAAGGCGGTGCTCAAGCGTAGTTGAGTCCCGAACGCCTCCTGTAATCCCTTCCACAAGCAGGATTTAAAATGTGTGTCTCAATCTGAGACGATCGTCAATGGAACTCTGTGAAGTCGCACAATCTCCTTCACATAGAGGTGTCCCAAGCCCTCTACTGATCCCTTCTCTCAAATGGGTAGTAAGCGGGACGACTTTCTTAGTCGGTCAATGATCACCCAGATATAATCGTGGACCCTGGATGTACGTGGTAGCCCTATCATGAATTCCATGTAAATACCATCCCACTTCCATTATGGTACCTCAAGTGGCCGCACTAAGCCTGCTGGTACCTAATTCTCAGCCTTCACTTGTTAACAAGTGAGGCATTGGGATACAAACTTTGACACTGCTTTCTTTATCCCTATCCACCAGTACTAATGTCGGAGGTCCTGGTACATCTTATCCACTCTAGGATGTACCGCTAAAGAGTATGTGTGTAAATCCCTCAAAACCTCCTCCCGTAGTGTCACTGGTACCATGGTGCATCTTCTAAAGAGGACGACATGCTCCCCACCTTCAGAAAATCCTTCAGGAGCCTTTCCTGAGGATATTTGAGAATGTCAGGCCTCACAGTAAACGTCCCCAAGCTGTGCTTCCCGAACTCTCTATAGAAGTGTGGGAGTTATAGTCATAGAATGGAGGTAAGATGCTCTATCTCTATCCACGAAGGATATCTGCAATGCAACTAACTTCTCTATCACCTCACACAGCAGCTATAGACCAAACCTCCTACTGAGTGCGTCTACTACTACTTTCCCCTTCCCAAGAGTATAGACTATCTCAAATTCATAGTCCTAGAGGAACTCTAGCCATCGTCGTTGTCTCAGGTTCAGGTCCTTCTATGAGAAGATATACATGAGACTCTGGTGATCAGATTAAATAGTAAATTGTTCACCCATCAAGTAGTATCGCCACATATTCACCACAAAGACCACTATTTCTAACTCCAGGTCATGGGTAGCATAGTTCTACTCATACTATCTTAACTTCCTTGAGTCGTAGGTGATCACTGCTCACTCCTGCATCAGGACACAACCTATTCCGGTCTCTGATGCATCGTAGTAGAATACATACCCAATGACCTCTTATGGTAGCCTCAAGATGGGGGCACTCGTCAGTCTCTGCCTTATCTCCTAAAAAATCTAATGGCACTTCTCAGTCTACAAGAAAGGCTGACCCTTCTCCATCAAGGCTAACAAGGGTGCCTCTACCCTAAATAATTTAGGTACAAATCTCTGGTAGTACCCAGCCAGTCCTAGGAAACTCCGCACCTCGGTCACACTCTTGGCTGGCTCCCAAGCAAGCACTGCCTCTATCTTCTCTGGATCTACTATGACTCCAACCTCCAAGATAATTTTCCCTAGGAAGTGGAATTCCCATATCTAGAACTGGCACTTCGAGAGATTGAAATAAAGATGGTGATCTCGGAGTGTATCCAAAATTATATGTAGGTGCGTGGCGTGCTCCTGCTCCAACACCGAGTATATCAAGATGTCGTCAATGAAGAACACCACGAAGCAATCGAGGTATGGCTGGAAGATCCTATTCATGATGCCCATGAACACTGCTGGATTGTTGGTTATACGGAAAGGCATCACCAAGAACTCGTAATGGCCATACCGACATCTGAAGGCTGTCTTCGGTACGTCCTCATATCGTACCATGAGCTGGTGATAGCCTAATCTGAGGTCTATCTTTAAAAACTGATGAGCTCCCATCAGCTGGTCGAAGAGATCATCGATCCTCAGTAGAGGATACTTATTTTCATGGTCACTTGGTTCAGGCACTGATAATCCACACAAATCCTTAGACTCCCATATGCCTTCTTGGCGAACAAGATCAGGGATGCCCATAGAGAAACACTGGGCCTTACGAACCCCTTTCTCTGCAAGCCATCCAACTGTACCCTCAGCTCACAAAGCTCTATGGGAGCCATCCGATGTGGTGGTGTGTATATCGGTGTCGTCCCGGGGTACAGGTCGATGTGAAATTATACCTCTTTTCAAGGAGGTAGTCCTGGAACATCATCAGGGAAGACATCAGCATACTGGTCCACCACTACAGGATAATTCGGACTCCTCACGTCAACTGCTTCAAGGGTGAGGCTATCCAACTGATGAGTAATCGGCTGCACCCTCCTCTAAGATAGTGCATCCTATGCTGCAAAGGTTTCATCCTCGCTGATGAAGGTAAACTTGATACTATCCTCATGGACACACCACACTTTGCGCCTAAAATAGTGGATCTGAGCATGGACTATGGATAGCCAGTCCAAACACAAGATGACATCGTAAGGCCTCGACACTACTACTAGGAGATCTCAGCCGAAGCTCTTGCCTCCTAGAGTGATCTCACACTGCCTACACCAGTGTGTAATCATCGAATCTTCTCCCTTAGGAGTCTCTAATCGCAAGGATCGAGCCAACTGCTCCATCAAAATCTCTAAGATCCAAATGAGTGTCGTGACAATGAAAGAGTGACTAGAACCTATATCTATAAGTACTACTACTAGGGTGGAATAGACATATATTATACCTCTAATCATCTCCCGAGCATCATGGTTGTAGGCCTCTGCTTCCTGTAGTTGTGCTTGCCCCTGTCCACCTACTCCCTGTGGTCGGGGTAGATCACCTGGGGGTGGTGGTGGTAGAACCTCAAACCATCGTCCACCACCTGCTGCACAACCTGTTCCTCTTCCATGTCTGCCACCCTACGGACCTCCTCACTCAAACCTCGGTTGCTTCCTCAGCATTTCCTCGACCGTCTGCTGATCGTCGGTACGGTGGGTCGGGCAATCGCGAACCATGTGGCCCTACCCACCACACATGAAGCACAGTATTCTTCCCTAATGACCCCCTCTGCCTCGCGAGCTCTGCACCTTTCACCCTACATCCTGGGGTCACCCTCGGAAAGGTATGGTCTTCTTAGACCTTTACATCATCTGTCTACTACTTGCTACAGATGACTCGGCTACCTGTTGTTCGGTGGTGGCTCTCACTACTGGTGCCTACTCAGCTAAGAAGCTCTCCACCAATAATGCTCACTCGAGCACTCCAGCCTGTTTCAGGATATTGAGTGATATCATCGAAGCTCTGATCTCCCACCGAAGACCTTGCTCAAAGTTCTTGGCCCGGAAGAATGGGTCCTGCACCATGTCGGTGGAGTAGCGTGAGAGGTTAGTAAATCTTGCTGAGTACTGGGCCACGGATAAGCTACCCTATTGTAAGTGCAGTAGCTCCTGAATACGCACAGAGCGTAGTGTCTCTAGGATGAACTCCTCCCTAAAGAGGCTCTCAAAGTATTCCCAGGTGAGGGTCACCTCATTATGTAACTGAAGCATCAGGCTCCACCATCTTTCTAACATGCCCAGGAAAAGACTAGCAGCTAGGATCACCATCTACTCTCCTGGTGTCCCAACTAGGTGGAAAACTAGTGCCACAACCTCCAGCCAGTCCTTACCTACCTGGGGATCATTCTAGCCTCGAAACATCGGAGGTCTATACTGTTGGAACTTGTGCAACGTGCTCAGTCAGTGTGCATCGTCTGCTAGTGGGGCTGGTGGAAACTACTTCCCTCCAAGTGGTGGTGTTTCTGGAACACCACCCAAAGGTGACAACACAGTAAAAGGGCCCTACACTGAAGCCTCGTCTCTCGGTGGGCCGTCATTTTGTACTCTCTTGGGAATCCTGGATGGCTGTCTACGCAGCGGCATCCTGAAAAGAAACAAGTGAGCCATGGTCAATAAGTTATACCTGGTGAGCTAACTCAAAAGAGATAAATGTAAAAACATTTCCAAAAAAAATCAATTAGTGTTTTCTTGCACCGAGTCAGAAATCAGAATTCAGGGTCCTGGTGTATGGATACATTGGCTACTACACCAACACTGGACTCCCTTAACTAAAAACCACACTCAAAATACTTAACACTATTACTCCATTAAAAAGATCACACTACTATAAATAAGATCGATACCAACAGTTTTGGGAAAACTGTTGGTATAGTTCACTTATATGGACCTATACCAATGGTTTGGCCAAAACTGTTGGTATAGGTCACTAATTTGGACATATACCAACAGTTTTGGACAAATCATTGGTATAGGTCACTTATATGGACCTATGCCAATGGTTTTGGACAAACTGTTGGTATAGGTCCATAATAGAGACCTTATACCAACGGTTTTCCCCAAACTGTTGGTATAGGTCCCCCCTATACCAACGGTTTGTCCAAAACCATTGGTATAGGTCCCAAAATCAAAGAATCTATACCAATGGTTCTCAAAACCGTTGGTATAGACCTATAGCAATGGTTTTGAGAACCGTTGGTATAGTTACGTGTATTTTTTATGGAATCTTCTTATAGAGAACATTAAATAAATCAAAATTTAAAAAAATTATGAAAATACATATATATATATTTATGAAATTATGTTCATAAAAGTCAAGTTAGGTTAGTGGTTAGGTCGTTCAATCATAAACTATAGGTACTGGGATCAAAACCCACCGAACGATTCTTTTTTGAAATACATATACCAACGGTTTTAAGGAAATGTTGGTATAGATTTTTCATATTACTTATACCAATGGTTTAAACCATTGGTATAGGTCTATACCAATGGTTTTGGAAAAACCATTGGTATAGACCTATCCCCACGGATTACTTGGCCACGATTTTCCAAACCGTTGGTATAGGATATACCAACAATTTAGAGGCCTATACCAACGGTTTCAAACTGTTAGTATGGGGTATTTTTCTACTAGTATCAGAGTCCTAGTTCTTTAGTATAACCTACTCCTCTTATACCACTTTTTCATGACCCGTCCCCTAGGGCCCACGCTGTGACTACCCCAGGCCTGCCTTCTATAGGCCAGGGGTTGGTGACTAGCACCGGAAAGGCATATCCCTAAAACGAGAAGGCATTTTCTTTAAACCTATTCAAACACACAGCCCAATAACACAATAAGATGCAACCACGAAGTAAAACTATAGTAGTAAAAGTGTGTGCTAAAAGTAAAGTGGGGCAAGAATACAAGCCCAACTGAAAGGGTACAACTACAACTGAAAATAGAAAACAGCTCCTACAATTCTCCACCAAGGATCCTACCTGAAGGGTAGGTACAACTTGTCTCCACTGCTTTCCATGTCAACCAGTAACCTCCATGTACCACCTGGTCCTGGCTCCTACAGTCTTAGTCGAGCTGCTCATCATTTGCACAAGACACAACAAGGTGCGGGTGAAGCCCGTATAGGGTTGAGTATAAAAATACTCATTATGGACCACGAGATGCTCGAAGGTCTCTCAAAATTCCACAGAGGAATAACACAAGAATGATCTAAATCAAAAAGCACAAAGTAATAGTCACAACTCAAATTAGGTGTAACAAAAGTAAATTATTACATGTGATTAGTAATAAGGCTAGATCATCTTACTCTGTCAAGAGGCACTACTACTAACCCACACAGGATCAATAAGTACTAACCCCCGCAAGACTCACACAGGATCAATAGGTGCTAATTCACACTGAATTGCTAGGTTCTAATTCACACAGAATCATTGGGTGCTGATTCACACAGAATTGATGGGTGTTGATTCACACAGAATCACTGGTTACTGATTTACATAGAATCACTGGGTTCTGATTCACACAGAATCGTTGGGTGCTGATTCACACAGAATCGCTCTTCATTCTTCACATCTCAGCCAGTCACAGGATTCCTGCTCATAGTATGCTTGTTTCTGAGAGAAATTGCTCCTCAATCCATCAGTAATATTTCAACCGACACAAAGTTCTACTTAGAAGTTACCCAATGATTTTTTACATCATAAGGGTTCCAACACAACATACGTGTCAACTGGATACCCGGTCTGTAAGTTATTGGCATTTTAGTGCTGAGGGTCCGGATGGATTCAGGGTCAATCCAACCCATCCATACTTCAAATTTCTCCAAAACTCTCTTAGATTATCTCAAAAGGACCTTCTCGTTCCAAGGATCCTAGCACCATAGACGGTTCGTCAAACGGACGTATGGTTCGCAAGATACGGTCATTTAAGCATAACTAGGCATGAATAGGTCTGGGTCTGGTCTGCCCGATCAACCTGACCCAACTCGGATCTGACCCTGTCCGGCCTAAACCGGCTTGGGCCGGACTGGTTGGGTGGGGCCATAGACTGGCCCGGCCAACCCCAGCTGGGCTGGGCTACGGCGGCTAAGCCTGTTGGCTGGCATGACCCACCTGGGGGTCGTGCGGTCCACCTGCCGAACGGCTCAAAGGATCAGTTTGGCTCCTTGATTGGTGGTTCTAGGTGGCACTACCTCGTCACCCACAGGACCCATAGGGTGCAGGTCCCTTCCTTCTCCGCGACTTCAAGACGCGGCCTGTCTCACCGCGGCACACGACGGCACGCCGCCTCCCATATCTGTGGCAGGCTATTGTTAGCAGCCTGTCCAGCCACTGTAGTGCCGCCCTCATCCGTGGCTAGTGAGCATTGGCTGCCACCTCCACCACAAAATCCGGTCACTGATGCTGCACCGGCAGATCTTCCACGGGCCATCGAGTGAGCTTTGGTGGTCCATTCTTCCTTCTGGACGCGCCTACGGTCCTCCCGGGATGCCACTATCGCTGCACGCCACCCAGTTTCAAGGTTCTGTCAAGTTGGAAAAACCCGACTCTAAAGAACATAATGAAAATCAAGCGGTGGAGGGTCCAAGCCTTGTTCATTTGGCATGTGCCCTCCATGTTATAATTATAACAAGTAGGATTCATTTATACGTCACATTAAAAATAATGATAAACCCCATTCAAATTCCCCCGAAACAACCACCCGAAAAATCAAGAACGAGGAGAAGAATCATGAGAATTTATTGAATTAAATTACAACCCCTACCTCGAGAATTTTTGGAGTCGTCGCGATGGTGGAAGGAGAATCCACACTTTGATTAAGTCATCGGCGTTTTTCTCTCCCGGTTCGTTGCTGACCGAGCTTCCGTCTCCGTAGGTGGAAGGTATCACGTCACTTTGCCAGAGGTTCCTCGCTTGATGAAGTTGTGTCAAAAACTCTACCCGGGCCCCATTTATATAGAGGGGGAAAGGGTGAGTAACGCACTGAGGAATTAATGAAATTCATTAATTGACGTAATTAATGTTCCACATTAATTACACAAGGGGTGGTTACAAAACCAAAGTGTAACTAGGCAATTAATATCCCATATTTAAATGTCTGACCACCTCTGTGGTCCCCACCACCACCGCTCAATAGGTGCTAGGAAAAAAAAAATAAAGTAATAATTCCTATATTATTTTATTATTTCTTTAAAAAGTCATAAAAACTAACTTTTTCACCTGACCAACTACAGTCGAAGTTAAGCCTCCCTTAAGTGAATATGAGCTCTATAGATTCAACGGTGCCCTCAGATTTTTAATCCGAGCACCGGTTCAAAAGATAGAAAACGTCGCCCGCACGTTTACTGAACGTACCTTTAAAAAAAGTTAAAAAATTCACTTCAGGCACACCAGGCCTCAGAATCACGTGCCATAAATTTTCACAAACTTGTAATAATCCCAAATAATTTTTAAAAAAAATTACATTGAATTTTCTGGGTCTTTAAAAATACAAGCCCACCCAAAAGTGGAAATAAAGTTTGACCTACTCATAAGAAGGGGACTGATTTCAAATGAAATTCTAGTATGCACCTAGGTCTATCTAGACCAAACTATCTCCACCTGATCCTAGTCCACCAAGGACTCCACAGAAGGTTTATCATTTTCATAATACATTACTTTTGCGGGAAAATCCCATGTAGGGGTGAGTATAAAAATACCCGGTAGGACACCCAAAAAACACCAAACATAAAGCATCAATAGTAGTTAACTCGTCATAGGATATGTCAATCATAATGTGAGACATAAAATAAAACATCTAGATATACTCACAATATACACACAACCTCATGGTAAGATCACAACCACATTGTCATCCTAGGATTCTAGCTCGAAGCTTCCATAAAATGATCGTCTGGGAGAACACACTCCATGAGCTATACCTCCACTATCAACACTCATGAAATTGATAGGGTTCATCCAAGATAAATATGACTAAAACTCATTTGAAATATCTGATCTCGAAACATAGATAGGGGTTCAACTCCCAGGGCTTGTTGGGTGGACACCATACCCCACTAGAAACATTCCACCTAGATAGGGGATTGATTCCCATGTAAATATTGGTCACACCAATTCCAAAAAACCATATCTAAGGAAACATGAAGTAAATAATGATTGATTTAGTCCTGTTAGAGGGATACGTGCTCCAAGCTATTGAGTGAGTAGTTCAAATGGTCTGAGACAACTCACTCCAAAATAAGGGAACTCTCCCTCACTGCACATATCATTTGGAAGCTACAAATTGGTCACCCTCTGTAATGAGAATGGGATACTACACTAAACCTTCATAGTAGTGGGACAAGGGAACACACTCAATCTATATTGTCCCAAGGAAGTTCATAGAAGCTTTCAAAATATCTGAGCTAATAAGAAAGAGGAATCTAACTTTTCCTTAAATGAGTACATTATGTGTCCCTGGGGTTACATAGTGTGTCTCACTAATCTTGGAACTACCCATTCCTTGCATTCACACAACATGTAGTTTTTTTCAATACATGGTGTGTCTCAAGGGTACACGGCATGTATAAGTCACCCTGGCACTCGGTGTTTCATTATGCCCGTGCTCATATACACCGGACCGTGTCTATATACTTGGTCATGTTTGAGTACACGGCTCTACCCGTATACCCCGGCCTACCTATGTACTTCCCAAGTATATGGCATACAGGTCCACTTATCCACCTGGGTATATATTCTATATACACACTGAGTTGTATGCCACATGTTACATGTTGTGCGACTAGACACACATGGCATTCAACGCTGCATGGGATCCTGGGCATGTACCCCTTGTACATGAATAACTGGTTAGATAAGGGTTATGTGGAGAATGTCATGCTTCACACAATGTGTGATACTTTTTTCTACACTGAAAACCTAGCACCACGCAGAAGGTACTACACGGTGATTATTCATAGGACTACACACCATGTAGTTTGGTTTTTCACGTAACTTCTAGAACACTCACACATCTTCACCTGAACCTCTACACCCATCGATTTTATCATGAAACACACTACAGGTCATGGATCATAGGTTGAACAAACCTCATTGTTGTCAATAGCTAAAATCTAGCCATATCTGGTGCTTAGAAAGCACTATTATCACGCCTCATTAGTACCACATTCCCAAAACAATACCGTGGACCCCCAATCCACCCATGGATCCACTATCATAGTTGTATACCACAATCATGTCACAGAATCTCCATCCCAGACCTATGGTAATGATCCATTACATGAAATATTGAATTTCCAATGATCATTCATTAGGTATTCATCGAATCGTAGACCAAATAAAAATGACAACGATGAACGCATGTAGAATGGGGATAGAAAACCATAATCCATAAACATAAGGAAATAACCTCAACCTTCTTTCATTTCTACCTTGATCTATTTTCATAGAAAATAAAAATGAAGAGGTATAAACATCCATGAAGAAAAACAATCATCTCCAAATCCCACAAATAACCCATAACTACAAAACAACCGATCCGTGAACCAATCTATTAGTCGATTGATTTTCATTCATATTGGGATAAGAAACTAGGATAAATCCACAAAGTGAACATCCTACCTAAATTTTGATCAATCCTCGATGGAGAATTATCACACTTCATTTGCATTGGTGAGATCCTCAATTTCTATTGGCACATTGATCACCAAAACTCGATCCATCGGTGTTCGTCCATGGAAGCTCCTCTACTAAGTCCTCTCTCAAATTCAAAGTTTATGAGGAAAAACCTAAAATTTAGTTATAAATGGGTTTATAAAGGATTTTATTAGGTTTTTGCATCATCAAATAAAAATTAATTTATTTATTATTTACATCTCCAACAACTTTTTCAAAAATGCTTGATGCTGAAAAAGGTAATTTCGTACCTAAGGTAAAACCCACATTCTGAAATCGACGGTGCCCTAAAATTTCTAATCCATGCCACCATTCTGGATTTATTCCACTTTTTTAGGAAAACTGAATGTGCATGATATTCATATATTTAATATACTTCAAAAATTAATTTTAGACACATTGGGCCTCAGAATCTCACATCGTCTCTGCGTATGGCTCTGGAAGTAATCCTAGAAATATTCCAAAGTCTTACAAAGTAAAAAATGGGATATTAAATTATTCCCTCCTTTAATGATTTTCTTCCCCTAAATTAACAAAGCAAGAAAAAGTTGGGGATACTAAGCTCTCAACTAGGTCTCCTACTCTCATGAGCTCTCCTAATGGTTCCCTATGCTATCAAAAAACATGCACCCAAGGAAAAACACTTTCTCATGAAGGGTATTTCTCCTACTCGTCATAAACTTAACTAGATACTTGAAAAAGGAAACTCCACTCTCACATCCCAGCTTACCCAGGTCAACATCGTACAATGAGTTTTGCACATACCTCCCCAGTTGCGACATGTGGAGAACACCAAGAAACCCAAAAATATTGTGGCCTCATGGTTAAATGACACACCACCTCGATAACTTGACACAATAGTAATAAAATAAAGGGCCTAAGATCCTTAGAGATATCCTACTACCCTAGATAATACTTTATAACTATCTAACTCCAAATTCCTATGTTATCTGTCTACTAAGGACTCCTGATGTTTACCAGGAAGTCATCATCCTCACCTGAATAAATTGTACCATTTATAACCACCACTGGTACCAAAACTAGGACTAAAATTCTATTACTCACTGGCTCTGACCAGTATAACAGTGTCCTGCATGATCTCTCATACATTGAATCAAAAAGGTTCTACTCTAATGGTGGAGTGATAATAGTCATGATATGCATACTCCACCTATGGTAGATGATCCTAACAGTTTTGGTTCAAAACCAACATGCAAACCCAAAGCATGTTCACTAGAACCTGAATAGTTCACTTTACCTATCCAATTGGCTAGGGTAGAACATTTTTACCAACTAAAATTAAGTCCACAAAGGCTTACTACATCCTCTCCCTAATTTTGTTGTGAAGTAGTATTCATAGTATACAATGATCATCAAGGGAATTACATGAAGTCAAACTACCTCCTTCACACATGGGTGTCTTAAACTCTCCA
The DNA here is from genome assembly GCA_963277665.1 of Viscum album. NCBI lineage: Eukaryota > Viridiplantae > Streptophyta > Magnoliopsida > Santalales > Viscaceae > Viscum > Viscum album. Next base: position 2,013,900,506 of record OY728126.1, read on the forward strand.
AAAATCTCTATTATTCATCACCCACAGATAGATGAAATAATAATAGTTTAAATAAAAAACTTATTGCAACTCTCATGCCTATCCAACCAATGATAAGAGATCCTGGTATAATCTCACCACCACTAGATGTACTGTTAAGGGGAACCAACATCCTTAGTACCTCCTCTCACATATCAACTGAAATCACCATCCATCCTGACGCATGTCTATCGTGGGGTGTGGTAAAAATCAATTATAACTTTCCAATTACAGCACACTAGATGACTAGGGTTATCTCACTTGATGATCCTTTCAATTTATTCACCTACTTTATCAAAATAACTTATTCTATTTTTTTAAGTTTTAAATGAAAACAATTAAATTTTTTTTGGGTTTTTGATTAATTTTCTAATGACATGAAATATGGAAATTTAAACTAACATGAAAATATAAATAGAATGAGTTAATAAAAGAAATTTCTTGGTCCTGGGGTCAGTCTTAGGTTCAGTCATTATTTTCCTTTATATGTTTGATTTCATTTTGATAATATAAACATGAAATTTCATGTTTAAATTACTATTATTTATTTAGAAATTTTGGAATATCATCAAATGCCAAGGCACTATCAATTCCACCTCCTCATTTAATCAAGGTTGATGGCACTCATTGGTCTAGGGGGTGTTTTCTTCCAAGACCCAGCTCAATCAAAGTTGTTTCATCTATTATTTAGTTTAAATCCTATCATATGAATAATTAACCAATGGAGAGAGGGAAATGTGATTTAAATAAAAGAATAGAAATAAATTGAGTTGCATGTCATTGGTGGAAAGTCACCAAACTAGATACATTCACCTCACCATGCATCCTAATCAATTTACTACAAAAATAGAATTAAATTTTAAGGAAAATTTAAGAACACCTTGACCTCCCCCTGTGCCAAACCTCAGAGTCAGTCTCTCATTTATGAGAGTAAGAGATCACAATGGTGGAACTGGGAAGAAGAGAAGAAGAAGAGAGAAAGAAAGAAATAAAATAAAAAGAGTGGTGGATGAAAGAACTAAAATAAAAATGGAAAAATAAGGGATGAGAAGAGAGAGAGAAAAATAAGAAAATAAATAAAATATATAATTTATAAATAAGTTAAAATAATTATTATTATTATTATTATTAAGAGAATAATTTTTGAAAAAGGAGAGAAGAATAAAAATAAGAAAATAAACTTTTAAAAAAATAAGAATGTTTTCATTATAATAATAATAATTTTAATAATATTATTAATATTAATAATAATAATAATTTTTAATTATTATTATTATTATTAAATAATAAATTAAATTGTGGAATAGAAATTATAAAAAAAATGCATGTTATAATTTATTTAATTAAACTTACAATTTGAAATAAAAAAATAAAAATAAAAATAAATAAAAAGAAAACAAAAAAATGAAAAAGAATAAGAAATGGGAGAGATTTGCAGTAGCCGGACTCCTCCTTGGTGGAGATCTCATTCTTGGAGATGTCGACTAATGGTATGGGATGGAGGCAAGGCTCCTTTATATAGGCAAGGGGAGAGTGGCTCGACCTTAATGGAATTCAAAGATCCCTCAAATCAAGGAGGAAATATTGGGGAATTTAAATCACCCTAGGGACCATCGTGAATAAAGATTATACATGGAATGAATGCAGATTTAAATCACCATATGGAAATGGTTTGATCATTATTCAGTGTGGAATAATTCACATAGGATTCCTCGATGAGGTGGTAGCGGTGAGTAGGCAGCCGGTGGGTGAGCAACGGTGGCAGGTGGATCTCGAGCAGTGGTAGAGAATGAGGTTCAGCGTGGGTTGTTCCATACAGCAAGCGAAAATAATGGAGGTATCCAAGCTATAGATAATGGTGGGGCATTAGTTATTTCATTCATGTAGTGGTGCTTGATATAGGCAGAGAGTGTAGGGGTGAAGAGGTAATGGTGAGGGGCGGTTCCAGGAATAGTGATCCATGGCGGCATAGAGGTGCGACAATGGAGGCTCGAGCAGTGGTGCTCAATAATGCATGGCTATAGTGGAGGTGTTTTACATGGTAGTAGGAGGCGGTGAGTGGCGGTGCATGCATGTGGTGGCGGGGAGCGGCGGTTCATGCATGGGGTGGCGGCGAGTGGTGGTGCATGCTTGGGGTGGTGGCGAGTGGCGGTGCATACAAGGGGTGGCAGCGAGCGGTAAGTGATGGTTCATTCATGGGGTAAAGATGAGTTGTGAGAGGAGATGCATGCATGGGGTGGAGGTAAGCGGCGGTGCATGAATGGGGTGATGGCGAGCTGAGAGCAGTAGTACACGCATGGGGTGGAGATGATCGATGAGCGGCAGTGCATGCATGGGGTGGCAGAGAGTGGTGAGCGGTGGTGCATGCATGGGGTGGCGGTAAGAGGAGAGCATTGATGCATGAATGGGGTAGAGGGCCTACCTATTGGCCTGTTTTTAACACAAAAATCATTTAAAAGAGTTAGAAAAATTCCAAACCATAATCAAGATATCATCAAAATTTCATAAAAAAATTCCAAATATAAAACCAACATCTTTTTACTCTTTGTAAAATAATTTTTATTCCAATCATCATAAATTCCCACATTTAATTAAAACATTTAAATTAAAGGGTTTTAACATTGAAAATCACACAAAAATGATTGAAATTTGAATAAAAAATTGCACGTTATTTTGTTATGTCAAATACCCCCACACTTAAACCATGCTTGTCCTCAAGCATAAAATATCAACCACAAGTTAAAGATGGAATGATTGTTTATAAATATTATAATTTCAAAGTAATAAAATCAAATGGTTATCAATTTTAAATCAAATTCTAAAAATTCACATAAAATATCAATTCAATTTCCTATTTTTCAAAGAAATAGTCAATTCATGTATTTTAATTTTCCCCCTTTAAAAAATGATGTAACTTGTCCTTTCATTCATTTGATATCATCAATTATTTATTATTAAATATGTCAAATCATAATTTACCTCACATGAATCTTTTCACTCATCTCTCGGGATAAAATTCAAGTAGATTTATGATCTTATCATGAGAACATTATCCTTATCCATAGGCTTGTAAAAGAACCACTTTCTCAACTTTATAAATAAAAAAGGCACATAAAATCATGAGGGATTTTCAATTAAGGTTCAAATGTCTCTAAGACTTAAGGTTAGTAGGAATTGATGTTTTAAAAATAAATCTCAAGGATGAGGTTTATCTCTTAAATCATAAAGCATGATATTCAAAGTAAAATTTTAATGACATTCTCTCCTTCAATTTATATCAACTCCCAACTTCTAAAAAGTACAAAGAAAATATTGTGATCGGTTTAAGTATGATTAATGATTTGTTCCCTCTCTTGAATATGTATTTTTCATTTTTATGCTTTTTTCTTTTTCAAAGAACATTTCCATTTTTTTTATTTTTTCAAAAATTTTTATTAGAATAAACCTCACATCCATCACCTAACCACATATGATAAAAATCATAGGTCTAGTAATGGTGATTTTTGGTTTCACCAAATCACATCCCATTTTTCTCTTTTTTTTATTCTTTTTTTTTTCATTTTCATTTTTTTATTCATAAGGGCCAAAAAAGTAGTGTACAATGAATGATTCCACAACCTTTTAAAATTCCCACAATAATCACCCCAACACTTCTTACTTACAATGTAAATCATCCCATTTACCATGATTTTCTTCTCCCCCACAATTTAACTTTATAATATCATGCAAATACAGAGAGTAGGGTAGGAATGGATAAAATTGGATTGAAACATGGATCATTACTCTAAAGGTCATTCATGGTCTCTATGGGATAAAGAAGGATTGATGTAAAGGTGGTATTTTTAGGACAATTGGTTATAAAAATATATCTCAATAATTTTAAATGTGTTTTTTCATGGTCATGGCTTTGATAAGTTCAAATGAAAGTTCTAGAAGGTGGCATGTCCCAAGATCACTCAAGAAATATTCTCAAGATAAAATAGGAATTAATTTCTCTATAAATCCTCTCATGAATGGACATGTGATTTAAGACATTCACTCAAGTCATTATTAACAATAATAAATCAATTGAAAAAAAAATCAGAAAATAAAAGCATGAAAAATGGTTGGGAAATTTTATTTATATGAATCAATCAATTCCTTCAAATCATGAGTCCTTATTTTAATATCCATGCTTCACTTTAATCATTTAATTTTCCATTTTACTCATTAAATTTAAATAACATTGAAATCTAAAACATGGAATCATAGGATTCCAAAGAAACTCATGTCTCCTATATAAGTCAAGTAAAATATGAATTCAAGCATGGGAATTCAATTTAACTTTAAATCTCAAAATAGGTTTTCAAAAAAAAATGTAGAGAGTTTAAAAGATAATCATAAAAACTGAACTCCATTTCCCATGAATACTTGGTCCTCTTTCATCCCTTCACTATCGAGGTTTCCTTCTACCATTTATGATCTTACTAAAGATAATTACACAATTAAGCATAAGGATCATGTCATTTAATCTCAAAAAATATAGTAGGGAGTGGGCTGCATGTTACACTACTTATAAGAAAATAAATTGAAATCTAAATTCCTAGAAAGTAATTGAAAGGTATAAGTCTTCGTATGATCCCCCATGTGGGCCCTAGATTTTTACTGCCTCCAGAGGGAAGTACCAGCTATTATCCAAAATCAGATGGTGGATGAATCTTCTTTGATTTGAACCATTGTATGTGGATTTTCCTAGCATGTGATTCATCCTTTAACTTGAGGAATGATCCATGGATAGAGTACACCAAATTCTTCCCCTCACAATGAGGTATAGCTTGCATGGAGGGGGTATGATGAAGTATGAATCATCCTCCTTCTTGGTTTCTACTTTTGCAACCTTTTATTCTTTTAGTGATGGCTTTTCATAGGCTGCATGAATTGAATAATCAAAGGGGAAGTAAATAGGTATCTTTACTTGAATAAAACTTTAATTTTTAATAATTAATTTATACCCTTCAATAATAGAAACCTATTTTATGATTTCATCAGGATCAGCTACTTGGATCTTCTGATGGGGCTCCTCAAATGTAAGTTCATTAAAATCAGGGAGCTCTATGTATTCTTCCATAGGTGCAGGTCTACTTTCTTCATTCTACTCTAAGGGATGAAAAAGATTATCTAAAACTGAAAATTCAAAACAATAGGGATTGATTCATAATTTAGTTTCAATAAAGTTAGAAGATATAGAGTATGAGAGAAGATCAAATCCCTAGCTTAGTCCAAGTTCAATAAATGCCTCAGTGGTAAGTGCCTCTTGGAGTAGATTTTTAGTGGATAGAGGCAGGTAGTCGGGATCCTCCATATTTACTTTAAATTCCACCATTTGGGTGGTGTATACCTTTATTTATGTTGGATATTCTTCTTTTAAAGGTTTAAGGATATCAAGAAATTCCTCACATTCATTACAAAATTCATCCAGTTCTTATTAATCTCTCATATGTATCTTAGTTGTAAAGTCTTCCTCCTTTGCATCATCAGCTAATACAAGTAGATCATATTTTGTTTTAGGTTCAAACTCAGGTTTAGGTTCTTATAATGATGCTTAAAAGTATATAGTTATCTGATATATCTTTCCTTGGAGATCTTTCACCTCTTCATCAAGCTCTTAAATATTGTACTTGAGTTCGTTTTTTTTTACTTTCTCCTAGAAATATTCCGGTGTAACTTATTCAAAAGTGTTGGGAGGAACTAATGAGAACTCTTCTTGTGTCTTGATCACTTCTTGATATAATTTTGGAAAGTATTCCCATAATTCACTTAGCTCCCTGGACAATCCTTCCACCACTAGTTGCTTGAGGGTCTCCTTGAGATCCTAGATGAGGTCCTTGAATTCCTCCTCTTTACAAATTTGGCTTTGTGCTCCCTTGATCTATCTATCCCATAATGCAACACCATCTTCTACAGACTAGGGTGCTTCAGCTACTAGTTCTTACACCTGAGAGTATTTTTTGTTCCATAAATTAAAAAAAATCATATGATAGCATCATAGAAGACTTTTTTTATTTTTTATTTTTATAAAAATCACTAAAAATATATCTAAAATTTGAAATAGTGAAAGATAATAAAACTTATTATTCGACCCCCGACAACATCACCAGTTTTTATGCACGCCTATCATAGGGTGTGGTCAAAAGAAATTATAATTTTCCTAGTGTAGCACAGTGGTTGACCAGGGTCATCTCACTTGAGGATCCTTTCAATTTGTTCACCTACTTTATCTAAATCACATATTCTATCTATTTTTGTTATTTTAAGTTTTAAATGAAAACAATGAAAAAAAAATTGGGTTTTGATTAATTTTATGATGAAATGAAATTTGGAAATTTAAACTAACATGAAAATCTAAATATAATGAGTTAATAAAAGAAAATACTTGGTCCTGGGGTTATTCATGGGTTCAAACATTATTTTCCTTTATATTTTTTATTTCAGTTTGATAATAGAAACATGAAATCTCATGTTTGAATTACTATTCTATATTTAGAAATTGTGGAATATCATCAAATGTCAAAGCACTCTCAATTTCACCCCCTCCTTTAATCAAGGTTGATGACACTACTTGGTCTAGGAGGTGTTATCTTCTAGGACCCAACTCAATCAAAGTTGTTTCATCCATTGATTAGTTCAAATCCTATCGTATGAATAATTAACTAATGGAAAGAGGGAAATGTGATTTAAATAAAATAATAGAAATAAATTGAGTTGCGTGTCATTGGTGGGAAATTACCAAACCAGAGACATTCGCCACACCATGCATGCTACTCAATTTAATAGAAACATGGCATTAAAATTTAAGGAAAATTTAAGAACACCTTACCTCCCCCCGTGCCAAGCCTCAAGGTCATCCTCTCATTTTTTAGAGTAAGAGATCATAATGGCAGAACTGGGAAGAAGAGAAGAAGAAGAGAGAAAGAAAGAAATAAAATAAAAAGAGTGGTGGAGGAAATAAATAAAATAAAAATGGAATAATGGGGGATGAGAAGAGAGGGAGATAAATAAAAAAAAGAAATAAAACATATAATTTATAAATAAGTTAAAATAATAATATTATTAATTATTATTATTATTATTAAGAGAATAATTTTTGAAAAAGGAGATTAGATAAAAAATAATAAAATAAACTTTTTAAAAAATAAGAATGTTTTCATTATAATAATAATATTATTATTATTATTATAATTTTTAATTATTATTATTATAATTAAATTAGAAATTAAATGGTGGAATAAAAATTATAAAAAATTCATGTACTAATTTATTTAATTAAAATTACAATTTGAAATAAAAAAACTAAAACAAAAATAAATAAATAAAATGAAAAATGAAAAAGAAAAGAAATGGGGGAGATTTTCAGTAGTCAAACTCCTACTTGGTGGAGATATCCTTCTTGGTGGTGTCAAATGATGGAATTGGATGGAGGAAATGCTCCTTTATATAGGCAAGGGGAGAGTGGATTGGCCTTAATGGCATTCAAAGATCCCTCGAATCAGGGAGGAAATATTGGGGAATTTAAATCACCCCAGGACCCATAGTGAATAAATATTCTATGTGGAATGAATGTAGATTTAAATCATCTGATGGAAATGGTTTAATCATTATTTAATGTGGAATAATTCATGTAGGTGGTCCTCGATAAGGTGGCAACGGCGAGTAGGCAGCCGGTGGGTAAGCAGTAGTGGCCGGTGGATCTCAAGTAGTGGTGGAGAACAAGGTTCATTATGGGATGTTCCATGCGATGGGAAACCATAATGTAGGTGGCCAAGTTGTAGAGAATGGAGGGGCATCAGTGACTGCATGCATGCGGTGGTGAGGGGCAGTGCCAGACATAGTTATCCACGGTGGCATAGAGGTGCAGCAATAAAGGCTTGAGTAGCAGTGCTCGACGGTGCATGGTTATGGTGGAGGTGGTTTTCCTGGAAGTAGGATTTGGCAAGCGGTGATGCATGAAGGGGGTGGCGGTGAGAAGCGATGCATGCATGGGGTGGTGGCGAGTAGTGATGCATGCATGGGGTGGTGGCGAGCGACGATGCTTGCATGGGGTGGAGGCGAGCGGTGGTGCATTCATGGGGTGGATATGAGTAACGATCGGTGGTGCATATATGGGGTAGTGACAAGTGGTGAACGGCAGTGCATGCATGGGGTGACGGGGAGCTGCAAGCAGCGGTGCACACATGGGATGGAGATGAGTAATGAGTGGAAGTGCATGCATGGTGTTGCAGCGAGCAGTGAGCGGTGATGCATGCATGGGGTGGTGACGAGCGGCGACCAAAAGTGAATGCATGGGGTGGAAAGTGTGCCTTCTAGCATATATTTAACACAAAAATCATTAAAATAGTTAGAAAAAATCCAAACCATAATCAAGATGTCATCAAAATTACATAAATTAATTCCAAATATAAAACCAACATCTTTTTACTATTCTTAAAATCATTTTTATTCTTATCATCATAAATTCCCACATTTAATTAAAACATTGAAATTCAAGGGTTTTAACATTTAAAATCAACCAAAAATGATTGAAATTTGAATAAAAAAATTCACATTATTTTGTTCTTTCACATCCCTAGAAAAAGGATGATGTGATTCCCTCCATCAGGATTGTATCTAGTGTATATCTGATCACACAAGATCTCCCAGTCGATATCCCAAAGGCGTACCTCCCTAACTTGATGAAGAAGCGAAGGGGTGACAACCATCGACTAGAGGTGTGCTACACCATCCTCACCCTAAAAAGGGTAAACTACAAATAGGTCAACTACTCTATCACCTCACTCAACAATAGTGGACAAAAAATCTCATCGCAAGCATCTTCTACCATGACCACGCCCTAGGTGGCCCTCAAGCTCATGCCACCTAAAACTCTATAGATTCCACTCTCACTCCCTTAATAGAAAAGAAATATTTCAAGAACTGGCTCTATGAGAGCTTTCATATGAATCAAAATTCAGGAGCATGTGTAATAGTATCCTCCTGTGTCTCATGTGCTACAACTCTCATGCTGAGGACATGAGGGCACCATTGTAGAAGACTGCCACAAACCACTCTAAGAAATATTAAGGATCCGACTCATAATTCTCAAAAACTATGTTGTGGATTTCAACACGCTAAATCATATCACTAAGGATACAAAGAAACCAGAGTGGTTCTTGGAATCCATATTCGATACATCCACCTCTCGAATCTTGAGCTGGTAATAACCCATCCCAAGCTCAAATAATGGGATCTATTTTTCCTCTATCTATTGGTCAAAGAGGTCATCGATTCTTAGGATTGGACACTTTCCCTCATGTCACCTAATCCAAGTGACACCAACCCACACCCAACCTCAAGCACTCATCTGCCTCTCAAGCGAACAACACAAGGCTGCCCAAGAAAACACATTGGGTATTACGAAGCCCCTTCTCTAGAGACTCCTCCAACCGCACCTCCAGCTCTCATATCTACACAGGGTCATCTAATATGCTAGTATGCATATCAGGCCATCCATAGTACAAGTCTTGTTGGTTCTGGTTATAGTGCAAGTGTGTGATGGGTAGGGACCAACTTGGATTTTTTCCATAATTGATGATCAATCTGAGATCTATGTGATGATGAACATCATGATCAACTAAATTGAATCAAAGAAATAGACAATGAGTAATTACTCTAGAACTGAGAGAGAGGAACATCATATATTATTTATAATTAATTTAATTAAATAAAGAATTAACTTTGTTGGAATTATTTCTTTATTGATGAATCTGGTGACAGATCTGTGGTCCACTATCATTGCTTTATAGAAACTAAGTGTATATTTCCATTAGAGGTGATCCACATGTGTTCCATGAATCTTCAGACATCACTGAAAAAATCTCTAGTTACTAGCACGACAGATCCTTGTGTTTGCATCATCCACCTTTGATTTCTTCGAGAACCGCTTCCAAAGCATTTTCCTTGATCTGATGGAATAGGATTGCTCTCCGTTCTTAGGATTGTTCATGGAGAAGTAGGATCTCTAGGATTGAGAGGATTATCCAAATCCATTGTTCACAACCAAGAAAAATGAATTAGATCTCTAGAGAAAATAACATAATTGGGTATTTATATTGCTAGGGTTAAAATAAATAATTTCACAAGTTCTCTTAATTATTTATTTAATCTTAGAAAACCCCCATGTCAAATAATAATAATAATAATACTATCATTTCTTGACATGCGCTTAACTTGCAAATTCAAATTAAATATTATTTAATTAAATAATATTCAATATTTATTATTTATCACCAGAACATTAAACTCGGTCCTCCATTCCTCTACAATATTTATCAGACGTTAAATAATGTCTATTTATTTATTAAATAAATATCACTGCATTATTCGCTAATAAATAAATAAATATTATATTCACTAAATAAAAAAATAAATATTTATATACAGTCAAGCATACCTGAATAATTATTAAACCACATATGGGAATAATATTTATTCAACCTATTAAATAATAAATAATAATATATTATTTAACTAAGATTCTAGATGCACTTAGTGTGTAACCCTCTAGGCCTCTTTCTCAGTGGTATTAGGCAGAGTGACCTAAAGTCCAAGGTTAGCATCTAGAAACATGATAAGGAACCCATAGAGAAATAAGTTAGTTCCATAATGACATAATACCTCATATGAATGCTTACTGTGTAATATAACCCCTTTATCTCGATATCTCTAATCAAGTAGGTTGCATGTTGGTTCCATCAACCTATGTACTCGATGTCTCTTTCTTTGACTTTCCAGAAAAATGAAGTTGCCTTTAGAACACCATGGCCATGGATTTATTTAGGCTATATCATTTTCATGAAAGGGCCTAAGATATCAACTTCCATTAATAAATATAAGGAAAAAATCATTTCTCGCATTATTCATTAAAAAAATATTACTCGTGACGCACCCAACATATCCTACTTCGCCTCAAACATTTTTCGTCATGGTTTTCATCAATACGTCTAAGTACGTGACTCGTAATACTCATTAATAATAATATTAAAGTCTAAGGACCAATACATGCATCCAAAAATAGGAACATCCAATGAAACATATAAATACATATTTCCTACTCGAAGATCTCATTCTCATGATATCCTACTGGATATTACCAAGGGCATACACCATGAGAAGGTACCTCAAAGTCCTCTAAGTCTCCACCCCTGATAACCTATGTCGTTTTTGTACCTCAAATGATATCATCCATCTATAGAACATATATTTAAGAATATTTTTGTAGCAATTTTAGGTTCACATCATTGCGGGGAACTACTAAGACCTTTTAGTGTGACAGCTACTCTTAGAACATTAGCACATACTATGTCACGCAGAAGAACAATCATGATGTGATATGAGTATTTATTAATATTCAAAACAATGAATATATGTTTATTATAAAGTACATAAAAGTTGATTCTAGGGCACCAACTCCAACAAACTCCCACTTTCACTAGATCCAACTACTAACAACCTTCAGTCCATTATCTCTCACATGATACTTATACTTCTACTGAGATGGGACTTTATTCAAGGGGTCCACCATGTTCTCTTCTTTGGGTACTCTGCTCAATGAAACTTCACCCCTCTAATAGAAATACCTCAAGAAGTTATACTCCTGGAGTATATTTTTTTTCTGTTGGTGTGAACTTGGCTCTTTTTCAAGATCCACCACTATAGTATTATCACAATACAATGTGATAGGGTCTTTACTACTAGGTACCACATCAAGATCCTAGAAAATTTTCTAAATCTAAGCAGCTTCCTTGGATGCATCAGAATCCACTATATACTCATAATCCGCTGTAGAATCAACAAAAAAATGGATGCTTTGAACTCTTTCATCTCAAATATCCTCCATTAAGATAGAAAACATATCCAAATTGTGACTTCAGATCATTCTGATCTATCTAAAAACTAGCATCAAGATAACCTCTGATGACCAGATCCTCATCTCCTCCATACACCAAGAACGTATCCTTAGTTATTCTCAGATACTTAAGGATATCCTTAATCTAAATACAATGTTGTTCTCCTGGATCTACTTGATATATACCTACCATTATCAGTACATAGGCAACATCAATTATAGTACATAACATGGCATACATGATTGATCCTATCGCTAAAGTGTATGGGATCTTACTCATTCTCTCTTTCTCATGTTGTGTCTGAGGAAACATTTTCCTAGAAATATGTAAACCATGTGACACTAGAACCAATCCCCTCTTGGATTATTCCATATTAAATCTCTTTAGAATATGGTCAACATATGTACTTTGACTTAGTCCAAGCAGCCTCTTGGATCTATCGCGAATGATCTTGATCCCTAGAATGTAGGTTACTTAACCTAAGTCCTTCATGGAGAAACACTTTTTTAACAAGTCCTTAATAGATTGTAAGACCGGTATGTCATTTCCAATAAGTAATATGACATCAACATATAATACTAGGATAATGACCACATTCCCACTAAACCACTTTTAAACACAAGAATCACATTCATTCTTAAATAAACTAAATTATTTTATGGATTCATCGAATCAAATGTTCCATAACCTAGATGCTTACTTCAATACATAAATGGATCTTTGTAACTTTCACATCTTTTTAGCATAACCTGGAGTCACAAACCCTTCTGGTTGTGTCATATAGACATCTTTGTGAAGGTTCCCATTAAGGAATGTGGTTTTGACATCCATCTTCCAAATCTCATATTCATGGTAAGCTTCTATGGAAAGTAAAATTTTGATGGATTTAAACATGGAAATTGGTGAAAATGTTTCATCATAGTCAATTACTTGAAGTTTTTTAAACCCTTTATCCACTAGCCTTACTTTATAGGTATTTACTTTACCTTTAGTTTCTATTTTCCTCTTGAATACCCATTTGCATCCAACAGTATTTACATCAACCGGTGCATCAACTAGAACCAAAACTTGGTTCTAATACATGGAATGCATTTCAGAATTCATGGTTTCTTTCCATCTTGTAGCTTTTGGTCTCTCTAGTTCCTTTTTGTAGGAGCTGGGTTCATCATTATCAACCAATAATGAGTCACCATCCTCAGTGACTAGAAAATCATATCTCTCTAGTTCTCTTACCTCTCTTATGCTCTTACACATTACTTTTGTTTTAGGAACTACTTCTTCCATGGGAACCTGTAGAATTTTTTATTGTGCCAACTCTTGTGTATCTTGATCATCAACTTCATCAAAGTCAATCTTTCTCTCACTATCCTTTTTAAGTATGTGATTCCTATCAAGAAAGATGGATTGTTTGATGACAACCATTTTCTTATCTGAGGGGTTGTATAGGTAGTATCCCTTTGTTTCCTTGGGACACCCTATAAAGATACACTTCGTGACCCGAGGTGCTAGTTTATTTCCTAAGAAGTCCTTAACAAATGAATCACAACCTCATACACATGTATGCGACAAAATGGATTTCTTTCCACTCCATAGCTCAAAGGAAATTCCATTTTCCACTTTATTTTGTACTCAGTTTAATGTGTATGCTTTAATTTTTAATTCATATACCAAAAAGTATAATGGAACATTTTCATGACTCATCATCGACCTTACCATGTATAACAAGGTACGGTTCCTCCTTCAACTAACACCATTCCACTATGGTGTATAAGGTGGAGTGAGCTGAGATAGAATCTCAAACTTCCATAGAAATCTGATGAACTCTTGGTTAAGATGTTCACCACCTTAATCCGATTAAAGCTTATTTACCTTCTTACCAAGATGATTCTCTACTTCATTATTGAATTCCTTGAATTTCTCAAGGTAATCAGAATTATACATCTTCAAGTAGATATATCCTTATCTACTCAAGTCATCAGTAAAAGTTATGAAGTAATAATATCCACCTCTATATTCTACTAGAAATTGTCTACACACATCAGTGTGTGCCAATCATAGAATTTCTATAGCCCTTTCACCCTATCCACTGAATGGTGGTTTGGTTATTTTTCTTTGTAAACAATCATGGCACATATCAAGTGTTTTTAGCTCAAAAGATTCTAAATAACCATCTTGACAAAGCTTTGTCAAACTCTTCTCATTTACATTACTAAGACGGTGATGCCACAGTTGGGTGTTCTATGTGTCACATGAACATGATTCATTATCGATTTCTAACACTTGGTTTTCATAATTTAATACATAAATACTTTTATTTAAATTCATCATACCATAACATATGTTTTCCTTATAAAAGAAACAACTTTTATTTCCAAATTTGAAAATAAACCCATCTGTATCTAAGAATGAAACAGAAATTGTATTTTTGGTAATGGTAGGTACATAATAAAAATCTCTTAAAACCAAAATAATTCTTATTGGCAATGAAAGGTGGTAGTCACCAATGGAAAGAGCATTTATCCTCACACCATTGACAGCTCTCCGATCCACCTCTCCTCTGTAAATCTTCTGGAATCAACTTGGTTCCTGCATTTGGATATAGATGTGAGCACCAAAAGTTGTATCTAACACCCAATGTGTATAAATGGAAATATTTTACTTGATAACAAATGCACCTTTATCTTCCCCTTTCTTTTGGGTGCAGTTCTTCTTCTAGTGGCTTGGCTTGCCACATGAAAAACATATGGTTTCCTTTTCCTTACCCTACCTCTGGATCTTCTTCTTCTTGATAGGATGGTGCTCAGGAGCTTTAGATTATGTATAATTCTTGGGCCACTTTTCCTTGTCCTTCATTTTCTTATTCACTATAAGGATTGTGGGTTTATCATGACCCATGTCCTTATCCACTTGGAAAATTAAAGTAAGAAGTTTTGAAAGACTCTTCTCATTATTTCTCATATTATAATTGAAAATAAATTTGGAGTATGTATTAGGCAGTGATGAAAGTATGAGATCTATACATAACACATCAGGGAATTTAATCTCTAAGATGTTTGGACATTCAATGTAGTTGGTAAGATTGAATACATGAGTCCCAGATGGCACAGACTCTACAATATTAGTTGTGAAAAAATCATTGGAGATATCATACCTCTCTTATCTCACCTTCTCTTGATAGAGATCTCAAAGGTGAGACATCATGCTATAGGCATCCATATCCTCATGTTTCTTTAAAATATAATTGGACATGATGGATAGCATGAAGCACCAAATATATATAGCATCATTTAGATGTTTATAAAAGATATATATCTCTTCATCACTTTCCTCATTGTTAGGCGCAACTGGTAAAGAATTTTCCAACACATACAATTTCCTTTCATGTGAGCCTCTTATTGAGACTATTAATTATTTCAATTAAAATGGTTGTTTTTAATTAAAATTTAGTAATTTTCACTATTCATCAAAATATGAAAGTTATCCGAAAAGTACCAAAAATTCAACCTAAGCTAATTTCGATATTCTGAATCCAAAAATGAAGTCCATTTTGAAAGTTAAAATGTATAAAATTTCAAAAAGTTGGTATTACTATTCATAATGGCTAGTTTGATTGGTTGTGGTGTGTTAGAACTTGAAGTTGTGTACAACACACGCTACTATATTATTCAAAGAGAAGCGTACCATGGAAGATTGGGGTGTTACATTCTCCCCTCCTTTAATAAATTGCATCTTCGCAATTTGAAATTATTTTTCAAAAATAAAAGGTTAAAAATAGAAAATGCCTTTGGGAAAACCCACATTGGAAATTAGTTTAATAAAATTTAGTCTTAATAAGATGAAAAGGGAAATGAAAGGGTCACCACCAAATCATGATCTCGATTAGGAGAACATTGGTGGAAATTAGACACATATAATTGGAGGAAAAACATAAATATTTATAGGTAGTGATTGAGGTCATCAATCACAAACAAGTGTAAAATTGAGGGCCATAAATTCATTAATCTATGATGATTTAAAATAACATTGGTTCAATAAAACATATGGTATTAGGATAACACATTTTTGGTTTTAAGATCCCTTCACTAAAGTATAAGAATTAATTTCTTCATAGAATAAGAGAAGAAGAAAAATATATACTTGACAAGTAGAGTCCCATCCTTTAACTAATTTCTACCACAAACTCATATTTCACTCTAAAAGATAATAGAAATCAAAAATAATATTCTATTTATCCTATTCGTATAGGATTCAAAAAAAATGAATTTATAATTCATTTACCATAATTTTTTTTTAAAAAAAGACTAGATTATTCAATCCAGGACATCACGTGGGCTAGTGGTAGGTGATACACCTGTGTCGCCCTTCGGCTGCGGGTTCAAGTCTCATGGCCTTGCCGGACGCGACGAGTTGTCGCCTGACCTCCCGTTTATCCTTTTATGGAAATCCAAAAATAATCTCAAACTAGAATTATCCAAAATACTTCTGTCCAAACTCACAGTCCAAAATTTATAAGGAAGGTAAACACAATGAAGATCCTTTTTGCCGCTTAATAACATGTGAACACCTTCATCGTGTATTCTTTTAAAACAATGAAACTTCTTGAATTACCATAAAACCTTATTGATTACATTCATGATCCCTTATTCCTTATAGAATACTGGATATACTCCTTCTATCCAAAAATGTTGTAAACTCAAACAATGATGGAATATACAAATTATTAATCAGTTTCAAGGTAGTCAAGAATATCCAATATAATTTATCCAAATCAATCATGTATTATTATAAAATCACTACCTCAGTATCAGAACCATATTATGGTTTATCATTCTCTCAACCATATATTTTCCAAAATTTTAAACTGTTATTGAGTCAATTTTCTTGGTTCCACACAATCTCAAGTACTTAATGAAACAATACTGCAGTACAATCCTTATATACTCTATAATTATTATAACCAGTACATTGTTGATACAACACTCAAATGAGATAATTCTTTAATAACAACATAAGAACTCTAATAATTCCTCCTCATCTGTGGTAGTATCATAACTTGATTATTATCCAATATCATCATTTGGGGCATACTCTGATGATTTAGACATTAGTTCGCGTAGTGTCCCAACTCCTTGCAGATGAAGCACTGTACATTTGAAACTTTTTTCTTACCCTTGCAGTCACGTACATGGTGTCCTTTTTCTCCACACTTATAACAAACTCCCATTCCCTTCAGGAAAGTTCCAGGGTGTTTCTTCCCACAGTTATCACATATGGGAAAATTCTTCTTTTCCCTCTTCCCTTTATCCATCTTTCTCTCTTCCATCCTTTTCTTCTCTTACTTCCCTTCAAAGCCATAGGACTCAAAGAATTATTTACTTATCTTATTAACACATGATACTATTTCTTCATATGTTGAGAATACATGGGAGACTGTTTCCATTCTAAATGTTGGATTAATACCGTGAAAGATATGATCCTTCTTACTCTTTGGATCATACATATTGATGGAGTTCACATTCCTTCTACTGGGCGTCGTTTCTATACAATGGCATAACTAGGTCAGTTTATGAATTGCACTGAATAATTCGAAACTTGTAAAATACCTAACATAAATTGAACGGTTTATGGATATAATCCATAATCATAAAGATGTTTTCATTGAGAAAGTATATACTCATAAACCCTTCATTATGATTTGTAAAGAAAATGAGAATTATCATAAGCATATCCCTCGGGAGTGTCGTAACCAAGAGTGAAGCAAGGCCCATTTTCGTACACCAGTTCTCGTTCGAGTCTAGCTCAAAATGGTGTTTTTAGGTTTTACCCCTAGGTACATCTGTGTCAGAGTTGCCCCTACCTGTTCATATCCAGACAGGGATGTATTTTCTTGGAAAACTCACAAAATCTCTACATTACCAAAATTCTAGGAATTTCTTCTATACTAATCCTCAAATTCTATCTTAGGTCTTTGTTATCTAATCAGAGTTTATCTAAATCTAGCTTCCAAGGTTGTTGCTAAACTTCCTCTGATACCAACTATAACGCCCCGACCCCAGTTACCCAGAGTCGGTGCATTATTTTAATACATTAGCATGACTACAATGAATCAAGTCCCGAAGGACCGATCGGTTTAGCAGTCTTGGAAAATAGATTACATACATGAATGTTACATTACAATTCATAACATACAAAACAACATAAATAATCCTTTATGAATGCCATTATTCCCTTGGCTTAACCCTGCATTTCAATCATAATACACTTCTTGGAATCCTGAGAAAAATAAAATATAGAAAGGGGTGATCTCAGATGCTCAGTAAGGATAACAATACACCGGAAACTTTCATAAATAAGCATAAACATTTAAGGCAATGTGTAACTAAAACAAAAGCCTTTTAAACTTGAACTTCATCATAATATGGAAAAAATAAAATGAAATAATTCCATTTACTTATTCACATGGATATTCTACTAGTCGAATAATCACATGCAATATCACTAACCACTTTCATAATGATGGAATGCATAATTCTAGACTATCATAACCATATAGTCAAGGCCTTGTGCCAAGACTACAAATAAGATTTTATCAAGGCCTTGTTCCAAGACACTAGTTTGTCTCATGATACCTACTGATGCATCAAGAAGCTATAGCGGGCTCCACCCATTACTTATTAAGTCCAATGCATTCCTCATATGAACAGGTTTAAACATAACATAAACATTCGTATTAAAACTAGCATACGAAATGTCAATACATTCTCCATAAACCATGAATGGTATAAAAATAACACATCCACAGTCAAACATATCACAAAATCTTAAATACAATATGGAAGTTTTGTGTCATAATAAATCAACTTCAAATAAGCTTAAAATCCATCAAAGGATGTTGACATAGATGAAATCAAAACTATTTGAGAGAAATATATTTTTTTTTAAATAATTTAAAAGTCAAATAATTATAAAAGAAAACATTTACTTTTAAAATATTCTTATAAGCTTTTAAGGGAAGATTAGACAATTTTATTATGGCATAATATAGCTTCACCCACCGTATAAATTAAAAAAAGACATTCTTACCTTAATTCTGTCGAAAAGGCTAAAAATGACCTTGTTTGGAAAATGACAGAAAGATTCCTTTATAAACATATTATAAATAGTCAAACAAGGGTATAAATTACTTTAACCCATAGTCTATAAAATAGTAAGAATGATTTGAAATACATTTTTAAGAAACATGTATGTGGATGATAAAGAGGTCCCAGTAGATAATTACTTGTAGACAACCTCGGATAATGAAGAGATTGTGAAATAAACCCTTACCAATTTGGTAACTTATGAAACATACACCCCATGAAAGATGTATCATAAAATGAATATGTAAATACACATAAATTAAAGTGTATTACACAAATAATACAATTATGGTCAATACATACACCACACAAAAGGTAATAGTGGCAATATGGCACGAATCTCACCGGAATAAGGAGTGACATAAAAACCCATTACCTTGTACTTTTCCTTGGTTGAGGGTAGGTTAACCTCCTATATAATGGTGAAATAATTGTTATTAAATTTTACAAGAATAATATACATTAATATTATATCATATATGATCTTTTAACATTGCTTTGTTAATAATATCTTAGTATTATCGTCGTTTTGGGTGTTAACTTACTCGTTTTCTTTTATATTTTTTGTTACATAAGTCGTGTTTGTTATGGATAGGTTGTATCCTATTCATATACATAATTATATAAAGTCTTTAAACATTATTTTAATCATCAAATGAGAATTATAATTGCATGGATACGATGGGGAATGAGTCTCATCGCGTTCGTGGAAACGGTAGTTCGTACGTACGCACGAGCGACAATATCCTTATTTTGATATTAAAATTAAATATAATTGGATGGTATATCATATATAAATAATAATTATCATGTTATATTTATTATTTAAATCAATTACACATCATTATCATACCCATCCAAATAATAATGTTTTGAATAACAATTACACCGCAACGTGGAGACTGTAAGTCGTACGTACGCACGTATGGTGACATGTCATTCAAAAAATGGATAGAATACTGAATATGGTTGTAATATATTTATAATTACATCACAGTATATATAAGATACTGGAGTTATTATTTTATAATGTGAAAAACAAAGAAATAAGAAGTTGAAGAACAAAGGAACTTGAAAGAGGGTGGTGAAAACATTACCTCTTCTTCGGGTTCTTCCTTTTGATTTGATCAAAAGGGATCCTTAGATTGGATTTCTGATCAAACTAAGGTCTCTAGGTTGAATTGAGGGAAGTTGAGATAATATTTGGTCAGGTTTTGGCCGATCCAAAAGTCTTTGAATGTGTGAATTAGAGGGAAGGGGAAGTGCCCTTTTATAAGAGGGGTGGGGGCACCTTAGGAAAAGCTAGAAATATTATTTTATAATAAATTTAAATTATTTTTATAATGGCTCTAAAGTGGATTTTTTAAATTTTAATGTGGGTATAGGTCTAAAACAACTCAACCAATAGGTTTTATACAGGTTTGGGTCACTTTATTAACCTTATCTTTTAGTTTTAACTCATAGTTTATTAGTTTGACATTTACCATGTCTCTTTGTATTTTTATATTATATGGTTAATAAACTTACTATAAACATCCAAGAGACCCCCAAGTGGTCCATTAATAATACTCCTATAATTATATAAGTCATTTGGATGAACCTTAGTTTTTTAGGAATAGAATATCAATTAATAATATAATATTTGTTTTAAAAACCCCTTTATGTCAATTTTGACACTATTTAATAATTGATTTTTGTTAAAGTCTTAACAACTTTATTAAATCGAACCAAATTCATTTAAGAAATATTAACATGTCATATTAATCAATAAAATTCTTGTATGGCATCAAAACTTTCAAATTATATTCATTTTAACATTTATAATACCAATTATTTGATTCTTTCATTAATAAGGAAAATACTGCATCATTATTGTGTCATAAATAAATTTAATTATTCAACGTCTAAAAATTATAAATAAAATACCATTATGTATAAAATCGTTTTATATTTCTAAGGAATATTTATAGTAGAAAATATAATATATATATCCCTATGTAAAAAAAATTTTCTAAAAGATATATGCTTATGTCATTTTTGTTTTTATTTTAACTTAATTAATATAAAGTGTCATTATCACTTACAAGTGGATCCATGGGGTCCCAAAATCGACCCAAAGATGTCCATGGTCGGACATGTATCAACCAATAGGGTTAGGACACATTTTAGGGTA
Source organism: Viscum album (assembly GCA_963277665.1). Taxonomy (NCBI): domain Eukaryota; kingdom Viridiplantae; phylum Streptophyta; class Magnoliopsida; order Santalales; family Viscaceae; genus Viscum; species Viscum album. The sequence goes on from OY728126.1 coordinate 2,013,921,757, forward strand.
ATTTATTATTATTATAATACTATTTTTTACCCTTATTTACCGGATTTACCCTTTAACCATGGTAAATAAAATATTTACCGAAGTAATTATTCAAAATGTCTAAAAATAAAAGTTAACTATTTACACAATTTGGAACTCCTGATTATAGTTATGGAATCCATTTTTCTAAACTCAAAACACAGAAGTGGTAGAAATTAATTTAAAAGTAATTCCCGTTGTTAAAACAAAAAACGTGTTTTTTAGAGATAATAACTATCAAAAGATTGGCACTTTCTTATGTCCAGTTTAAATGTGAAATTATTTCCAATGACTAAAATTGGATTAAATGGTAAAAATATAATCTAATTATACTCTAAAATCACTCAAATTCATAATTTAGTAATTTTCACTATTCATCAAAATATGAAAGTTATCCGAAAAGTTCCAAAAATTCACCCTAAGCTAATTTCGATATTCCAAATCCAAAAATGAAGTCCATTTTGAAAGATAAAATGTATAAAATTTCAAAAAGTAGGTATTACTATTCATAATGGCTAGTTTGATTGGTTGTGGTGTGTTAGAACTCGAAGTTGTGTCCAATACACGCTATTGTATTATTCAAAGAGAAGTGTACCATAAAATCTTGGCATGTTACATTCTCCCCTCCTTCAATAAATTACATCCTCGCAATTTGAAATTATTTTTCAAAAATAAAAGTTTGAAAATAGAAAATACCTTTGGGAAAACCCACATCGGAAATTAGGTTAATAAAATTTATTCTTAATAATAGGAAAAGGGAAATGAAAGGGTCACCACCATATTACGATCTTGATTAGAAGAACATTGGTGGAAATTAGAGACATATAATTGGAGGAAAAACTTAAATATTTAAGGTAGTGATTGAGGTCATCAATCACAAACAAATGTAAAATTTAGGGCCTTAAATTCATCAATCTATGATGATTTAAAATACCATTGGTTCAATAAAACATATGGTATTAGGATAACACATTTTTGGTTTTACGATCCCTTCACTAAAGTATAAGAATTAATTTCTTCATAGAATAAGAGAAGAAGAAAAATATATATTTGACAAGTAGAGTCACATACTTTAACTAATTTCTAACACAAACTAATCTTTCACTCTAAAAGATAATAGAACTCAAAAATAATATTCTATTTATGCTCTTTGTATAGGGTTCAAAAAAATGAATTTATAATTCATCTACCAGAATTTTTTTTTTAAAAAAAGACTACATTATTCAATCCAGGACATCACGTGGGTCAGTGGTATGTGATACACCCTTGTCGCCCTTCGGTTGCGGGTTAAAGTCTCATGGCCTTACCGGACGCGAAGAGTTGCCGCCCAACCTCCGGGTTGTCCTTTTATGGAAATCCAAAAATAATCTCAAACTAGAATTATCCAAAATACTTCTGTCCAAACTCATAGTCCAAAATTTATAAGGGAGGTAAACACAATGAAGATCCTTTTTGCCACTTAATAACATGTGAACACATTCATCATGTATTCTTTTAAAACACTGCAACATCCTAAATTACCATAAAACCTTATTGATTACATTCATGATCCCTTATTCCTTATATAATACTGGATATACTCCTTCTAACCAAAAATGTTGTAAACTCCGACAATGATGGAATATACAAATCATTAATCAGTTTCAAGGTAGTCAAGAATATCCAATATAATTTATCCAAATCAATCATGTGTTATTCCAAAATCGCTACCTCGATATCAGAACTAAATTATGGTTTATCATTCTCTCAACCATGTATTTTCAAAAAAATTAACCTGCTATTGAGTCACTTTTCTTGGTTCCACACAATCTCAAGTCCTTAATGAAATAATACTGCAGTACAATCCTTCTATACTCTATAATTATTATAACCAGTACATTGTTGATACAACACTCAAATTACATAATTATTTAATAACAACATAAGAAATCTAATCATTCGTCCTCATCTGTGGTAGTATCATAACTTGATTATTATCCAATAGCATCATTTGGGACATACTCTGATGATTTGGACATTGGTTTGCGTAGTGTCTCAACTCCTTGCAGATGAAGCATTGTACATTTGAAACCTTTTTCTTACCCTTGGAGTCACGTACATGGTGTCCTTTTTCTCCACACTTATAAAAAAATCTCATTCCCTTCAGGAAAATTCCAGGGTGTTTCTTCCCACAGTTATCACATTTAGGAAAATTCTTCTTTTCCCTCTTCCCTTTATCCATCTTTTTCTCTTCTATCCTTTTCTTCTCTTGCTTCCCTTCAAAGCCATAGGACTCAGAGAATTATCTATTTATCTTATTAACACATGATATTATTTCTTCATATGTTGAGAATACATGGGAGACTATTTCCCTTCTAAATGTTGGCTTAATACCGTGAAAGATATGATCATTCTTACTCTTTGGATCATACGTATTTCTGGAGTTCGCATTCCTTCTACTGGGCGCCATTTCTATACAATGGCATAAACTAAGTCAGTTTATGAATTGCACTGAATAATTCCAAACTTGTAAAATACCTAACTTAAATTGAATGGTTTATAGATATAATCCATAATCATAAAGATGTTTTCATTGAGAAAGTATATACTCATAAACCCTTCATTATGATTTGTAAAGAAAATGAGAATTATCCTAAGCATATCCCCCGGGAGTGTCGTAACCAAGAGTGCATCAAAGCCCGTTGTCGTACACCAGTTCTCATTCGAGTCTAGCTCAAAGCGGTTTTTTCGGGTTTTACCCCTAGGTACATCTTTTTTAGAGCCGCCTCTACCTGTTCGTATCCAGACAGGGATGTATTTTCTTAGAAAACTCACAAAATCTCTACATTACTAAAATTCTAGAAATTTCTTCTATACTAATCCTCAAAGTCTATCTTAGGCCTATGTGCTCTAATAATAATTTATCTAAATCTAGCTTCCAAGGTTGTTGAAAAACTTCCTCTGATACCAACTATAACACCCCGACCCCAGTTACCCAGAGTCGGTGCATTATTTTAATACATTGGCACGATTACAACGAATCAAGTCCCGAAGGACCGATCGGTTTAGCAGTCTTGGAAAATAAATTACATAAAAGAATGTTACATTAAGCTTCATAACATACAAAACAACATAAATAATCCTTTATGAATGCCATTATTCCCTTGGGTTAACCCTGCATATCAATCACAATACACTTCTTGGAATCCTAGGAAAAAATAAAACATAGAAAGGGGTGAGCTCAGATGCTGAGTAAGGATAACAATACAAGGGAAACTTTCATAAATTAGCATAAACATTTAAGGCAATGTCTAACTAAAAAAAAAGCCTTTTAAACTTGAACTTCAGCATAATATGGAAAAAATAAAATGAAGTAATTCCATTTACTTATTCACATGGATATTCTACTAGTCGAATAATCACATGCAATATCACTAACCACTTTTATAATGATGTAATGCATAATGTCAGACTATCATAACCATATAGTCAAGGCCTTATGCCAAGACTAAAAATAATATTTTGTCAAGGCCTTGTTACAAGACTCTAGTTTGTCTCATGAGACCTACTGATGCATCGAGGAGCTATAGCGGGCTCTACCCGTCACTTATTAAGTCCAATGCATTCCTCATATGAACAGGTTTAAACATAACATAAACATTCGTATTAAAACTAGCATATGAAATGTCAATACTTTCTCCATAAACCATTAATGGTATAAAAATAACACATCCACAGTCAAACATATCACAAAACCTTCAATACAATATGGAAGTTTTGTATCATAATAAATCAACTTCAAATAAGCTTAAAATCCATCAAAGGATGTTGACATATATGAAATCAAAACTATTTGAGAGAAATATATCTTTTTTTTAAATCATTTAAAAGTTAAATAATTATAAAAGAAAAAATTTAATTTGAAAATATTCTTATAAGATTGTAAGGGAAGCTTCGACAATTTTATTATGGAAGAATATAGCCGCACCCGCCGTATAAGTTAAAAAAAGACATTATTACCTTAATTCTGTCGAAAAGGTTAAAAAGGACCTTATTTGGAAAATGACAGAAAGATTCCTTTATAAAAATATTATAAATAGTCAAACAAGGGTATAAATGACTTTAAACCATAGTCTATAAAATAGTAGTAATTATTTGAAATACATTTTTAAGAAACATGGATGTGGATGATAAAGAGGTCCCAGTAGATAATTACGTGTAGACAGCCTTGGATAATGAAGAGATTGTAAAATAAACCCTTACCAATTTGGTAACTTACAAAACATACACCCCATGAAAGAGGTATCATGCAATGAATATGTAAATACACATAAATTAAAGTGTATTAAACAAAGAATACAATTATGGGCAGTATATACACCACACAAAAGGTAATAGTGGCAATATGGCATGAATCTCAGGGGAATAAGGAGTGAGATAAAAACCCCTTACCTTGTATTTTTCCTTGGTTGAGGGCAGGTTAACCTCATTTATAATGGTGAAATAATTTTTATTAAATTTTACAAGAATCATATACATTAATATGATATCATATATGATCTTTTAACACTGCTTTGTTAATAATATCTTAGTATTATTGTCGTTTTGGGTGTTAACTTACTCGTTTTCTTTTATATGTTTTGTCACATAAGTCATGTTTGTTATGGATAGGTTGTATCTTATTCATATACAGAATGATATCAAGTCCTTAAACATTATTTTTAATCATCAAATTAGAATTAAACTTTCATGGATACGATGGGGAATGAATCTCATCGCGTTCGTGGAAACGGTAGTCCGTACGTACGCACGAGCGACAATATCATTATTTTGATTTTAAAATAATATATAATTGGATGGTATATCATATATAAATAATCATTATCATGTTATATTTATTATTTACATCAATTAAACATCATTATCATACCCATCCAAATAATAATGTTTTGAATAACAATTACACCGCAACGTGGAGACTGTAAGTCGTACGTACGCACGTATGGTGACATGTCATTCAAATAATGGATAGAATACTGAATATGGTTGTAATATATTTATAATAACATAACAGTATATATAAGATACTAGAGTTATTATTTTATAATGGGAAAAACAAAGAAATAAGAAGTTGAAGAACAAAGGAACTTGAAAGAGGGTGGTGAAAACATTACCTCTTCTTCGGGTTCTTCCTTTTGATTTGATCAAAAGGGATCCTTAGATTGGCTTTATAATCAAAATAAGGCCTCTAGGTTGAAGTGAGGGAAGTTGAGAGAATATTTGGTCAGGGTTTGGCTGATTCAAAAGGCTTTGAAGGTGTGAATTAGAGGGAAGGGGAAGTGCCCTTTTATAAGAGGGGTGGGGGCACCTTAGGAAAAGCTAGAAATATTATTTTATAATAAATTCAAATTCAGTTTATAATGGCTCCAAAGTGAATTATTTAAATTTTAAGGTGGGTATAGGTCGAAAAAAACACAACCAATAGGTTTTAGACAGGTTTGGGTCACTTTATTAACCTTATATTTTAGTTTTAACTCGTAGTTAATTAGTTTGACATTTACCATGTCTCTTTGTATTTTTATATTATATGGTTAATAAACTTACTATAAACTTCCAAGAGACCCCCAAGTGGTCCATTAATAATAAACCTATCATTATATAAGTCCTTTGGCCGAACCTTAGATTTTTAGGAATAGAATATCAATTAATAATATAATATTTGTTTTAAAAACTCCTTTATGTCAATTTTGACACTATTTAATAATTTATTTTTGTTAAAGTCTTAACAACTTTATTAATTCGAACCAAATTCATTTAAGAAATATTAACATGTCATATTAATCAATAAAATTAGTGGATGGCATAAAAACTTTCAAATTATATTTATTTTAACATTTATAATACCAATTATTTTATTCTTTCATTAATAAGGAAAATACTGCATCATTATTGTGTCATAAATAAATTTAATTATTCAATGTCTAAAAATTATAAATAAAATACCATTATGTAGGAAATAATTTTATCTTTCTAAGAAATATTTATAGTAGAAAATATAACATATATAACCCTATGTAAAAATTGTTTTGCTAAAAGATATATGATTATGTCATTTTTGTTTTTACTTTAACTTAATTAATATAAAGTGTCATTATCACTTACAAGTGGATCAATGGGGTCCCAAAATCAACCCAAAGATTCCCATGGTCGAACATGTATCAACCAATAGGGTTAGGACGCGTTTTAGGATAATTTATTATTATTATAATTTTATTTTTTACCCTTATTTACCGGATTTACCCTTTAACCATGGTAAATAAAATATTTACCGAAGTAATTATTCAAAATGTCTAAAAATAAAAGTTACTTATTTACACAATTTGGACCTCATGATTCTAAATATGGAATCCATTTTTCTAAATTCAAAACACAGAAGTGGCAGAAATTAATTTAAAATTAATTCTCATTGTTAAAACAAAAAAGCGTGTTTTTATGAGATAATAACTATCAAAAGATTGGCACTTACTTATGTCCAGTTTAAATGTGAAATTATGTCCAATGACCAACATTGGATTAAATGGTAAAAATATATTCTAATTATACTCTAAAATCACTAAAATTCATAATTTATCACTATTAATTATTTCAATTAAAATAGTTGTTTTTAATTAAAATTTAGTAATTTTCACTATTCATCAAAATATGAAAGTTATCCGAAAAGTACCAAAAATTCACCCTAATCTAATTTAGATATTAAAAATCTAAAAATAAAATCCATTTTGAAAGATAAAATGTATAAAATTTTAAAAAGTGGGTATTACTATTCATAATGGCTAATTTGATTGGTTGTGGTGTGTTAGAACTCGAAATTGTGTGCAACACACGCTACTGTATTATTCAAAGAGAAGCGTACCGTGGAAGCTTTGGGTGTTACACCTACTTTGGAATTTAACCCTTTATGTGAACCAAGTTCACTCAACCCAAAACCTCATGTTAGAATTCCCTGATAATTTGCACCTCAACTTTGGTTGGTCAAGCACTTTGAACTATGGTTCGATTTTAACTAAAGTAATGGAAGGTTATACCGACTTAATATTTTATTGAGGGATTTTATCATTTTATGTGTAAATTGTCAATTATTATCTTTATCACATGCTTCTTAATATTAATTGGTATTATTTAAGTGATTAACCATGTCTTAGATAATATTTATGCATAATCTAATTTATTTTAGTTCTATCTTTCATGCTCATTAATTCATTAATTATGTGATCGCAACAAGACACAAATAATGAAATAACCATGAAACTGAAAGAAATAAAATAATGAATTGGTATGATCGTGATCACTCACTAGTGTTTAGTTTATCTAGCGGTTGATAAACTAATCGCTGACCTAGGGGAAAACACCTTGAACCAATTAAGATTTGTGTTGAAACTTTCCACTTATCAACTTATATATCTCCTTGGATTAGTTTCACCTCGGCTCTGAACTTGAACTGACTCCACTATCTTGGGAGCTCCATCCATTACATATGCCTTTTACTCACATTCAGGTGAGGAGGGGAAGGGATTTACATAAAAGAAACCATGGGCATGCAGGCCCAACATAATAAAAGGAGAGAGGACACACAGGCCAAAAATTTAATTTAATAATAAATTAAATGAAACCAATCACATACAAAAGGTTTGTTCTAGTTGATGATCATCTGCATGCATGCAACGAATTCCGCATTTAATAAAACTAGCATTCAATTCTTAATCGTTTTTATTTATGATAAATCGTACTCCAATCAATTAATTATCGTCTTTAATTAATCAATTCTTTTATCTTAATTCTCGTCTGAATTTTCTTTAGATTCTCATCCATTATAATTTTAAACAAATTAAATTAATTAATTTTAAATTAATTATGTGCATAAATGTACCTTGGAGGAAATATGGTGAATATTTTTCCTAATCTACCCAACATGTATTATACTCGTATACTTGTTTATTATTTGTGATATATAGCATACACAAATTATCACATACTTTCATGATGTGTACTTCACGGATGATTACATGAATTACATGATTTTTCGTCCACATGTTATGCTTAAATGCATGTAGAGTGAAAACTTTTAATATGACTCGTACATGATCTGCAAATCTAAACATTACATAGATATTAATTAAACATTTAAATATTTATGTATATTAAAACCTATCACATGGTGTGTCCTATCTTTATGACCACACACAAGTACATGTCTTAAAGTTTACACTGTATAATAAATAAATTTTAAATCTACGTTACTGGTAAAAGTACACGGCATATAGATCTGATCTACATTGTGTGTACATCTCTCATTGTCTATCTGAGACACATGCCTAGGGACTCGGCGTGTAGTTTGTGACTCATAAAATTGGAGTACACAGCATGTCCAATGGGTCGCATGCCGTGTGAACTCTGAGTTACACAATCACTGGTCAGGTAGGTCGTGTATGGAATACATGGCCCATCTATGACTCAAAGGGACTACATGTCGTGTACATGGGCTACACGGTGTATAGTCTGGAAGACCGTGCACTATTAAATTCTGGTCAAAACGTGGTTCATTAAGTGTTTAATTAATGCAATAATCAATGCATAATAATGAATTGATTTTCAAATCAATTCTGAAGCGTTGAATGTGACTACATGACTTGTAACTCCGGTTACATGATGTGTAGTCTGATGTTGTCCGCCCAAAAACCATGGCACCTCCGGATGAGTTCCTCAATTTTATTTTAATTATAAAATTAAAAATCTTGATTAGATCTATGATAAACGAAGGAATAAGAAATAGGTCTCTCAATTTATATTAAAAGAATGATTAAACTTGAATTGAAAAACTAAATAAAAATATGTAAACCACCAATGATCTTAAATAATTATGTGACAGCTCTGATAAAACTTGTAGGTTCCAGACGCAGCGGAAGCGTGCGATGGGTGGAGCCCAACTTGGATTTTTTCACAATAGATGATCAATCCAAGATCTATGCAACGATGAATGTTGTGATCAATAGAATTGAATCAAAGAAATAGACAATGAGTAATTACACCAAAAACGAGATATAGGATTATCACATATTATTTATAATTAATTTAATTAAATAAAGAATTACCTTTTTTGGAATTCTTTCTTCATTGATGAATCCAGTGAAATATTTGTAGTCCATCGTCATTGCGTTGTATAAACCAAGTGTAGATTTCCTCTAGCGGTGATCCACACGTGATCCAAGAATCTCCAGATATCACCAAAGAAATTTTCAGGTGCTAGCATAGAAGATCCTTGCGCTTGCATCATCCTCCTTTGATCACTTTCTGAACCGCTTTTAAAGCATTCTATTTGATCTGGTGGAAGAGGATTGCTCTCCGTTCTTGGAAGCATTCTTGGAGAAGGAGGCTCTCTAGGCTTGAGGGGATTCTACAAATCTATTATGCACAACCAAGACAAATGAACTGGATCTCTAGAGAAAATAACATAATTGAGTATTTATATTACTAGGGTTAAAATAAATAATTGCACAAGTGCCCTTAATTATTTATTTCATCCTAGAAAAACCTCATTTCAAATAATATTATTATTATTATCATTTCTTGACATGCACTTAACTTGCGAATTAAAATTAAATATTATTTGATTAAAAATTATTTAATATTTATTATTTGTCACTGAACCATCAAACTCGGTCCTCCATTCCTCCACAATATTTATTAGGCCTTGAATAATGTCTATTTATTTATTAAATAAATATCACTGCATTATTCTCTAATAAATAAATAAATATTATATTCACTAAATAGAAAATAAATATTTACATGTGATCAATCATACATGAATAATTATTAAACCATGTATGGGAATAATATTTATTCAACCTATTAAATAATAAATAATAATATATTATTTAACTAAGATTATAGATACACTTATTATGTGACCTTCTAGGCCTCTTTCTCAGTGGCATTAGACGGAGCGGCATAAATTCCAAGGTTAGCATCTAGAAACACACCAAGGCACCCATAGAGAAATAATTTAATTCTAAAACAACATAATACCTCATACGAATGCTTACTATATAATATAATCCCTTTATCTCAATATCTCTAATTAAGCAGGTTGCATGATAGTGTCATCAACCTATATATTTGATGTCTCTTTCTTTGACTTCCCAGAACTTGCCTTTAGAGCACTATGGTCATGGATTTATTTAGTCTATATCATTTCCATAAAAGGGTCTGAGATATAAACTTCCATTAATAAATAGAAGGTACAGATCCTTTCTCGTATTATTCATTAATGCGGTATTACTTGTGATGCATCCAACATATCCTACTTTGCTGTGAACATCTGCCATCACGGTTTTCATCAATACATCTAAGTGTGTGACTCTTGATACTAATTAATAATAATCTTAAAGTCTAAAGACCAATACACATGTTCTTAGATAGGAACATCCAATGACACATATAAATGTGGATTTCCAACTAGTGGGTCTCATTCTCATAATATCCTACTTGATATTACCAAGGGTGTACACCATGAGAAGGTGCCTCAAAGTCCTATGAGTCTCCACCCCTGATAGTATGTATCATTTGTGTCCCTCAAATGATATCACCCGGCTATAGAACATATATTCAAGAATAATGTTGTAGCACTTTTGGGTTCTCATCATAGCGGGGAACTGCTATGACCTTTTAGTGCGACAGCTACTCTTAGTACATTATCACATACTATGTCATGAAGAAGAACAATCATGATATGATAAGTAGTTTATTAATATTCAAAACAATGAATTCATGTTTATCATAAAGTACATATAATTCGGTTCTAGAGAACCAAATCCAACAATTCTGTGCAGAAAGCCAACTCTCAATGGTGAGGTAAACCCAACACATCCTCAAGAAGGATGTCCACATAATCCTCAACCATTGCAGGAACTAAAACCTCATAGCATATGTTTCTCCAAAGGTGTCACTAACCAACTGATAGGAATTTGGTCATAACATCCTACACATGAGTTTATCCTACTCCGCTTGGGATCACTCCTTATCAAAGGAGGAAAACTCTATCCCAACAAACTGGAAGTATTGCTACTCTCACTAGTAGCAACACGTAAGAATAGATGGTAGGAAACCAATCCATACTGAGGAAAACATTGTAGGTTCTCACCGCCACTACAAAGATATTCTATGTGAGGCTCTCTATATCCTTCCAGAGTAGGTCACACTGTCGACAAAAGTGTGAAATCACCGATCATATCTGCAGGACCCTCCAATACAAGGTTCGAGAAAAAGGGGCTCCAATGGTATCACTAGGTATCGAATAGGTGATACTCTCAGGGGAAAGTGGATCATCAATCAGTGTGAAAACTATAACTGGGGCAGTGAAGACACGCATCATACCTTAAACCGCACTCAAATCCTCTATGAGTTCCTATCGCTTGAAACTCATTCTTTCCATATCCCACCTATTTACTACAACCAGATCTTTCTCCAACATCATTGTGCATCAACAAGACAAAGAAACTCATCACCAACACAAGGCTTTACCGATGCCATGCATCACCCTGGAGAAGTCTCGCCCCCTAGACCACCATCAGGGAGGGGTCTCATCCAAGTGGGACAATCACACCACGGGATCACGCTTGTCCTTCACCACCCGAGAAAGGGGTCTGGCCCACCATGTAACATGGGCGATCTCTAACTCTGGAACTCGCGATGAACACTCAGTATAGGTGTGTCATCTACCGGTAACATCAGAGCCAACTGCTACTCCATAGAGAAATCATGTCTCAAGCATAACCATCTGATTAGTCAGGATCTGCACACGTTGAAAACCCAAACCACTTCCTCGAGTCAAACCTCTACCACCTGAGGGTCAATATTGTCATGGAACTTTAGTGATCCTCGTCACTAGAACTCATGTAACACACCAAGCCTGCATGTGCCATCATCCAATCCTGCTAGAGCTATCAACTGCTTAACATGCGGACGATCATCTTCCTGATCCACAAAAGGATCCATGTTCTTCTCAATAGGGGGTAGCACTACATGGTGCCCGCCTAGAGAAAAACATTTCATGAGTGGGACCTTGAATTGAAACCTCATCGCTCATCTGTTCATCATTACAATGTCGTCTTGGAATCCCAGCTGACTATCATCATAGAGGCATCTTGAAGATTATCAAGACGTATCACAATCAATGGGTATATATGGGGAGCTAACTCGATAAGGACATTGAAATCACAAAACATTCCTATATAATGCATGTACCAATGCTTTCCTAGAAACCAGCGTCTATATATACCAAGTCAACAAGCAAGTTATCAAAGTCCTCGTGAAAGGATACATCGGCTATCGTAACAACATTGGACACCCTAACCTGAGAGCCAATCTTGAAACACTTTAACATCGTTTCCCTAGTTCCCAAACCAAACCTCACAAATAAGAAAAAAACTTCAAACTTTGATCCTAAACCCAAGCAGTGTCATAACACTTCAGGATGGGTACAGCTCTGATACCATTCTATCACGACCAAACCTAACAGGACCCGAGATGCAACTACCCCAAGCCCGCCTCCAATAGGTCAGGGGTTGACGACTAGTGCCAAGAAAGAATATAACACACATTGGAGGGATTATCCTAAAGTACTTATACCCATGCACACATCTCCTAGCTCATAAAATGTTGAAATGTAAAACAACTGATAATCATGCATGCATATATCTATAATCCCACAATCAGAGTATGACATAAGTACTAGAAAGTATAAAAAGGGGCCAAATACAAGACCCCCCCCCCCCCAAACTGAAAATAAAGTTCGACCTTCTCAGAAGGAGGGGACATATGTCAAATGAAACACCGGTATGCACCTCGGTTTGTCTAGCCCAAACTAGATCCACCTCCTCCTAGTCCACCAAGGACTCCGCAAAAGGTTTGTCGTCTGTATAAGACATGACATGTGCTGGCAGAGTTCACGCAAGGGTGAGTATAAAAATACCCAGTAGGGCACCCTGAAATCAACAAACACAAAGCATCAAGAGTAGTCAACTCATCATAGGATGTGCCAATCATAATGTGAGACATACAATAAAACATCCAGATATACTCGCAGTAAACACACAGTCTCAAGGTAAGATCGTAACCACATTGTCGGCCTAGGATTCTTGCTCGAGGGTTCTATACAATTCTCGTCCGAGAGAACATGCTCCGCGCACTATACCGCCACTATCGACACTCAGGAAACTGAGAGGGTTCATCTGAGATACATACTCGATCGGACTACACCTCATCGGAAAGATTAGATCTTGATAAAAAGATAGGGGTTAACGCCCAGTGGTCACTGGGGGGACACTAGACCCTACTAGAAACATCCTCCTAGATAGGGGATCGGTGCCCATGTAAATATTGGTCACGCCAATTCCAACAAAGCCTATCTAAGGTAACGCAAAGGATATGAGGATCGCTCCAGGCCTCTCATAGGGATACATGCTCCAAGCCACTTAGTCAGTTGTCAAAGCGGTATGAGACAATTCACTCCAGAACAAGGGACTCTCCCTCACTTCACAAATCATCAAGAAGTTACAGAGGGGGTCACCTTCTATGATGAGAACATGATACTGCACTGAACCCTCATAAGGATGAACTAAGGCACATGAGCCTTAGCCCGGTTGGTAAGGACTCCGTAAGTGCATCCAAATGACCAGGGATCAAATCCAGGCGGAGGCGGAATTTCCGGTACTGTAGCAGGCAATGTAGTAACATTGTAGCAGGTACTGTAGTTGGAACTGTGCAATACTGTAGCAGGTACTGTAGCGGGAACTGTAGCAGGCACTGTTTGGCACTATAGCAACTGAGAATATGCCCCTGTTTGGGCCTTCGGGCCACTGATTTGGTCCCCAAGTCCTGTAAGGCCTTCGGGCCACCCAGACCTTCGGGTCAGTAAGGCCTTTGGGCCACCTCAAGGCCTTCGGGCCACCTTAAGTGCAGATGCAAACCAGAAAACCTACAAGGAACAAGCTCTACAAGGAGGATGAGCAAGGAGCTTTCACCACAGCAGAAGCTAAACGGATTGCAAGAATGAGGGGGTATGGCACCTGCCATCGGGACAAGCCTGTGCATGCACGGGAATGCCTAGCCGAACAGCCATGCAAAGGTGGAGAGCTGATTTCACGATGAAGATGCTGGGGAGGATCAATTCCAAGTAGTTAGTCTGGGCTGTATGGTATGTTTGAAGCCTACGGGCAATGAATTCCTCTAAGGCCTATGGGCCATGTAATAACTATGCCTACGGTCCTTGTAAGGGTTCCACCTCACCCCTTGAAAGGTGGATTATCAAAAATCAATAAAAAAATGAAGGTCTTATGGCCATTGGAGGAGGATAGGGATGGACTAAGGGAACATACCCAATCGATACTGTTCTAAGGAAGATCACAGAAGCTCTCAATGAAGCTAAGCTAAGAAGAAAGAGGAATCCAACATGTCCTCAAAGGAGTACACAACGTGTCCTTGGGGGTACACGACGTGTCTCACTAAACCTAGCACTGCCCATGTCTCGCGCTCACACAACATGCACTTTTTCTCAATAAATGATGTGTTCCAAGGATAGATGGTGCGTAGAATTCACTCTGTCACTCGGTGTGTCGTTCTGCCCATACTTGTGTGCACTGGATAGTGTCTATGTACTTGGTCATGTCTGAGTACATGACACTACCCATGTACCTCGTCCAGCCCATGTACTTCTTAAGTACATGTGGGGCCACTTGGCCACCTGGGCATGTACTCCTTGTACATGTTGACCTGTCTTTCACGTGTTACATGGCATACGACTAGGCACACATGGCATGCAACACTACATGGCCTCCTGGGTGTGTACCCCCTCTTCACACCGAACTGGTTGGCTAAAGGTCACACAGCGTGTGTCATGCTTCACATGGCGTGTGTCATACTTCACACAACATGTGATAATTTTCTCTGTGCTAAAACCCTAGTGTCTCACGGAAAGGACTACACGACGAATGTTCATAGGACTACATGTCATGTAGTCTGGTTTTTCACAAAACTTCCTGAACACTCAAGCATCTTCGTCCGAGCCTCTGCACCCATCGATTCCACCGGGAATCGCACCGGATGTCGTGGATCTAAGGTTGACCGAACCTCCTTGCCACTGATAGCAGAAATCTGGTCGTATTCGATGCTCGGGAACCACCGCCGTCGCACCTAGTGCACGCCCAAACCGATATCGCGAACCCCCGATTTGTTTGTGGATCCACTACCATAGTCGTATATCACTATTGTGTCACTGAATCTCCATCCCAGACATGCAGTAACGATTCGTTGTGCCAAATATTGAATGTGCAATGATTGTTCACTAGGTATCTATCGAATCATCGGCCAAATAAAAATGACAATGATGAACACATGTAGAATGGGGAGAGAAAACCATAAGCCATAAACATGAGTAACGAACATCGACCTTTGTTCGTTTCGGTCTCGATCTGTTGTCGCGGAATAGACAAATAAAGAGGTATAAACATCCACAAACAAACAAAATAATAATCATCCCCAAATCCTGCAAATAACTCATACCCGCAAAACAACTGATCTGCGAGCCAATCTGTTAGTCGATTGATTTGCGTTCGTCATGGAATAAGAAATGAGAATAAATCCACAAAGAAAACATCCTTCCTCAATTTGAATCAATCATCGATGAAGAATGATCACACGTTGTTGTTGTTGGTGAGATCTTCGATTTATGTTGGCACACCGATCGTCAAAGGTCGCTCTGTCGGTGTTCGTCCATGGAAGCTCCTCTGGTGGCTTCTCTCTCAAATTCCAAGGTTACGAGGTCAACTCTAAAATTTGGTTATAGCTGGGTTTATAAAAGAGTTTATTAGGTCATTGCATCATCAAATAAAAATAAAGTAATTTGTTAATTAATTTATTATTAACGTCAGCGACAACTTTTTCACAAATGTTTGACTCCGACAAAGGTTATGACGTGTCTAGGGTAAAACTCTGGGTTTTTTTATAAATAGGTTTTTTTAAACAAAATTATATAAAAAGGGTAGGGTTACGAATATTTATAAAAATGGGTCTCAAGATGCGTGAACCTCATTCACGCATCTTAGACGTGGAGAGATACGTGAACAGGGTTCACACATCCTACGCAGTCGTGATTAAAGATGCGTGAACCCCGTTCAGGCATCTACCCTCGCCAGGAAGCGTGAACGGGGTTCACACATCCTTTGTAAACTTTAAGAAGGATGTGTGAACCCCGTTCACGCATCATACAGAAAGTTTTAATTCTTTTTGTATTTTTAAAATTTTTGTTTTTGTTTTGTTTTGCTTATATATATAACAAAAAAATTCAGCAGAATTTATCTGCTATTTAATATCCAGCAGTACTGTCATTACAGCAGTCTGGATTCTGAGAGACACCATCACCTATGGCTCTCTTTTATAAGAGGGTTTGCCCTGGAAATTATCATACATTTCCAATGTGGGATTCAGGTTCTCTCTTTCCTACGTAGAACATTCTACATTTCCGATGTAGGATTCTGTTTCAAGTACGTGACTTTGAAAAACTATAAAATACAAACTATAAAACCAATATAAATGAAACTTAAAACATGGATTAAACATATAAGAAATTGTTGAAAATAAAAAGAATTTTGTAAAAATGTTGATGATAATAATTTATAAGCTTTCAAAACCACCAACTTGATACTTAAAAATGTTTCAAATATGTGTCTTTGAAAGACTATAAAATAAAAACTATAAGACCAATATGAATAAAACTTAAAACATGGATTAAACATATAAAAAATAGTTAAAAATAAAAAGAATTTCGTAAAAAATGTTGATGAAAAATAATTTATAAGTTTTCAAAACCACCAACTTGAAACTTAAAAACGTTTCAAGTACGTGGCTTAGAAAACCTATAAAATAAAATCTATAAGACCAATATAAATGAAAATTAAAATATGGATTAGACATATAAGAAATAGTTAATAATTAATTAGTTAATTAGTAATATAATTATTAATTAGTTAATAATTAGTTAATTAGTAATATCATTATTAATTATATAATAATTAATTAGTTAATTTGTAATATAATTATTAATTACATAATAATTAATTAGTTAATTGGTAATATAATTATTAATTACTTAATATTTAAGTATTTAGTTAGTAATATAATTATTAATTATATAATAATTCATTAGTTACTTAGTAAATTAGTAATATAATAAATAATTATAATTATTCGTTACAATTATTAGTTATTAATTATTAATCATTAATTAGTTAATTAGTAATATGATTATTAATTATATAATAATTAACTAATTAATTATTATATAATTAATTTTTAATAATTAATAATTATATTGGTAATTAACTAATTAATTATTATATAATTAAAAAATATTAATTATAATTAATAATTATATTACTAATTATAATTCATAATTATATTAATAATTATAATTAATAATTATATTACTAATTAACTAATTATTTATTATATAATTAATAATTATATTACTAATTAACTAATTAATTTTTATATAATTAAAAATTAAAAATTAAAAATTATAATGAATAATTATATTACTAATTAACTAATTAATTATTATATAATTAATCATTACAAATTATAATTAGTAATTATATTACTAATTATAATTAATAATTATATTACTAATTAACTAATTAATTAGTATATAATTAATAATTAATGATTATAATTAATAATTATATTATTAATTAATTATTGTATAATTAATAATTATATTACTAATTAACTAATTAATTATTATATTATGAATAATTAGTAATTAATAACTAATAAATGAGAATTATTATGAATAATTATAATAAATAATTATAATTACTAATTATATTACAAATTAATTATTTATTTATTTTATAATTAATAATTATATTACAAAATAACTAACTAATTATTATATAATGAATAATTAATAATTATAATCAATAATTATATTACTAATTAAGTAATAGATTATTATATAATCAATAATTAATAATTATAGTGAATAATTATAATTTATAATTATATTACTAATTAACTAATTAATTATCAATTAATAATTATACTACTAATTAACTAATTAATTATTATATAATTATATTACTTATTAACTAATTAATTGTTGTATATTAGTAAATAATAATTAATAATTATATTAGTTATTAACTAATTAATAATTATATTACTAATTAACTAATTAATAATTATATTACTAATTAACTAATTAATTATTAACTATTTCTTATATGTTTAATCCATGTTTTAATTTTCATTTATATTTGTCTTATAGATTTTATTTTATACGTTTTTTAAGCCATGTACTCGAAACGTTTTTAAGTTTCAAGTTGGTGGTTTTGAAACCTTATAAATTATTTTTCATCAACATTTTTTACGAAATTCTTTTTATTTTCAACTATTTCTTATATATTTAATTCATGTTTTAAGTTTCATTCATATTGGTGTTATAGTTTTTATTTTATAGTCTTTCAAAGACGCGTATTTGAAAAAAAAATAAGTTTCAAGTTGATGGCTTTGAAAGCTTACAAATTGTTATTCATCAATATTTTTTACGAAATTCTTTTTATTTTCAACAATTTCTTATATGATTAATCCATGTTTTAAGTTTCATTTGTATTGGTCTTATAGTTTGTATTTTATAGTCTTTCAAAGTCACGTACTTGAAACAGAATCTCACATCGAAAATGCAGAATGTTCTGCGCAGGAAAGAGAGAACTTGAATCCCACATTGAAAATACAAAATGATTTTCAGGGCAAGTCCTCTTGTAAAAGAGAGCTATAGATGAGGGTGTCTGTCAGAATCCAGACCGTTGTAATGACAGTACTATTGGATATTAAATAGCAGATAAATTATGCTGAATTGTTTTGTTTTATTTATATATACGCATATCTCCGCGCCTAAAATGTGTGAACGGGGTTCACGCATCTTGAGACCCATTTTTATAAATATTTGTGACATTACCCTTAAAAAATGTTCTAAACTCAACGATACACTCGGATTTCCGATTTGGGTCCTCATTCGTTAGTTATTCCACTTTTTTAGGAAAATTGCACGCGCGTGATTTTAATATATTTAATATATTTCAAAAATTAATTCCAGACATACCGGGTCTCGGAATTTCACGCCGTCTCGACGTCTGACACTAAAAATATTTTTAAAAATATTCTAAAGTATTACACGGCAAAAACTAGAACATTACACGTTTATACCTGGTCAATTACAGTATGTGCGTAATTTGGTATATACATTCTTTGTATTTATAATTATAAATAAATATACATAAATATACACACACATATTGTATTTATAAAATTATATAGTTATTATTATATAAATCAAATTTTAAAATATATGAATATGCATAAATAAATTAAATTATTCATAATGTCTTTTAACATAGTTATTTTAGCATTTATAAAATACAACTTTTATGTGAATTTTTAATTGGTAAAAGTAGGTTTTTATCACCCTTTTAGATAAAGTTGATAAAATCCACCACTGAATAAACCGAAACGTGTAGTACTGGATGATTAGCAAGATGAGGATCACGATGGAAACTTAATATAAATTTATTGCAGTGGTGCTGTAAAGCTTGAATTGTTATTTTTTTTAAATGTTTCTATTTTTTAACTTAACTGTAATTATGTGCGTATGTAAATTTTTATTTGATTTAGTTAATTTATTGATTATTTCTATTATTTTACTTGTTATTTATTTTTTTGTTTTCTATGTGCTGGTTTTAATAACCGACACATCATTATTAGAAAAAGCTTTTGTCTTTTTTTCTTTAAAACGAAAAACGTAGCTAATTATTTTTTTCCTTTTTTTCCTTTTTTTCCTTTTAGAAGATTAACAGCCACTAAATATATAAAAAGGTGTCCCTTAAAAACAATCAAAAAAATTTATAAAGAATCGCCACTATGTTGACACTGTCACATCAAACAGTTTTACATTTATACCCCCAGGTTTTATCTCATAATTACTTAAGATTTTTGCACGGAAAATACGGGATTTTTAAAAGATTCTAGTTTAAATACTTTTTATTTAGAAAGACCATTGGGTAGATTTTATTAAATAAAAAAAGACTTTAGATTAATTTAAAGTTTAATTTCACCTCGATTCAAAGTTCAGCGGTTGTTATCCTCGATTTACGATTATTTTACTTCTATAATTTCGACAGTTTTTTTTATAAGACGATGTGGTGCGGTAGTGTAGAAATTTAAACATTCAGTTCATATAAATAAATTATGGTAAATGGATGGTCGCCGTTTATTATTTCTTAATGGATTTAAACTGTATTATAATAATATTCTCCGTGGGGTTCAATAATAATTTGGTTTGAAATTATATATTCTGGCCAAATTAACTAGTACTGGGCAAGTGGTTAACCTCGTTTTAATGTGGTTATGGTATTAAATTCAAAACCAGATTAATATCAAGCTTCAATCATATTAAATTAATCATTGTTAATTTATTAATTATATATTTTTTAATAATTGTAAAATTATAAAATTTATTTATTTATTTTCAATAATGGATTAATTCTAAAATTGAATTCCATTCAATTATTTATTATTAACTCATTAACTACATTTTTTTAAATGACAATTAAATATAAAAATATTATTATTCAATTTAAGATACATACATTTGAGATTTATAAATAAAGTTCGAAATTTTGAAATTATAAACGAGTATTTATATGGATTAAGATCTATAGTCGGTTATTCCAAAATACAACAGAGTTGGATTAGAGTAATGATTTTAAAAAATAAGCAGATTACATATGAGTTTGGGTTTTGAAAAACTAAATGGGCTCTGATTCGGATACTCAATATTTCACAAACATACAATTTTAATATTTAGAGTTGTGAATTAGATCTATTTTATTCATGCGTTGATTTATGTTTAATTCTTTTTAGAAAATTGTTTTCTTTCATTAACGTGTTAACGCCAAATATTTAATTTTATGGATCGGTCATGTATTTAAATTATTCATCACGAAAAAGAAAAAACATGCTTTTATAGAAAATTTAATCCGAGAATAGAAAAAAAAATACATGTTCAATGCCAAAGTTTTTTTGGGTTTTATAATAAAAAAATTATAAAGATGGACAGGTTAAAAAATATTTTGGAAAAGGGGTCTCTTGCCTGACATGTTTACACATGATAGTTTTTTTAAAGAAAAGAAACACTAATAATTAATTAATAATAATAATATTCATAAATTCTGTAATTAAAAATATTTAAGTAATCAATGATATTTTTCGATAATTGATAATAATGATGTAATTAATAATTCAATCAATAGGAACCAACAATATAATTTATATTAGAATTGATGATAATTAATACATTTAAGTAATAAAATTACTAATGGAATTAATATTAACACAAAAAATTAATAATAATTAATAAGTAGTAATATTGGAATTAATAATAACTAATAATAAAAAATATTACAAATACTAATAATTAATGTTGGAATAAATAATAATTTACGAGGTAACTAATAATAATTAATTTTGGAATTAATGATAATAATAAATAGAATTAATAATAATCAATACTACAATTAATAATAATTAATGATAATAATTATTTTAATTCAAAAAAAATATTGAAATTAAAAAATATTATTAATATTCTTGGATAAAGGGGATTACAACAACCAAACATACACAAACTCAGACAACTCAGTGGGTCAAGTGTCATCCCCATCCACAAGAATTGATCGACACCCACCCGACCTACTTTATTACATATTGATGACCCCTTGAACGTCTAGGAAGTTGATGACGTGAAGGACATGTGGTATGATGTGTCGAAGTGCCTTACTCTTCCCGCGGCCCATGCGCCATGACCAACCCGACGATGTCGTCCCCAGGCTCCATGGCATGCTATCCCCCCTGACATCACCATGTCCAGCACCACGTCATGGTGCGTTGTGGGTCTGTGTGGGTTGCGCTATGGAACTCCTAGAGAAGCTCCCAAAAGGGCGCCAACACGCCCATGGTAGCACTATGGTACCCCACATGTCGACCTGCCGACGCTCGTAGGGCTCCCCATGGAGCACTTAGTGATGATCCAAGCCTCGTGCCTATGACGGGGCTCCTCATGGAGCGCCCCGTGGTGCACCTTGATTTCACCATGGAGTTCCTCACAGAGCTCTCCACAATGCTCATAAAGATCCACCCAGCGCTACGTCCAACCAAGACATACTTCATCTCACACTATTAAAAAAATGTGATCATAACAACAGTTTATTAGTGACGTTTTTTATAACGGCCGCAATTTTTTTTAGAAAAGACAATCCTCAAATTAAATATTAGCAGAATCCAAATTACACAACTCCAAGGGAAAAGAATAAAACCAACACATAGATCCCTAACTTCTCCTAAAAACACCTATG
Organism: Viscum album; assembly: GCA_963277665.1. Taxonomy (NCBI): domain Eukaryota; kingdom Viridiplantae; phylum Streptophyta; class Magnoliopsida; order Santalales; family Viscaceae; genus Viscum; species Viscum album. The sequence continues at coordinate 2,013,944,277 of OY728126.1, forward strand.
AAATGGGCCACATGATTGTCCTCTCTCCCAACAAAGGAGAAGGCGCAAGAAGAGAACAAATGTTCCAAATACCTAATGTTACCAATAATAGACCCAAAAGACCGACGACCGCCTTCACCGTCCTCCAAAGCATTAATAATAACTTGACAGTCGGATTCAACCACAATATTCCTCCAACCATGAGAAGTGGCAAACTCTACACCATACCGAATAACTACAGCTTCAGCCACCTAGGGAGCCTAGCATGCAACAACTGTGGTATGTTGAGCCGCAATTAAAGAGCCAACATGATCATGGATACAACCCCGAGACCAACAATACCATCTCCAGGAAGAACCGCGTTGGTGTTAATTTTAATGACACCCGAAGGGGGAGATAGCCACTGGTATAGGTGGGGGAGGGGTGAATTGATGAAGGTGGACCCCCCCCGCCACTCTACTGAGAAATCCAGCTTTACATCCTATCAATCCATACCCTATCATCTTTGACAATTCGCCCAAACACCAAGGTGATTTGGTGAAACCAGATAATCCATGCGTGGATACACAACCCCACGATAGTCTGAACTGGAAGTAATTTGAACCAATCCACCACAACAAGATTTACATCACCGAGACTTCTCCACGGATCATGATCCTACTTAGCACACGACGACCATAACCTGAGCAAACTAACCCCCACCCCCTGAGACCCCTTCCCTTGACGCTAACTTTTGACCACGGTGATGCCCCCTGACTTCCCTCTCTCGATGTCGACCACCGACCACCGACCACTAACCCCCCCCCCCAACCCTCAACGCAGACCACCAACCCCCCTCCCTTGGCACCGATCGTCGACCCCCTCCCTCGATGTCGTTTGTCGACTATGACGATGCCTCCCGACGGTTGTTCTCCTTACGACGATGACCTCTCTTCCCCATTTCTTGGTGACCAGCACCCCCGATGGTGGCAGAGCCCTAACATCTTCCCTACGACTCTATCCTCCTCCCTACCTCTTTGATTTCCCCTACTCCTGTCTGTGCACAAGTCAGACATTGTTGGTCTCATATCCCCAACCTCCACGCTTTCTGTTGCCCTCTCCTCGCTTCAGTGATATTCTTTCATGACATCCAACCCTGTTATTGTTAGGGGTAATATTTATTAATTTACATTGTTTATGTTTTTCATATCAGATTGAATCATTTTTATGTTGGATTTGTGTTTTGTCAAATCAAGACCCTACCCTGGTCAATGATGAAGTTGGGTGATGTTAAAAATTGATTATACTTGTTTGAGTAAATATTTATATCTTTATTTTTGAATGTATAGGGAGAAGAGTGAGAATTCAATACTTATGGATAAAATTTGGATTAATTTACCTCGAAACACACCTCGGTATGCCAAGTGTTTGGAATAATTTTTAGATTATGCAATTGCAAACCAATTAGTGGATGGTAGAATAAAATGTATGTGTCTTGATTGTAAATTCAAGTGATGGTTGAATATAGATGAAGTATATGGACACTCGATATTGAAACAGTTTCCTACTTGATATGTATGTTGGATTTGACATGGTGAATTGAATGTTATGGAAAGTCAAAACAATGACTATCCTATCAACAAAACACAAAGTGACTCTTCAAAGGAGAATTTAGTTTAAAATTGATAAATGATGCATTTGGCTTTGCAGAATACAATGCCTAAAATTTTAATAGTGTAGGTTCCGAGCGCAGCGGAAGCGCGTTGGTGGGTGTACCCAACTTTAATTTTTACCGTTAACGACGTTTAATCTAAGATCCTTCACGATAATAAAACACTGGATCTTCGGAATAGAATGAAGAACGAAAGAAAAGAAGAGAGTCCCAGAACCATAGAGAGAATCATCCTATGTTGGTTATAATTAATTTAATTAAAAGACAAGAATTACCTTGATGAAATTCTCTCTCCGTTGATGTTTTCGGTCACGATCTGATGTGATCCGTCGTTGCGTCATTGAATCCAAATGTAGGATTCCTCTATCGGTGATCCACATGTGCTCCATGTATCTCTGGACGTCATCGAAGGGATCTTCGGGTGCTAGCGCAGAAGAGCCTTCACTTGCGATGTCCGCCTTCGATCGCCTTGATCCAGTGGAGGAGGATCTCGCTCTCGTAGCTTGAGAGCGTTCTTGGAAGAAAAGAATTCTCTCTTGGCTTTAGATCTTTTTCTAGATCCGTTGTGCACAACCCCTCAAAATGATCAGGCTAATGAGAATTATATAATTGAGATTTTAATTACTTAGAATAATAAAATGGATTAATTACCCAAAAGCATTTATTCATATCATTTAATTCTTAATAATACTCCATGTCTAATAATAACAGTTGACTGTTATTATTACTTGATATGCACCTAGCGAATTACACCTAATATTATTTAATTAAATATATAATATTATTTCTCATAAATTCTCAGAAAAAAATACACGACGTGTATATTAATATACACATGTTTACTTTTGTTTTTCATTCTCTTTATTTCCTCCACCACATTTATTAGACCTTAAATAATGGCTATTTATTTCTCAAATAAATATCACTACATTATTTGCTAGTAAATATATTATTTCGCCCATAATATATTCTCTTGAATAACTAGTGTCGAAATAAACGCGACCAGACATCCATGAAGAATTATTAAACCACAATCGAGAATAATCTTTATTCAACTTGTTAAATTAATATTTAACTGAGCTACTTGGACACACTTAGTGTGTGACCCTCTAGTCCTCTTTCTTAGTGGCATTAGGTGGAGTCTGTCTAAAGTTCAAGGTTAGCGTCTAGCAACACGTCAAAGCACCCATAGAGAAAGAAGTTAACGCCGCAATGATGTGTCTCCTCCTACGAACGTTTACCGTGTAATGTAATCCATTTGTCTTGATATCTTAAATCAAGGGGGTTTCATGCTAGTGTCATCAACCCATGTGCTTGATTATTCTTTCTTTGACTTTCTAGAATTGAACGTGTCCATTCCTCACCATGACCATGGATTTATTTAGGCTATATCAATTCTATCAAAAAGCCTGAGATATCTAATTTCGTTATGGAATAGAAGGGAAAAATCATTTCTCACATTATCTATTAATGCAGTATTACTCGTGACACACCCAACATATCCTACATCGTTGTGAACAGTGTTTCGTCGCAGTTTTTTTCAATACATCTAATTGCGCGAGTTGTAATACCCATTAATAATAATCTCAAAGTCTAAGGACCAATACACACGTCTGCAGATAGGAAAATCCAATGACACTATGAAATGTGGATTTCCTACTAGCGAGTCTCGTTCTCATAACATCCTCCTAGATATTACCAAGGGCTCACACCATGAGAAGGTGCCTCAAAGTTTTATGAGTCTTCACCCCTAATGGCTTGTATTATTTGTGTCCCTCAAATAACATCATCCGACCATAGAACATATATTCAAGAACAATATTATGGCACTTCCGAGTTCTCATCATAATAGGGATCCACTATGACCCTTTAATGCAACAACTATCCTTAGGATATTATCACATGCATTGTCATGCAGGAGACAATCAAAACATGATGATTTATTTATTAATGAATAAAGTAAAAATTAGTTGGTTCTAGGGAACCAACTCCAACAGACTCCCACTTTAACTAGAGCCAACTGCTAACAACCTTTAACCCGCTATCTCTCACATGATATTCATGCTTCTGATGAGATAGGCCTTTAGTTATGGGTTCTACCACATTCTCTTCCGTAGACACTCTGCTCACTGCATCTTCACCCATTTTATATAAATCCCTCAAGAGATGATACTTCTGAAGTATGTTCTTTGTCCGTTGATGTGACCTTGGTTCTTTTGTAAGAGTTACCGCTGCAGTATTATCATAATATAATGTGATATGATCTTTACTGCTAGGCACCACATCAAACTTTTGGACAAAGTTTTGAATCCAGACGACTTCCTTGGCTACATTAGAAGCTGCTATATATTCGTACTCCACTGTAGAATTGGAGACAACTGGTTGTTTTGAACTCTTCCAACTCACAGCTCCTCCATTGATACAGAAAACATATCCAGATTGTGATTTCAGATCATTCTGATCTGTCTGAAAACCATCATCATCATACCCTCTGATGACAATCTCCTTGTCTCCTCCATACACCAGGAACATATCCTTAGTTCTTCTCAGATACTTAAGGATAGTCTTAACAACAATCCAATGTCATTCTCCTAAATCTGCTTGATATCTGCCTACCATGCTCAATGCATAGGCAACATCAATCCTGGTACATAACATGACATACATGATGGATCCTATAGCTGAAGCATATGGGATCTTACTCATTCTATTTTTCTCTTATTGTGTCTGAGGACATATTTTCTTAGAAAGATGTTGGTCATGTGACACTGAAACCAATCCCCTCTTGGATTGTTCATTCCTAAATCTCTTTAGTATCTGGTCAATGTATGTACCCTAACTTAGTCCTAGAATCCTCTAGGATCTATCACAAATGATCTTGATCTCTAGAATGTAGGCTGTTTCACCCAAGTCCTTCATAGAGAAACACTTGGTCAACTAGTCCTTAACTGACTGTAAAACTAGTACATTGTTTCCAATAATAAATATGTCGTTAACATATACAACTAGGATAACGACCTCATTCCCATTAAACCGCTTATAAACACATGGCTTGCATTCGTTATTAATGAAACAAAATTCTTTTATGCCTTCATCAAATCAAATGTTCCATGACCTAGATGCTTTCTTTAATCCATAAATGGATTTCTACAACTTGAAAAACCGTTTGGCTTCACCTGGTGTCACAAACACTTCTGGTTGTGTCATATAGACATCTTCCTGGAGGTTCCCATTAAGGAATGTTGTTTTGACATCCATCTGCCAAATCTCGTATTCATGGTAAGATGCTATGGCAAGTATGATTCTTATGGATTTAAACATGGAAAGTGGCGAGAAGGTTTCATCATAGTCAATTCCTTGGCGCTATCTGAATCCTTTATCCACTAGCCTTGCTTTATAGGTGCTAACTTGACCTTCCATGTCATGTTTTCTCTTGAATACCCATTTTCATCCAACAGGATTTACATCAACTGGCTCATTGACCAGAACCCAGACTTGGTTCTGATACATGGAATCCATCTCAAAATTCATAGCTTCTAGCCATCTTATAGCTTCTGATCTTTCTACTGATTCCTTGTAGGAGAGAGGTTCATCATTGTCCAACAATAATGATTCACCATTCTCGGTGACTAGAAAACCAAATATCTCTGGTTCCCTTACCTCTCTTGAGCTCCAATGCAGTACTTGTGTTTCTGGAACCTCTTCCACAGGGACCTATGGAACTTGTTCCTGTACCAACTCATGTGTATCTTGAGCATCAACTTCATTGAATTCAATCTTGCTACCACTATCCTTTTTGAGGATGTTCTCCCTCTCAAGAAAGACAATTTGTCTGGTGACAATCACTTTATTTTCTGAAAAGTTATATAGGTAATATCCTTTCATTTCCTTGGGATATCCTATAAAGATACACCTTGTGCCCCAGGGATCTAGTTTGTTGCCTGAGAAGGCCTTAACAGATACCTCTCATCCCTATACACATTTGTGCGACAAAATGGGTTTCTTTCCATTCCATAACTCGGAGGTACTTCCATTTGTCGCCTTATTTAGTACTTGGTTTAATGTGTATGTTGCAGTTTGTAATGCATATCCCCAAAAGGATAATGGAAGATCAACATGACTCATCATCAACCTCACCATGTCCAACAAGGTGTGGTTCTCCTTTCACTAACACCATTCCACTATGGTGTATAAGGAGGAGTGATCTGATATAGAATCCCAAACTCCTGTAGAAGATCAATGAACTCTTGGTTCAGATATTCTCCACCTCGATTCGATCAAAGTTTTTTTATCTTCTTACCAAACTGATTCTCTAATTCATTCTTGAATTCCTTAAATTTATCTAAGGATTCTAACTTATACCTCATTAAGTAGACATATCCATATCTACTCAAATCATCAGTAAAAGTAATGAAGTAAGAATATCCACCTCTAGCTTCTACTGGGAATGGTCCACACACATCTGTGTGCACCAATCCTAGAAGCTATGTGGCCCTTTCACCCTGTCCACCGAAAGGCAGCTTGGTCATTTTACCTTGTAAACAAGCATGATATCTATCAAGTGGTTTTAGCTTAGTAGAGTCTAAATAGCCATCTTGGCAGATCCTTGTCAAGCGCTTCTCGTTTACATGACTGAGACAGTGATTCCACAACTGGGTGATGTATGAGTCAAGTGAGTTTGTTTCATTATCAATTGCTAACACTTGGTTTTTGTAATTTAATACATAAAAATCATTATTTAAATGTACCATACCATAACATACGTTGTTCTTATAAAATAAGCAACCCTTATTTTCAAACTTGAAAATAAATCCATCCATATCCAAACATGATATATAAATTATGTTTTTGGTAACACTAGGAACATAATAACAGTTATGTAAAACCAAAATCATCCCAGTTGGCAATGAGAGGTGGTAATCACCAATGGCTAATTTAGCTGGCCTCGTGTCATTGGCAGCTCGAAGATCCACCTCTCCTTTGGAAATATTTCTAAATCTACTTGGTTCCAGCATTTGAATACAGATGTGATCCCCACAAGTTGTATCTATTACCCAATGTGTAGAAATGGGAAGATTACACTCGATAACAAACGCACCTTTAGCGTCCCCACGCTTCTGGGTGCAGTTCCTCTTCTAGTGGCCTTGCTTTCAACATGAAAAACATACCGCCTCCCGTTCCTTTCCCTGCCTCTAGATCTTCCCCTTCTTTGAGGGACAATGCTTGGGGGCTTCAGACCATTTATAAGTCCTTGGCCCCTTTTCCTTGTGCTTCCTTTTCTTATTCACCATAAGGACTGCGGGTTTTTCACACCCCATGTCCTTATCTACCTAGAAAATTAAGGTCAGAAGTTTCAATAGACTCTTCTCATTGTTGATCATGTTATAGTTGACAATAAAGATAGATAAGGTCTTGGGAAATGATGATAGGATGAGATATGTACACAACTCATCCGGAAAATTAATCCCTAAGATGTTCAGGCATTCAATATAGCCAATAAGATTGACTACATGAGGCCCAGATGGCGCAGACTCTCCATGCTTAGTTGTAAATAAAGCGTTTGAGATCTCATATCTCTCATGTCTCACCTTCTCTTGGTATAGATCCTTAAGATGAGACATCATGCTATACGCGTCCATGTTTTCATATTGCTTCAAGAGCTTATTAGACATGGTCGATAGCATGAAACATTGGACATCTATGGAATCATCCATATGTTTCATATAGAGAGATAATTCCTCATCACTGGCCTATTTTCCAGGTTCAACTAAAATAGGCTCTTCCAGCACATACAATTTCCTCTCGTGGCGAAAGATGATGCGTAAACACCTCTTCCATTCCTGGAAATTGGTGTCAGTGAGAAGGATTTCCTTCTCGAGTATGGTTCACAATGATATGTTTGAAGTCATTTTCTTGTCATTTCTACAAATTAAGATGAGAAAAGGTTTAGTACTTTATTATGATAAAAACTGATACAAATAAATAATTTAATACTTATTAGTCTCCCACCATTTTATCGAAATCCAATAGCCCTCACCATTGACTTCAGAATATTCTATTTCCTGAATATTCTAGTGGAAAGGATCCATATTTCCCTTCTCATTACCCCAAGTAGGGTTGGTCAAGCAACTTGAAGGGTTTTAGGTAGGCATTCCAAATGTCAACTACATTAACTCGCAGCTCCTTGATCCACTGAGTGGACTCCCCAATCCTGAAACCCTTTTATTTTGGATTTCCTCAACCTTTTCCTCTTGGTCACACCAAGTCCTACTATGGAATTCAACCCTTGATGTGAACCAAGTCAATTCAACCCAAAACCTTAAATTAGAATTCCTCAATAATTGAAAGCACCCCAACTAGGATTGGTCAAGCACTTTGAACTATGGTTCGATTCTAACCAAGATTATGGAAGGCTATACCGACTTAATATTTCTTTGGGGTATTTTATCCTTATACATAAATTTCCATTTTATTATCTTTGATTACATGCTTTTTAATATTAAGTGGTATATACTTAAGTGATTAACCATGTATAAGATAATATTTATGCATAAGTCGGTCTTATTTTAGTTTCATCCTGTATGCTTGTTTAATTATTTAATTGTGTGATCGTGACAACACACCCACAATAAATAAACCATGAAACTGAAAGAAATAAAATAAATGGTATGATCATGGGCTTGTTCTATTGGTTAGTTTATCTAGCGGTTGATAAACTAACCCAATACCTAGGGGAGAAACACCTTGAACCTTCTGGGTTCGTGTTTACAGCTTTCCACCTGTCCACCTTTATATCTCCTTGGATCGGTTTTACCTTGGATCCTAACTTGAGCCACCTCCACTATCTTAGGAGCTCCATACATTACATATGCTTTTATCTCACATGCAGGTGAGGGGTAAAACAGGGTTTTACATAAAATAAACCTTGGGCACGGAGGCCCTACATATTAATGAGGAGAAGGCTCGCAGGACAACAAATTTAATTTAAATAAATAAATTAAAATAAACCATTCACATACAAAGGTATTGTTCTAGCTCATGATCATACATACATGCAACAATATTTACGCATAAATAAAACTAGCAATCAATTCTTTAATCGTTCTTGTTTAAGATAAATCACGCTCAAATCAATTAATTATCTTTAATCAATCAATCCTTTTATCTTAAACCCTTTTCTGAATTTCCTTGAGATTCTCATCCATCATAATTTAAAACAAATACATTCATTTAAAATTATCTTTTTACATAACTTGTACCTTGGAGGCAACCTGGTGAATTCCTATTCATAACTACCCAATAAGTAGAAATTAGCATTATGAAGATGTTAAATTAAACACACATATATAAAACATCTATCACATGTTGTTCCTCATCTTTACGCCTGCACTATGGTGCACGTCTTAAGGGTTTATATAATATAATAATAAATTTTAATAAATCTGCGTAATTTGGATGAGTATACGGCATGTAGTTCCACCTACATGGTGTGCACTTTTGTTCACCGTTCATCTAAAGTACACGCTTAGGGATATGGCATGTAAATATACTTCAAAAATCTTCAGAGTACACAGTGTGTTTAGTGGGACACACACCGTGTAGTAACCACGTTACACAGTTTCCAGCCGGCGAGCCATGTACGGGGTACATGGTCCAACCCTAACTCGAAGGGACTACATGTTGTGTTCAGTGGGACACACGGCGTGTAATCCGGAAACTGTGTGCCACATGTTCCTGGTCAACACACAGAGTCTTAAAGGCTTAGATAGGATCCAATGACACGGCCTGGTTCGGTAGACCATCCTGGTGCATGGAACCTATACTACACAGCGTGTACTGCCGAATACACATCGTTTATTCTGGTGTTGTATGGCCAGGAAGATTTGACACCTCCGGATGAGATCCTCTATTTTATTTTAATCAAAATTAAAAGAAAAAAAATATTTTTTGTAAGGTGAACGAGAAACGAAAGAGGAGGAATATATCTCGAGATTCAGATTTATAGAACGATTAACTTGAATTGAAACAACTAAATTATTAAATGCATAAATCATCAACGAAAAACTAAATAATTATAATCAATGATATGACCACTCTGATACCACTTATAGGTTCCGGGCGCAACGGAAGCACGTTGGTGGGTGTACCCAACTTTAATTTTTACCATTAACGACGTTTAATCCAAGATTCATCACGATAATAAAACTCTAGATCTTTGTAATAGAATAAAAAATGAAAAAAAATAATGGAGTCCCATAACCATAGAGAGGATAATCATATATTGGTTATAATTAATTTAATTAAAATACATGAATTACCTTGATGAAATTCTCTCTCTGTTGATGTTTATGGTCACGATATGATGTTATCCATCATTGAATCGTAGAATCCAAGTGTAGGATTCCTCTATCAGTGATCCACATGTGCTCCACGTATCTCTAGACATCTCCAAAGGTATCTCCAGGTGCTAGCGTGGAAGAGCCTTTACTTGCGATGTCCGCCTTCGGTCGCCTTGATCCAGTAGAGAAGGATCTCTCTATCGTAGCTTGAGAGCATTCTTGGAAGAAAAGAATTCTATCTTGGCTTGAGAGGTTTTTCTAGATCCATTGTGCACAACCCCTCAAAATGGCTAGTCTAATGAGAATTATATAATTGGGATTTTAATTACTTAGAATAATAAAATCAATTAATTACCTGAAAGCATTTATTCATTTCATTTAATTCTTAGTAATACCCCATGTCTAATAATAACAATTGAGTATTATTATTACTTAACATGCACCCAATGAATTACACAAAATATTATTTAATTAAATAAATAATATTATTTTTCATAAATTCCCAGAAAAAATACACAGCGTGTATATTAATATACATGACGTGTACTTTTGTTTTTCCATTCTCTTTATTTCCTCCACCACATTTATTAGACCTTGAATAATGGCTATTTATTTTTCAAATAAATATCACTACATTACTCACTAATAAATATATTATTTTTTCCACAATATATTCTCTCGAATAACTAGTGTCGAAATAAATGTGATCAGGCATCCTTGAATAATTATTAAACCACAATCGGGAATAATCTTTATTCAACTTGTTAAATTAATATTTAATTGATATACTTGGACACACTTAGCTTGTGACCCTCTAAGCCTCTTTCTCAGTGGCATTAGGTGGAGCCTGCCTAAATTCCAAGGTTAGTGTCTAGAAACACGCCAAGGTACCCATAGATAAAGAAGTTAATGTCTCAATGATGTGTCACCTCCTACGAACGATTATCGTGTAATGTAATCTCTTTGTCTCGATATCTCAAATCAAGTGGGTTGCATGCTAGTGCCATCAACCCATGTGATCAATTATTCTTTCTTTGACTTTCCAGAATTGAACTTTCCAATTCCTAACCATGGCCATGGATTTATTTAGGATATATAAATTCCATCAAAGGGACAAAGATATCTACTTACGTTATGGAACAGAAAGGAAAAATCATTTCTTGCATCATCATCGTTACCAATTTTATTCAAAGGAAAACGAATACAACACAATACAAGGAACACCAAGGCTTAGGGAGGCCGTAAATAATGAAGACCGAGGGTATACCCCCAGATCAAGTTCACCCCCCCAGGTTTAAGATGAGAAACATGGGAAATACATTAGAGCAGGATACCTGGGGTCGCCATAGAAGCCAAGTGGTCCGCCACCTTATTCCCCTCCCTCCACGTGTGAGTGACTCGAGTATTACTGTCGAGGAGAGATCTGAATTTTCGAATTGTGTAAATAATGGACCAGGGTATAATACCAGTTCCACGCAAAGCATCGCAGATTATCAATGAGTCTGACTCCACATGTGAGATGTGAAGCTCCTGTTGCCTGCATAAGGAGATTCCCAAAAGCATAGCCTGCACCTCCACCTGCAGCGAGTTACCATCACCATAGTGTGCCGTGAACACTACATGCACACTGCCCTTGGAGTCCCAGACCACTCCACTGCCACACATATCTCCCAATACACAGGACCCGTCTGTATTCAGCTTGAGGCCAAAACCAAGAGGATTCCATCTCACCCAGGTACCCTGCTGATGAAAACCCGCCTGCTAGGCGGGAACATGAAGCGCATACATCCTGCTTAGTGAGGGCGAGTCCGACCAGCAGCTCTCAATCCCGCACAGATCAAGCAGGAGGCATCTCATGCGGGAGATGATGCTGCTACCCACGGCAGATAAGCCCTCATACCTGGCCCAGTTCCGTGCATTCCACAGCCCCCAGCACCCCCGCACTAAAAATACAGGCATGTGTCAAGCTCTCCTTCACAACTTTGGCCGCCCCCTGAATCCAACCCTCCAGGATGTCGCCGATGCTAGCCGTCGTGGAAAGATATCCAGTAAAGAGTCCGAAGAAGGCCCAGACCTGCCTGGCCCACTCCCCTTCGAAGAAAATGTGTTTGATATCCTACTCCCTTATGCTCTCATAGTAATGAAATCCAGAATCCATACCAATCCTGAGCCTTTTGATATTATCATCAGTTGGAAGGGCCCGGTGTTGAAGACGCCACGTTAAGAAGTTATACTTAGTTGGAATATTCTTGCACCAAACCTGACCAAACCAACCCCCTGGCTGCCCCTGGTTAGGGCTAAGTCTGTGAAAATCTTTCACATTAAAATGGACCGAGGTGGAGGGAGTGAATACACATAGATCCGGGACCGAGCTCAAGGTGATGGAATCAAATTGCTCCCGCTGGTTTGCATCCATAATTTCTCTGAAGAACTGAGGGAACTGACTCGCCTCCCTAAAAGATATCATAGGAGTTGGATAGCCCAGATAACCAAGGACTCTTCCCATCCAATTGTAATGCCAGAAAAAGCCATTGCCCTCCCCAATGATCCGCTTTGAGGAATTGAGTAAGCTTGGAATCTTACTACACACCAAATTCCAAAGCGGGGACTCCCTCCCTGAAGAAGACTGAACATTGGCCCCGTAACGGAGAGCCATCATCTTTCCCCCACAAAGTTCGCTCTTCAATCACCCCCCATGCCAGCTTCGCATGCATGTAAAAGATAGTGCTCTCAAGACTTTTGACATTTATCCCTCCCTCCTTCATGGGACGATCCATCTTCCCCCAGGAGACCCAATGTCGCTTCCCCTTTGACATTGCATCCCATATGAACCAGGCCAAGAGTTTTTCAATGGCTCTAATGACTCCCTTCGGCACATTGGTAGCCGATAGAGCATGCATGGGAATGGATGATAGGACATTATTCACGAGGCTAATACGACCTCCAAAGGATAAAAAGTGATTCTTCTAATTAAGAATGCAGCCCGTAATCTTACCCACCACTCGATCAAAATCTATGATGCACATTCGTCCCGGAGACACTGGGGTACCAAGATATTCCATCGAAAACGAACCATGACTCATACCTAGGATACAACCCAAATCAGCCACCCTGCTCAGATTACATGTGTCTGCCACGTAGAAGCCACTCTTTTCTTTGTTCATTTGTTGGCCACTCCAGTGGCAGTACTCCTCAAGGATCTTGATCATGCCCTACACGGAATGCTTTCTCACATTAATGAATATAAGGGTATCATCCGCAAACATAAAATGAGATATGGGCGGGAGCCTCATCCTCCTCTGGTAATAAAGAACACCCCCTCTTGCAAGCCCGATGTCAATCAACCTGCTCAAGGAGTCCTGCATGAGAATGAAAATGCTCGGTGATAACGGATCACCTTTCCCGAGACCTCTAGCCGTCTTAAAGAAACCATGGGTATGACCCAGAAAGGACATTGCCTTCCAAACCGAGCTGAAACACCTGAACATGATATCACAAGACCAACTGGAGAAGCCCATCTTCTGCAAGACCCTGTTGATGAAGCCCCATTTGATCCTATCATATGACTTGTTCATATCAAGCTTGATGGCCAAATTGGAACCCCGGGATTTGAAGGAGAGGTCTCTTAACATCTTCTGGGCCATCGCTATGGCACCCTGAATGGAATGATCTCTCACGAAACTGTGTTGTTCCTTGGATATCTAACGATCTAGATTCCCAACCAACCTCCTGTTGATAATACTTGCTAGAATTTTGTAAGTAAAATTACACATACTCATAGGCCGGTAATGAAGAAGGGATGATGGGTCCTTAGTCTTCGGTAATAGGACTAGAGTCGTGGCCGAGGCAATCCTCGGGAGATTTCCCCCTCTAAAGAAGTCCTGAATGATGTTGATGATATCCCCCTTCACCACCTCCTAGTAATGACTGTAGAAAGATCCATGGAATCCATCAGGGCCTGCAGTTCTCTCATGATTAAGGGTTTGCATTTCCTCTTTGATCTCCTCCTCCTTTGGGACTCCCTCCAAAAACTCATTATCTTGAGGAGAAATAAGAAGTGGAACCCTCTCCCATAAATCTTCACCCCCCGCGAGGTACCCTTGAGGCATGTTCGGATTAGGACCTGCAAGAAGGTCCTTGAAATAAGAGAAAGCTATGCCCCCAACCACATCTCTATCATCAGTGAAGGAACCATCCTCAAGGGAAAGATTCAGTTTAAATGTACGCCACCTCTCCCTAATGCAGGCATGGAAAAAAGCCGTATTCTTATCCCATTAATAATAATCTTAAAGTCTAAGGACCAATACACACATCCATAGATAGGAACATCCAGTGACACTATGAAATGTGGATTTCCTACTCGCAGGTCTCGTTCTCATAACATCCTCCTGGATATTACCAAGGGCACACACCATGAGAAGGTGCCTCAAAGTTTTATAAGTACTCACCCCTAATGGCCTATATTGTTTGTGTCCCTCAAATAACATCATCTGTCCATAGAATATATATTCAAGAATAGTTTTATGACACTTCTGGGTTCTCATCATATTAGAGATCCGCTATGACCCTTTAATGCAACAACTATCCTTAGGAAATTATCACATGAATTGTCACACAAAAGAAAAATCAAGACGTGATAAGGTATTTATTAATGAATAAAGTAAAAAGTATTTGGTTCTAAGCCACCAACTCTAAAAAATAGATCAATAGAACCTTTAATTGATCCCGAGCATGTTAATCTTGTTCAAAACTTTAGTGACCAAAAAAATGAGTTTTATGAATTAGTTAAAGATAGAAAACAAAAAATCATGAAGGGTATGGAAAGTATTCAAAGTTTCCTTTTTTTTATTCTTAAGTTGTATCATATCAAGTGACTGTGGAATTACAGACAACCCAGTGTCCATGATTTTAAAGATTCTTCATGATGCATTTGGTGAAGCTAAGATCCCCGTATTATTCTATAAGATGAAGAAAATCATCGGTAAACTTGGACTTGATCATAAAAAATACATGCATTCCCTAATGATTGAATGATTTATTAGGGAGAAGAGTTTGATAAAGAAGAACACATAATACCTCATACAAGTGGATGGAAGTTAATGAGAAACAATGAGAGTACAAATCAATGCAACAACAGGAAGAAGCAAAAGAAGAAAACTTTTGCAATAGTATTGCATTACTTTCCTATGAATCCACACTTGAAAAGATTATTCATGCCATCTAAGACTGTTTATAACATGAAGAAAAATTCTAAAGATAATAACAATGATGGTTTGATGATACATCCAAAAGATTCAATATCATGGAAGGTGTTTGATTCATTATATCCATATTTTTTCCAGATCCTAGGAATGTATGTTTGGGATTATCTTTTGATGATTTTAACCCTTTTGGTACTTCAAGGAAAAATTATAGCATATGGAATTTTTTTAATCCCCTGTAATTTACCTCTATGGATGTGTATGAAAAATACTTCTTTCGTTATTTCGATGATTATTCCTGAAAATAAAATGCCTACAAATGATATTGATGTATACTTTCAACCTATAATAAAATAATTGTGAGAATTATGGGATGATGTCGTGAAAACATATGATGCTTTAATGAGAAAACTACTCAAAATGCATGTTGCTTTAATGTGTACAATTAGTTACTTTCCTATACTAGGAAACTTATCTATTTGGAGCACTCATATTGGTTTGTCTTATCCGGTTTGTAATTTTGATTTTGAACCTCAATGATTACCTCATAGTAGAAAATGGTGTTTTATGTGTCATCATTGATTTCTTAATGCTTCTAATATATTCAGGTTTAACAATACACAATTCAATAGAGATATTGAATTGGGAAAGTTACTAAAGGTGTTATCCTGTTTAGAAATCTTAGGACAATTAATGGATGTCAGTGTAGTATTTGAAAAATGTAATCAGTTTAAAGAAGGGGGAAAGGGTATGAGGTAAAATATCAAAATAGCTAAAACATAACAGTAGAAGAAAATGAGTATATTTTTCAAACTTCCTTATTGGGAGTTTTGATTTGATACGTCATAATCTTGGAATAATGTGCATTGAGAAGAACATTTGTGACAATTTAATTTTTATATTGCTTAATGAGCAGGGTAAATTGAAGGATCACCTTAATGCTCGCAAGGATTTAAAATCAATCAAATATAAAGTGTGTTCTGTGGGAAAATAAGAATGTAAAGTATCCTTTGGCTATTTTTACAATGAAAAATCATGAGAAAGATTCATTCCTTGAATATTTAAATAATGTAAAAGTGCCATATAGATATTCAAGTAACATTTCATGGTGTGTCAACTTAAAACATTCAAAGTCACATGGATTGAAAATTCATGAATCACATATTCTAATGGAGTAGTTGTTGATGTTGGAATTGTATAATACATTACCTAAAAAAGTAATTGTGGTTCTAATTGAGTTGTGTAACTTCTTAAGAGAGTTTTGTGAAAAAAACTCTAAATCCAACTGATCTTGATAAACTTCAATAAAGAATTATTTTGACACTTTTTTCATTTGGAGAAGTTATTTACCCCTTCATTTTTTACTATCATGATTCATTTGTCTATTAATTTGGTTTAAGAAGATAAACTTAGTGTGTCACAACCCAGGTACTTTTAAAATAATTTTTTTTATTCTAGAATTAAATATTTAAATTAATTATAAATGTATAATGAAATAAGTGGTATTTATAGAAATTAAGGAATATATACTAATAGAATAGTAACATCACCTATAAGAGTATAAATAAAATTTATGTATCTTATAAGTGAAAACATGATATATTTATATCATGGAATAAGTAAATAAATGTTTTGAAAATGATAAATTAAGTGTTGGTATTTTTGTGAAACATAAATGTTCATTTACAATTTTATAATTAATAGGATGAATTAAAATAAAATTTATCTTCATAAAATAGATTCAAAAATTAATATTTTATCATCTTATGATTATAATATAATTTTATGAGACCTTAATTAATTTTTGAAAGTGTCATAAAATCAGTTATAATTTTAAAATCGATATTTTTCGAATAAATGGTGATTTTAATTAAAAATTAAATTTATCATATTTAGGAAATTATTTTCATAAAATGTAGTTCATTTTTTAAATCTAAACATTGAAAAATGGTTAGGATGAGTTTTTGGAATTTTTCTGAAATAGTTGAATTTTTGGTGAATAGTGAAATACGGTAATTTATGTTATAAGCTAAATACATGAATTATTAAGTGGTGGATGATGTATGACTGATGTAAGAACCATTGGTTTGAACTCACATGAATTAATTACTGTATTTAGTCACAATAATCCACACTATTCATAGTATTGATCCAAAATATCAAACAAATGAGTAAAATAATCAAAAAACACCCCTATCCTCCACTATAAATACCACCCCTCAAGACCTCTTATCCTCACACATCCAAATCCTTGAAGACTGTCCAAATTCTAAAACATAATCTTCAAAAGACTCTCCCACATTTCCAAGAGACTTTGGTCTCAAAAAAATACTAAATCTAATTTCCTTAAGGAGGTTCTCAAGGAGGAGAATTCAAGAGGTAAAATCATATTTCATTTTCTTTTATTTTATTTACAATTTCTTTTCTTTTCTTATCCTCTCCTCAAATCCTATCATCCAAGTGACATGATAACTCCAATATCTTACATATACTTTAATGTTATTGTGTTAATGGAATATCCACCATCAAACCTCTTCTCTTCTCTTCTTATTCTAGAAAATGAAATCACCATCCGTGACGTGTCGATTCACCCCTTCATGGACGATGAGTTTTTATTTTCCTTTACCACTTTTAAGGCTGGTCATAAAACAATTATTATGATTAGATCCGAATTTATTATAGATATTATAAGATTTATAATGTTCCAGAACCAATATATAAACATTATATTAAATAAAATGATATAAGTTTGTAGTGGTTGTAAATAACCGCCAAAATAAATTAAATCATTTTCATTAATTTTTTATCTAATGAATCATTCTCATATCATAAAAAATGATATGTGGAATTATGGAAACTTATTAATAAATTTTATTTATAATTATTTAGTTTTTATTCCATTTTATAATAAAATCCATAATGAACCAACCATGGAAACCATGAAATAAATGCACCAAAAACAATGAAAATAACAAAATATTTTTAATAATGAGTCGAAAGATGTTATAAAAAGACCATATAAGGTATTATAAATATGAATATAGTTCTGTAATAAATTTATAAAGCTCTTTAAACCATTATTCATGATGTTTGAACATGTTTTAAGGGAGTCAAACTAGAGGTAAGATACTTTTATTTAAAAATCCTCTTTTAAAATTCTATTTTTACAAAATTCAAAAGGAATGTTTTTATGATGTAAGTATTCATGTTTTATGATTATGATATGGTTCTTGGGAATTTTTTCATGATTATGGGTGGGTCTATGATATCTCTATAATGTATTGGGTATGTTGCAAGTTGACCTTAATGGTTATTCCAAGAGTAACTATGATGGTTACATCACATGGTAGCCATGGGGGATACATTGTAAGGTAGCTATGAGGGTTAAAAATCATAAGGTATCCATGAGGGTTACAATCCTATGTATGTATGGTAAGAAAAATGATTCCCCAAGTTACCTAAATGGTTTATTTATATTTTCTATGTTTTATGGAAATCTCATGTTTTCACAAAGTAAGTATATGATATTTTAAGGTTGAGAGGTATATCTTTGTGAAAATGATTTCATATGTATATAAGTTTTCATGGACTAATAATTTATTTCCCTTTTTTCATGTACCTATCTAATATTTTTATGCGCATCCTAATTTTTAAAATTTATTTCATAGGGTTAAAGGATGGGTAAGAGAAAAGAAGAAGCTGAGATGAATGTTGTGAATATTTTTCATGATAAGAATTCATGTTTTATTAAAAAAAATATTTTGGAAGAAATGGATATTGTTTTATAGAGTATCCTATTTTCATGCTTGTGGTTTTTCATGTATGAATTATGACCTAATTATCTAAAACTCTAAACCAATAATATATTTTGGAATGAAATAAAGTTAATTATAGTTGAATTAACTAGATTATGTAATGTTTAAGGCTGAGTCCTTATAGTTAGAATCAGGTCAAGGTTTAGATAAATTTTGAGGTTAGGATGATGTTAATAGAATACCATAAATGATTTTACCTTATGTTGAAATGGTATATAATTTTAAGACTACCATGTTGCTTCATCTAAGATATGTCTATTCATAATGGTTTTCCATAGAAGAAACAAGGAAGCTGAAGTAGGAAGACACTGAGAGGATGTTATCTTTCCGAATCCACAATCCTAAATAGTGTGAATTAGAATCAAGTAGTTTGTGATAGTAATGGATAAATTGATGCAGGATATAAATGGTGGAGACATCCATACACGATAATATCTAGAGCTACCATAAAGGAACATGACTATAGTGGAATGTTTTATAATACAACACTCTCCTGATTTTAGTGAATCTTCTGACCTAGTGGCAGATGAATAGTGGATTAAATCCCTTGAAAAGATATTTGATATCATGGGGTGTTCAGATAATAAAAGTTTGGTCTTTCTATTTACCATTTTGAATGTGAAGATGAACAATTATGGTCAATGATCAAGAATATTAGAGATAGCAAGGAGATTGATGCCTTGGGATGGGATGAATTTAAGAATATTTTCCATGAAAAATATTTTCCTAATGTGGTTTGACTTAGGATGAAAAAACAATTCCTTGAATTGAAACAAAAGGAGGAAGATTCAGTGGTCGTGTATGAAGAAAACTTCACCCAATTGGAAAGGTATGTTGTAAATCTTATTTAAGATCTTGATAGTAAAATCAATCATCTTTGATCAAGATTGAAGCTAAGATACTGAAGTACATTGGTTTCTTGTGAATTAAAAAGTTATGAGAATATTTTTCAATGTTCTGAGAGGGTAGAAATGGATTTTACTAATGATCATGTGTACTTTGACAATAACAAGAAGAAAATGTCAAGATCGCAAACAATGGGTAAGAATCAATCAAATAAATATAAAGGTAAGAAAGTCCAGTTTTCAGTTTGTGGAAAGTGTGGTAAAAAGTACCCTGGGGAATTCCTTAATAAATATGGGAAGTGTTTCTAATGTGGTAAGTTTGTACATATCACCCTAGATTGCAATGAAAATGATCTTATGTTTAATTCTGATAAGAAAACTATGAAGTGTTTTAAATGTGGTGAGATGGGAAATTATGAACATGCCTACCCAAAGAAGGACCTGAATGATGGGAAACAACCATATGTTAAGCAGAAAGGTGTAGTGAAATCCTTTTCAACTACTTAATCAGATGTTGGTGCATCCAATGAAGTGGTATCAGATACATTGTTTGTTTACTCATATTTTTCTAATGTCTTGTTTGATACGGGGTCTACACATTCCTTTATTTATGAGATTTTTTTTGGTAAATTGGAAATTTTACCTCAAGAAATGAAACTAGAATGTATGGTAAAAACACCAGGGGAAATACTAAGTCAAAAAGGAATTATAATAATATTCTTGTTGTTGTTTGCGAAAAGAAATTATTGGAAAACCTTATTGTTTTTTACTTAATAGAGTTTGATGTTATTCTAGGTATGGATTTACTTTCAGTTTATCAAGATAATATTGATTTTAGTGCTAAAGAAGTTTTTTTTCAGAAAGAGTTTTAGTTTGTATATAATAATGAACTCATACCATTAATAAAATACCAGGATGCTGAGAAACTGTTAAAATATGGAAATAAAAGCTATCTTGCACATATTGTTTCAAATAAGAAAAGTGTTCATATTAATGATGTGTGAGTGATAAATGAATACCTGGATGCTTTTCCTAATGAGTTTCCCAGTGTTATAACTAATCAGGAAGTTGAATTTATTATTGAATTATTTCCTAATGCTAAACCAATTTCAAAACCACCTTATTGAATAACTCAAGTGAAACTTTTAGAATAAAAAAACAGTTGCATGATTTGCTTGATAAAGGTTTCATTCATCTTAACACTTCACCATGGGGTGAACATGTTTTGTTTGTTAAAAATAAATATAGTTCAATGAGACTTTTCATTGATTATATATCCTTGAATAACATTACTATAAAGAATAAGTATCCATTGTCTCACATTGATGCCTTGTTTGATCATCTCCAAGAAGATTAGTATTTTTCCAAGATTGAATTGAGATATGAGTACCATCAGCTAAAGGTGAAGGAGGATGAAATCCTGAAAATAGATTTTCATACTAGATATGGGCATTATGAGTTTGTTGTTATTCCCTTTGGTTTGATAAATTACCTTGTTGTATTTATGGATCTTATGAATAGAATCTTCTGTGAATATTTGGATGAGTTTATTGTTATTTTTATTGATGATATTTTGGTTCATTCAAAGAGTTATGAGGGTCATGAAAAACATATAAGGATTTTTCTACAAACTCTTAAAGAAAATAATTTATATAAGAAATTTAGAAAATGTAATTTTTGGTTGAAATAGATTTATTTTCTTGGGAACATTGTAAATAAGGATGACATAACAGTTGATCCCACTAAAAAAAAGTGATTGACGAATGGACAAGAACTATAAATGTTACTAAGATTTATAGTTTTCTTGGATTAGTAGGCTATCACTGAAGGTTTATTAAAAACTTTTCATGGTTATCTATCCTACAAACTAATTTAACACAAAAGAGGTTAAATGTATTTAGACAGAATACTGTGATGTTTGTTTTCAGGAACTAAAAATAAGATTGGTGAATGCTGCAGTTTTGACCCTACCTTCTAGAAATAGTGATTTTTTCTTCTACAATGATGCTTCATTGAAGGGACTTGGTTGTGTTTTAATGTATAATGATAAGATAATTGCTTATGCTTTAAGACAACTAAAATCTCATGAGTTAAATTATACCACACGTGATTTAGAATTAGAGGTTGTGGTTTTCACTTTAAAATTTTGGAGACATCATTTATATGGATCCAAATGTGATATATATACTGATCATAAAAGTTTGAAGTACATATTCACTCAGAAGGAATTGAACATGATACAGAGAAGATGGATGGATTTGATAAAGGATTATAATTAAATGATCTACTACCACCCAAAAAAAAAAACAAAGTGGAAGATTCCTTGAGTCAAAAACATCATGCTACATTAACCATGTTGAATTTGAAACATGAACCCTTGGTTAACGATTTCATGAATTTTAGATTAAAAGTTATTGGTGTACGAAATTCCTCTATTTTGTTTTAGGTGTCAGTGAAATTTTCTCTATCAGACAGAATTAAGAAAGCGCAGAAGGTAGACTATGAGTTATAGAAAAAGGTAGAATTGGTGAAAAGAGTAAGTTTCCAGAATTTATCACTGATAAAGATTGTATTTTGAGATTTGAGAAGAGATTATGTGTACCTTTTGATTCACAGTTGAAGAACGAGTTATTATGTGAAACTCATAGTTCTTTATTTTCAATTCATCCTGGAAGCACTAATATGTACAAGGAACATTAAGAGTATTACTGGTGGGATAAAATGAAAAGAGATATTAATAATTTTACCATGAAATTTTTGACTTGTCAAAAGGTTAAAGAAGAGTGACAACTACTAAAGGGCATGATTTAGCCTTTGCTAGTTCCAGAGTGGAAATGAGAAAATATATCCATTGATTTTATGGTGGGACTACCAAAAAAATTTTGAGGTAACAATATGTCACGAACCCCTTCCACCAAAGATGCCCCTCCTGAGTTGGCAATGGTGAAAGGGAGATAATGACCCCTGAGTCCCGCCTCCAGTAGGCCCCGGAGTGGCGAATAACACCAAGGGTATGAGTTTTCACAAATATGGAAGGCATTACCCTTTTTATTATTTAAGATCGGAAATAAGATGAGTCAAACACCAAAAAGAAAAGGAACAAGTAAATGAAAATAAACTCAAAACCAACCCATATGCATGTTTTATACAAAACTGAAACAAAATTACAAGTACAAGAAAAGCTCCAAAGTACGATACCAAAAAAAGAAAGCAAAAACTGCAACCAACGAAACCCCAACGCCCAACTAGAAAGGTCCCGCACGGTCCCTGAAGTCCTCCTGAAAACCTGAAAGTAAACATAGGGTGAGTATACAAGTATACTCAGTAGAAAAACCTAAAGCTCTCGTGCACAAGTGGGGAGACATCCTAATGCCCCGTGAGAAAATATATAACCAAAGCACCTAGCAAGGAAAACTATCCGCCCAAGCCTCACCAAGGCACACTCCCCAAATAATGCAAGTCAAGTAATGTATAGTAATAGCACATCGATGTTTGGGTACCCCACGCCACTTTCCCACTAGTTATTGAAGACATCCTATGCATCGAACCAATCCCGCCATTCTCATCGTAGTCTCACTGCCACACCCCGCCCGCACACACTTGGGCCACTACCACACATCTCACCCACAAACACCTGGGCCACTACTACACATCCCGACCGCAAACACCTGGGCCACTACCACCACGCGTAACCATGCCCGCAAACACCTGGGCTAAAACAACCACTGTCACACCCGAATACACATGGGCCTCATCCCAAAGACTCTTGGAAAACAACCTGCCCTCACACACCTGGGCTAGAACAACCACTGCCACGCCCAAAGAATCTTGGGCTATAATGGACCTCAGGCCGTCACAGCCTGCCCGAAGAGTCTTAGGCTATCTGGTAAAGGGATAAGAAAAGGATCTAATAACCATCCACTCATAAGAGTGTTGGGAAAAACACCCACCCCCATGAAATGGAGGTGTTCGGCACCAAGTGCTCAACTTGGGTGGGGCACGAATAAGAAACATAAGAACTACAGATTTATATAATTATATCAACCACTCATCCCATCTTAAGGCTTCTACACAAAGGATCTAAGCACATGCCTCGGCACTGCTACCTCGAAAGTATGCACACAATAAACAGCCCCAAACCGCATTAAGATTTTCATGTTTCAACGGTTTTAGTTTATCAGTTCCTTAACTACCGAGCAACTAACAACAACCAAACCAGATCAAAAGTCATAAACATATCCCTTCCAACCACAAACAAAGTTAGGGAAAACACGAGCAACACAACACCATTTTCTTTTATCAGCCAAACAATTCCATTGATTTTCTGTATTTAATCAACTACCATGTCCAACAATTCATTAGCTAACTCTTCCACTTTTTGTTCATATGCACCACCATTCCTACAGCCCTGCTGCCAACCACCATAACCACAACACATCAGAAACAATACTCGTACCACAACATCATCCCTTTGATACCGTTTACCACAGCTCTACAGCCCATCACAACCATATCATACACGCCAACCCACAACCAAGCCAACCGCAGCCCTGCTGCTCACCCGTTCCACAGCATCCCACGAAACACCCCTTCACATAACTAAACCCCAACCAACACCCACAAATTCATTCTTTCATTTGGTTTAACCTGGGTGATCATACAAGGGTTCCAGGTATTCATTTAATCATCCAACTTTACATGATTAACCAATTTCCACATTCTATGAATTCCATCCACGAAACAATCCAGAAAAGTGGGAAACATTTAATTGCGCAAGAAAATGACCCCAACGACCATGATTTTCAGTAGGCATAATCCCATTCAATTCACAACATAACCAAAGGATAAGCATTGATGGAAATAAAACAACAATACCAACAAAATCTCCCCGAACCCGTTCTTTAACTAGTTATTATCTTTATTTATCGGTTCAACCGTATCTCACAAAAACAAGAGGATACCCACCCCGCAAGATGCACAAAAGAGAGAGAGATGAAGGTAAGATCCCTACCTTAAAGGTTTTTGACAAAACCATGACGGTCGAAGAACGCTCAAGAAACCCGGGTCGATTCTCCAAAAACCCACCTTAGATCCCTCCTCCTAGCAAGATCAAGACCAAAGCTCACCATAATGGGCATCCACACACTTAGGTCTACCCATAACGGGCGTAGATCTAAGAAACCAAAGGAAGAGGAGGAGTAGGTCCAAGTGGATCTAAGAAACCAAACAAGAACGATCAAGAAAGATCACATACCTCAAGAAACCGGCTTCAATTCTCTAAGAGAAGCCTTAGGATCGCTTCCAAAATGCTTGGGAGAGGTTCTCCTATCCTCAAGGAAGGTTAAATCTGAGTTATGGCTGCTTAGAGGCTTAAACAAACCATTTAGAGGCAAAAGAGTTCAGATCCACCATTTTAGGATCTAACTTTAAGTGCCCACATGGTTAGTCCGCACGGTTTAACAAATCGTGCACTAACCGTGCATTAGCTTCTACCTCTCCAAACACTCCTTTCATGGTTAGTCCGCACGGTTAGACAAACCGTGTGCTAACCGTGCGTTAGCCACTTCCTCCAACACCAACCTTGCACGGTTTGGCCGCACGGTTTAGCCAAACCGTGTGAAAGCTATTTCCCTTTAGATTTCCTTAAAAGTCCACCCAAACACACCCCTCAAGTCACCTTGACCTCCCGGAACACCTCCAACACCACATCTCACAAAGGAATGGACCTGAGAAGTCCGGGCCATTACACAATGTGATTTGAGTTATTGTTGATTAGATTCCTAAATATACACATTTTCTTCATATTCGGGATACTATGTCTCTATATCAACTTCCCTGATTGTATCTTAAAGTGATAGTCATGTTACATGGAGTTACTCTCTCCATTGTATCTGATCATGATCCCATGTTCACTTCTAACTTTTTGAAAGGACTTCAGAATTCATTGGTCATAGAATTAAATTTTAGAACAACCTTTCATCTCCAATCTGATGGAAAGACTGAGCGATCAATTAAGACCTTGAAAGAAACACTATGTTTTTATTCAATGGATCACCAGATAATTTGGGATCATCATCTTTCTTTAGTTGAGTTTTCTTATAATAATAATTTTCATTCTAGTATACAGATGACGCCTTTTGAGGCATTATATAGAAAGCGGCGTCGAACTCCAACATTTTAGTATGAAGTCAAGGAAATGAAGTTGGTGGGACCAAAATTAGTATAGGAAGTGTATGATAAAGTAAAGATGATTCAACAACATATGAGGATAGCTCAGAACATAAATAAAAGTTATACAGATAACCAAAGAAAGGGTATTTATTTTGAGGTAGTTGATCATGTATTTCTCAAAGTCTCTTCATGGAAAATTTTGATGTGTTTTGGTAAGAAGGGGAAGTTGAGTCCATGGTATATTGGTCCTTATGAAATCCTGAAGAAAGCTAGGTCAGTTTCCTACTAAGTGGCTTGCCTCTGAGTTTTTCCCAAGTACATAATGTTTTTCAGGTTTCTATGTTAAGAAAGTATGTGCCAAATTCATCTCATGTTCCAAGTACTAAGATTATTCATTAGAATATAACCTTCAATATGAGGAAAAACCTATTCATATGCTGCTTCAGTGGTGGCGTAATGGTGCATAGTCAAGGACCATAGCCATAGTGTTCGGTGAGGTATGGGGTTTGATTCCTCGGAGCCCGCTCTCAGGGGAATTTTTGCCTCCCATGATCTTCTAGCCTTTTCGGGTCATCTGGTGTCTCATCGGGTGGGAAGAAGGGTGCAGACCACCTAGCTGACATATTTTTATGTCGAACCATTGCTGATTGGACCGTTAACCCATGGGATGCTCTGTCATCTCGGCTGACAATGACTCCTTCCTGGATGGGGATTCTCTGGATGACCTCTTTGTGGGAAGGGGGGTTTCTGGGTGTGGAAGATTCAAAAAGGACACTCCCAAAGGTTACCTTTGAAAAAATAAGAAAAACCTATTCATATTATTGACCGTAAATAGAAAGTATTGCAGAATAAGGTAATTCACCATGTTAAGGTTTTGTGGAGAAACCAAATGGTTAAAGAAACAACATGGGAATTTAAAAATGTTATGAGAGAAATGTATCCTCACTTGTTTCATAGGTAAATAAAAAATTGTATGGAAAAATTTCAAGAAGGTGGTGAGAATGAAAGAACCCATGTACTTATAAAATAATTTATTGTCATTCTCAAATTAAATAGTTAAATTCATTATAAATGTATAATGAAAAAGAGGTATTTATAGAAATTAAGGAACCTATACTAATAGAATAGTGACCTCACATATGGGAGTATAAATAAAATTTATATATCTTATATATGAAAGGATGATATATTAATATCATGGAATAAGTAAATAAATGTTTTGAAAATGATAAATTAAGAGTTGGTATTTTTGTGAAATATAAATATTTATTTACAATTTATAATTAATATAATGAATTAAAAGAAAATTTATCTTCATAAAATAGATTCATAAATTAATATTTTGATTTCTTATGATTATAAGATAATTTTATGAGACTTTAATTAATTTTTTAAAGATTCATAAAATGATTTATAATTTTAAAATCAGTATTTTTTGAATAAATGATGATTTTAATTAAAAATTAAAATTTTCATATTTAGAAAATTATTTTCATAAAATGGAGTTCATTTTTGAATTATACACATTGAAAAATGGTCAGGGTGAATTTTGGAATTTTTCTAAAATAGTTGAATTTATTGTGAATAGTGAAATATGGTAATTTACAGTATATGATAAATACATGAATTATTGAGTCATTGATGATGTGTGGATGATGTAAGCACCATTAGTTCAAAATAAAATTTATTATTTACTTTATTTAGTCACAATAATCCACACTATTCATAGTCTTGATCCAAAATATTAAATAAATGAATAAAATAATCAAAAAGCACCCCTCTCCTCCACTATAAATACCACCCCTCACCACCTCTTCTCCTCACACCTCCAAATCCTCAAATCTTGTCCAAATTATTCACCAAACTCTTCTCAAGACTCTTCCCCATGTCTTAGATCCTTTAGTCTCAACAAATTACCAAATCCAATTTCCCTAAGGAGGTTCTCAAGGAGGAGAATTCAAGAGGTAAAATCCTCTTTCATTTTCTTTTATTTTCTTTTCAATTTCTTTTCTTTTCTTATCCTATCCTCACCTAACCCAATCCAAGTGACATGATAACACCATTATATTACATATACTATAATTTTATTATGTTAATGGAATATACAACATCAAATCTCTCCTCTTCTCCTCTTATTCTAGAAAATAAAATCCTCATCTGTGACGTGTCGATTCACCGCTTTCGTGAATGAAGAGTCTTAATTTTCTTTTACCACCTTCAAGATGGTCATAAAAAAATTATTATGGTTAAATAATATTTTATTATAGATATTATAAGTTGGATAATTTTTTGAAACCAATATATAAACATGATATTAAATAAAATGATATAATTTTGCAATGGTCGTAAATAACCGCCAAAATAAATAAAATAATTTTCATTAATGTTTTACCTAATGAATCATCCTAATCACATAAAAAATGATATATGGAATTAGTGAAACATATTAATACCTTTTATTTCTACTTCTGTAATTTTTATTCCATTTGAAAATAAAATCCATAATGAACCAACCATGGAAACTGTGAAATAAATGCACCCAAAATAATGAAAATAACAAAATATTATTAATAATGGGTGGAAAGATGTTATAAAACAATCATATAAGGTATTATAAATATGAATATAGTTCTTAAATAAATTTATAACACTCATTAAACCATTATACAAGAGGTTTGAACATGTTTGAAGGAATTCAAACCTGAGGTAAGGGACTTTTCTTTTAAAAAATTTCTTTTAAAATTATATTTTTACAAATTTCAAAATGAATGTTTTTATGATGCAATTATTCTTGTTTTATGATTAATTTATGGTTCTTAAGAATTTTTTATAATGACAGGTGGGTCCATGATAGACCTCCAATGCATTGGGTATGTTGGAAGTTGTCCTTAATGGTTATTTCAAGAGTAACTATGATGGTTACATCGTAAGGTAGCCATGAGGGTTACATTGTAAGGTATTCATGAAGGTTTCAAATCATAAGTTAGACATGAGGGTTAAAATACTATGTAAGTATGGTAAGAAAATGATTCCCCAAGTTACCTAAATGGTTTATTTATGCTTTCTATGTTTTTTGTAAATCTCATGTTTTCACAAAGTATGTATATGATATTTTAAGGTTGAGAGGTATATATTTGTGAAAATGATTTCATATGTATATAAGTTTTCATAGACTAATAGTTTATTTCCCTTTTTTCATGCACCTATCTAAGATTTTTAAGCTCATCCTAATTTTTAAAATTTCTTTCATAGGTTTTACGGATGGGTAAGAGAAAATAATAAGCTAGGCTAAATGTTGTGAATATTTTTCATGAGAAGAATTCGTGTTTTGTTAAAAAAAATTATATTTTGGAAGAAATGAATATCATTTTAAGTAGTATCCTCTTTGTATTCTTGTGGGTTATCATGTATGAATTATGACCTAATTATATAAAATTCTAAACTAATAAGATCTTTGGTAACAAAAGAAAGTGAATTCTAGTTGAATTAACTAGATTATGTAATGTTTAAGGCTGGGTCTTTATAGTTGGTATCAGATAAAGGTTTAGATAAATTTAGAGGTTATGATGATGTTAATAGAATAACATAAATAATTTTTACCATATTTTTAAATGATATAGAATTTGAATATTATCATTTATATTCATATGAGATATTTCTATTCATAATGGTTTTTGGAAGAAGAAACAAGGAAGATGAAGTAGGAAGGCACTAGGATGATGATATCTTTCCAAATCTACAACCTAGAATGGTGGGAATTGGAACAGAGAAGTTTGTGATAGTAATTTATTAGTTGATGTTGGCTATAAATGATGGTAGCATCTATACAAGATAACAACCAGAGCTACCACAAAGGAACATGACGATAGTGGAATATTTTATGAGGCAACAACCTCCTACTTTCAGTAGATCTTCTAACCCAATAGCGACTGAAGGGTGGATTAAATCCATTTAAAAGATATTTGTTGTCATGGGGTTTTTATATAATCAAAAGGTTAGTCTTTCTATTTACCATTTTGAAGGTGAATATGACTAGTGGTGGTCAATGGTCAAGAATATCAGAGATAATGAGGAGATTGATACCTTAGGGTGAAATGAATTTAAGAATATTTTCCTTGAAAAATATTTTCCTTGAAAAATATTTTCCTTGAAAAATATTTTCCTTGAAAAATATTTTCCTAAGGTGCTTCGAATTAGGATGGAAAATAAATTCCTTGAATTGAAACAAAAGTAGGAAGATTTAGTGGTTTTGTATAAAGAAAACTTCACCCGATTGGCAAGGTATACTTCAAATATTATTTGAGATCTTGATAGTAAAATTAATCATTTTTACTCAGCATTGAATTCAAGATGCCAAAGGTCATTGGTTTCCCATGAATTCAAAAGTTATGATAAACTTGTTCGATGTGATGAGAGGGTTGAAATGGAGTTTACTGATGATCACGTGTACTTTGAAAATAGTGAGAAGAAAAGGTCCAAATGATAATCAATGGGTAATAATCAATCAAATAAATATAAAGGTAGGAAAGTCCAATTTCTAGTTTGTGGAAAGTGTGGTGAAAAGAACCTTGGGTAATGCCTTAAAAAATTTGGAAAGTGATTCGGATGTCGTAAGTTTGGACATATGTCCCAATATTACAATGAAAATGATCCTATGTTTAATTCTGATAAGAAAACTGTAAAATGTTTTAAATGTGGTGAGACAGGGCATTATGCACATACCTACCCAAAGAAGGACCTGAATGATGGGAAACAACCAAAAATTAAGAAGAAAGGTGTAGTGAAATACTTGCAAATACTTCAGAAGATATTGGGATATCCAATGAAGTGGATCAAGTACATTATTTGTTTACTCAGATTTTTCTAATGTCTTGTTTGATATAGGGTCTACACATTCCTTTATTTATGAGAAATTTTTTGGTAAATTGAAAATTTCACCCCAATAAATGAAACCAAAACTTATGGTAAAAACATTGGGGGATATTAAGGGAAAAAAGGAATTATAAGAACCTTCCTATTGTTGTTTGTGGAAAGACATTACTGGAAAACCTTATTGTTTTTCCCTTAGTAGATTTTGATGTTATTCTGGGTATGGATTTACTTTCTATTTATCATGATAATATTGATTGTACATCTAAAGAAGTTGTTTTTTAGAAAGATTTTTAGTTTTTATATAAGAATGAACTCGTACTGTTAATAACATACCAGGAAGTTGAGAATGTAACGACCCAATCATTTACAAATAAAATTCCCTTTCTTTTAATGTCTTATAGATATAGAAAACACGTGAACTCTTTTTTATATTATTATTGGGTTTAAATGACCATTAAGTATCATTACCATTGATAATATATCCATTTAATAGTGATCACACGACTGATATAAATATAAGTTTTTTTAAAAAAATCATTTCGACACAGAACAAGGAGAGGATGGCCTCATCCAGTAGAATTGGGCCATACAAAACTCATTTGTCGAAGCTCAGAAAGGAGGTAGCATCACTGAGCTTATCTCTTTACCAATCTCAATCAGAGTTTTAACACGTTAAGCTTAAATGGAATCACATATGGGAGAAGTTCAAGTTAATAGAGATTACCACTCATATGATGTTATCTGAGCCACCCCAAGGGTCTGTCACCATCACACACCTTACCCTTAGGTCTTATGCTAGTATTATAAGGGTTTATGCAATAAGGTTTTTGTTATTTATTGTGAAATACCTTTTTATAAATAAAATTCTTATTCCATCAATTCCTTTATGAGAATAGTCTTTCTAAAAAAATAATGAATTTGATAAATTGATTTTTTCGGGTAAAAATGGTACTTTTAATAAATATATAAATTATTATATTAAACTAAGGTTTTTATTAATAATATTATAAAAAATTCTTATAAATTATGATTATATCATTTCCTTATCTGTAAATGATTAGATAATCAGTTTGATAGGAGTTATGTGATAAAACAGAAAGTGTATTTTTAAAGAAATCATTTTAATGAATTAATGAATTTTTTAAATAATTAATATTTTAATAAAATATTATTATAAAATTACTTTTATGAGTAATAAATGAGTATATAATTTTTATGATGTCAAATGTAATTTTTATTAAGATTTGAAAACTGTTTTCGTCAAAACCCGTGAATTTTTAATAAATGTCGGTTTTCATTTTAAAAGTGAAAATTCACATATTTAGAAAATTATTTAGATAAAATGAATATTATTTTTGGAATCAGGACATTGAAATTATCCAATGGTGAATTTTTCATAATTTTCTTTGACAGTCAAATTTTTTGGTAAAAATTAAATACCGTATAAATATAATATGTGTTTTATAACATCATAATGACCCCAAAATGATGTAAAAAATACTATAATGGGTATTCTAGGCCCACTATATGTTTTATCATTAACATAATTTTATTTTATATTTGTTGGACTTCTTTTATAATGCCTTAGTGGACCCTCCAAGACTTATAAAATATTTTAACATTTTAAAATGATTTCCATGAGAGTGTGACTCACCTACACATAAGCAAGCCTAATATTTTAATATGTTATTCCCTTAGACTTATAATTTTTTTTATACCACTCCATTTTTGTAGAAACCATGGTAAAAACCCATGGTATGGTTTGTGGTTTTGAATATTTTAATGTGTAGTGTCTAAAACCTAAATAATAAAGAATTCTCTCTCCTTTCCTATATAAACCCACCCAAGCTCTCACTTTTTTTCACTAAAAATACTTGTAGAACTTCCCTACTCTTCCATGAACTCTCTATAATCCTCCCAAGGAACTCCAATCTTTCAATAAGCCCCTCTTCAAGATTTTGAAATCACACACTCAAGTAAGGGATCTTCTACCCTCCTCTTTTATCAAGCATTCTTTTCATGTTATATATTTTAATTTATTTTATTCCTATGTTGGTATATGTTATTAAATATCCTATTTACTGCCCATTTTATTTATAAATTATGATATACCATTTCACTCTCATTTATCTCTCTTATTAACCCTTATGTACACTCGTTACCATGTCGAAATTTCGTAAGAATTATTCCATTTCTCCTCTTTCTTCAAGTTTCTCTATTATGTTATGCCTTATATTTACAAATACCTTGTGTTGGGACATGTATTTATATAAACCTATTACTTTACATTTCATTTATATATTATGGTATACCCCTTTCTCTCTCATAAACCATTTTTATGAATTTTTATGTCACGTCGTTAGGCTGCCGAAATTACACTGCGATTTTACATTCTAAAATAATCATGTAGTGAATACCATGCCCATTTCTCTATAAAGGGTATTCAACTTTATGAACATATACTTATTGATTATATAGTTTTATATATTTATTCCATATTCCTTTATCGTGTAATAAATGATGATGTTGAATGAATCCATGTTATATGATCTATGTGGAACACTTAAGCATGAGATTGAAATGTTCATGAAGGGTGCACCCTGATAACGCTCCAATGCATTGGGTAATGTTTAGTATCATGATAATCCATGTGAAATGAGGGTTTAATCATGATAATTCATGTGCAATGATTTTTTACTCATGCAATCTATGTGTAATGAGCCTAGGCTCATGCAAATATCATGTTGTATGTTGTTTCCACATTTCCATGTTATGATAATCATGCTATATTGTGCTTTTATGTTCATGTTTCTCTTATGCTCCATTGATATGCCTATTTCCTAATATGTATTGTATTCTTCATTTTATGCCTTGTTTACTCTCTTACTGGTCTTTATAGCTCACCCCTTTCGTATGTATTTCCTCAGGTTATCCCATGTAGTGGTAAGTATGAAGGAATGAGTTGGTCATGTCAAAGAAGTTTTAAATAAAGATGTTGTATTTCATGTTTTAAGTTGTTATGCAATGTTCCTAATTTCTCAATACACTATACCTCTCAATCCTTGGAGTTGTCTCAAGTGCAATTTTATGTAATAAATCATGTTTAAGTGTGTAATAAAGAGCAGGGTTGTTATAGTTGGCATCAGAGGGAAGTTTAGTTATTTTTGGGATTTGGGTTATAAACCTATAGTGAAAGCCTTAGGGATAATATTGAGTATAAGAAAATAATCACTAAATTTTGGTGAGTATAGATTAAGTGGTTTATCAATAAAATACATCCCTATCTATATATTAACAAGTAGAGGTGGCTCTACCACAGATGTATCTAGGGGTAAAACCTAAAAACACCGCTTTAAGCTAGACTCGAATGGAAACTGGTGCGCGACAACGGGTCTTGCTGCACTCTTGGTTTGACACTCTCAGGGTATATGCTTTAGTAAATTCATAAGCTTAGTATGAACCATTATTAAGGGAACAAAAAAATTCCTCTAAGAATATATGCTAGGAAATAGACCATGGATAACTTAAATTGAAGCTTAGAAATTCATAAGTTAAGTAAATAAATGTAATTTATAAGTTGTCCCTTTTGGTCATTGGATTTCCCTTTATGTGTTTAATAGTTTAAAATACTTACCCCTAACTTTCCTTTTATTCTATCCAATGTACGGTAATAAGAGGACTCAGACTAACAACTGATGTGAAGATCAATGTGATGATTGTTCTAATGAGATGCCCAATCTGATGGGAGAAGGAATCACAAACTTTGTCACGATGCTCTCTCAGTTAACTCAAGTTTTGAATAGAAACATGGTTCAAGAGGAACTTCCACCCCCCCCCCCCAAGAAAGAACAAGTCTCAATTGAGAGCTTCATGAGACAAATACCTCCTACTTTCAATGGATCATCTGATTCCTCAGTCGTCGAACAATGGATCAACCTATTAAAAAGATCATCTTCATACTTCAATGTTCTCAACAAGATAAGGTTCTTATAACTGCTTATTGTATGGAGGGTGAAGCTGATCAATGGTGGACATTGATCAAAAATATGAATCCTAAGGAAGAGATTGAGGTGTTGGAATTGAAGGATTTCCAAAAAATGTTTTTCGATAAATATTTTTCTCGCACCCTATGAATTAATTTGGAAAGGGACTTCCTTGCCCTCAAGAAAAAAGATGAAGAATATGTCGGAGTGTATGAGTAAAACTTCACAGGGCTTGCATGATACGCCTTCGGCTTTGTTGTTACCCCTAAATACAAGGTTGGCCACTTCTTTGGTGGGCTAAAACCTAGCCTACAGAAATCCCTAGTGATTCGTAACTTTGATAGCTATGAAAAAATTGTCCGATGTGACCTCAAAGTTGAAATGGAGATTGACGAATCTCAGGGGTATCATGGAGATAAGAAGTGAAAAGTGGACTTTAATTCTGGCAGTCTAATGGATAAATCCAAAGGTGCTAAGAAATTCCTACACCCCACTTTCCAAAGGTGTGGAAAAAAAGCACTCAAAAATTGCCTGAAGGGGTAAGTAAATGCTTTAGGTGTGGAAGAGAAGGGTACCTGGCCAATAATTGTCGACAAGAAAAACCCACTACTGTGATAGAGGAAAGAAAAAAAAATTTCGACCCTCAACTCATTGTTCATTGCTACAACTGTAAATAACCAAGGCACTTTGCGAACCAGTACCCTAAGCCAAGAGTTTTCGGAGGTAACCAACAACCTCCAAGGTAGTAAGGGAGGTCTTTTTTCCATCACTACTACCGAAGCGAATCCTAACAAAAAAGTGGTGATAGATACGCTAGTTATTCATTCAAGAATAGCGAACGTAATTTTTGATTCTGGTTCTACACATTCTTTTATATCCCTAAAGTTTAGTAGAACAATCCAAACACCACCACAAATCATGGAAGTAGAGATGTCGGTAAAAACAACAAATGAGGAAATTATTTCATCCCATGAATATAACTCATCCCCTATCACAATTTATGGATTGAACTTCCCGAATAACCTCTCTATACTCCATCTGGTGGAATTTTATACAATTATTAGCATGGAATGGATTTACCTATATAGATCCAACATAAATTACCATGAGAGGGAAATCACTCTCCATATAGAGAATCGACTCCTGATTCTATACAAGTGCAAGGAGGAGGATGAATCTTCTTTAGAACCATCATCTCAAGCATGGATATTAATGCCCTATGAGCATACATAACTTTCTCAAATGATTGAGTCTAAGGAAGGAACCATCCTCGAAGACATGCCTATTGTGAGGGAATTTGTTGATGTGTTTCCCGGGGAATTGTATGGTCTTCCTCCTAGAAGAGATGTTGAATTCTCGATTGATCTCATACCTGTGGAATTTCCAATATCCAAGACCTCATATAGAATAGATGTTGTGGAGATTTAGGAGCTAAAGAAATAACTATAGGAGAATTTGGATAAAGGGTTTATACGCCCAAGTGCTTCACTATGGGGTGCACCAGTCCTCTTCGTCAAGAAGATCGATGGGTCAATGCACATTTGCATTGATTATCGTGAGCTCAAAAAATCACGATAAAGAAAAAATATCCTTTCCCACAAATTGATGACTTGTTCGATCAACTATGTGGAGCACAATACTTCTCTAAGGTGGATCTATGATTGGTATATTACCAAGTAAGGGTGAAGAAGGAGGATATCCCCAAGAATGCTTTTTGTACAAGGTACGGGCATTATGAATTCATAGTAATGCCTTTCGGACTCACTAATGCTTCAACAATATTTATTGACTTGATGAATAGAGTCTTTAGATATTACCTCGACAAATTTGTGGTAGTCTTTATATATGATATTCTAATATACTCCAATACCAAGGAGGGGCATGAGGATCATCTAGGCACTGTACTAGAGACCTTGCAAAAGGAGAATCTCTATGCAAAGTAAAACATGTGTGAGTTCTGGTTGAAGGAATTATCATTCTTGGGGTATATCATCACAATAAATGGGATATCTACAGATCCCTCCAAGATAAATGCAATTGAGGGATGGTCGATGCCAACATCTATGAAGGATATTTGTAGCTTCCTTGGGTTAGATAGATATTATCGCCGATTTGTGAGAAATTTCTCACATTTTTCAAACCCTATTACCAAGATAACTCAGAAGGGAGTTAAGTTTTCTTGGAATGATGAATGTGAAGAGATATTCAAGGAGTTTAAAAGGAGGATTATCACTGCGATCATGCTCACACTACCCACAAGTGGAGAAATTTTTGTGTTATTCAGTGATTCTTCAAAGAAGGGCTTGGGCTGCGTGTTGATGAAAAATGACAAAGTCATTACCTACGCTTCAATAAAATTGAAAGTTCATGAGTAGAACTATCCAACACATGATCTGGAGTTGGCTACAATGATCTTCACTTTGAAAATTTGGCAACATTACCTCTTTGGGAAAAAGTGTAAAATATATACGGATCACAAAAGCCTCAAGTATATATTCACACAGAAAGTGTTGAATATGCACCAACGAAGATGGTTAGATCTGATCAAAGACTATGACTGCTCAATCCATTACCACCCTGGGAAAGAGAACAAGGTGGCAGATGCTCTAAGTAGAAAGGACCCAGTGATTCTATCATTGATTAGAATTGAAAAGGATCCAATCTTCTTAGATTTGATGAAGATGTACATGAGAATCATAAAGAAGGGAACATCATCAATCCTTTCACAAATGATTACTCAATTGTCTCTTTTAAAAAGGTTAAAGGATGCTCAAAAGGATGATGTGAGAATTCAGAAGAAAAGTGGAAACTATCAAAAAAGGGAAATCCTTGGAGTTCAATGCTAATGAAGAAGGAATTGTGAGATTTGGGTCAAGACTATGTGTTTCATCAAATCCAGAGTTAAAGAAAGAACTTTTGGATGATGCATATAGTTTGAATTTCTCCATTCACCTAGGAAACACAGAGATGTATTGAGATCTCCGAGAGCATTATTGGTGGGATAACATGAAGAAGAAGATCGCTGAGTATACATCAAAGTGCCTAGTATGTTAGCAAGTGAAGACTGAGAGGCAGAAGTCTAAGGGGATGATGCAACCATTACTCATACCAACATGGAAATGAGAAAACATCACCATGAACTTTATCACCGTACTTCCGAAGACATCCAAAGGAAACAATGTTATTTGGGTTGTTGTGGGTCGTCTTACAAAGAATACACACTTCATTGAAATTCAGGAGGATTTCTCATTGGATCAACTGGTACGAATATACATCAGAGAAGTGGTAAGGCTGCATGGTGTACCACTATCGATTGTATCCGATCGAGATCCAAGGTTCACCTCTAGGTTCTGGAAGAGTCTCCAACATGCTCTGAATATTGAGCTGAACTTCAGTACGGCTTATCATCCTCAAACTGATGGTCAATCTGAGTGGACTATCCAAACACATGAGAACATGTTGAGAGCATGTTCAATGAACTTTAAAGGAGGATGAGATCAACATCTTCCTCTGGTTGAGTTCTCTTACAACAACAGTTTCTACTCAAGCATCCAAATGACTCTTTATGAAGCCCTTTATGGAAAGAGGTGGAGAGCACTGGCACATTGGGATGAAGTTGGGGTGCGAAAACTTCTAGGTCTAGAAATGGTCGAAGAAATGGTGGAGAAGGTTAAGACCATCCGGTGGTACATTAAAGCTGCTCAGAGTCGACAAAAGAGCTATGTTGACAATCGTCGACGAGACCTAGAGTTTGATGTTGGAGACATGATATTCCTCTGCATATCACTATGGAAGAGAGATATGAGACTTGGGAAGAAGGGAAAGCTTAGTCCAAGGTACATCGACCCTTTTGAGATTCTTGATCGCATTAGAGCAGTGGCCTATCGACTAGCACTCCCACCGAACCAGTCTCAAGTATATGATGTATTCCATGTATCACTCTTGAGGAAATATGTTGGGTAAAAATCTCTCAAGGCATCACTGAAGCATTTTTGGGTTGGTTGTGTTTGTTGACAAAGCGGGCTTTGATGTTTCGTTTGTTGACAAGTTGGGTTTCTAAGTTCAGGTTGTTGACAAAGTGGGCATCCATGGTGATTTTTCGGGTTCAAGAGATGTTGTTGACAGTCCAAGATTGACAGAAGAACCTCGACAAAGGAATGGAAGATCTGGAGGCGGTACAAAAAAGAGCAGATACAAGGTGGTGTCATTTTCCACTGTTTGCCAAATTTTTGGGCCTGAAAATCAGAAAATGGAGAGATGTGTTTTTGGAAAAGGTGCGCGAAATATTGGAGTGATGCGCGAAATAGAGGAATGAAGTTTTTCACACAATAGGTGTTTTGAGATCAGAAACTCAAAAAATGGCAAAGGCATGAGGTGCACGAAATTTTGGAGTAGTGCGCGAAATACAGTGTTGTGCGAAAGATGTGTTTTCCACGCTTGAAGAGGATTACGTGCTCGAGGAGGGTTTTTTGCACAGGGGTTGAGTTTGCCTATAAATATGAGGTGACCCCCTCATTCGAAGTAGTTCAAGACTTAGAGAGTATCCGAGCTCTGGCGCGCGAAATCGGAGTACGCAAGGGAGTTGCGCGTAAATGACAAGTTTGCGCGTAAAAGAATTGTTTGCACGTAAAGCAAAGGATGCGCGTAAAAGATGGTTGTTGCGCGTAAAAGAAGTGTTTGTGTGTAAAGAAAAGGTTGTGCGTAAAATACGACAGTTGCGCATAAAAGAAGTGTTTGCATGTAAGAGAGGTGTTGTGCGAAAAGTGTATTTCGTGCAAAAACAGGGAATTACGCGCAAGGCCCAGTAAAGGCTGCGCGTAAAAATTGGAATTGCCCGGTACACTCGGTGCAAAGTGAGATTCATCTGCGGGTGAAAGTTGGAAATCAACATAGCATCTATCAATAGTTAAGGATGCAGATTTCATTAGTTATAACGAATAGTTCTATAGGTCTATAAATTGTGAGTTGATCTTCTGAAGAAGCAGTAAACACACTTCAGTTGAGGGAGCAGTGAGTTTTCATATTGTGTGTGGTTTTAAACCAGGAGGGACAGTGAGTCCACTCCGAACTTTGTAAATAGCAGTGTGCTTTTAGTGAATTCGGTACATCGACACATCGTCGGTGTATGCTCCTAGGACGTAGCCCAGTGAGGGTGAACCAAGTAAAAATTGTTGTGTCATGTGCATGATTTAATTTTTGTTTATACTTTGCTACAGGAAAGAGAGAGAAGTGAGTTTTTCTTAACAACGAAACAATATCAATAGGGGCAGTTGTTTTAATCTGTCGTACCCTGATTCACCCACCTCTCGGGGTATCTAACCCAGTGGACCTAACAAAGTACATATCAGACTCATCGCATGTACTCAATCCAGAGGTGGTACCATTGGAGAATGACCTCTCTTGTGAAGATAAGCCGGTGAAGATCTTAGATCGT
Source organism: Viscum album (assembly GCA_963277665.1). Taxonomy (NCBI): domain Eukaryota; kingdom Viridiplantae; phylum Streptophyta; class Magnoliopsida; order Santalales; family Viscaceae; genus Viscum; species Viscum album. The sequence continues at coordinate 2,013,984,567 of OY728126.1, forward strand.
AGAGAAAAAGTTCTACAAAATAAGATGATGCCCCTCATCAAGGTGTTGTGGTGAAACCCCAAGTTCGAAGAAGCAATGTGGGAACCGGAGGAAGTGATGTGGCAGAGTTACCCTCATCTGTTTTAGTGTGGGAGAAGAAAATTTCAAGGGCGAAATTTCTTAAGGGGAGAATGTTGTAACAACCCAATCATTTATGAATAAAATTCTCGTTCTTTTAATGTCTTATGGATGTAGAAAACACATGTGCTCTTTTTTTATTATTGTTAGGTTTAAATGACCATTAAGTATCATTTACGAATAAAATTCCTTTCCTTTTAATGTCTTATGGATATAGATCATGCACTTGGCGTGCCATTCTGCCCATACCTGTGTACACCGGACCATGTCTGTGTACTTGGTCGTGTCCGAGTACATGGCTCTACCCGTGTACCTCGGCCAGCCCATGTACTTCCTAAGCATATGGCGTGTGGAGCCACTTGGCCACCTGGGTGTGTACTCCTTGTACATGTTGAGTCGTCTGCCACGGGTTACATGCCGTATGACTAGGCACACACGACGTGCAACACTACATGGCCTCCTCGGCGTGTGCCCCCTGTTCACGCCGAACTAGTCGGCTAAGGATCACACGACGTGTGTCATGCTTCACACGACGCGTGATACTTTTCTCTACCCTGAAACCCTAGCGGCGCATAGAAATGACTACATGGCGAGTGTTCATAGGACTACACGTCGTGTAGTCTGTTTTTTCACAAAACTTCCAGAACGCTCAAGCGTCTTCGTCCGAGCCTCCGCACCCATCGATTCCACCGGGAATCACACTACATGTCGCGGATCTGAGGTTGACCGACCTCCTCGCCATCGATAGCCGGAATCTAGCCGTATTCGGGGCTCGGGAACCACCGTCGTTGCACCTTGTCGATAGCGCACGCCAAAACCGATATCACGAACCCCCAACCTGTCCATGGATCCACTACTGTAGTCGTATATCGCTTTCGTGTCACTGAATCTCCATCCCAGGCACGTGGTAACGATTCATTGCGCCAAAGATCGAATGCACAATGATCGTTCACCAAGTATTCGTCGAATCGTAGGCCAAATAAAAATGACAATGGTGAACGCATGTAGAACAAGGAGAGAAAACCATAAGTCATAAACATGAGGAACGAACATCGGTCTTTGTTCGTTTCAGCCTTGATATGTTGTTGTAGAAAAGACGAATGAAGAGGTATAAACATCCACGAACAAAGAAAATAATAATCATCCCCAAATCCCGCAAATAACTGATACCCGTAAAATGACTGATCTGCGAACCAATCTGGTAGTCGATTGATTCTCGTTCGTCATGGGATAAGAAACATGAATAAATCCACAAAGCAAACGTCAATCCTCAATTTGGATCAATCATCGATGAAGAACAATTGCATGTTGTTGTCGTTGGTGAGATCCTTGATTTTCGTTGGCACACCGATCGTCAAAGCTCGCTCTGTCGGTGTTTGTCCACGGAAGCTCCTCCAACGACTTCTCTCTCAAATTCCAAGGCTACGAGGTCAACCCAGAAATTTGGTTATAACCGGGTTTATAAAGGAGCTTATTAAGTTGTTGCGTCATCAAATAAAAATAAAGTAATTTATTAATTAATTTATTATTTATGTTGGTGACAACTTTTTCACAAATGTTCGACATCGACAAAGGTTATGTCGTGTCTAGAGTAAAACTCACGTTCTAAACTCAACGATGCCCTCGGATTTCCGATTCGGGCCCCCGTTCGAGAGTTATTCCACTTTTTTAAGAAAATTCCACGCGCATGATATTAATATATTTAATACATTTCAAAAATTAATTCCAGGCACACCGGATCTCGGAATCTCATGCCGTCTCGGCGTCTGACTCCGAAAATATTGCTAAAAATATTCTAAAGACTTACGCGGCAAAAACCGGAACATTACATTATAGGTGTTGTTGATGTAGGTGTTTTGAAGCCTCATGATTATGTCTTGATTATCTTTGAAGGTGCTTCTCTGGGGATCTCCATTCCTTCTCTTCATCTAATTGTATATTCTTTGTTTCTACCTGGTTAATTACAGTATGTACGTAATTTGGTATATACATTCTTTGTATTTATAATTATAAATAAATATAAATTAATATACACACACACATTGTATTTATAAAATTATATAGTTATTATTATATAAAATAAATTTTAAAATATATAAATATGTACAAATAAATTAAATTATTGAGAATGTCTTTTAACATCGCTATTTTAGTACTATTAAAAGATAACCTTTATCGGTATTTCTAATTAGTAGGTTTTTATCACCGCTTATAGATACAGTTGATAAAAGCCACCATTGAATAAACTCGAATGTATTATAGTGGATGATTAGAAAGATGATGATCAATACCAAAACTTAATAGAAATTTATTGCAGTGGTGATGTCAACTTGAATTGTTACTATTTTTTAGATGTTTCTATTGTTTAACTTAACTGTAATTAGGTGTGTGTAAATTTTTATTTGATTTAGTTAATTTATTGATTATTTCTATTATTTTAGTTATTTAATTTTTGTTTTCTATGCGGTGGTTTTAATAATCGAACGACATTATTAGTAAAAGTTTTTGTCTTTTTTTCTTTAAAACGAAAAACGCAGCTAATTATTTTTTTCGTTTTTTTTTTTAGATTAACAGCCACTGAATATGAAAAAAGGCGTCGCTTAAAAACAACAAAAATATATATATAAAGAACCGCCACTAATTATGTGTTGACGCTGTCATATCAGACAGTTTTACATTTATACCCCCAGGTTTTATCTCATAATTATTTTTGCACGGAAAATACGGGATTTTTAAAAGATTATAGTTTATATACTTTTTATTTAAGAACGACCATTGGTTACATTTTATTAAATAAAAAAAGACTTTAGATTAAATTAACGTTTAATTTCCCCACGATTCAAAGTTTAGGGGTTGTTATCCTCGATTTACGATTATTTTATATCTTTAATTTTGACAGCTTTTAATTTTTTTAGAAGGCTATATGGTGCGGTTGTGTAGAAATTTAAACATTCAATTCATATAAATAAATTATGGTAAATGGATGGTCTTCGTTTATTATTTCTTAATTGATTTAAACTGTATTATAATAATATTTTTTGTGGGGTTCAACAGTAATTTGGTTTGAAATTATATCTTTTGGCCAAAACAACTAGTACTGGGCAAGTGGTTAACCTCATTTTAATATGGTTATGGTAATACATTCAAAACCAGATTAATATTAAGCTTCAATCCTATCAAATTAATTATTATTAATTATATATTTTTTAATGATTGTAAAATTAAAAAATCTATTTATTTATTTTCAATAATGGTTTACTTGTAATTTTGAATTCAATTCAATTAATTATTATTAACTCGTTAACTACATTTTTTTAAATGACAGTTAAATTTAAAAATATAATTATTCAATTTAAGATACATCCATTTAAGATTTATAAATAAAGTTCAAAATTTTGAAATTATAAACGAGTATTTATATGGATTAAGATCTATAATCGGTTATTCCAAAATACAACAGAGTTGGATTATAGTAATGATTTTAAAAAATCCGGGTTTTGAAAAATTAAATGGGCTCTGATTCGGATACCCAAAATTTCACTAACATACAATTTTAATATTTAGGGTTGTGAATTAGATCTATTTTATTCATTCGTTGATTTATGTTTCATTCTTTTTAGAAAATTGTTTTCTTTTATATAAAATTTAATCCGAAAATAGAAAAAAATATGTTCAATGCGAAAGTTTTTTTTGGGTTTTATAATAAAAAATTTATAAAATTGGGACAGGTTAAAAAATATTTTTGGAAAAGGGGTCCCCTTGCGTTTACACATGATAGTTCAAGAAAAAAACACTAATAATTAATTAATTAATTAATAATATTCATAAACTGTGTAATTAAAAATATTTAAGTAATCAATAACATTTTTCAATAATTGATAATAATGATGTAATTAATAATTCAATTAACAGGAACCAACAATATAATTCATATTAGAATTGATAATAATTAATACATTAGGTAGTAAAATTAATAATGGAATTAACACTACCAAAAAATTTAATAAGTAATAAGTACTAATATTTGAATTAACAATAACTAATAATAAAAAATATTATAAACACTAATAATTAATGTTGGAATAAATAACAATTAATGATGTAACTAATAATAATTAATTTTGGAATTAATGATAATAATAATTAGAATTAATAATAATCAATACTAAAATTAATAATAATTAATGATAATAAATATAGTAATTAAAAAAAAGATTGAAATTAAAAATTATTATTAATATTCTTAGGTGAAGGGGATTACAACAACCAAACATACACAAACTCTCGGAACTCAGTGGGTCAAGTCTCACCCCCCTCCACAAGGATTGATCGACACCCACCGACCTACTTTATTACATATTGATGACCCATCGAAGACCCCAGAAGTTGATGACCTGAAGGACATGCGATATGATGTGTCAAAGAGCCTTGCTCTTCTCGCGCCCCATGCGCAATGACCAACCCGACTACACCGTGACCCATTGCCCTTTCCCCCCAGGCTCCTGGCATGGTGTCCCCCCTGACACCACCATGCCCAACACCACATCGTGGTGCATTACGGGTATGTGTAGCTTGCACTATGGAACTCTTAGAGAAGCTCCCAAAAGGGCACCACCACGCCCATGGCAACACCCTGGTACCCCACGTGTCGACCAGTCGACGCTCATAGGGCTTCCCATAGAGCCCTTAGTGATGAACCAAACCTCATGCCTATTATGGGGCTCCTCATGGAGCGCCTCATGCTGAACCTTGCTTGCACCATGAAGTTCCTCACAGAGCTCTCCACAATGCTCATAAAGATCCACCCAGGGCTACGTCTAACCAGGTCATACTCCATCTCACACTATTAAAAAAATGTGATCCTAGCAGCGGTTTATTAGTGACGTTTTTTATAATCGCCACTATTTTTTTTTGAAAGGACAATCCTCAAATTAAATATTAGCAGAAGCCAAATTACACAACTCCAGGAGAAAAGAAGAAAACCAACACATAGATCCCCAACTTCTCCTAAAAGCACCCATGAAATATAATTACCCTCTCTCCCAATAACGGAGAAAACACAAGAAGAGAACAAATGTTCCAAATACCTAATGTTATCAATAATAGACTCCAAAGACCAACGACCACCTTCATCATCCTCCAAAGCATTAATAATAACTTGACAGTCGGATTCGACCACAATATTCCTCCAACCATGAGAAGTGGCGAACTTCACACCATACCAAATAGCTACAGCTTCAGCCACAGAGGGAGCCCAACATGCAACAACTATGGTAACCCAAGTGCATGAGAAGATCACATGAAACTCAGTTCCCGCAGTAGCCCCGCAAAGAGGGCATAAGGCGTTCTTAGGCAGGTGCCGATTAACAAGATGAGCATGAGTGGGTAGGACACCTTTACACTCATCATCATCATTTATTTATTTAATAAAAGAGAGAAAAGTACAAAGAAAAGGGCAACCTACAGACCTAGGGAGGCCTAAAAAAATGGACTCTGAGGGCATCCCCTCTAAGTGTATTGACCCCCTCAGGACTTAAAGAGTTATTACTAAAAAAACAGGAAATGCTGGAAACTTAGGCCGCAATAGAGGCAAGGTGATCTGTGGCTCGATTGCCTTCACGCCAAGTGTGAGACACTTGGGTACTGCTGTTAAGGAAACCTCTGCACTTTCTAATAATATAGGAGGTGAACCAAGGAATCACACCTTTACCGAGCAGTGAGTTGTAGAGAATGATGGAATCAGTTTCCACTTCTGTCAAGGTGATGTTCCTTTGACTGTAGAGATTCAACCCAGTAAGCATAGATTTCCCTTTCACCTGGAGAGAGTTCCCGCTACCAAAGTGAGCATTAAAAGCCAAGATGACCGATCCACTATAATCACGACCCCTACCTTTCATGACGCAAGATACAAAGGATCCATCTGTGTTTAGCTTGAACCCTCTGAGGGGAGGGATCCATCAAACCCAATGGCCCCATGATCCATCGCAAATAGGATGCACCCGAGGATTATGCACCTGCAGGGGCTTGAGAGTAGGGGAATCACGCAAGTTATTGAAAAAACAGACCATGTCAATAAGTAGGTTTTTAGTTCTAATGATCAGAGCCCTCTCAGTAGTCCAGATATCCTCATGGTGAGCCTTATTCCTAGATTTCCATAAGCACCAACACCCATCACTTAAAACAAGCATTCGATCCCTTCTCTCTGATCCTGCGACACCTGCACCATGAAACCAGCGATCCAGGAAGGACACATCAGAATTATTCCGAGATGAAAAGGCCATGAATTCTTCAAAGAAATTCCAGATGGCGCACATCCAGTCTCCTTCAAAGAAAATGTGATGCAAGCTCTCTTCCCTGTAACTTCTACAACAATTGCACCTTGATACAAGGTAGATACCATCTCTTTGGATGTTGTCATCGGTAGGAACAACTCGATTCCTTATCCTCCAGGTGAGGAAGTTGTATTTAGTAGGAAGTTTTTCTCACTAAAGTAAGTCATTCCAACTGTCATGAGCACCTCGAGACATCGTTACCCAACATAAGTCTCTTGTGGAAAAGGTTCTGGTGGAAGAGGGGGTAAACACACACTTATCAAGGTTGGAATTCATCTCAATGAGATCAAAGGTACCTTGTTGGCCATTATTCAGATAGCCTTGATAAATGAAGGGTATTGGCTAGCCTCCTTGAATGATATACAATACGCTGGACATCTCAGAAAACCAAGTTTTGATCCTGCCCAATTGTGATGCCAGAAAGAGATGTTGTAGGTTCCGGGCGCAGTGGAAGTGCGTTGGTGGGTTTTCCCAACTTTAATTTTAGAGTTAAACAACGTTCAATCCGAGATCCGTCACGATAATAAAACGTCGGATCTTCGAAATAGAACGAAGAATGAAAAGAAAGAGAAGGGTCCTGGAACCATTGAGAGGATCATCATATGTTGGTTATAATTAATTTAATTAATTGACAAGAATTACCTTGATGGAATTCTTTCTTTGTTGATGTTTTTCGGTCACGATTCGATGTGATTCGTCGTTGCGTCGTATAAGCCAAGTGTAGACTTCCTCTAGCGGTGATCCATACGCACGCTACGTATCTCTGGACGTTGCCAAAAGAATCTCCGGGTGCTAGTGTGGAGAAGCCTTTGTTTGTGTTGTCTGCCTTAGATCGCCTTGATTCGATGGAGGAGGATTTCTCTCGGTCTTGAGAGCGTTCTTGGAGGAAGAAGTTCTTTCGATCTTGAGAGAATTCTCCATAATTTTTGTGCACAACGATTCTCTCTGGAAAAGTGTTGGGGTTTTCAGGATATTTATAATCAGGTTTGAGGTTATAGAGTTATGACAATAAATAAACGCGTTACACGTTTTATTTATTTCATTAACTCTTATTGAAAACCCCCACGTCGAATGATTAATTCCTTGACATGCTCCCACACTAATTATAATAAATATCATTTAATAAAATGATATTATTTCCTCAAAATCCCGACTGAAAAAACTACACGGCGTGTAATCATTAATACACGGTGTGTACTCGTTTTCCATGAAAACTACATGGCGTGTACATTCAATGTACACGACGTGTTTATCTTGTTTTCATTTTTCTTTATTTCCTCCACCACATTTATTAGACCTTGAGTAATGGCTATTTATTTCTTAAATAAATGTAACTGCATTACTCGCTAATAAATATATATTATTTCGCCCACAATATATTCTCTCGAATAACTAGTATTGAAATAAATGCGATCAGACATCCTTAAATAATTATTAAACCATAGTCAGGAATAATCTTTATTTAACTTGTCAAATTAATATTTAACTGAGATACATGGACACACTTAGTGTGTGACCCTCTAGACCTCTTTCTCAGTGGCATTAGGCAGAGCCTGCCTAAAGTCCAAGGTTAGTGTCTAACAACACGTCAAGACACCCATAGAGAAAGAAGTTAACGCCGCAATGACATGTCACCTCATACGAATGCTTACCATGTAATATAATCCCTTTGTCACGATATCTCGAATCAAGTGGGTTGCATGCTAGTTCCATCAACCCATGTGCTCAATTATTCTTTTTTTGACTATCCGAAATTGAACTCGCCCATTTCTTACCATGACCATGAATTTATTTAGGCTATATCTGAAGGTCCCGGGCGCAGCGGAAGCTCGTGGGTGGATGTGCCAACTTGGCTTTTTTTCATTAGGAATGATCAATCTGGGATCAATACGACGATAAACGCCAGACTCTACGGATTGAATCACAGAAATAGACAAAGAAGAAGAATAGTCCCAGAACCACAAAAGGAGGATCGTCACAGGTTGATTATAATTAATTTAATTAATTGACAAGAATTACCTTTTATGGCGTTCTTTCTTCATTGATATTTCTGATCACGTTCCGATGTGATTCGTCGTTGCGTCGTAAAAGCCAAGTGTAGACTTACTCTAGTGGTGATCCACACGTGCACCCTGTATCTCTGGACGTCGCTGAAGGAATCTTTGGGTGCTAGCGTGGAGAAGCCTTTGCTTGCGTTGTTCACCATAGATCACCTTGATCCGATTGAGAAAGATCTCTCTCAGTCATGATAGCGTTCTTGGAGGAAGGAGTTATTTCGGCCTTGAGAGAATTCTCCAGATTTGTTGTGCACAACGATTTGGGAAAAAATGTTGGGGTTGTGAGGATATTTATAATCGGGTTTGAGGTTATAGAGTTATGACAATAAATATACGCGTTACGCATTTTATTTATTTCATTAACTCTTATTGAAAATCCCCATGTCGAATAATTAATTTCTTGACATGTGCTCACGCTGATTATAATAAATATCATTTAATAAAACAATATTATATCATGAAAATCTCGACTAGAAAAACTACACGACATGTAATCATTGATACACGGCGTGTACTTGTTTTTCATAAAAACTACACGGTGTGTAATCAATAATACATGAAATGTAATTGTTTTTCAATTCCTTTCCAAAATGAAAACTACACGACGTGTAATCATTAATACAGGACGTGCACTTGTTTTCAAAAATAAAAACTACACGACGTGTAATCATTAATACACGACATGTACTTGTTTTTATTTTATTCTTCCTCCAACATTAAAACGATTTAGGCTTCCTTGAATAATTATTAAACCACGTACAAGAATAATCTTTATTCTACTTGAGATACGTGGATACACTTAGTGTGTGACCCTCTAGGCCTCTTTTTAATTGGCATTAGGCAGGCTTGCCTAAAGTCCAAGATTACTATCTAGCAACGGGTCAAGGCACCCAAGAGAAAGAAGTTGACGCCGCATTGACGTGTCACCTCATACGAACGCTTACTGTGTAATTTAATCCCTTTGTCTCAATATCTCATCAAGCAGGTTTCATGGCAGTGTCATAAACCTATATGCTTGATCTGTCATTCTTTGACTTCCAGAAATAAACTCGTCGTGACACCATGGTCATGGAATTTGTTCGACAGTTCTATTTCAATCAAAGGCCCTGAGAAATTTACTTCCATAAATATGGAAGGGACAAATCCTTCCTCGACTTATCCATTAACAACATGTCATTTGTGACTCACCCAACATACCCTACTTCCCGCCAACTGTCTTCGTGATGATTTTCATCAGCAAATCTAAGTGCGCGAGTCATGACATGAGTTAATGATAATCTTCCAGTCTAAATACCATTACACACGCTCGTAGATAGAAATGTATGATGACACCAAGACATGTGGAATTACTACTGGCGGGTCAGTTCTCATAATCTCCCATCTTGGAGATTACCAAGTGCGAACTCCATGAGAGAGAGTTTTGTCTTCTTACGAGTACTCGCACATGACGGTCTGTATACCATGTGTCCTATCATAGTATGTCATCCAACCGTAGAACTTTATTTAAGAATATTGTTATAGAATTTTAAGGTTCTCATCATAGCGGGGATCTTCCATGACCTTATCAATGCAACAAATATTCCAGGACATTATTATATTATAGTCATGCAGAACAATGAACAATATATAATAAGTGTACATTCATGTAATCAAAGTACAAAATAGTTGGTTCTCAGGACACCAACTCTAACAAACTCCCACTTGGACTAGAGCCAACTGTCTACGACTTTTAGTCCGCTAGACCTCACATGATGATCATGTTTCTGCTGAGTCAAGGCTTTAGTCAAGGGGTCCGCCATTTTGTCTTCCATAGAAATACTGCTCACTGCAACTTCACCTCTTTGAGAAAAATCCCTCAAGAGATGATACTTCTGAAGTATGTGCTTTGTCCCCTGATGTGACCTTGGCTCTTTTGCAAGTGTCACTGCTGCAGTATTATCACAATAGAGTGTGATATGATCTTTACTGCTAGGTACTACATCTAGCTCTTGGACGAAGCTTCGCATCCATACTGCTTCTTTAGCTGCCTCAGAAGCTGCGATATACTCAGACTCTGCTGTAGAATCTGCGACCACACTTTTCTTTGAGCTCTTCTAGCTCACTGCACCTCCATTCAAACTGAAGATGTATCCAGTCCGCAACTTCATGTCATCTTGATGAGTCTGGAAACTAGCATCCACATGTCCTATGATGAATAGTTCCTCATCTCTTCCATAAACCAGGAACATATCCTTAGTACGCCTCAGATACTTAAGGATAGTCTTGACTGCCATCCAATGACAGTCTCCTGGATCAGCTTGATATCTGCCTACCATACTTAATGCGTAAGCAACATCTAGCCTTGTACATAGCATATCATACATGACTGACCCAATCGCGGATGCGTAAGGGATCCTTTCCATTTTCTTTTTTTTCCTCATGTGTCCGAGGACACATTTTATTGGAAAGATGAATGCCATGTGACACTGGAAACAATCCCCTCTTGTATTGTTCCATACTTAATCTCTTCAGTATCTTGTCAATGTATGTACTTTGACTCAGGCCCAACATTCTCTTGGATCTATCATGATGAATCTTTATCCCAAGAATATATGCTGCCTCGCCCAAGTCTTTCATAGAGAAGCATTTATCCAACCATGCCTTAACTGACTGCAAGATAGGTACTTCGTTTCCAATTAGTAATATATCATCAACATATACTATTAGGAAAATGACTACACTTCCACTAAAACTTTTGTAGAAACAAGGCTCACATTTGTTCTTAATAAATCCAAATTCTGTAATGACTTCATCAAAATGAATGTTCCATGACCTTGATGCTTGCTTTAATCCATAAATGGATTTCTGTAACTTGCATACCTTGTTGGCATCCTTTGGAGTCACAAAACCTTCTGGTTGTGTCATGTAGACATCTTCCTGGAGGTTCCCGTTAAGGAATACTGTTTTGACATCCATTTTCCAAATTTCATAGTCATGGTAAGCGACAATGGACAATATGATTCTGATGGATTTTAGCATCGCAACCGGTGAAAATGTTTCATCATACTCAATTCCTTGATGCTGTATAAAACCTTTTGCAACCAGTCGTGCCTTATAGGTGCTGACTTATCCCTCTATGTCCAGTTTATTCTTGAATACTCATTTATTACCAATAGGCTTTACATCAACCGGAGGATCTACCAAAATCCAGACTTGGTTTTGGTACATGAAATCCATTTCAGAATTCATGGCTTCTTTCCACTTGGCAGCGTCTGTGACTTCAACTGCTTCTTTATAGTAAGAGGATCATCATTGTCAACCAATAATGAGTCACCATACTCGGTGATAAGAAAACCATATCATTCTGGTTCTCTAACCTCTCTCGTGCTTCTACGTAGTTCTTGTGTCTTTGGAACAGATTGTTCTTCCACGGGGCTTTGTGGAATCTGTTCTTGTACCAACTCTTGTGTATCTTGAGCCTCAACTTCATCGGAGTCTATCTCACTCCCACTATCTCTTTTGGAGATGTGCTCCCTCTCAAGGAATATGGCGTGTCTTGCCACTGTAACCTTTTTATCCGAGGGGTTGTATAGGTAATATCCCCTTGTTTCTTTGGGATATCCTATAAAGATACACTTTGTGCCTTAGGGTGAAAGTTTGTTACCTGAAGAGGCCTTAACAAATGCTTTGCTACCCCATACATGTAAATTTAATAACATGGATTTGCATCCACTCCATAACTCATATGGAATACTATTTATCGATTTAGTTGGTACTTGGTTTAGTATGTGTGCTGCTGTTTGTAATGCATATCCCCAAAAGGATAATGGAATACTCGCATGACTCATCATTGATCTCACCATGTCCAATAGGGTGTGGTTCCTCCTTTCACTTACACCATTCCACTGAGGAGTGTAAGAAGTAGTGAGTTGAGATAGAATCCTAAACTCCCGTAAGAAATCAATGAAGTCCTGATTAAGATATTCTTCTCCTCTGTCTGAGCAGAGTTTCTTAATCTTCTTAACAAGCTGGTTCTCAACTTCATTATTTTATTCTTTGAACCGATCAAAATAATCTGACTTATACCTCATTAAGTAAATATATCCATATCTACTAAAATCATCAGTAAAAGTTATGAAGTACAGGAACCCACCCCTTGCTTCAACTGGAAATGGTCCACACACATTTGTGTGAACTAATTCTAGAAGCTCTTTAGCCCTTTCACCTTTCCCACTAAATGGGGCTTTGGTCATTTTGCCTTATAGACACGCATTACATACACCAAGTGGTTTTAGTTCGAAAGAATCTAAATACCCATCTTGATGTAATTTTTTCAAACGTTTCTCATTGACATGACCTAGCCGGTGATACCAAAGTTGGGTGTGGTATGATTCATGTGAATTAAATTTGTCATCGATTTCCATTATGTGGTTTTTGTAGTCTAACACATAAAGGCCGTTATATAAATGTGCCCTACCAAAACAAATGATATCTTTATTAAAGTAGAAACATTCATTTCCAAACTTGAAGATGAATCCATTAGTATCTAATCTGGATATTGAAGTAATGTTTTTAGTAACAAAAGGCACATAATAACAACCCTTTAACACCAAGATCATTTCAGTTGGCAATGTGAGGTGGTAGTCCCTGACAGCTACAACAGCAAGTCTGGCTCCGTTGGCTACTCGTAGATCTACCTACCCTCAATCAATCTTCATGAATCTACTTGGTTCCTGTATTTGGATAAAAATCTGAGCACCACAAGAAGTATCTAATACCCCATTGGTAGAAACAAAAATATTGCATTCGATAACAAACGCACCTGAAGCTTCCCCTTGCTTCCTTGACTGGGTGTAGTTTTTCTTCTAGTGGTCCTTCTTGCCACATGCGAAACAAACAACCTCCTATTCTCTTGCCTCCCCTTTGATCTTCCTTTTCTTGGAAGGCCTTGAAGAAGCTTTGGTCTTAAAGTTCTTCGCCTTCCCTTTCCTTTTATTCACCATAAGGACAGAAGGTTTTTCACGCTTCATATCATTGTCCACTTGGAGAATGAGGATAAGAAGATCATATAGAGACTTCTCAATGTTGTTGTAGAGACCCGAAGCTTGACGTACATGGACATTACATTACTTTTGTAGAATACTTAGTACATAACAAAAACAGACACACAAGGACCGTAATAGTTTAGTGTCTTTGGAAACTCGGAAAAATAATCTTCTAATCGTTGTGAAAGATCTTCAACATCTCCCATAAAGATCTTCCCCTTTTTGTTTTTTTACCTAAATTCTTTCTTTTAATCTTGGGGGAAAAGAAAACATATAAAGGGTGAGCTCAAATGCTCAGTAAGGGTAAGCATAGAGAACATAAAACAATCCATTAACATTTGAAAGCAAAAACTTGAACATGAAATCTAAACATTAAAACCTTGAGCAAAGACATAAATCGTGGAAGTACGTAATGCATATATCATAATGGAACATCAATCATGATAAAATATAATGGGAATAAAAAATGTAATTGTGGAAACCATTCAGCACATGTCATGATTTCCATAGTATCTAAGGCATTGCTGCCAAGACCATCTTAGTGGACAAAGTCCCTTTCTGAATCGAGTTCACTCCTCGTTTCAGTCCTGTAACACTGAACCAGATTAACTTACCATTTCAACCATGTCTATCTCATGAGATATAAATATTTACCCAATGAATTGGAGGGAGATATAGGTCCCACCCATCTCATATTGAAATCATTATTTCGTGTGCCACAATATAAACATACATCATTCATAACAACCCAATAAATAAAATGGGTTTCATAAACATCATCCCATCATCACATAATCCATATAAAAGAAATGGATATCATTTCATAATAAGAAAAGTGAAAACATGTAAATCATAGAGACATTATACTTGAAACATACACATGTGAAATAATGTCATCTTAGATGAAAATGGTTTTGATAAAACACTTGAAATGAATTCTTAAGGAAAATATCCTTTTTTCTTCAAAATCATTTTATTTTCACAAAATGTCATGCAATTTTAAAAGAAAAGGATTTTTTTGAAAATAGTCATGAAGTCTTTTGGAGGAAGCTTCATGAAAATAAGGCTTTATAAAACCGTAAAAAATATTTCATGCCGTATACGTTAAAAAAAACATTCTTCTTGTACTTTTGTCGGAAAAGTCAAAAAGTACCATGTAGGGTAAATAAAAGAAAGATTCCTTACATACCAAAAATTCAAATGGGTAAAAAGGACTTTAAACATAAATGAATACACTTTTATAAAACATGAACATGGATGATAGCAATAACCCCAGTAAATACTTACGAATAAGCAATCTCGGATAAAAATGAGATTTGCACAATTATCCCTTACCTTATGTCCGATATGCTTCGTATGGATCCGAACCTCCTCTTCTTTGAAGTGCCAATTTGAGACCTCCTCTTAGGGCACTAAAATTGGTCTTTGAAGAAGACCAGGACCTCTAGGATGTTTCTAGGGAAGTGGATAATAGAATTTGGTAGGGGTTGGCCAAGCTTGAAGGCTCAAAGTTGTGTGAGGAAGAGAGGGAGGAGGTGCCCTTTTATAAGGGAGGAGAGGGGCACCTTTGGAAAAACTAAAATATTATTTTATTATAAAGTTATATTCGGTTTTTAATAGCTCCAAATTGATTTATTTCGAAGCTAAGGTGGGGATGGGTCGAAATCCTCTCATCCAATAGAATTTAGACAAGTTTAGGTCATTATATTAACCTTATATTTTAGTTTTAACTCTTAGTTAATTAGATTGACATTTACCATGTCACTTTGTATTTTTATATTATATAGTTAATAAACTTACCATATACATCCAAGAGACCCCAAGTGTTCCATTAATGATACACCTATCATGATATAAGTATCTTGGCTGAACCTTATATTTTTAGGAATATAATAACAATTAATAATATAATATTTGTTTTAAAAACTATTTTATGTCAATTTTGACACTATTTGGTAATTGATTTTTGTGAAAATCATAACAGAATGATTAGTTCAAACAAAGTTAATTAAATCAATAATAACATGTCATATTAAAATAAAAAATTATCAGAATTCATAAAAAGTCTCAAATTACATTTATTTGGGTATTTATAACATCAATTATGTCAATATTTCATTAATAAGATAATTACTGCATCATCTTTGTGTCATAAATAAATTAAATTATTTAATGTCTAAAAATTATAAATAAAATAACATTATGTAGGAAATCTTTTTAGATTTCTAATGAATATTTATAGTCAAATTTATCTTATGTATAACCCTATATTAAAAATGATTTACTTATTAAACTTTGATTTTAACTATTTTAACCCTTCTTTAAATAAATTAATATTAAATGTCATAATCTAATCCAAGTGGGCCTAAATGGTCATATTTTATTCCTAAGGTTGTTTTTGGTCGAATTACACTTATCCAATAGAATTAGGACATGTGTTAGGGTAATAATAATATCATTTTTACCCTTAATTATCCTATTTACTTTTAACCGTGGTAAATAAAAGTAAAAAGTTACTATTCACAAAAAAAATATTTCCATCTCATTGAACCGCATTTTAGTCCTTGATATTAAATGTGTCTCTCGGATTTTCGAAATTCCACTCACAGAAGCGGTAAAATTAAGTTTTATGAAAAATTCAATTTTTTAACTCACTTAGTGGTTTCACTATTCATCAAAAATGAAAGTTTCCAGAAAAATACCAAAAATTAGGCCTAAGATACATTTGATATTATGAATTCAAAAATGATGTCTATTTTACCAAATTCAAAACATATCAGTTTCATTAATTAATTTGAAAATTAATTCCCGTCGTCAAAACAAATAGCATGTTTTTAAGAGATAATAACTATCAAAAGATTGACACTTGTTTATGTCTGGTTTAAATGTGAAATTACATCCAATGACAAAAATTGTATTAAATAGTAAAAATATATTCTAAATATACTTTAAAACCACTCAAATTAATAATTTATCACTATTAATTATTTCGATTAAAAAAGTTGTTTTTAATTAAAATTTAGTAATTTTCACTATTCATCAGAATATGAAAGTTATCCGAAAAGTACCAAAATTTCACCCTAAGCTAATTTCGATATTCCAAATCCAAAAATGAAGTCCATTTTGAAAGTTAAAATTTATAAAATTTCAAAAAGTGAGTATTACTATTCATAACGGCTAGTTCATAATAATATTATAATAATATCTCGTTTAGTGAAACTCGGTATTGCGTACTACACACACTATCAGGGAAGGTCTTTATTGCGTGTAATGAAATCCAAGTCAGGGCTGCATGTAGTGAAAGCTCTGTTTGGTTTTGCGTATAACATAATCAAAACTTATTTCATTTATACATTAAACAAAATCTATACATAATGTTGCGTAGAATAGTTTCTACAAAACAAACTTGAAATTGTGTGTAACGCGAGCCAAGAATAGTGTTGCATATACTGCAAGCAAATACGGTGTTGCGTATATCACAAACTAATTTTGGTGTAGCGTACAACACAAGACATTAAAAATAATATTTTTTATAAAATCTCGGGGTGTTACATTCTACCCCCCTTAAAATGAATTTCGCCCTCGAAATTCGTCAGGGTTATACATGGTTTTCTACTTGAAAGTTTATTTAATTGAAACCCACATCATAAAATGAAATACCAAAACTTAACTTTAAAAAATAAAGTATGAAACGCAACGGTTACCCAAATTAACTAATCACTGGGTTTCCACATAGGAGAACATAGGTGAAAATATGGATATGGAAGAGAAACTTAACCATCAAGTTCTGATGGAGAGTGGTAGAGAACATGGCTATGAAAAAGCCAACAATCACAAAGCCATAAATTTGTGATGATCTAAGGTACCATCTGATTCATCGGATATAAGGGCACTAGGACAACATTTTTGGTTTTCAGGATCATTTCCCTAATGTTGAAGAATTTTCGAATCAAAAGAAATACTTACTTGATTTTGGTTCAATCTCACCGTTTTTCGTGCCTTGAACAATTTCCACTTCATCTCTTAAACAAATTAAGTTGAATTTTTCATTCATGAAGTGTTAGCAGATCATGTGATAGAGTGATGAGTCATTCCATCTATTTCAAACAAAAGGTTAGAAAAAGTTATCAAATATACATAAGTCTATCTATGGTGTGGTTAATCGTATATGATTGCAAAAATGGACTTATACTTCATCTATCATACCTCTTAATAAAATAAAACTAGTTTCTACTAACCAGGGACTTCCTATAGGCCAGTGGTAGGTGATAAAGGCCAGTCGCACTTCAGTTGTGGGTTCGATTCCCACAACTTTGTCCGACGCGATGGGTTGTCGCCCGTCCTGCAAGTTGTCCTTTTTCTAAAATTACATCCTTATAACATTCCATCAATAACATCGAAAAAATTTGTATCCTTAAACAATACTAACTTATGTCCAACATAATCCATTCCAATCTTTATCTAAAATACTTCAGTCCAAGCTCATAGTATAAAGAAAATGATTACTTGAAATGTCATCAACCAAGCATGTGAATACCATCATTTATCCCCCATATATCTTGTTGGTCACATTCCAATCATGTGAATACCTTAATCATGTATTCTATTGAAAAATGAATACCCATTAAACCTTAGTGAAAACATGAATGCTGTCAAAAGTTAACTCTTTCCACATACCAAAATCCAAAAATTCTATATACTCAAACCATGATATAACCTTCTCCTTATATCAGTCATGAGCTCATGAATACTATCAAACATTTAATTTTCTCCTTATCCCTTCATTATGCGCATATCATCAACTTTCCAAAAATATATGAATAACCTTTCATGGTTACTGGTACCATTCATCATACACTTTCAAAACTTAAGGAAAGACAACAGTGTAACAATCCTTAGATGTCTCTTTATTCCATAGTACCATGAGATTACTTATACAACATTACACTTGATAAACATGTAATCATTTCACCACCTTCTTAAACCATTGACTGAGCTTCAACAATTCTTTCATCTCACATATCATTTGTAGTCTCTTCATCATCATCAACATAAATACTACCCATACAACCATACTGATTCTCTTCATGATACTTTCCCTTAGGGCATTGGTTTGAATAATGCCCATACATTCCACATTTAAAACATTTAACCATTTTTGATGTCGTAGCAATACCATTATCCTCATCCATGGTGTTAACTGAACCTTTTCCTTTGCACTTACTGGCTTTGTGTCCTTTTCCACACCCAAAGCATCTTCCAGTTCCTTTGAAACATTCTCCTTGATGCCTCTTCCCACATGATTTACATAAGGGAAATTGAACTTTCTTTCCTCTATGATCATCATGAAACTCCATCTTTCTCTTATTAGCCGAGTCAGGAAACTTACCAAATTTGAGTCTATTGATCATATTATGAGATTGCTGATTTGTCATAATAATGATGTTTGGACTTCCAAATCCCATTTCATTTGGTTTTTCATGAATAATATCATTCCATTGTCTATCATATCCTCTATTATCGTGAATCATCTTGTTTCCAGCCATTTTCTAAAACCCAAAAAGAATAGTGTGAGAGAAAAAAATCACAATAAAGGGGGAGTAACTTCAATATATAACATCTTAGGTTTAATCTAATATCGTTACCATAATTCTAGTACTATAACTTATACTTATACTTAACCTTAGGGACATCCCTAGACATACCTTAGAAATATCTCTAGGGATCTCACTAAAGTTTTGCATCCTAGTTTCCAAAGGTTGACTAAACCTTTCCTCTGATACCAAATGTAGAGACCCGAAGCTTGATGTACATGGAAATTACATTACTTTTGCGGAATACTTAGTACATAACAAAAACAGACACACAAGGACCGTAATATTTTAGTGTCTTTGGAAACTCAGAAAAATAATCTTCTAATCGTTGTGAAAGATCTTCAACATCTCCTATAAAGATATTCCCCTTTTTGTTTTTTACCTAAATTCTTTCTTTTAATCCTGGGGGAAAAGAAAACATATAAAGGGTGAGCTCAAATGCTCAGTAAGGGTAAGCACTAGAGAACATAAAACAATCCATAAACATTTGAAAGTAAAAACTTGAACATGAAATCTAAACATTAAAACCTTGAGCAAAGACATAAATCATGGAAGTACGTAAGACATATATCATAACGGAACATCAATCATGATAAAATATAATGGGAATAAAACATATAATTTTGGAAACCATTCAGCACATGTTATGATTTCCATAGTAGCCAAGGCATTGCTGCCAAGACCATCTTAGTGGAAAAAGTCCCTTTCTGAATCGAGTTCACTCCACGTTTCAGTCCTGTAACACTGAACCGGATTAACTTACCGTTCCAGCCATGTCTATCTCATGAGATATAAATCTTTACCCAATGCATTGGAGGGAGATATAGGTGCCACCCATCTCATATTGAAATCATTCTTTCGCGTGCCACAATATAAACATACATCATTCATAATAACCCAATAAATAAAATAGGTTTCATAAACATCATCCTATCATCACAAAATCCATATAAAAGAAATGGATATCATTTCATAATAAGAAAAGTGAAACCATGTAAATCATAGAGACATTATACTTGAAACATACACATGTGAAATAATGTCACCTTAGATGAAAATGGTTTTGATAAAACACTTGAAATGAATTCTTAAGGAAAATATCCTTTTTTCTTCAAAATCATTTTATTTTCACAAAATGTCATGCAATTTTAAAAGAAAAAGATTTTGTTGAAAATAGTCATGAAATATTTTGGAGTAAGCTTCATGAAAATAAGGCTTTATAAAACCGTAAAAATCCTTTCATGCCGTATACGTTAAAAAAACATTCTTCTCGTACTTTTGTCAGAAAAGTCAAAAAGTACCTTGTAGGGTAAATAAAAGAAAGATTCCTTACATACCAAAAAGTCAAATGGGTAAAAAGGAATTTAAACATACATGAATACACTTTTATAAAACATGGACATGGATGATAGCAATAACCCCAGTAAATACTTACGAATAAGCAATCTCAGATAAAAATGAGATTTGCACAATTATCCCTTACCTTATGTCCGATATGCTTCGTATGGATCCGAACCTCCTCTTCTTTGAAGTGCCTCTTTGAGACCTCCTCTTAGGGCACTAAAATTGGTCTTTGAAGAATAATAGGACCTCTAGGATGTTTCTAGGGAAGTGGAGAAGAGAATTTGTCATGGGTTGGCCGAGCTTGAAGGCTCAAAGTTGTGTGAGGAAGAGAGGGAGGAGGTTCCCTTTTATAAGGGAGGAGAGAGACACCTTTGAAAAAACTAAAAATATTATTTTATTATAAAGTCATATTCGGTTTTTAATAGCTCCAAATTGATTTATTTCTAAGCTAAGGTGGGTATAGGTTGAAATCCTCTCATCCAATAGAATTTAGACAAGTTTAGGTCATTATATTAACCTTATCTTTTAGTTTTAACTCTTAGTTAATTAGATTGACATTTACCATGTCACTTTGTATTTTTATATTATATAGTTAATAAACTTACCATATACATCCAAGAGACCCCCAAGTGGTCCATTAATGATACACCTACCATGATATAAGTATCTTGGCTGAACCTTAGATTTTTAGGAATATAATAACAATTAATAATATAATATTTGTTTTAAAAACTATTTTATGTCAATTTTGACACTATTTGGTAATTGATTTTTGTGAAACTCATAACAGAATGATTAGTTAGAAAAAAGTTAATTAAATCAATACTAACATGTAATATTAAAATATAAAATTAGTGGAATTCATAAAAAGTCTCAAATTAAATTTATTTGGGTATTTATAACATCAATTATGTCAATATTTCATTAATAAGATAATTACTGCATCATCTTTGTGTCATAAATAAATTAAATTATTTAATGTCTAAAAATTATAAATAAAATAAAATTATGTAGGAAATATTTTTATATTTATAATGAATATTTATAGTCGAATTTATCTTATGTATAACCCTATATTAAAAATGATTTACTTATTAAACTTTGATTTTAACTATTTCAACCCTTCTTTAATTAAATTAATATTAAATGTCCTAATCTAATCCAAGTGGGCCTAAATGATCATGTTTTATTCCTAAGGTTGTTTTTGGTAGAATTACACTTATCCAATAGAATTAGGACATGTGTTAGGGTAATAATAATATCATTTTTACCCTTAATTATTCTATTTACTTTTAACTGTGGTAAATAAAAGTAAAAAGTTACTATTCACAAAAAAAATATTTTCATCTCATTGAACCACATTTTAGTCCTTGATATTAACCGTGTCTCTCGGATTTTCAAAATTCCACTCACAGAAGCGGTAAAATTAAGTTTTATGAAAAATTCAGTTTTTTAACTACCACTTAGTGGTTTCACTATTCATCAAAAAATGAAAGTTTCCAGAAAAATACCAAAAATTAGGCCTAAGCTATATTTGATATTATGAATTCAAAAATGATGTCTATTTTACCAAATTCAAAACATATCAGTTGCATTAATTAATTTAAAAATTAATCCCCGTCGTCAAAATAAATAGCGTGTTTTTAAGAGATAATAACTATCAAAAGATTGACACTTGTTTATGTTTGGGTTAAATGTGGAATTACATCCAATGACCAAAATTGTATTAAATTGTAAAAATATATTCTAAATATGCTTTAAAACCACTCAAATTAATAATTTATCACTATTAATTATTTCGATTAAAAAATTTGTTTTTAATTAAAATTTAGTAATTTTCACTATTCATCAGAATATGAAAGTTATCCGAAAAGTACCAAAATTTCACCCTAAGCTAATTTCGATATTCCGAATCCAAAAATGAAGTCCATTTTGAAAGATAAAATTTATAAAATTTCAAAAAGTGGGTATTACTATTCATAACGGCTAGTTCATAATAATATTATAATAATATCTCGTTTAGTGAAACTCGGTATTGCGTACTACACACGCTATCAAGGAAGGTCTTTATTGCATGTAATGCAAGCCAAGTCAGGGATGCGTGTAGTGAAAGCTCTGTTTGGTGTTGCGTATAACATAATCAAAACTTATTTCATTTATACATTATACAAAATCTATACATAATGTTGCGTAGAATAGTTTCTACAAAACGAACTTGAAATTGTGTGTAACGCGAGCCAAGAATAGTGTTGCGTATATTGAAAGAAAATAAGGTGTTGCATATATCACAAGCTAATTTTGGTGTAGCTTACAATACAAGACATTAAAAAGAATATTTTTCATAAAATCTCGGGGTGTTACAGTTGTTCATGTTGAAATTTACAACAAAGTTAGAGAAGCTCTGGGGGAGTGATGCAAGAATGAGATCAGTACCCAGTTCTTCAGGGAGTTTAAACCCTAGAACCTTTAAGCGCTCAATGTAGCCAATGATCTTGACTACATGAGGCCCAGCTAGGGCACCCTCTCCAAGCTTGATCTGAAATAGAGCCTTGGAGATCTCAAACCTTTCCTGTCTTTCTCTCTCCTGGTATAGACCACAGAGGTGATCGAGCATGCTATAGGCATCCATGTCTTCATGAGATTTCATGAGCTCACTTGACATTGATGATAGCATTAAACATTGAACGTCGAGTGCATCGCTCAAATGTTGATCATAGACAAGGAAATATTCATCACTCGCCCCTTGGGTACGCGAATCAGGAAGTGAGGACTCCAGCACATAAAACTTTCGTTCATGGCGTAGGATAACCTGAAGGCGCCTAAACCATTTCTAAAAGTTACTGCCAGTGAGGATATTGTCTTTATCCAAAATTGATCACAGAGAAAATTTGGTTGACGAGTTTGTCATATTGATTCTACAAATTAAAAGAGAATATTTATCAGTACTTTCTTGATTACATTTTATGAGAAATAATAAATTTTATTAAGTCTCCCACTAATTTATCAAGTCCCAATGACCCTCACCATTGAACTTGGAATGTCCAGTTGCTTTGACATTCTAGTGGCAAGGATCCATATTCCCCTTCACATAACACCAACAAGGGTTGGTCTAGCTATTAGAAGGTATTTAGGTAGGCAACTCTTTTCCAACTGTGAGCTTACAGTTCCTTGATCTGTTGAGTGGACTCCCAAATCCTAAAATCCTGACTTGGATTTCCTCAACACTTGCCACCATTTTACAACAAGTCTAGCAAGGGCTACTCCTCTTGATGTAAAATGTTTAAGTCAACCCAAAACTTTCATAAGAGATTCCTTTATAAAAGTAAGTATAGCATCCCGCCTTTTTATCACATAAACTTTCATTACATTTTACAAAACCGAGGATCTTTAAGGTTTAGTGTCTTGGAAACCAGGAACTTAAAACATGAAAACATAAAACATTCTTCTTAAACACTTGAAAGGCTTCTCCTCATGTTCATCCTAGATTCATTACTGCATCTCATAACCTGGGAATATACATCAAAAGAAAGGGTGAGCAGAAGGCCCAGTAAGGAAAACAAGAGAAACATTTTACATGTGAACTTGAGATACTTCAATAAGGTCATGGAAAGAACTTTAAGGCATGAGAAAGAAATCATGAGACATATCATAATAAAAATAACATTTTTCATAACTTGAAGATGTGGCTGAAACATTTAACATAGACAATCATGAACATATCACCAAGGTCCATCCCCAAGGTGTCATTTGAAAATTACCAAGGTTATTCACCAAGGTATCGTGAAAATTGTAATCTCTAGTGGTTACATCATTACACAATGCATTGGAGCGCTATCAGGGCGCACCCTTAAATTTGCCTTTATTATCATGTGGGCCACATATATCATCATCAAACATTTCATAAATAACCCATATAGCATAAAATAAATGGGTTTCATTTCATAATCATAACGTTTTAAAAACTGCTTTAAAGACATGATCTTTACGTCACTTTAAAACCCACAAAAAAGGAAGGTGGGTCTCATGTATGTAAATCCCAGAATTTAAAATAGAACATTTTGGTATATATGTGAATACCCCTTTAGAATAAATAGCGTTGAGTAATCACTTAATAATATAAAAGAACTTTAGAAAAAGGGAGAGACATTTTGAGACGGAAATTCTGCAGCATAACGGCTATGTTACGAGGTTTTAGAAGACATTAAAAAGAGAGGGAAAATGGGTCAAACATTCATAAATGACCCATAAAACAGTAGATGGATAGAATAAAAGGATACATGATCATGGTAATGAAATTTCAAGGACATACCATTTGAAATGAAAAACATGGAAGGAAGAGAAAAAAAATTAGATTTCTCTTATGAAAGTTCGGCAGCCTAATGGCATTACTTAAACTTCAACAAAAATGATTTGAAAAGATCAAATAGGGTCTCTCATCATGTGAAAATAAGAGTTCATTATGATAGATATAGAGATAATTCCCCAACATAATCAAAAATGAACTTGAAAGACTTGACATGAAAGTAGAACTTTGAAAAGAATGAGAAGGGTGAAAGAATCCCCAAAATATTCGGCAGCTTAAAGGCGCCACTTAAAACTTCAAAATAATGAATTGAAGAGATCAAATGGGGTCTCTCATCATATTATCATAAGAGTCCAGTATGATAGATATATATATCATACCCCAACATAACAAAAAGGAACTTGAAAGAATTGACATGAAAGTAGAACTTCAAAACGAGAAGGGTGAAGAACCACTTAAAAATTCGGCAGCCTAACGGCGCTGCTTAAAACTTAAAAATACTAAATTGAAGAGATAAAATGGGGTCTCTCATCATATGAACATAAGAGTCCAGTATGATAGATATAGATATAATACCCCAACATAACAAAAATGAACTTGAAAGAATTGACATGAAAGTAGAACTTCAAAACGAGAAGGGTGAAGAACCACTTAAAAATTCGGCAGCCTAACGACGCCACTTAAAACTTCAAAATACGGAATTGAAGAGATCAAATGGGGTCTCTCATCATATGATCATAAAATATCAGTATGAAAAATTTATAGATCATACCACAACATAATAAAAAGGAACTTGAAATACTTTACATGAAAATAGATCTTGAAAAATGAGAAGGGAAAAAGAATCCGTTACAAAAATTTCGGTAGCCTAACGGCGCCACTTAAAACTTCATAAAACGAAATAATGAGTGCAAGAGGGGATCTCTCATTATATGAACATGAAAAGGGCAGTAAGAGGAGTATAAAACAACATCCTCCAACATAAGAACATGGATCATAAAAGGAATTACATAAAAGAGATTACTTGAAATGAAAGAGAGGGGTCAGATCCCTTACCTTAAAATGTAACTCTTAAACCTCAAAGGTTGGGACCTTGAGGGCTTGGGGGCACCTTGGGAGGACTACTTGGGAGGTAAAGAGACCATAAATTCGTTGGGGAAGAGTGGGGAGTCGAATGGATGAGAGGAGGGCTTGGTATTTATAGGGAAAGTGAGGGGACAAGGCATTAATGGCCAAGGGACACCTCACATGTGCTTTTCTCAAACCCATGTGCTCTCCCTTGGCATTTACCATGGAGTTAGGCCACATGGGGCCCCCAAAACAATAATTCATCACCCTTGGCCGTCCAACCCTTAAAATATCTCATGACATCATCATGACACAGCTATGATGTCATTAAACATACCGAAACCCTAAAACTGCATTTTTACTATTCACTGAAAATTCAACTTTCTCAGAAAAATCCCAAAATTTCACACTAACCAAATATCAATGCTCTAATTTCAAAAATGAACTCCATTTTATAAAAATAATTTTCTAAATATTTTTAAATTTATTTTTAAATAAATACACTATTCACCGAAAATTCATTTTTTCAGAAAAAAACCCCAAAAATTACCATAACATAATATCGGTGCTCTGAGTTCAAAAATGAAATCCATTTTATAAAAATAATTTTCTAAATATTTTTAATTTAATTTTTAATTAAAAAACACTATTCACCCGAAAAAACTAATACTTGAATAATAATTTATGAAACTGTTATTTAACCATTTTATTGAATCACATTACTTAATCAAGGTGCCTAGATTATTTTAAAACTTTCTTTAAGTGAGATTACTAATCCATTTGGTCATATTACTAATCCTAATCATAAAATCACTATTCATAATTTACTATTCATCAAAAATCAAGTTGATCTTATTAGACTCCAAATTTCGTACTGAACATAATTGTAGAAGACCATTTTTTGAAAATAATTACACATTTTTAATTATTTAAGGTTTACATAAACATTTTTAAAATATCCTTTCTCTAAAATTCATCAAAAATATGCATACTATATTTATCCGGTCATTTGAAAAATTCATAAACTTCATCATAAGAAGAAATCCCAATTTTTATTTAAAACAAGGATTACACAAGGCAGTTACGGTCTCCTTACATAGCCCCTTATCACACCAGCATAGGACCTAAGTGTAAGGTGTGCTAAGGTTAGAGAATCCGAGGGAGGCTCGACCAACATTGCACGAGTAGTAATTTCTATCAGTTTGAACTTCTCGCGAAGGCGATCCCGTTCTAGCTTCACACGATGAAGTTCAGCTTGGGTTTGGTCCAGAGCAAAGCCCAGTGGGGCTACCTCCTTCCCAAGTTCTGTTAGATGGGCTTCGATCGGTCCAAGACTACTGGGTGAGGCCATCGAATCTTCTTTCTATATTAATTAACCAAGATTACTTATATTTAGAGAGAATAATCAAAACGTTTAGTTTCCAGCGGTCATATTGACCAATGGTCATATAACAGTCAAAAACCAATGGTCTCATTTTAATTATACTCATGTTATCAAATGAAACATTTTTGTTGAGTATAAAAATAAAATAAAATAACACATAAAATTAGGAAATAAGATTTATTCAAAATTTCGGGTCGTTACAATCTTCCCCCCTTAAGAAATTGCGTCCTCGCAATTTTTAAAATTAGGTTTTGAAATTTCATTGAAAGTCCCACATCGGAAAAGGAGCCAGTAAAACTATTACTTTAAAAGAAAGAAGGGAAGTAAGAAGGTCACCCGAGTTATCCCACACTAGGATTCCATGTAGGAAAACATGGACATGGAAGAAAAAAAAGGGTCAAGTTCTGAGGGAGAGTGATAGAGAACATGATTAGGAGAAATTTAACCATAAGAAAATCCCAAATTTATGATGTGTGTAAACGGTCATTGATTACCTAGTAGGAAACGTAAACCAACAACGTTTTTGTTTTACGTTCCTTTTCATAATTTTTAGGAATTCATTTACTACATAGAACAAAAACATAAGAAAATATACCTACCTTCATGTAGAGTTTCATCCTTTAATAATTTTCTACCAAAACTAATCTTTTCTCCAAATGATGAGCATTCAAAACTACTTGGTCTCATCAAAACACAAGAATCATATTCTAGAGAATCACATAATCCAAAAAAGATTAACTATCTATTTCTTCTATCTTTAAACATTATCCCAAAAACAGAAAGGGTAAGGTAAAACAACTCTTCAAAAAGAAAGAATCCCATAGAAAGGGAAACTATTTTTAAATATTCAAAGTTCCATGGTACTACCCAAAGTTCATCATAGACCATCCCATAAATAACGGTCCTTAAAATTCCTCAAAATAAACCAAACTAAGATTGAAACCCAAATACAAGAGGGATTTGATAACATAGTCTTCCAAAATAAACTTCATTGTTCATCTCCAAACAACATCAACCACACCTAACATCTTATAACAAAAGTAGCTAACCTAAACATATTTTACCCAAGATAGGTTAATCATTCCCATAAGTAACCTAAATTACTATAATTCCACCTTAAATTCATTGATTATTCATAATATAAGTCAACCTTACTCCTCAATGAAAATACCGTAGTAATCTATTTACCTCGATCATATAGGGTCCTCAAAATAGTGAACGTCTTCCAAAATAATAATCATATTTTAATCCCCTAATCATCTCTGTCGCATTAATACGAAAATCGTAGCATTTCCTATCACATTGGTTGTTGGGAAATGTTCTTCCATTTCCCGCCATTAATTAAGAAAAGAAACTATAATTAGGGGATTAAATACTTATCCAATAATCATGAAAAGAAACTTAAAGCATATGAGGATAACTTGTAGTTGAAAAGTATACCCTAACTTGTGATCCCCTAGGTTCCCATCTAGGTTATCCATGATAATACATTCTTATGTGAACCTTTATTTTATTTTATCTTTGTTCCTTTAACAATGGTTCATACTAATCTTATGAATTTACCAAAGCATATCCCCCGGGAGTGTCGTAACCAAGAGTGCAGTAAGGCCCGTTGTCATGTACCAGTTCCCGTTTGAGTCTAGCTCAAAGCGGTGTTTTCGGGTTTTACCCCTATGTACATCTGTGCCAGAGCCACCTCTACCTGCTCGTATCCAGACAGAGATGTATTTGCTTGGAAACCCATTACTCAATACTCACCAAAATACCAGGAAGATTTCCTATATATAAACTTTTCTACAGGCTTCTTCCTAAAGTTTTCATATCCTAATTTCCACAAATAACTAAACCATCCTTTGATACCAACTATAGCATCCCGCCTTTTTATCACATAAACTTTCATTACATTTTACAAAACCGAGGATCTTTAAGGTTTAGTGTCTTGGAAACCAGGAACTTAAAACATGAAAACATAAAACATTCTTCTTAAACACTTGAAAGGATTCTCCTCATGTTCATCCTAGATTCATTACTGAATCTCATAACCTGGGAATATACATCAAAAGAAAGGGTGAGCAGAAGGCCCAGTAAGGAAAACAAGAGAAACATTTTACATGTGAACTTGAGATACTTCAATAAGGTCATGGAAAGAACTTTAAGGCATGAGAAAGAAATCATGAGATATATCATAATAAAAATAACATTTTTCATAACTTGAAGATGTGGATGCAACATTTAACGTATAAAATCATGAACATATCACCAAGGTCCATCCCCAAGGTGTCATTTGAAAATTACCAAGGTTATTCACCAAGGTATCGTGAAAATTGTAATCTCTAGTGGTTACATCATTACCCAATGCATTGGAGCGCTATCAGGACGCACCCTTAAATTTGCCTTTATTATCATGTGAGCCACATATATCATCATCAAACATTTCATAAATAACCCATATAGCATAAAATAAATGGGTTTCATTTCATAATCATAACGTTTTAAAAACTGCTTTAAAGACATGATCTTTACGTCACTTTAAAACCCACAAAAAGGAAGGTGGGTCTCATGTATGTAAATCCCAGAATTTAAAATAGAACATTTTGGTATATATGTGAATACCCCTTTAGAAGAAATAGCGTTGAGTAATCACTTAATAATATAAAAGAACTTTAGAAAAAGGGAGAGACATTTTGAGACGGAAATTCTGCAGCATAACGGCTATGTTACGAGGTTTTAAAAGACATTAAAAAGAGAGGGAAAATGGGTCAAACATTCATAAATGACCCATAAAATAGTAGATGTACAAAATAAAAGGATACATGATCATGGTAATGAAATTTCAAGGACATACCATTTGAAATGAAAAACATGGAAGGAAGAGAAAAAAAATTAGATTTCTCTTATGAAAGTTCGGCAGCCTAACGACGTTACTTAAACTTCAAAAAAAATGATTTGAAAAGATCAAATAGGGTATCTCATCATGTGAACATAAGAGTTCATTATGATAGATATAGAGATAATTCACCAACATAATTAAAAAGGAACTTTAAAGACTTGACATTAAAGTAAAACTTTGAAAAGAATGAGAAGGGTGAAAGAATCCCCTAAAAATTCGGCAGCCTAACGGCGCCACTTAAAACTTCAAAATACTGAATTGAAGAGATCAAATGGGGTCTCTCATCATATGAACATAAGAGTCCAGTATGATAGATATAGATATCATACCCCAACATAACAAAAAGGAACTTGAAAGAATTTACATGAAAGTAGAACTTCAAAACGAGAAGGGTGAAGAACCACTTAAAAATTCGGCAGCCTAACGGCGCTGCTTAAAACTTAAAAATACTAAATTGAAGAGATAAAATGGGGTCTCTCATCATATGAACATAAGAGTACATTATTATAGATATAGATATCATACCCCAACATAACAAAAATGAACTTGAAAGAATTGACATGAAAGTAGAACTTCAAAACGAGAAGGGTGAAGAACCACTTAAAAATTCGGCAGCCTAACGACGCCACTTAAAACTTCAAAATACTGAATTGAAGAGATCAAATGGGGTCTCTCATCATATGATCATAAAAGATCAGTATGAAAAATTTAGAGATCATACCCCAACATAATAAAAAGGAACTTGAAATACTTTACATGAAAATAGATCTTGAAAAATGAGAAGGGAGAAAGAATCCGTTACAAAAATTTCGGCAGCCTAACGACGCCACTTAAAACTTCATAAAACGAAATAATGAGAGCAAGAGGGGATCTCTCATTATATGAACATGAAAAGGGCAGTAAGAGGAGTATAAAATAACATCCTCCAACATAAGAACATGGATCATAAAAGGAATTACATAAAAGAGATTACTTGAAATGAAAGAGAGGGGTCAGATCCCTTACCTTAAAATGTAACTCTTAAACCTCAAAGGTTGGGACCTTGAGGGCTTGGGGGCACCTTGGGAGGACTACTTGGGAGGTAAAGAGACCAGAACTTCGTTGGGGAAGAGTGGGGAGTCGAATGGATGAGAGGAGGACTTGGTATTTATAGGGAAAGTGAGGGGACAAGGCATTAATGGCCAAGGGACACCTCACATGTGCTTTTCTCAAACCCATGTGCTCTCCCTTGGAATTTACCATGGAGTTAGGACACATGGGGCCCCCAAAACAATAATTCATAACCCTTGGCCGGCCAACCCTTAAAATATCTCATGAAATCATCATGACACAGCTATGATGTCATTAAACATACCGAAACCCTAAAACTGCATTTTTTACTATTCACTGAAAATTCAACTTTCTCAGAAAAATCCCAAAATTTCACACTAACCAAATATCAATGCTCTGATTTCAAAAATGAACTCCATTTTATAAAAATAATTGTCTAAATATTTTTAAATTTATTTTTAAATAAATACACTATTCACCGAAAATTCATTTTTTCAGAAAAAAACCCCAAAAATTACCATAACATAATATCGATGCTCTGAGTTCAAAAATAAAATCCATTTTATAAAAATAATTTTCTAAATATTTTTAATTTAATTTTTAATTAAAAAAACACTATTCACCCGAAAAAACTAATACTTGAATAATAATTTATGAAACTGTTATTTAACCATTTTATTGAATCACATTACTTAATCAAGGTGCCTAGATTATTTTAAAACTTTCTTTAAGTGAGATTACTAATCCATTTGGTCATATTACTAATCCTAATCATAAAATCACTATTCATAATTTACTATTCATCAAAAATCAAGTTGATCTTATTAGACTCCAAATTTCGTACTGAACATAATTGTAGAAGAACATTTTTTGAAAATCATTACACATTTTTAATTATTTAAGGTTTACATAAACATTTTTAAAATATCCTTACTCTAAAATTTATCAAAAATATGCATACTATATTTATCCGGTCATTTGAAAAATTCATAAACTTCATCATAAGAAGAAATCCCAATTTTTATTTAAAACAAGGATTACACAAGGCAGTTACGGTCTCCTTACATAGCCCCTTATCACACCAGCATAGGACCTAAGTGTAAGGTGTTCTAAGGTTAGAGAATCCGAGGGAGGCTCGGCCAACATCGCACGAGTAGTAATTTCTATCAGTTTGAACTTCTCGCGAAGGCGATCCCGTTCTAGCTTCACATGATGAAGTTCAACTTGGGTTTGGTCCAGAGCAAAGCCCAGTGGGGCTACCTCCTTCCCAAGTTCTGTTAGATGGGCTTCGATCGGTCCAAGACTACTGGGTGAGGCCATCGAATCTTCTTTCTATATTAATTAACCAAAATTACTTATATTTAGAGACAATAATCAAAACGTTTAGTTTGCAGTGGTCATATTGACCAATGGTCATATAACAGTCAAAAACCAATGGTCTCATTTTAATTATACTAATGTTATCAAATGAAAATTTTTTGTTGAGTATAAAAATAAAATAAAATAACATATAAAATTAGGAAATAAGATTTATTCAAAATTTCGGGTCGTTACAGTAAGTGTCCCAACAAGGGTTGGTCAAACAAATAGTTTTATTGAGTCTTTCCCTTAATCAAGTAAGAGAAGGCTTGGTCTGAATTAATATGGTATTTGAGGGATTTTATTCTTTATGCGTAGTTTTGCATTATCACATGCTTGTTAATATTAAGTGATGATTTCTTAAGTGATTAACCATGTTCTGATAATGTTTACGCATAGTCCGGTTTGTAGGACCCCGGGACACCCTGAGAGGGGAGGGGTGAATCAGTGTGTCAAATTTTTCTTTTAAAAACAAGGATCTTGTTCCCACGTTGGTAGGAACTAGTTAAACCTGTATGATGGATATGATCAGTAATGAAACATTCAAATGCAAATAGGTGACACAACAATTTTTACTTGGTTCACCACTAAGGGCTACGTCCAAGGAGCATACGCCGACAAGTTTTCGGTCGTACCAAATTCCACTAATCTTCACTAGTTGTGGATTACAAAGGTTCGGGATCAGTCACTGTGTCCCAGGCTCATTGCCTTTACAAAAGTTCAGGGATAGCTCACTGCGTCCCTCAGGTCACTCCCGTTGAATCCCTCTGGCTCATTGTCTTTGGTGAAGTCCTACTCAGTTTATAGACATGAAGGTCTCCTCAATAGATTTGCATTGAAGTCTTTGCCTCTGCTTAGCACGAGACTCTGCTTGCATCGAAGACCGGTAATGATGCACTTAAACGCACTGAACCACTGAACCAGATAATCAGAAAGTGCAAACAGGATACACATATGATTTCGTGCAGCAACAACCCTTTTCAAGAAAGTTCACACTTTGCACCGAAGGTATCGGGAAATCGTCCATCTTTCCTGCAGCTCTAAAACGAACGGTGGGCTTCAGCAACACCTAGCGCGCTTTCCCAAGCCCAGCGCGCAAGTCTCAAGATGACGCGCAAGTCTCGACATGCAAGTCCAAACCGGCGCGCAAGTTCACCTCAACCACTTGCACAATACTCACTCCTTCTACTTAAAACTTGCGCGACCCAATCCCTTTCTCGCCCAAAACACCTTGGACGTGCAACAAACAACTGTCGCGCAACTTATACTTGCACGACCTACCCACCACTTGCGTGACCAGTACACTTGCGCTATGGGATCTCTGATTTTCTCTAAGTGTTGAGCTTGTGTAGAATGAGGAGGGGTCAACCTGTATTTATAGTCATTTGGACACCCTGTGCGACGGTGCACAAGTCTCCCCTCGGCGTGCAAGTTTCAGCGCGCAAGTCTCTGCCCCTGCAAGTCACTTGCGTGACCAACTTCCAAACTTGGGCACCCTTCTCCCTTTTCTATCTTTTCATGTTCTGATATTGAAAATCAAAAGGCGCGCAAGTTCCCAAGCCTCCAAGTAATTGGAGCGCAAGTCCCTTTGCCAAAAACACTTTTCAAATCACTTGCACGACCAACCTCAAAACTTGGGCGCCCCTTTTCCCTTTGCCATATTTTGATGTTCTGATCTTGAAAAACATATGGCGTGAAACTTTCCAATCCTCCTAGGCACCGACGCGCAACACCTTTCTCGGCGCGCAAGTCACTTGCGTGACACATATCCGGCGTGCAAGTCACTTGCGTGACACATATCCGGCGCGCAAGTCTCTTTCCCAAAAACATTTTTTCCTCTTTGTCGATGTTTTAGGCCCAAAAATTTGGCAAACAATGGAAAACAGTGCCACCTTCAGTATATCCTTCAGCCATAACCTTTATGCTTGTGGTTTTCCTTCTTCAACAACTCTTCTTCTTTTATCACTATGGTTTGCCTTCTTTAGCAACTCTTCTTCTTTCATCACTGTGGTTTGCATTCTTCAGAAACTCTTCTTCTTTCATCACAAACTCCACTATCGTGATATATATCCTTTGATAGATCAGCTTTAGCATCATCATATTTTGAGACAATGTGAAGTACATGGCCATCTCATAATTCCAATCCCTTCCACACTGTCTTCTTCTTCAACCGTCATTCTCTACTTCATGGAAATCATACGATTTTATTCTTCAAGAAGACTCTTGCATGGTTCTCATGCAATCATGAAGAAATGAATGGTCTTCATCAAATCCCAATTCTTCTTTAATCATACTCAGATGGATTATACCTCACCATTCTTCACTGTTGTAAACAACGTGTCACCTTTGACACATGTTCTCTGAACTTATGATCAGTACAACAATCATCTGAATTTCCATTCCTCCATTTCATTGGAGTACTTCTTGATCTCCTTCATTTTGATATTCATTGATAACTATTGACAAAAAATAAAACCTTATACATAAAGTGGTCCCAACAATCTCCCCCTTTGTATTTTTTTGTCAATACCTTACATATCTTATGAAATGAATTCGTCAATGTCAAAATGAGAATCTTCTCTTCAATAAACTTTTCTTTTCAAACTTTCATTTCACTTTCTCTCCCCCTTATTGACAAGAAATACAAAGCTCATGGTAGGGAGGGTATCAATCTATACTTAAGCAATGTTTCATTAATCATTTCACTCTAAGTCTACTTGAGCAATACTCGATGTAGAAAACAAGAGGATTTGATTTAGACAACAAGGCTGTCCATTATTCATAGATCATGATACCACATGAGATGAGAACTCATGTATTTTGTCTTCAAGGGTTTACCACTTTCATTTTAGGCTAACAAAATCAAATGTGATAGGGAATAATCAACCTGAAACTCATACACTCACATCAGCAAACAGATCAAAAAAATTCAAGTGCAATTGGCAGGATAACTGGCCTTGGGGCACTTCCATTCTTCTTATGTCACTGATCAATTCAGTTACCCCCCCTTTGTAGAATGATCTTTGTTCTAATTAACCAAGTTTGAGAGATTGAGAAAGGACATACCTTCTCCAATGACATGTTCTTCAAGAAATTAACAGAGTAATTGCATTTAATACCAGCCGGAGTTGATACTGATTGAAACAATGATTTTGGAAGCTTCTTCATTTTTTTCTCCCCCTAAAGGGAAACACTCATCATATTCATCAAGAGCGATACTTCATCATCTTAATCTTTGAATATCAATTGAATAATCTTCCAAGGATGTAAACTTCTTCAGCTTAGCTATCAAGAGTTGACAGTATTCACTACTTCTCAGGTTCTCCCCCTGAGAGCATGATTCACCTTCAATTCCCTGCATTATTAGCACAAATACAATACAAAAATGATTAAGGGAATAAGGTGGTTCCTCCTTGATTCATCAACATGAGATGCATGGTTGAGGTTCTTTTCTCAACCAAGTTTCTCTATTCACCCTAGTCTTTATGCCTGCACATTTGAACATATGTTCTGATATGTGTTGATGTGGCATGGTTGCCTTCACATTTTCTTATATGTGGTATGGAGAATTATTCTTCTTAATAACCATTTGGAATGTTGCATTATTTCTCCTTTTTAGGACTACTTCTTGCTCTTGTATTAAGGTTAGACAACCTTTTGCAATGTGACCAGATTTCTTTCATCTCTCACACATAACTTCTTTGAAACATGTGTTTCTCTTGGTTTGCAATCTCTCTTGAACTCTGTCTTCATCACGTGAAAGTTTTTCTTTTCCTTTGTCACCAGCCTTGGCCTTTTCATCTTCAAGTTTCCTCATTCTTTTCAAATCTTCTGGCCAGATGACCAACAAGTCATTTGGAACTGTTGCAGCTGGTTTGGATCTTCCACATGGGTTCATCTGAGTTTCATCCCACTTACTTTTTCTTTTGTATGAACAACCCTTCAATTTCATGGATCTAAAATCCTGGGTCTTCTCAGCTTCCCTACTTGAGATCTTCTTGGGGAAATGCATGTTCACACTATTCTTCTGATTTCTTCCCAAGGTACTTGCTTCATACTTAGACGACATCAGAGGTCTTTTTTTATTATCAATAGTGAAAGAATGTTGAGATGGAAATGTTCTTACCTCATGACCACTGCCATTTCATACATCAAAAATGTTATCAAGAATTCCAAATTTGTTTTCTGTAAACAAATGCTTCTGGACCTACAGATGTTTCTTCTTCTTCTCTGGATTTCTT
Source organism: Viscum album (assembly GCA_963277665.1). Lineage (NCBI taxonomy): Eukaryota > Viridiplantae > Streptophyta > Magnoliopsida > Santalales > Viscaceae > Viscum > Viscum album. The sequence continues at coordinate 2,014,021,330 of OY728126.1, forward strand.
CCCTTTGATAAAAGCATTATTTGTGCCTTTTCATTAAAGGGATTGTACCAACAATCCAGTGCACAATGCCCAAATTTTTTGTAGCACCAACATTAACCCACAAATCATTTCTTCTTTGTATCTTCTGTATGAGGTTGTTGGGCCTTCTTCCTAATGTGTTTTTCTCTATCTGGGGAACCATCTTACAATTTTTTCTTCATATCCACCCTATCCATGGTGGTAGGTTTCTTCTCCTCACATTTCCTCATCCATACTTGTTTAGAATTTTTCTTCCAACCTGCACTGATTGTGGGAACGTATTTAGAAACATGAGTACAAGATGGTTTGGATGGTACCTTTACTTTCTCAGTTGCTTGTGATAGATCAATGAGTGAATTCATGATCTTCTTATCACATGTTTGAGGTCTTTTGGATTTAGCATCCTTTAGTGTGCATTGGATAACAACAAATATTGTTTCTTGAGATGGATGATCAAGAGTTTTCATAATCTTCTTGTCACATATTGGAGGCATTTCAGCTTTAGTATCCTCCAGTGAGCATTGAGTACCAGTAGTAACTGATTCTGTTTCATTCTTTTGTAAAGTCTCAATATGTGTCTTCTCAAGATTTTTTAGTTGGGCTTCCAATTTTTGACTTTCAATATTGAGTATGATCTTATGATCTTCAATCATGATCATCTTATCTTCACAAGTATTCTTTAATCTTTCAACTTCATCTTCATGTATATTAACTTTGTTTTGTAACAAAGAGTCAAGTTCCTTGAATCTCTTGGAAGTTTCTTCCAAACAAAAACTCTTGACTTCAGTGCACTTCTTCAGCTTAGCTTCAAGCACATGGATCTTTTCTTTTAGAGTCTTATTGACTCCCTCTATTTCTTCAAAGACTTCAATCTGTTTGGTGAGCTTTAAGAATTCAAGAATTTTTCCTTCCAAGCCCTTTTCCAAATTATCATCTTCTCTTTCTAATCGATTGATCTCAACCTACATGCATTGAAATATTATAAAAATATCAGTAACTATTTCTTCAGGAATATCAAGCAGATAACTTGTTAATTTCTCTTGATCACTTCTTTTCCTATGGTAGAATCACGAGCCACCTGTTCGATACTTTCCAAACCTGATATTTCTTCATTATTGGAAGGGCATGGAGAACCAAACACTGCATCTTCTTTGGATATTAGGGACTTCTTCAACTGATTCTTCTCTTTCTTTTTCCTGTTTTTCATGGTCTTCCCGGATGTAGGCTTTTGCTCAGAAATGACTGAAACTTCATCAAGACTTAACTTCATTTTTGACTTTAGGAAATAAACTAAAATCCTCTTCTGAATAGAGTTACTAGTGGAGTATCCAACATACGTGAACCTTTCCCTTTGATACCACTTGTAGGACCCCGGGACACCCTGAGAGGGGAGGGGTGAATCAGGGTGCCAACTTTTTCTTTTAAAAACAAGGATCTTGTTCCCAAGTTGGTAGGAACTAGTTAAACTTGTATGATGGATATGATCAGTAATGAAACATTCAAATTCAAAGAGTTGACACAACAATTTTACTTGGTTCACCACTAAGGGCTACGTCCAAGTAGCATACGCCGACAAGTTTCTGGTCATACCAAATTCCACTAATCTTCACTAGCTATGGATTACAAAGGTTCGGGATCAGTCACTCTGTCCTAGGCTCACTACCTTTACAAAAGTTCAGGGATAGATCACTGCGTCCCTTGGGTCACTCCCGTTGACTCCCCCCGGCTCACTACCTTTGGTGAAGTCCCACTTAGTTTATAGACATTAAGGTCTCCTCAATAGATTTTCATTGAAGTCTTTGCCTCTGCTTAGAACGAGACTCTGCTTGCATCGAAGACCGGTAATGATGCACTTGAATGCATTGAACCACTGAACCAGATAATCAGAAAGTGCAAACAGGATACACAGATGATTTCGCGCAGCAACAACCCTTTGCAAGGAAGTTCACACTTTGCATCAAAGGTATCGGGAAATCTTCCAGCTTTCCTGTAGCTCCAAAAAGACTGGCGGGCTTTAGAAACACTTGGCTCGCTTCCCCAAGCCCGACACGCGAGTCTCAAGACGACAAGCAAGTCTCGGCGCGCAAGTCCAAACTGGAGCACAAGTTCACCTCAACCACTTGTGTGACACTCACTCCTTCTACTTAAAACTTGCGCGACCCAATCCCTTTCTCGCCCAAAACACCTTGGACGCACAACAAACAACTGTTGTGAAACTTATACTTGCACGACCTACACACCACTTGTGCGACCAACACACCTGTGCGATGAGAGATCTGATTTTCTCTAAGTGTTGAGATCGTGTAGAATGAGGAGGGGTCGACCTATATTTATAGGCATTTAGACACCCTGCGCGACAGCGCACAAGTCTCCCCTCAGCGCGCAAGTTTCGGTGCGCAAGTCTCTGCCCCTACAAGTCACTTGCGCGACCAACTTCCAAACTTGGACGCCTTTCTCCCTTTTCAATATTTTCATGTTTTGATCTAAGAGAATATGTTCAAAGAAATGAAGTCATTGAACAATGACACAGTGAAAAGTTTTCTGTTAAAATTGAGGAAGTGATAAGAGACTCAGGGAGAGAAGAATTGACTGAAGTTGATTCAGAAGAAGATAATGATGGTGAGTACGAGGAAGTAAAATCCTTATCTGCACAAAATCCAAAGAGTCGAGCTGAAATTGGCAGGCATAATATCATTGGTGATTAGTCATCTCCAGTTCAGACAATGAGAATGAAATCACAGCAGCAAATATCTTTTCTATAACAGGTTGAGCCGAAATACTTTTCTGATGCAGCTGAAGATGAAAACTGAGTTCAGGACATGAATGAAGAGCTAGATTAGATTGAGAAGAATCAAATTTGGGAGATTGTTTCGAGGCCAGCAGATAATAATGTCATCAGAACTAAATGGGTTTTTCGTAATGAGATGAACGAAGATGGCGCAGTGATTCGAAACAAAGCATGACTGGTGTGTAAAGGATACTCCCAAATAAAGGGAATTGATATCTATGAGACATTTGCACCGGTTGCAAGGATGGAGATGATCAGATTATTCCTAGCAATTACAGTACGAAAAAAGTTCAAGGTATTCCAGATGGATGTCAAATCTATATTCTTGAATGGGATTCTGGAGGAAGAAGTGCATATCGAGCAACCGGATGGTTTTCTTATTCATGAGGATGAGAATAAGGTTTGTTGGATGAAGAAGGAATTATATGGGCTGAAGCAAACACCCAGAGCATAGTACTCAAGGCTCGATCAGTATTTGAAGAAGCTTAGTTTTCAGTGTGGTGTATTTAGTTACAATATCTATTTCAACAACAACAGTAATCAAAAGATGATGGGACTGGTTTATGTTGATGGCATAGTATTTGGCGGATCAGATGAAGCATAGTGCAGACAGTTTTCCGAATTCATGAAACATGAGTTTGAAATGTCAATAATTGGAGAGCTAACGTTTTTCCTTGGTATACAGGTGACACAAGGAAGTAATGACACTTTCATTTCTCAATCCAAATATTCCAAGGAGGTTCTAAGAAGGTTTGGAATGAAAAATTCGAAGGAGATGAAGACTCCAGTTTCTACCCAGACGAAACTATCCAAAGATGAGGATTACAGGGCAGTTAATGTCACAAAATACAGGAAAATCATTGGAAGTCTGTTGTACTTAACTGCAACAAGGCCTGGAATTGTTTTCACCACATTCCAAGCAGTAAGATATCAGAGTAATCCCAAGGAAAGACACATGCTCGTAGTGAAAAGAATACTTTAGTATATCAAAGGCACCATGGATTTAGGTCTGATGTATAATAACAAATCCCAATCAGTGTTATTGGGTTACACAGATGCAGATTGGGTCAGTTCAGCAAATGATAGAAAATCAACGTCAGGTGGTGCATTCTATCTTGGTGGATTGTGTATTTCTTGGCTAAGCAAGAAGAAAGATTGCATTTCATTGAGCACCGCAGAAGCTGAGTATATTGTGGCCACTCAAGAATGCACACAATTATTGTGTATGAAGCAACAACTTGAAGATATGAGATTTGAATTGAAGTCTCCAATCAGAATCCAGTGTGATAACTCAAGTGCTGTCAATCTTATTAAAAATCCAGTTCATCACTCAAGGACAAAGCACATTGAGATCAAATATCATTTCATCAAGGATAAGGTGGAGCAAGGGCTTGTGAAGTTAAAGTATGTGCCTACAGAGATACAGGTTTCATGTATTCTGAAAAAGGAATTACCCAAGGAAGCTTTTGAGAGATATCGACTGGCTTTGGGAGTTCATTCGACTCCCCGCACTTAAAAGAGTGTGGATGTGGAAACCACCCCCTCTCCCCGAGGTATGATGTGTTTTTCCCTATTGTGCTGATATGTGTTCTCTACTCTGTTATGGACTCCAAAGGAGTGACCTTTGGGTTTGTTGAGAAAGGGGGAGAAAATAGTGATTGTTCATGGGGGAGACAGTGTGGCAATTTGATAAATCATGATTGATATGGGGAGAAGCTGACAGGTGGAGCAGCCAGATAGGGGGAGTTGAAGGAGAAGCCAGATAGGGGGAGTTGAAGCTGGTTCAAAGTGCTTAGCTAGAGGTTAGCTTGGACAACACAGGAGTGCTAAAGAGGATTTGTAGCTGACAAGAGTTAAATCTGTGAGCAGATAGGGGGAGCGTTTTAAATCTGAAAATTCTAGAAGCGATCTATCAAAGAATAGATATCACGACAGCTGAGGATCGTGATAAAAGTAGAAAAGTGGTGTTAAAATGTGGTAAGAATATTTACAACAATTGGTATCCGTTTGGTGTCAACAATGGGTGTCAGAGTTGAAGTGATTCATTAATGAAATTTTCATTTACTCTTGTTTCTCACGCCAAACATTGCTCATGTGGGCTTAGAGTATGTGTTGAGTAAATCCTTGATCTCTATCAGAATCGCAATAGGCGAATGGTGGCTGAAGAATTAACGATGTATCTTTTTATGGAAGAGTTTTCAACAAACCCAAAGGGGGAGATTGTTGGGAAAAAATCCCTCAAGGTATCATTGAAGCATTTTTGAGGTGATTGTGTTTGTTGACAAAGTGGACATCTGAGTTGTGATTGTTGACAAAGAAAACCATGAAATACAAATTTGCTGACAAAGGGGATTTCACGGTGACATGTCGAGTTCAAGGGATGTGGTTAATGATCCATGTTTGATTCAAGAACATCAACAAAGGAATGGATGATCTGGAGGCTGTACAAAAAGAACAGATACAAGGTGACACCGTTTTCCAGTGTTTGCCAAATTTTTGGGCCTGAAAATCGACAAATGAAGAAAAGTGGTTTTTTGTAAAGGGACTTGCGTGCCATGTACTTCAAGGATAGGAAACTTGCATGCCTAATGTTTTTCAAGATCAAAACATCAAAAAATGGCAAAGGGAAAAGGGGCACTCAATTATTGGGTAGGTCGCGCAAGTGGCTTGCACGCTGAGACTTGCGCGCTGAGACTTGTGCGCCGAAAGTTGCGCACCGGAGGAAGACTTGCGCGCCGCCACACAGGGTGTCCAAATGCCTATAAATACAGGTCGACCCCTCCTCATTCAGTGGCGAGTTCAACACTTAGAAAAATCAGAGCTCCTGTCACGCAGGTGTGGTAGTCGTGCAAGTGGTGTGTGGTCGCGCAAGTAGAAGTTGCGCGCCAGGTGAAAGTTGTGCGCTAGGTGATAGTTGCACACCCCAGGTTGTTTGGGAAATAAAGGAAGTGCGTCACCCATGTTTTGAGTTAAGGAAGGATGTGTCGCGCAAGTTGTTGAGGTGGAATTGCGCACCAATTTTGAATAAGTGCGATTTTTGTTAGTTGCGCGCCAATATTGGTTTGGGCGTAAAGGGAAGTGAGTCGCGCAAGTTTGGAGTTGCAGAAGCTTGTGTAGTGAAAGTGGTTGAGGTAGACTTGCATGCCAGTTATAACTTGCACGCCGATACTTGCATGCCATCTCATAGAAGGGTACCAGTTAAGGTTGATTCCCTACGGTGATTCAGTACTGCGTGGAAGCTGGAAGATTGCCCGATACCTTCGGTGAAAAGTGAGATTCATCTACGGGTGAAATTTGGACTTCAACAGAGCATCTATATACAATAGAGGATTTATTCATTTGTGATGATGAAGAGACCTACATGTCTATAAACTGTGAGTGGATCCTTTCTAGAGCAGTGCGCAAAGGAAGAGGAAGAAGGTGATCCTCTCCACCGACAGTGAGCTAGAGAGAGAGAAACATGAATTGACCCTTGGGGAAGCAGTGAGCTTACCCTAAACCTTGTAAAGGCAATGATCCTGGGAATAGAAGTGATCTATCCCGAACCTTGTAAATAGCAGTGTGATTTAGTGGATTTGGTACAACGACACATTGCCGTTGTATTCTCTTTGGACGTAGCCCAGTGAGGGTGAACCAAGTAAAAATCTCTGTGTCTGCCTGCTTACTTCCCTGCATTGCATTTAAAGAATCATCATCAGATAAAGAAAAAAAGAAGTGGTCATAATAAACACACAAGTGAAAACAAAGTGACTCTTGTAATAAAGAGGTCAAGATCCAGCGGGGCAGGACAAATTTTGAAAAAGAATATCCATACCCTGATTCACCCCCCCTCTCAGGGTATATAGGCCCCTATTGGTCCTAACACGGTTTTTATTTTATTCCATCTTTGCATGCTTGTTTATTTCATTAATTATGTGATTGAGGCAACACATACATAATAAATAAACCGTGCAATCAATCAGAAATAAAATAAGATGGCATGATCATGATCTTCTATTGGTTATCTTATCTAGCGGTTTTGATAAGCTAACCCTGACCTAGGAAAAAACACCTTGAACCCGATGGTTCATATTTTGAAGCTCCCACCTGTCCACCTTTGTATCTTCTTGGGTTTGTTTCGCCTCATCTTCGGATTTTGAACCGTCTTCTCTGGCTTGGGAGATCCTCCATTACATGGGGTTTAAATTAAAGAAACCATGGGAACGCAGACCCTAAATTTTATTGGAAGAAGGATCACAGACCATCGAATTTAAATAAATTTAAATGAAACCATACACACACAAAGGGTATTTGGTCTAGCTCATGATCATCCATAGCATACAACGAAATTTACACATATTTAGAATTAAAATTCTTTTAATCGTTCTTTATTAAAGATAAGTCATGCTTGAATTCAATTAATTATGATCTTATAATTAATCAATTATTTATCTTAAATTCCTTTCTGAATTTCCTTGAGATTCTTCTCATCCATATTCCTTGTACGAGTCTTTTTACTTTGGAGAAAACCCTGTGAAATTCCATTTTTGGAAAGTACACGATGTGTAGGCTATATTACAAAATGTGTATTTATTTTCACCCTTTATCCAAAGTATACGTTGGGGGATTTGGTGTGTTTTCTATACTTTGGAAATTTTGGAGTACACGACATGTAGATTAATCTAACACAGCCTGTACTTCCTTGTTACGCGGTTACCGTCTTGGCAATCCCGTGTACACGGTACATGTCTTCTCCTTGCACACGGTTTCACCTGGACCGGATTGGACTACATGGTATGTTGATTCAACATACACACTGTGTATTCCAGTTTCCACGCGCTGTTCAGTTCTGGTCAACACGGTGTAATAATAACTTAGGTATACTCAATTAACACGATGTGGTTTGGAGGACCAGTGCCAATTCATTGAACCTAAGTACACAACATGTAGTTTTCACTACACACTGTGTATTCTTGTGTTGTACAAACAGAATGAGTGGATCCTCCAGATGAGATCCTTATTTTTATTTTAATCAAAATTAAAATTAAAAGGTCGTTTCTATGATGTGAATCGAGAAACGAAGGAGGAAGAATATATATCATTCATTCAGTTTTATAGAACGATTTATCTTAAATTGAATCAAATATAAATGCGTAAATTATCAAAGAAAATTAAATAACTATAATCAACATTGTAACCTCCCTCTAATACCAATTGAAGGTCCCGGGCGCAGAGGAAGCTCGTGGGTGGATGTTCCCACTTGGATTTTTGTCATTAGAAATGATTAATCCGGGATCAATACGACGATAAATGCCAAACTCCACAGATCGAATCACAGAAATAGAAAAAGAAGAAGAATAGTCCCAGAATCACAAAAGGAGGATCGTCACATGTTGATTATAATTAATTTAATTAATTGATAAGAAGTACCTTTTATGGAAATCTTTCTTCATTGATATTTCTGATCACGTTCCGATGTGATTCGTCGTTGCGTCGCAGAATCCAAGTGTAGACTTCCTCTAGCAGTGATCCACACGTGCACCCCGTATCTCTGGATTTCACCAAAGGAATCTCCGGGTGCTAGTGTGGAGAAGCCTTTGCTTGTGTGTTCTACCTTAGATCGCATTGATTCGACGGAGAAGGACCTCTCTCGGTCTTGAGAGCGTTCTTTGAGGAAGGAGTTTTTTCGGCCTTGAGAGAATTCTCCAGATTTGTTGTGCACAACGATTTGGGGAAAAGTGCTGGGTTTGTGAGGATATTTATAATCAGGTTTGAGGTTATAGAGTTATGACAATAAATATATGCATTACGCGTTTTATTTATTTCATTAACTCTTATTGAAAACCCCATTTCAAATAATTAATTCCTTGACATGTGCCCATGCTGATTATAATAAATATCATTTAATAAAACAATATTATATCCTCAAAACCCCAACTGGAAAAACTACACGGCGTGTAATCATTGATACACATAGTGTACTTGTTTTTAATAAAAACTACACGGCATGTAATCAATAATACATGGCATGTACTTGTTTTTAATTTCCTTTCCAAAATGAAAACTACACATCGGGTAATCATTAATACACGGCGTGTACTTGTTTTCAAAAATAAAAACTACACGACGTGTAATCATTAATACACAGCATGTACTTGTTTTCATTTTATTCTTCCTACAATAGTAAAATGATTTAGGATTCCTTGAATAATCATTAAACCATGTATGGGAATAATCTCTATTCTACTTGAGATATGTGGATACACTTAGTGTGTGACCCTCTAGGCCTCTTTCTCGTTGGCATTAGGCGGGCTTGCCTAAAGTCCAAGATTACTGTTTAGCAATAGGTCAAGGAATCCAAGAGAAAGAAGTTGACGCTGCATTGACATGTCACCTCATACGAATGATTACTATGTAATTTAATCCCTTTGTCTCAATATCTCATCAAGCAGGTTTCATGGTAGTGTTATAAACCTATATGCTTGATCTGTCATTCTTTGACTTCCAGAAATAAACTCGTCATGACACCATGACCATGGAATTTGTTTGACAGTTCTATTTCAATCAAAGGTCCCGAGATATTTAATTCCATAAATATGGAAGAGACAAATCCTTCCTTGAATTATCCATTAATAACATGTCATTCGTGACGCACCCAACATACCCTACTTCCCGCGAACTGTCTTCGTGATGGTTTTCATCAGCAAATCTAAGTGCGCGAGTCATGACACAAGTTAATGATAATATTCTAGTCTAAGGACCATTACACATGCTTGTAGATAGAAATGTTTGATGACACCAAGACATGAAAAATTGCTACTGATGGGTCTATTCTCATAATATCCCATCTTGGAGATTACTAAGTGCGAACTCCATGAGAGAGTCTCATCTTCTTACGAGTACTCGCACATGATAGTCTGTATACCATGTGTCCTGTCATAATATGTCATCCAACCGTAGAACTTTATTTAAGAATATTGTTATAGCATTTTAAGGTTATCATCATAGTGGGGATCTGCCATGACCTTATCAATGCAACATATATTATAGAACATTATTATATTATAGTCATGAAGAACAATGAACAATATATAATAAGTGTACATTCATGTAATCAAAGTACAAAATAGTTTGTTTTTAGGACACCAAATCTAACAATATCAATTCCATCAAAGGGCCTGATATATCTACTTCCGTTATGGAACAAAAATGACAAATCCTTTCTCGCATTATCTATTAATGTAATATTACTCGTGATGCACCCAACGTATCCTTCCTCGCTGTGAATAGTGTGTTGTCACAGTTTTCTTCAATGCATCTAAGTACGCGAGTTATAATACCCATTAATAATAATTTTAAAGTCCAAGGACCAATACACACATACATAGATAGAAACATCCAATGACACTATGAAATGTGGATTTCCTACTGGCGGGTCTTGTTCTCATAATATCCTCATGGATATTACCAAGGGAGCACACCATGAGAAGGTGCCTCAAAGTTTTATGAGTCCTCACCCCTAATGGCCTGTATTATTTGTGTCCCTCAAATAACATCATCTAGCCATAGAACATATATTCAAGAACAGTGTTATGGCACTTCCGGGTTCTCATCATAGCAGGAATCCTCTATGATTCTTTAATGAAACAGCTATCATTGGGACATTATCACATGAATTTTCACGCATAAGAACAATGAAGATGTGATAAAGTGTTTATTTAATAAATAAAGTAAAAAGTAGTTGGTTCTAGGCCACAAAATCCAACAGACTCCCACTTGGACTAGAGCCAACTGCTAACAACTTTTAACCCACTAGCTCTCACATGATATTCATGCTTCTGCTAAGACATGCCTTTAGTCATGGGGTCCTCCATGTTCTCTTCTATAGACACTCCGCTCACTAAATCTTCACCCCTTTGATAGAAATCCCTCAATAGGTGATACTTTCGAAGTATGTGCTTTGTCCGTTGATGTGACGTTGGTTATTTTGCAAGAGCCACCGCTGCAGTATTATCACAATACAACGTGATAGGATCTTTAATGCTAGGCACCACATCAATCTCCTGGACAAAGTTCCGAATCCAGATGGCTTCCTTGGCTGCATTAGAAGCCGCTATATATTCAAACTCTGCTGTAGAATTGATGACAACTAGATTTTTTGAACTCTTCCATATCAAAAATCCTCTATTGAGGTAGAAAACATATCCAGATTGAGACTTCATATTGTTCTGATCTGTCTGAAAACCAACATCAGCATACCATCTAATGACAAGATCCTCGTCTCCTCCATACACCAGGAACATATCCTTAGTTCTTCTTAGATACTTAAGGTTAGTCTTAACAGCAGTCCAATGTTGTTCTCCTGGATCTTCTTGATATCTGACTACCATGCTCAGTGCATAGGAAACATCAAGCTTGGTACATAATATGATATACATGATGGATCCTATAGCCGAAGCATATCAGATCTTACTCATTCTATATTTCTCGTATTGTTTCTGTGAACACATTTTCTTAGAAAGATGTAGGCCATGTGACACTGGAACTAATCCTCTCTTGGATTGTCCCATACTAAATCTCTATAGTATCTGGTCAATGTATGTACCCTAACTTAGTCCAAGCAGCCTCTTGGATCTATCATGAATGATCTTGATCCCTAGAATGTAGGCTGCTTCACCCAAGTCCTTCATCGAGAAACACTTGTTCAACCAGTCATTAACTGACTATAAGACTGGTACATCGTTTCCAATAAAGAATATGTCGTCAACATATACTACTAGGATAAGGATCACATTCCCATTAAACCACTTATAAACACATGGCTCACATTCATTCTTAATGAAACCAAAATCCTTTATAGCTTCATCAAATCGAATGTTCCATGACCTGGATGCTTTCTTTAATCCATAAATGGATTTCTGCAACTTGCAAACCTGTTTGGATTCACCTAGTGTCATAAAACCTTATAGTTGTGTCATATAGACATCTTTCTAAAGGTTCCCATTAAGGAATACTGTTTTGACATCTATTTTCCAAATCTCGTAGTCATGGTAAGCTGCTATGTCATGTATGATTCTTATGGATTTAAACATGAAAATTGGTGAGAAGGTTTCATCATAGTCAATTCCTTGACGTTGTCTGAATCCTTTAGCAACTAGCCTTGCTTTATAGGTGCTAACTTGACCTTCCATGTTCGGTTTTCTCTTGAATACCCATTTGCATCTAATAGGATTTAAATCAACTGGCTCATCAACCAGAACCCAGACTTGGTTCTGATACATGGAATCCATCTCAGAATTCATAGTTTCTAGACATCTTGCAGCTTTTGAGCTTTCCACTTCTTCTTTGTAGGAGATAGGTTCATCATTGTACAACAATAATGATTTACCATCCTCAGTGACTAGGAAACCAAATCTCTCTGGTTCCCTTACCTCTCTTGAGCTCCTACGCAGTACTTGTGTTTATGGAACCTCTTCCATGGGGACCTGTGAAACTTGTTCCTGTACCAACTCCTGTGTATCTTGAGCATCAACTTCGTCGAAGTCAATCTTGCTCCCACTATCCCTTTTGAGTATGTGCTCCCTCTCAATAAAGAAGGCTTATCTGGCGACATTCACTTTCTTGTCTTGAGGGTTATATAGGTAATATCATTTTGTTTCCTTGGGATATCCTATAAAGATACACCTCGTGCCCCGGGGTGCTAGTTTGTTGCCTGAGAAGGCCTTAACAAATGTATCGCATCCCCATACACGTGTGTGCGAAAAAATGGGTTTATTTCCATTCCATAACTCGGATGGAACTCCATTTTCCGCCTTAGTTGGTACTTAGTTTAATGTGTATGATGCATTTTGTAATGCATATCCCCAAAAGGATAATGGAAGATCTACATGACTCATCATCGACCTCACCATGTCGAACAAGGTGCGGTTCCTCCTTTCACAAACACCGTTCCACTGTGGTGTATAAGGAGGAGTGATCTGAGATAGAATCGTAGACTCCCGTAGAAGATCGATGAACTCTTGGTTCAGATATTCTCCGCCTCGATCCGATCGAAGCTTCTTTATCTTCTTACCAAGATGATTCTCTACTTCATTCTTGAATTACTTAAATTTCTCTAAGGCTTATGACTTATAACTCATTAATTAGACATAGCCATATATACTCAGATCATCTGTAAAAGTAATTAAGTAAGAATATCCACCTCTAGCTTCTACTGGAAATGGTCCACACACATCTGTGTGCACCAATCCTAGAAGCTCTATGGCCCTTTCACCCTGTCCACTGAAAGGTGTCTTGTCCATTTTACCTTGTAAACAAGCGTGACATCTATCAAGTGGTTTTATCTTAGTAGAGTCCAAATAACCATCTTGGCAAATCTTTGTCAAGCACTTCTTGTTCACATGACCAAGAAGGCGATGCCACAACTGGGTGATGTATGAGTCATGTGAGTTTGTTTCGTTATCGATTGCCAACACATGGTTTTTGTAATTTAATACATACAAAACATTATTTAAATGTTCCATAACATAACATACATTGTTCTTATAAAAGAGACAACCCTTATTTCCAAAATTGAAAATAAATCCATCCATATCCAAATAAGATACAAAAATTATGTTCTTGGTAACACTAGGCACATAATAACAGTTAAGTAAAATCAAAATCATCTCAGTTGGAAATAAGAGCTGGTAATCGCCAATAGCCAACGCAGCCAGCCTTGCGCCATTGGCAGCTCGAAGATCCACCTCTCCTTTGGAAATATTTCTAAATATACTTGGTTCATGAATTTTAATACAGATGTGATCCCCGCAAGCTGTATCTAATACCCAATGTGTAGAAATAGAAAGATTACACTCGATAACGAACGCACCTTTAGCGTCCCCACACTTCTGAGTGAAGTTCCTCTTCCAGCGGCCTTGCTTTCCACATGCAAAACATACTGCCTCCCATTCCTTGCCCTACCTCTGGATCTTCCCCTTCTTGAAGGGAAGATGCTTGGGGGCTTCAGACCGTTTATAAGTATTTAGCCCCTTTGCCTTGTCCTTTCTTTTTTTATTCACCATAAGGACTGCGGGTTTGTCACGCCCCATGTCCTTATCTACCTGGAAAATTAAGGTCAGAAGTTTCGATAGAATCTTATCATTGTTTATCATGCTATAATTGAAAATAAATCTAGAGAAGGTCTTGGGCAGTGATGATAGGATGAGATCTGTGTGCAACTCATCTAGGAATTTAATCCCTAAGATGTCTAAACATTCAATGTAGCCAATAAGCTTGACTACATGAGGCCCAACTGGCGTATACTCTCCAAGCTTAGTTTTAAAAAAATCATTGTAGATCTCATATCTCTCTTGTCTCACCTTCTCTTGGTAGATATCCTTAAGGTGAGACATCATGCTATACAAGTCCGTGTTTTCATGTTGCTTCAAGAGATCATTAGACATGAGAGATAACATGAAACACTGGACATATGTGTCATCATCCATATGTTTTACATAGAGAGATATTTCCTCATCATCGGCCTCTTTTCCAGGCGCAACTGTAACAGGCTCTTCCAGCACATACAATTTCCTCTCGTGGTGAAGCATGATGCGTAAACGCCTCTTCCACTCTTGGAAATTAGTGCCGGTGAGAAGGTTTTCCTTCTCGAGTATGGTTCTCAATGATATGTTTGAAGTCATTTTTCTTTTCATTTTTAAAAATTAATATGAGAAAAGGTTTTAGTACTTTATAAAACTGAGACAAATAAATAAATTAATATTTATCAGTCTCCCACTATTTTATCGAAATCTAATAGCCCTCACCATTGACTTCAGAATATTCTTTTGCCTGAATATTCTAGTGGAAAGGATCCATATTGCCCTTCACATTACCCCAACTAGGTTTGTTCAAACAAATTTAAGGGTTTTAGGTATACATTGCAAATTCCAACTGCATTAACTCGCAGCTCCTTGATCCGTTGAGTGGACTCCCCAATCCTAAAATCCTTTTATTTTGGATTTCCTCAACCTTTGCCTCTTGGTCACACCAAGCCCTGCTGTGGCAGTCAAACCTTGATGTGAACCAAGTCAAGTCAACCCAAAACCTTGAATTAGAATTCCCTGATAATTGAAAGCACCCCAACTTGGGTTTGTCAAGCACTTTGAACTATGGTTAGATTCTAACCAAGATTATGGAAGGCTATACCTACTTAATATTTCTTTGAGAGATTTTATCCTTAAACATAAATTTCCTTTTTATTATCTTTGATTACATGATTTTTAATATTAAGTGGGATATACTTAAGTAATTAACCATGTCTAAGATAATATTTATGCCTACTCCGGTCTTATTTTAGTTACATCTTGCATGCTTGTTTAATTCATTAATTGTGTGATCGTGACAACACACCCACAATAAATAAACCATGCAACTGACAGAAATAAAATAAATGGTATGATCATGAGATTGTTCTATTGGTTAGTTTATCTAGCGGTTGATAAACTAACCCAAGGCCTAGGGGAGAAACACCTTGAACCTTTCGGGTTCATGTTTACAGCTTTCCACCTGTCCATCTTTGTATCTCCTTGGATTGGTTTCACATTGGCTCCTAAATTGAGCTGCCTCCACTAGCTTGGAAGCTCCATCCATTACATATGCATTTATCTCACACGCAGGTGAGGGGTAAAAGGGGTTTTTACATAAAATAATCCTTGGATGCGCAGACCCTACATATTAATGAGGAGAAGGCTCGCAGGCCAATTTTTTTAATTTAAATAAATAAATCAAAAGAAACCATTAACATAAAAAGGTCTTGGTTTAGCTCATGATCATCCATACATGCAACGATATTTACGCATAAATAAAACTAGCATTCAATTCTTTAATCGTTCTTGCTTAAGATAAACCATGCTCGAATCAATTAATTATCTTTAATCAGTCAATCCTTTTATCTTAAACCTTTTTCTGAATTTCCTTGAGATTCTCATCCATCATAATTTTAAACAAATAAATTCATTTAAAATTATCTTTGTACGTAACTTGTACCTTGGAGGCAACCCGGTGAATTGTCATTCATTACATAGATGTTAAATTAAACACACATATATAAAACACCTATCACGTGTTGTGTCTCAGCTTTACGCCTACACTATGGTACACATCTCAAGGGTTTGTATAATATAATAATAAATTTTAATAAATCTGCGCAATTTGGATGAGTACACGACGTGTAGTTACAACTACATGGCGTGTACTTTTGTTCACCATCCATCCAAAGTACACGTCCAAGGACATGTCATGTAGATGTACTTCGTAAATTTTTAGAGTACACGACATGTTGAATTGGACACACACCGTGTAGTATCCACGTTACATGGTTTCCAGCCAGGCAATCCATGTACGGGGTACCCGGTCCAACCCTAACTCGAAAGGACTACACACCGTGTTCATTTTGCCACACTATGTGTAATCCAAAAAACATGTGCCACCTATTCCTAGTCAACACACGGTGTCATAAATGACTTATATAGGATCCAATACACGACTTGATTTGGCGGATCAGTCAATGCATTGAATCTAGACTACACGATGTGTACTTCCGAATACATGCCGTGTATTCTGGTGTTGTATGGCCAGGAGCGTTTGGAACCTCCGGATGAGTTCCTCTATTTTATTTTAATCAAAATTAAAATAAAAATTCATTTCTGTAAGGTGAATGAGAAACGAGAGGGGAGGAACAGATCTCGAGATTCAAATTTTAAAGAACAATTAACTTGAATTGAAACAACTAAATTATTAA